>OENG01000037.1:0-734027 GCA_900239735.1 Blumeria hordei DH14 | reverse complement strand
CTGTGACAGTCGGGGGAATTCTCAAGTTGGCTTGAGATGCACGATCAATAGTTTACGATTCTTCTAAGGAGAGAATTTGTATGTACAAGAAAGCCTTATTTATACCCGCGCTCTCCTCCCATTCGTGACCAACATTCATTCCTACAAAGCGGACAGATGTACCTGTAGGAAGTTTAGAGTTCTACGATGCTGTTCACTTCGGACAGGAAATTTGTAACTCGGCTACCTTCCACATTGTGCCTCCCGTGCCCGAAACAATCCTCCCTGTGCCCGTCTGAGTGCCGTTAACTATCTGAGTGGATGTTTCACCACACGGTCTATTGCACGGTCCTTTCATTATGTGGAACCCCGTGCCGAGGCAACCATCTCCGTGCACGTCTAAGTGCCGTAAGTAGTCCGAGCCGCGAAGTGAGTTTTCTATTAGCTGGGACCTGCTGGCGGGTGGAAATGGTGCCTGCGTTGGCCAATGTAGGCTACAGGGCTTACTATCGGTTCACCAGCCGTTACAATCCCCCTCCTTTTCCTCGCTGAAGTGGGGTTAAGATGACCGCCGTTTTCGCCTGCTTCGTCGTTTCTCCATAGCGTGGGGTTCTGCTGGTCCAACATATGCACCTGCACTGTTTTCGGGAGGTCCGTCGTTTGATTCTATTTGTCCATATTTTTCTTCGTATTTGTCCAATGCTATGGTGTCTTTTATGAGCTCGATTGGCTCCCATGATGGGTTAGCCCAGCCTGTCCATTTGACTAGTGCTTGACGGAAAGTTCCCCGTCCTCGTTGTACTGTTCTTGCTCTCAGTATAGACTCCACTTCATATTCTGGTTCTTCTAGCTGATCAATCAAAGGCGGGTTTTGCGCGTCATCGCGTTTTTGGCTTGGGAATGGGTCGTCCCCTGCTCGCTTGACAAGTTCGACATGGAAACGTTTATGGAGGTTACCTGGGACATCAAGTTCTACGGTTAGTGCGTCGGGTACAGCCGTTACCCTGTATTTGGCGTGCAGCCAGGCCAATTTTTTTGAAAGTTGCGGGGTACTGATGTTTCGCAGATTTAACCAAACTTTATCCCCGACTTTAAATCTTTCCGGTTGCCTTCGAAGTCTGTTGGCATTTTCCTCATACCGTTGCTGTGCAGAAGCCATGGCTGCTTGAGCGAAGTCTTGTGCGTTCCTTAGACGTTGAATGTAATTTTCTGCTAAAACTTTACCTGGGTGACGTGATAGGTCGTTTTCTTTTGTGGGCTCTGGAAGTGGGTTGACGTCATATCCGTGTCGGAGGAAAAACGGGCTTATGCCCCAATTGCCGAGCTTGGTCGAGCATTCAAGGCCATCTGGGCCATAGGTAGCAGTTCTGCCCAGTTACTTTGTGCGTAGCAGGTGAACGCCCTCAAGTATTTGAACATTTCCTGATTTGCACGTTCACTAGCATTTGACTGGGGTGGTAAGCTGTGGTTAGCTGCTGCGATATTCCTAGCGATTTACAAAAGAATTTCCAGAAATGACTAAGCCAATCGCTTCCCCTGTCGCTCGTCAAAAATTTAGGAAATCCGTAGTATCTATAATATCTGTCGATAAAGATACGTGCGCAATTCTCGGCGTCCATGGTTGGCGCGGCGAACATGAATACATCCTTCCCCAGTCTATCCGTAATAACCATGACATTTGTACACCCATTTGATTCTGGCAAATCAGTGACAAAGTCAATTGTTAAATCGCTTCCTAACCTCTCAGGAACTGGGAGCGGCTTTAGGAATCCTGCTTTAGCCTCCCTCCAAACGTTGGTTCGGCCGCAAACGTCACAGTTACGTATAAATTGACGTACGTAATGTCTCATCTTAGGCCAGAACCATCGTTGTAACAGTATTCCTACCATGGTGTCCTTTCCCGGATGACCCGTAAGGTAACTGTCGTGCGTTTTTTGCATTATTGCCGTCCGCAATGGCTCATAATTTGGTACCCAAATTCGATTTTCGCGTCCTCGTAATATGTTGTCGGCCGCCACCGTACATTCTGCGATATTTGCTGTCATATCGTGAGAAATTTCCGGTGGGAACCCGCGTTCCCCTGACTGAACAGCATCTCGTGCACGTCGCCATTGCTTGTCCTCGTTAACTCCATGTTCCCATAGCCGTTGAAGTTCGTCGTCGTCAAATATCCTCATCGTTGAGGCCGTATCCCTGATTTGGGTCGTTTCGTCGTTTCTTTTGGCACTTGTTGAGTGCACAGGGATCTTCGGGAGTAACTGCATTACCCGCCCTGTCGTACGTTCGTCGTCAAATCTCGTAGGTTTATCCTGATCTCGGCGTGAGAGAGCGTCCGGACGCTCGCAAGCTTTACCTGGGCGCCATTTTAACTCAAAATTAAATCGCTGCAAGACATCGTTATATCGAACTTGCCGTTCATTGAGAAGGCGTTTCGTAGTGAAGAATTTGAGATTCTTGTGATCAGTCATGATAACAAATGGTTTAGCCACCGACGTCAACTCCGCCTGCCACTCTTGGAGGCATGTCACTATGGAATGCATTTCTTTGTCGTGGATAGGGTAGTTAGCTTCAGCCCCGTTCAGCCTTTTTGAGTAATAGGCTACTGGCCGGAGTCTTCCCTGCTCGTCTCTTTGAGAAAGACAGCCTCCAAGGGCATACCCAGAGCAATCTGCTTCTAGTATGGTCTCTCTTTCTGGGTCCCACTGGGCTAGTACGGGCTCCGATGCAAAGATTTCTTTCAGTTTTTCGAACGCCGCATTTTCTTCGTGTCCCCATTTCCACAATGCTGACTTCCTAGTCAAATCAGTCAGGGGAGCTGCAATCTCAGAAAATCCGTCTACAAAACACCTGTAAAAATTGGCAAAGCCTAGGAATGAACGAACCCCCTTGACGGATATGGGCGCTTCCCAGCTTTGAATGGCCTTTACTTTTTCCGGGTCAACCGTGATTCCCTTTCCGGCACGTACAATAAACCCTAGATACTTAACTTCTTGGCAAAGGAACTCGCATTTATCAATGTCTAGGTAGAGGCCAGCCTTATCTAGCCGGGTTAATATACTTCGTACTGTCTTCCAGTGATCTTCACAGATACCACTCGTGTATGCTAGTACGTCGTCCATGTAGGCTGTCGCGTCATGATCCAAATGTTCCCGTAGCTGCTCGTTAATATAACGTTGAAAAGTTGCAGGTGCATTAGCAAGTCCGAAAGGAGTAACTAGCCATTCAAACAACCCTAGGCGGCATCTGAATGCCGTAGCCCATTCATCTCCTTCTCGTATACGTATACGATGGAAAGCTGATTTTACGTCCAGCTTCGTAAACCATCGCGCCTTTGATAATTGTCTTAGTGTTTCTTTGAAGAGGGGAAGCGGATACCTGTCTGGTATCGTGATAGCGTTTAACCCACGGTAGTCCACACAAAAACGGAGCCCTCCATTAGGTTTCTTGGCAAATAGTACTGGGGCAGCTGCTGGCGAATTACTCGACCGTATCCACCCTTTTGCGGAAAGATCTGTTAGCGTCTTTCTAAGGACCAGTAATTCTTCCCTAGACATGTTATATAATGGGCCCCAGGAGGGCTGCGCTGGTTTGCCGTCTTTTGTGATGAGATTGATAGCGTGATCGAGTGAGCCTCGGAGTGGGGGTAGTTCGTCTGCTCCACTGTCGTCGGCGAATAGGTGGGCGAAGTCTTTCACCTGTTCTGGTAGTCGTTTGCGAGCTTCTCCAATGGTTAGTCGAGGCTTTGATCGAAGTGCCTTGTTGATATCCTCGAGCGACGCTCTACACACTGGTACCGATTTGAGCATATTTGTAAGTTCGCTTGCAGTTGATGCTTTCGGTCTTGGAGTGCCCTTTAGGTCGTTTCGCCAGCGTTTGGCGCTCTGTACGTACCCACCAAGCTTCCGAAGGTGAAGCTGTTGATCTTTTGAGTGTATTATGGCGTCTTGGTCTTCGAGCCACCTCTTACCAAGAATGAGCTGGTGTGTGCTACCCGGCACTACGTAAAGTAGTAATTTTGGGGTCACGAACCCATCCAAGTCCAATGAAACGTGGGTAATAAATCGAATCATGGGTTTATCTTTAGTTGAGTTCTCCGCTGTCTCTAAAGGACGAGGTTCAATTGGAAGGCGCGGTAGACCTAGTCTGATGGCAAGTTTCTCATTAATAATTCCAGTACACAAGCATCCGTTATCAATTAATGCTTGGACCATTGTCACATCATTTAACAATGCATTGACGAGAAACGGTGTAGAAACCATCTTAAATTCAGAACTATGGACCAATTTTGACTCCTGAGGGCGACTTTCCCCAGGAGTGACTAGTTTTCCGCTTGCCCGGCCGTGTAATACCCTTCGTGTTCCTCGTAGACCCCCTCATCAATGGGATCGAGCGCGACGGCGTTAGTCCTCACATTATTTCCGACCGGATTGATGGCTGGCAATACAGGACATACCCTAGTATTGCATCCCTTTCGTTCACAGCGATAGCAGCGGTTCTCGTTGCGTAGCTGCCTAATTTCATCCGGAGTTTTCCAACGAGATCGCCTATTTGGAGGGGCTTGTTGCTGTGCGTATTGGTTCAAGCCAGACTCGTTGTCTGACGTCTGTCTAGGTCGGGCCGTGTTCACTCCACCCATGATGACATCGCCTTGCCCATCGTAGGGCCTTCCTTGACTTATCCTACCCACATATCGACCCCTGTCCCTACTGATGGGTTGTTGGAAGTTCCTTGTATTATTAGCACCTCTCTCCAAATTTTCCATCTGTACTACCCGCCGTCCGCGGGTAGCAAATTCCTCAACTTGCTGAGAGACCTGCCCTACAATTCCAACCCATTCCGCGTAATTGTCTCTAGGCAGGAGGTGGTTTCCGGACAGAGCACGTCTTATGGTCTCGTTAAGGGCATTTCGAAGCATCGTGATTTTGTTCCTATCACTCCAAGCATCTCCCTCCGCTTCGGTTAGCTTGCTTGCCCAGGACGTAAAAAAAGATGACCATCTCTGATTTTCACCCATTTTCATTGCGTATAACTCATCGCAGGCTTTGTCTGAGCGTGTATCGTCTAGGTTCCCCGATCGAGAAAGGCTATGAAATCTTCTGGGCGTCGTGTTCCACCAATGCCTCCAACCTCGAAGAAGGACCCTGATTTTGTCTTGGCCTCGCCCTTCAGCGACGTGTAAATTATTAGGAAAGCCCGAGTGTCGCTGTAACCAAAGGCGTTCCAATCCATCCTGAAGATATCGAGGACAGCTTGTCTCCAGGCAGGGTAATGTGCCCTGTTACCGTCATATTCGGGCAAACTGGTCGGGCGAAATCTTACACCCTCGGCTGGGACGGGGTCTTTTTCAATTATTACGCGTTTTTCGATGGCAATAGGACGACGTGTTAGTTCAGCCCTTAGTACGTCGATCTGCGTCTGCAACATTTGAACTCTATCATCCTCCGCTTCCGATTCACTCATGGGATCATGGTAGGTAGCCATGTCAATGTATGACGTAGGGGTTAGAAGTGAAAGACAGGACTTAGTTGGAAGTTAAGAACAAAATAAAATAGAATGAAAACTTGAAAAAAAGAGAATAATACAAATAAAAAATTTATATATAAAGATATAAAAATATCAATCACACTTTCCAAGACCAAAACAATTTTAAAAATAAAAATAAAAATAAAAATAAAAATAAAAATAAAAATAAAAATGGAAATAAAAATAAAAATGGAAATTGAGCGGAAAAATAACACGACGTTAGAGAATGATGAATATAGCAAATCTTCGTATGACAATCAGAGTTAGGGAAATATTGACGCTCGTACGTCTACAAAAATTCGTTCGTTCGTTCGTTCGTTTGTGGGGAAGGGGGTGAGAAGAATCGTATGTGACAGTCGGGGGGAATTCTCAAGTTGGCTTGAGATGCACGATCAATAGTTTACGATTCTTCTAAGGAGAGAATTTGTATGTACAAGAAAGCCTTATTTATACCCGCGCTCTCCTCCCATTCGTGACCAACATTCATTCCTACAAAGCGGACAGATGTACCTGTAGGAAGTTTAGAGTTCTACGATGCTGTTCACTTCGGACAGGAAATTTGTAACTCGGCTACCTTCCACATTGTGCCTCCCGTGCCCGAAACAATCCTCCCTGTGCCCGTCTGAGTGCCGTTAACTATCTGAGTGGATGTTTCACCACACGGTCTATTGCACGGTCCTTTCATTATGTGGAACCCCGTGCCGAGGCAACCATCTCCGTGCACGTCTAAGTGCCGTAAGTAGTCCGAGCCGCGAAGTGAGTTTTCTATTAGCTGGGACCTGCTGGCGGGTGGAAATGGTGCCTGCGTTGGCCAATGTAGGCTACAGGGCTTACTATCGGTTCACCAGCCGTTACACCTCCAATGAGAATTTGAGCGCGAGATTTCAGCATTTCTTTGGCTGTTTTCTTTATAGTAACGGCGGTCCGTGAACAATTGGGATGTTTGGGCGCCTTCATTTAGCTCAACAGTTGAAATAGATGATTGGAGATCGTTGAAAAGTCCCATTAGGGTACTACTTGGTTTAAAGCATGTAAGCTGGCAGGCAGGGAAGCTGCGACAGGCATTAATTAGCTTTGTATGAAGATGTTTTTCTGATCTATATTCTATATCGAAGCTAAGTTGCAAGTGACGAAGTTCGGTAAAAAGCATTTGTAAACATTCCAAGGTCGACTTCCCTTTATCTATATTTTCAGTTATGACCAAGCGGAGAGTAAGCGATTCCCATCTAGCAATCTTGGTTCTTTTGGTTTCTGGACCTTCAAAATAATCTCTAGTTGCAGTGCATAGCTCGTCGAAGTTTGATCGGTGTCCATTGGATGTTACAGAAAAATAGTGTGTTAGTGCCGAGCCACTAAGCATTATTGAATATGCCTTTGCGTATAGGAGCTCGGGTACATCGGCCTTCTCGCACAGTTCCATAAAAATATTTAACTTGTAATCAAAGCTATCGCCTTCACCCTGATATTTGAGCTCCGGCCCGTACATTTTTGCCAAGTTTGATAACTCTCTGCCATAGCCAGTGATGGGATATGCTGAAAGCTCTGAGGGTTTCTTTTGAGGGGCTTGATCTGTAGATGGATGAATAGATTGAGACCTTTTTGGTACTTCCTGAGTTGACATCCGCGGGTTTCCCAACTTGGTTTGAACGGAATAGTTTTGAGAATTTTTCATGACATTGATAATCTTAACCGAGTCAAAAGTTTCATTGGAGTTCATTATGTCTTCTCTAGTCCATTCTGTGGGGCTTTCTTCTGATAATGTATTGAATAGGGAAACTGCCATAGTTGTATGCCTGTCCCATTTGACCCAGACACCGTGAGAACGTAGGTATGTTCTGAGTGATCGCAACACTGTCCTTGAAGCAGCCTGGAAATCATCAAGGGTTTTATCGCTGAATTCATCTTGATATGCTTCCCAAAGATTATCGTCTTTGAAATTGTACGTTGAAAATTCCTTGAGAGTCTTCTTGATGAAATTATCGATTTCTTCCTGTTTGGAAAGCGAGGAAGTTTCTGGTTTCATGTTTGAAATGCCTGACATTTTCTTAGGAGTACAAACCTAACAAAAACTTGGGTTTTTCGGAATAGAAATGGTTAAAATTCTGGGTAGAGAGTAAGCGTGATGGACGCAAATCGAGGGCCTTCGTTAATAAGGGGTCGATTTCTTGAATAATAGCTTAAAATTGAGGGCCTTTCTCAGGGGTCAATTAAAATCTATATTCCTTAGCAAATACAATATGAGCTGAGGCCTTTAACAGGGACTGAACAAATTGTATCTCTCTTCACAGGTATTCTGATCTGAATTCGAAGACTGATCAGTGTCGGAATATTTCCTATGGATTCTTTATTTGTAGTATCTCAATAACGATAATTGCATTTATTCGTGTCTATCTTTCTTTGTGACGGAGCGCCAGGGCCTTAGTGACCTTGAACACTCGTCACATGATACATACTTCTAAAGCTATTACTAATCATTACCTATTTGTTATTACATCTTCATAATCATCATTACCGCCCAAACTCCAGTATCCTTGCTTTATACACATCCAAATAAAACTTGTGTCCTATTATTCGACACATTGATATATCGTAGAACTCGCTTGGCAGCACCTAGATGAGTGACAGATGGATCTGAATTAAATTGGGAGAGTTGAGAGATTGCATATGCAAGATCAGGTCTAGTGGCAGATATGATATACAATATAGATCCCATTATTTGCTGATACAGAGTAGCATTGGCCCTAGGCTCTCCATTTTGCGCAGCCTTTAGCGGTTGGTTACACTCTATAGGCGTGGAAACTGTATTACAATCTTGCATCGAAAATCTATCCAGGACTCTATTTATGTATGCAGACTGCGATAGAGTGATACCTACATTGGAGTACTCAATCTGAATTCCAAGTAGCCAGTGAAGAGGTCCCATACCCTTGGCCTTAAGTTTGGTCTTGAAGTGGCTCACTAAATCTTCGATGACCTCATCTTGTTCTCCAATCAGTACTATGTCGTCCACGTAAACTGCAATGATCATTTTACCTGTGTTGTGGATGAATACACAGGGATCAAATAGGGAAGGAGCAAGACCATAAGGAATGATATATTCAGCCAACCTGAAGAACCATTCCCGAGGTGATAGCTTGAGTCCGTATATACACCTTTTAAGTTTAGCAACATGATCTCCTTGCCTGTACCCTTCAGGAAGTTCCATGTAAATATCCTCATTCAAGACTCCATAAAGAAATGCAGTATTAATGTCGAGCTGTCTCGTTTTCCATTTCTTAGATGCCGCAATCGCCAAGATTAACCCTAATGAATCAAGTCGTACAACTGGAGCAAAGGTTTCGTCATAGTCAAGCCCTTGGATCTGTGAGAATCCCTTGGCCACGTAACGTGCTTTGTATTGTTCAACTTCCCCATGTGCATCTCTTTTTATTTTGCACACCCATTTACCATTGACAACTTTTCGTCCTGTAGGCCGAGGAACAACATCCCAAACGTCGTTATATTTAAGGGATGCTATCTCCTCATCAAATGCCTTTTCCCAGTAAGCCCAGTTAGGTGATGACTTGGCAACACTGTAGGAGCTGGGCTCAGATTCATCATGAATATTTAACAAGGCTAACTCATTTCCATTGCCACAAGTTGAAATCTGCGATGCGGGTTGAGGAAGATCACGAGAAGCTTTCCACCATTCCCCCGTTATCGTGTCTTCATGTGTCCGAGGACGTATCGTGCGCTTTGGTCTGGAGTTGACGGATGTTCTTGAATCTTCATTTGATGGGTCGGGCGGATTTGACAAAGCTGCTGTTGGTTGGGGCTCGATCTGAACAGTAGTTGGAATCGACGACGGTTCTTGCAATGATGGCTCTCTTAAATTGGGCTGAACAGCCAGACATGGATCTTGATTTTGATGAATATTTCGAATATCTTGTTCTTGTCCAACATTTGGAGGATCTGACAGACTGGTCAACATCAAGGATGATGTTGATAAGTCTGGTTGATTTATGGTATGTGGATAGGAATCAAAAGTTTTCTCAGAGACGGAATTATCAACATGGTAAGGTAGGAATTCCACGTCGCCTGATATAACTATCTGTTTCCTTTGAGACACAAATATTCGATAGTGGTGATCAACTTTGGTGTATCCAACGAACAAACCTTTCTCTGCCCTTGGAAGAAGCTTGCTTCCAGATGGTCGTTTCGCCATGGGGACATGCACGTAGCATTCTCTTCCAAAGGGTTGAAGATGTAGAATGGATGGTTTTCTCTCATGGAAAGCTTCATATGGGGTCTGTCCATTTACAGAGCCATGTGTAGTACGATTTTTAGTGTAAACAAATGTTTGCGCTGCTTCAGCCCACAACCGTTTATCTTTGACTGTGATAAACATTGCACGAACTCCTTCAGCAATTGATCTGTTGAGTCTTTCGGCTACACCATTTGATTCCGGAGAATAGGGAGGAGTCAAGTGGTGACTTATCCCCTTCTGAGCGAGATATTTGGATAGTGATTCATTGACATATTTGCCGCCATTATCTGTCCTAAGAAACTTGATTTTGCAATCGTACTGAGTTTCCAAGGCCGTAATAAAATCTATGATAGCTTGTGCTGCATCAGATTTATATCTTAGGGATCGGATAGTAGTGCATCGAGTTGCATTGTCTATGAAACTTATGTAATAAAGCGTGTTGCCATAAGATGGAACAGGGAATGGACCTGCAAGATCTGAATGAATATATTCACCTTTATGTTTTGCTCGGAAAATAGATGGGGGTGGTTTATGGTGTACCGACTTCGAAGACATGCAAGCATCACAGTAAATGTTTTCTGGTGGACTTGGTATAATACCAGAGTTTTGGATGAGCTTATCTGTCTTAGACATCATTGAAAGTGCTGAATGACAGAGAGTCTCATGCCAAAATTCAAAGGTAGAGCATGCAGTTTCATAACTATTAGCCTTTTCTTTGATCACGGGTAACGGGCCATCGTAGTAAGCTTCCAACCATGTTTTATTATTTTTATATATCTTCGTTGTAGTACCATTATCTTGGAGCATGTATCCTTTGGATCTAGCCTTTTTCCAAGAAAACAGTGGTAGGGATAATTTGGGCACGTATAGTACATCATCAATTTTAAAAGTAGAAATATTTCCATTTGATAGTATACAATTTAATAGCACTGTTCCTTTTCCTTCAATCAATATCTTTTCATTTGAGCTTGACATTACATGACCTGCGCAAACTGAAAGTCGTTCGAATCGTTCTGGATAAGGACACATATGAGCTGTTGCACAGGTATCAAAATAGAAAGGATGATGACTTACCCCTTGAGGTCCACTGACAGCAGCATTTGCTCGTTCTTGGATATCCTTGGAGCCCTTATCTATTGATGAGTTTCTTTCTCGGAGCCTGACACAAGCGTTCCAAACATGTCCTCTATACTCCAACGGAAAGTGTCTCCTACAGAAGGAACATTCTTGTAACAGTTCCGATATATAAAGCTTGGGCGTTTGTATGTCAAAAGGTAAGTTTATTTATTAACTGAAGAACAAATGTAATGCTATATCTAATGCCCTTTATATACATGATTCCAATATTCCAAACACTAGTAGCTGTCCTCCAGTCGTGCTCCCATTATTCAGGTGCGGGTTAGTTTCTAACATCTCAAACATAGGCAGTTCCAGACTTTCAATACAAGCATAACTTAGCGCTGACACTAAGGATATGTCTGTGCTGAATAGCACAGGCTACAGGGATCCTATCGGCTTACTAGCCGTCACAATTCTTTCGGTTTAGAATCTTTAGGATGTTTAGATTTAAAGACTTTATAGGGCCTTGATGCTTTGGAAGTGTCATTTTTCGGCCTCCTGTGATGCTTGAGATGGGCTGAGTGAGAAGAGGATTGAATTGGAAATTCATGATCAAGATCTAGAAGACGCTGCTTAACTTCAGTGTTGGATAAATTATCCTTTGTCACCAAATTGTCAACGATATTCTTGTGATGTCGACTCAGACATGCCAATATCATATCCCTCTTTATCTCATCATCATCCAAAAAATCAGCAATCTTTTGACGACTGAGACTAGAATATTCTCGGGCTAAAGATGTAGTCCGAAAGTATTTGTTCTCATATACATCAATGAAAGAAGTCATCGTGCCACTGGGATCGTATGTGCTCGAGAGCGACATCAAAGATCCAAGTTGATGAACCAATGTGAACTTATTGGTCCGATGAAATTCGACACTCAAGTGGTTCCACATCAGATGGGGGTCTTGTAGTTTGAGAATTTTTCTCAGTATACTTGGAGACACCACCAAGATATATATATTAACAGCAATTGTAGACAATTCGCTGTATGCTTCCTGCTCTTCAAGGCAAGCATCTTCCTTTGGTTTCTTTCCATTCACAACGAGTTCAAAGAGCTTCTGACCTCTCCAGATTGTCTCCATCGTGATTGCCCATGACTCGTAGTTATCGTGTCCGACAAGTTAGGTGATATTAGAGAACGACATATTTCGAAGCGTCGATTTAGTTGCTTTGCAAAGAATCTTTCGTTATCTTTATCAGATGTGGAGGAAATTGGGTTCGAAGGTAAGTTTGCCATTTTTCTGTTGAACTGTTAGTTGATTGATTGGATAATAAAGAAAAGGGAAATTCTAGGATATTGTGACAGAAACCGAGTTGGTGATGAGTAAATCGATTTATTAAACTATATAAGGAGAAAAGAGAACTCTAGCTACTACTAACAGGTACTTATAAGAGTTGATCTTTGTGGGTCTATAGACTGATGACTTATCCATAGGCATTATACTTGCTACCCAGCCACGCAATGCCAGGTATCACTTATTGTGCTAACACTCCAACCTCCTGATTAGTAGTGCCGTTTCGTTCAGCTTCATCTACCCCCCCCCATACAGCCTTTTCGTAAACATCCTTAATATTACGCTTAGGTTATTCGCCTAAGCTCAAATAACGGTCAAACCGTAACATTACCCCCCTATTCACCCTCTCTTCTTTTCTTTCCTTGACGCTGGTCCATTGTTTGTCTCTGCTGAACCCCACTTCTTCTCCCACACATCGAGCGCTGCGGCATCCTGCAAGTTTGTGAGCGATGTCCACTCCGGTAACGCCAATCCAGTCCACTTGACTAAAGCCTGTCTTTCTCCCTTCTTTGTTCTACATCTAAGGACCTTGTCAATCTGATATTCTTCTTCGCCATCAACATCAATTATTGGAGCTGGATTTTCGTCTTCTAATTTTTGCGACCGCAACGGATTTTCATCTGCTGGTAAGAGTAAGTCTACATGAAACCGATTATGTATCTTTCCAGGGATATTAAGTTGCACTACTTCTGGCGAAATAACTTTAGTGACTGTGTACTTTGCATGTTGCCATCCCAATTTCTTGGAAGGTTGATCTTCTAGCCTTATGTTTCGCAGAAGTAGCCAAACTTTATCACCGACTTCATATCTTGGTGCGGGATGTCTTTTTTTGTCTGTGAGATCTTTGTAGCGTTCCTGAATAGCTGCCATTGCAGATTGCATAAAAATCGTAACCTTTTGTAATCTGTCGACAAAGTTCTCGGCCCTTTCTTTTCCTGTTGATACTGGTATCATCGACTGCTTGTTAACGATTTGAATGGGGTTGACATGGTAGCCGTGTATTGCGTAAAATGGACTTATACCGCCTAAGGATACCACATCTCGATTATTAATTGCAAGTTGGGCCGCAGCAAGGCAATCAGACCAGTCGTGCTGAGTATAAATAAATTATTCAATTGTCCTGATTTGGCGCCTTTTTGGCCCATGCAGGTGTTGACTTTAGTCAGATACAATGATGATATAGTTGTGATGAACATCATGCCTCAGATATCATTTGCAAGTCTCACTACGGCTGTGACAAGGCGGCTTTTTCTTCACCGCTGTCGAACTATGCCCTCCGTGAAACTCACCCAAGGGAAACCTCTCAAAAAACCTTGGGTTATCCAGACATGCCACCATCATCAATGTAGCTTACTTCAGTAAGGTGAGGTCTGCTGGAGTCGAACCAGCGATCTTCTGTCTCAGGTGGGAAAGATGTTCAGGCTATCCAGACCCTACTTGGAAGACCGGCCCGGATGGTGTACCGCTACACCATCCGACCCTCGTGCTGAGTATAGGAAACATAAGCTCGTAGGTAGGTTTGAACTTCCTGGTTCATTCTTTCCGTCGCTCCATCGGTTTGAGGATGATAGGCTGTGCTTA
Source organism: Blumeria hordei DH14 (assembly GCA_900239735.1). Taxonomy (NCBI): domain Eukaryota; kingdom Fungi; phylum Ascomycota; class Leotiomycetes; order Helotiales; family Erysiphaceae; genus Blumeria; species Blumeria hordei. The sequence continues at coordinate 720,284 of OENG01000037.1, read as the reverse complement.
ACCTCTGTTCAATTCCGACTAACTCGCAAAGTCGTCTCCAGAATTTACTAGTCCAGTTAGTGCCTCTATCGCTGGTTAAGGCCATTGGAAATCCGTGATGGCGCCAGTGACATTCTACAAATCGTTTAGCACAAGATTCCGCATCCATTTTATCCATAGCCTCCAGTGTCACTGATTTCAACAGTCTATCGGTAATTATCATTATGTTTGTCGCGCCATTCGATTTGGGAAGGTCCACCATAAAGTCAGTGGAAAGCTCTTGATGGAATCTTTCAGGTACTGGTAGCGGTTTAAGAAGCCCTTGTTTCTGGTGTCGCCAGATCGATGACCTCCCGCATACATGACAGTTTTTGCAGAACCGTTTTACTGACTTACTTATTCCAGGCCAAAAATATTCACGAGCGACCTGGGCAAGGGTTGCATCTCTCCCTGGATGACCCGAGACAGCTGAGTCATGGATATTCTGGATAAGCACTGTTGTTAGAGGTTCATATAGAGGTACCCAAATCCGTCCTTGGTAGCGAGCTACACCAATATCATTGTCAAATGCACAAGCGGCGATCGTTGCTTTAATTGGGCTAGGCTCATCCGAACCTTCTATTTGCAATTTAATGTCCTTAGGCCATGTACGCTCCCCACTTAGAATTGCATTCACCACCTGTATATATCCCTTGTCGTTTTTTAATGCTTGGTCCCAGAGATTTTGCAAATCTTCGTTGATAAATAACTCGTGCCCTTCTGCTAGGTTGCTATTACCAACACGTAACTTTGATGCATAAATTGGTGTTAAGACCTGGCGCTCGCGACTTATAAGTCGTGGGTCGCCTTCCGTAGGTCTATCTTGATCCCTTCTCGATAGTGCATCTGGTCGTTCATTATCTACTCCCTTCCTATACACAAGTGTATACCTGAATCGAGATAGAAATTCTGCCCACCGAGTTTGCCGTTCTGTCAGCCTTCTTGTGGTCAGGAAATATTTCAGGTTCATGTGGTCACTTAGGATAGTGAAAGCATGTGCTAGACCCCGTAGCTCCGCATCCCATTCTTTCATACTTGCTACAATGGCTAGGAGTTCTTTATCATGAATCTCATAGTTCATTTCTGCTCCAGTCAGCTTCCGAGAGTAATATGCCACAGGTTTCCATGTGCCATTTTCTTGCTTTTGTAACAAACATCCACCGAGCGCATAACCGGAGCAATCTGCCTCCAACATTGTTTCACGGTCGGGATCCCATTGGGCTAGAGCGGGCTCTGCAACGAATTTTTCCTTGAGCAATTCAAATGCAGCGTTTTGTTCAGAGCCCCATTTCCAAGGTGTACCCTTGCCTGTCAGACAAGTTAGAGGTGCACAGATTCTTGAAAACCCCTTGATAAAACCACGATAAAAATTGGCGAACCCTAAAAATCCTCTTAGCCCTTTTGTTGTTGTGGGTGCCTTCCATTCCGATATTGCCTGGACCTTTGCAGGATCCATCTTGACTGCAGAATTTTCACCATCGGAAGATATGATGAAGCCTAAGTATTTAGTCTCCTTGACACCAAACTCGCACTTGTCAATATCCAACCCTAGTCCTGCCTTTTGAAGCTTTTCAAGTACCAATCGCACGTGCCTCTCGTGTTCCTCTTTGTCTCCGTTGGTGAATACAAGCACGTCATCTACATAAGCCGAACAGAAATCATCGAGGTGCTCACGTAAGGCTTCGTTGATATACCTTTGAAAAGATGCCGGAGCTCCATTTAGTCCAAACGGCATGACAAGCCACTCAAACAATCCAAATCGTGTTCGAAAAGCTGTTTTCCATTCGTCACCTTCCTTAATACGCAACTTGTGAAACGCAGATCGCACGTCTAGCTTAGTAAACCACTTAGCTCTGCTCAGTTTAGCAAGCGTCTCTTTAATCAACGGTAAGGGATATCGATCGGCTTTCGAAATGGCATTCAAGGCGCGATAGTCTACACAAAATCTCAAGCCTCCACCTGGTTTCCGAACGAACAATACAGGGGCCCCTGCTGGTGAACTACTCGCTCGAATGTAATTCTTATCAAGAAGATCTGTCAGTGTCTTCCTTAACACCAGTAACTCATCCCTTGACATTCCATATAGGGGTCCCCATGGGATACTTTTGTCAGACTCGAGCCTAATCTCGTGATCGCATCCTTGCCGATGTGGTGGAAGCTTATCTGTGAGTTCTTTTCGAAATAGGTCTGAAAATTCCTTATACTCATCAGGAAGCTTATCCAGACACGTTGACGATTTCTTTGATGGCGCAAGCGCTTTCTGAATATCTGCCAACGTTACAGAAAATAGCTGAGTTATGCCAGCGCTTGACTTCCTGGCTTTCCTGACCGTTGCAAGAAATACTCCTGCAGATAAACTTTTGATATTCGTTGTTCGATAAGACGAATTCATCATTGCCTGATGGCCCTTTTCCCATACTCTCAATGGTCGATTGTTCACAATTGCTTCTCCAATATCTATGAAATGTTCTCTTGCATTGTAGATAACGTCTTCTCGCTCCATCCATGGTTTTCCCAATATGAGATCATGAGACAACATTGGTATAACGTACGCATATAAAGTTCTTTGGTACCCATCTATATCTAGCTCCATTTTAACCATTTCTGTGATAAAATCTTTATGGTGGCGATTTTCTGTTGCCTCTGTAAGCTTGCGTGGAGTTATTTTTATCCGAGTTAGGTTAGCTCTATCTACCAATAAATTACTGACAGCGGCTAGGCATTCGCATCCATTGTCAATCAAAGTGGATACTGAATAAATTCCGTTAATTACCGTATCTATAATGAAAGAAGATCCATTCATAGTGCCCTCAGCTTCTTTATCTCCAATTGATTTTGAGTTGATAATCAATTCCATTGCTCCATTTGCTTGCAACTGAGGACAATTTGATTTTAGATCTAATCCTTTTTCTACCACGCTCTTCGTAACTTTGGCCTTAACTGTATCTGAAATTTTTCTGGTAAATGGTGCTGCTTGGATAGGTGTATCAGGACGCTTAGCTGGAAGCAGTCGACAATCAGCTATAATGTGTCCTTTATTCCCACATCGCAAGCATGACCCGTTTATTTGCGCTCGTTCAACTCAACAAGTGATACCCACTTGCACGGACTTTATCGATACCAATCTTCCTTGTCCTACTGTCAACATCCTTACTGTATGAGCTGGCTTTGGCTGAAGGGTTGTGCATAATTTCTCGTGAGATTCCCTCCAGTAATTTGCCCCCAGCAACGCCTCGTGTTCCATCGTCGAAGTAGCCAGTCTGACCCAGCAGGTATTCCCTTGTAATTTCCATACCAACTTCGTCAATTTCAGAACCTAGGATCGACAGGTAGTCGATCAATTCACGAAGTGTTTTAGGATGCACACTGCCCATCATGTAATTCCTTGACGTCTTGTTTAACAAATTCCGCAATAAGTAGATCTTGCACTTCTCATTTCCTTTCGAACTGGGACTTCGGGAGAGCAACTGTTGGAAGCGCGGTAAATATGACGATAGGTTCTCATCCCGGAATTGTCTGCATGCATGGAGTAGCGCGGCTGCCAGTTGTTCTTCGTTCCTGTTGAAATTTATGCGACAGTGGAGTTAAGAGTATACTGCATACCAGCTATTAATTCAGCTGCGTGTGGATACTTGATCTCGAAATCAGATTCCTGATAATATAATTTAATATGGAATTTATTGTGTGTATTATAACTACAACTCTTATACTGTTGATTATTCTACAATCTAAACACTTTACAATTACAGAAAGTGTGGAATACTAAGCGAGACACGTGATACAATTACAGAGCCATCACATGACTTTCAACAGTTCCTATTGCAAAAAGTATCATCCATGGCCTGTAATAGTCCTAGCGCATCCCATTCCATGCCATTTGCAAGCATATTTTGGAACTGACCTGTGATCATATCTTTCGCTGTTCCTGTTACCGCATGACTGAATAGTTGCACTGAGAAGTCTGACGGTTGAAGTATGGATCGCTCTTCTACATCACGTCTGTATATGTAGCGAAGTATTCCATGTGTAATAGCCCACTTACTTCTATCCTTGTGGTCGTATGCTTCTGGCCATCTAAGTGGTTCATCTTCAATGAAGCAATTTCTGCGTTCTGATTGGCCCTCCATATTAGCTTTTGAGTTTTGCAGGGATAATTTCTTATCCTTCTGCGATCGTTCCTGCATCCTTTTCATCATTTCGTTCATCTGAGATTGAAGCATCCCAAGCTCTCTCCTGTGTTCTATTCCCCTTAATCTCATTTCCTCGACCATTCGCTCTACTTCCGATTGTATTTCTCCGTGTGGCGTCGATTCCTGATTCGATAACCCAAATGCCATGAAGTCCATTCCGTTGTAAAAATTGTTCATTTCTGAACCCATTGTTGATTTATTTTAAAATCCCTGTGCGATGTAACCAATAATTAAAGATACCCTAGGTCACAGTAATCTAAGACTGCGATATACCTAATGACGGGCAAGAGTATGAGTGATATAGTTTAAATTGTGACAGAAACCGAGTTGGTGATGAGTAAATCGATTTATTAAACTATATAAGGAGAAAAGAGAACTCTAGCTACTACTAACAGGTACTTATAAGAGTTGATCTTTGTGGGTCTATAGACTGATGACTTATCCATAGGCATTATACTTGCTACCCAGCCACGCAATGCCAGGTATCACTTATTGTGCTAACACTCCAACCTCCTGATTAGTAGTGCCGTTTCGTTCAGCTTCATCTACCCCCCCCCATACAGCCTTTTCGTAAACATCCTTAATATTACGCTTAGGTTATTCGCCTAAGCTCAAATAACGGTCAAACCGTAACAGATATTAATGCTTTTCTTTGGGCACCGGGTCATAACCTGTTATAATGGAAGTTGTGTAGAGAAGCTTAATCTGTTAGGCTTCTGTTTAATATCACCTAGTGAAGCGAGTTGGGAGATTGAAGAGTCTGAAAACTATAGTGGAGAGTTGTTGATTAAACCCACTTAGTATCAGAGTGCTACTTAAACTAATTATTACAACTAAGCGAGGGACACGATTACTGGCTTATTGTGGATAATTGGGAGGCTGGTCAATGTATGAGTCATCATGAACCTGGCTAGAGAACTTATACCTTTCTACGTTCCATGTTAATGATACCCTTTATTACCATATAGCACCAATTTCAACAGATAGAGCTGGAGAGACCCTGGGTGGAATCTCTTCTCAGGGGTTTTATTTGAGAATGCGATAGGGCTGCTGTTACCGATATGGGAGCTGGCGTTGGAGAGAGGGGAAGGTTTTCCGAGGAAGAGTTGGAAGGAAGTTTGGTTTCCAATCCGAGGTCCATCAACTCGTCTTCTGAGTCCATGCAGATTGGTTTAACTGGAGATTGCTGCTTCTCAGCTGCGGCTGCTAGGATAACTTCCTCCTGAACAGTTGGAAGTGGAGGGCGAGGCCTCGCACGTTTGACTGCATGCGAGACAGCTCGAGCAGGGGACACGAGTGTCATGGGGGTTTTACGCCTCCCGGGGGGCATCTTAACGTCTCGGGACGATGAAAAGTCGAATAATAGAGTCACAAGATGTATCTTAGCTTGGGAAAACAAAGCGTGGATGGTATTGTGTTTGATATACATTCATTAGTTTAGTTTAGTTAGTTTAAATTTAACATCGTGCCTGTCTACAGCTCGTGACCTTAGTCACGTACTGGACGGCCCAGTCCCTACAGAACTACCCGACGCTCTAACGCGCATTACAACACCTAGAAATTACAAAAGAGTCCGACCAGCTGTCCGCCACTCTGCTTTCCAATTTGAATGTAGCAAATTTCCCTCTACCAGGAGCTTCACTTTTTTTTTTTTTACAAGTAGTTTTAAATTATACCCGCAAAACAAGAAAATAGGAGTACACAGTTACATCTAACAATAACCCCACAACCAATCGTAGAATTTCACTTGGAAATATCTAATGGGCTCTTTGGATTTCGTCGAAGAATTTAGTCACCTCGACCCATTTTCCGAAGGCAAGGGCGCCTTTAGGCGTGCCAAGTACCCACTTGATGCAGGGGCAGGGGTGACGAGATCCACCGCGAAGACGAGCACGGTTTCTTCCTATAGTGCAGAAGAAGAAGTGTTCGGGGCTTTTTTCTTCGCCACAGGAGCAAGTCATAAGGGCACCTTTGTGTGCGAAACGTCGATGATAAAGGGCGAAATATCCGTGTCCGGAACGTGCTGCGATGAGCGCTTCAAATGTCCGCCGATTTAAGCTTTTCAGTTCTTGGGTTATTCCTGAGCTGGGACCAATTCCGAGTTCTTTATATCTAGCCGGAGCCTCTCGTTCCCAGAAGGCGTTGCTGGAGGCCTTATATAGTTGGGCCACCTTCCTTTTTGCCCTTGCTATGGACAGAGGGAGAGAAGATGTGGGAATTAGACATGCTGACTTGGCTAGAGAGTCTGCTGCTTCGTTTCCGGAGATTCCAGAATGTCCGGGCCACCATAGGACACTAACTGTTCCAACCATAGTGCAGGATGCGCGTTTCCTTTCAGACCAGCTGGCTGCAAGTTTCCGAAATTTCATAATTTGACAGGAACTTGTTGCGGTGGGTGGTAACAGGAGAAGCCGTAGAGCCGCTTCTTGGTTGTCTAGGCAGACAGTTACATTAGTCGCATAAAATGCCATGGGATTGCGGATGGCAGCCGCTAGCCCCTCAGTCGCTCCGGCAATTTCCGCATCATAAACTTCTGCTGAGGTACCTAGAGGTATAGTTCCACAGGCTATCTCGTGTGACGCGCCACGTCGTATCGAATAACCTGCTCCTGCTCGGTTCTCGATTAAAGCACCATCGGAGAAAACAGTGAGGTCCAACAATGATTGCAGAACAAACCAACCGGAAAAGGCATCGACTCCAGCATTACGACCAACTGCCTTGATCTTTTCAAAAGATGTATCCTGATTAACTTTCCAGGGTGGGGGAATAGTATCTTCTGAGAGTTCTGAGGAAATTCTTTGTCGGATCCACAGCATTCTTGTGGAATTCCATCTTCTACAAAGGGGGTGCCTAGGATCTGCCGAGGCTATGCGTACAGCTAGGCGATCTTGGATACGTTCCAGCCAAGCTTGTGCCGGACCCCAACCTGTCTCCCGAAGAAGTACAGCAACTGGCGTCGTTCGGAATACTGGAAGAGCTGCTCGGGCCGCGTCGTTCATCCTTTGTTGTATTCTAAGAACTAGTCCTTCTGGGGTTCCTTTGAAATACCAAGTCTCGGCCCCGTAGAGCAAGGTTTTAAAAGCTGATATATACTGTTGCCGGATCAATTGGTGTTGGTATACAGCAGAGCAAGTCCAGAATAAATCAGTTAATTAATGAAATCTAGAGAAAGAAGATTTCCTACTTCTTGCTGTATACATAAGGAATTGTAATTGTCAGCGCCGATCATAACAATCTATGTTGCTAAGCAACCATATCCAGACCGCAACATTGGTAGCCCCCGTAGCTGGCTAGGCCCTATATTCCATCACTACCGTACTGGCGCAGACAGTACAAACACAAGGGATTAATCCCGTAACATATACATTCATTATAGATGTTGAAATTATGGAGTACAGAGATAAGTCAGGTGATGATTAATGGCAGTTATTGATGAAGGGTGATTTTTTTTTTTTATTATATTAAAGTCATAAGCCAAAGCTCTAGGTCCACTATAGGTACAAGACTGGTGGAGCCGGCGGGGATCACTGCTTACAGGCCCAACTCATTCCAACCGCTGGACTTGCTACAGAAATAGTAGGAAGTAAATTACGACGCGGTCACCACCTACTCCAACTCCTAGATCAAAAATCAATCCTTTTCCCTAAATCCAAATAGCTACAATCTTTCCTCAGAGAAACGAAACGTCTCGCCTCGTTCCCTTTTGTGTCATGCGTTGTGGCAATGACTAGTTAATCTATTCCCCGCTGAGAGCAGTGGATGAGTGAGCAGGTCGTCTATCAAAACAGCCGGTTTCCCACACAAATGTTTTGAAGCTTTCATGGCATTTGGGCCCGAGAAGCTTTTTGATAAATTCAACGTGGGACATTGACTTTCTGAGCCTACGCGTGTGTTGTGCGTGGCGGCTACAGTGGATGAAATGGGTTGGAGTAGTTTCCTTCCCCCAAGAGCACTCCATAGGAGCGCGTAGGTTGTTAAAACGGCGATGGTATGCCGCGAAATTGCCGTGACCCGTTCGGGCTGCAATTAATTCTCGGAGTAGGTGCCTAGAGAGAGACAGTTCTGGTGGTTTGCGTCGCCGAACCTGTAGGTTAAGTTGGCGGTATTTAGGCATACAAGCCTCTATCCACCAGTCTTCCAGCAATTTTTGCCGCCGGTGATTCATGAGACCACGAAGATATGCCAGAGTACATGATCCTGGTGGAGTATCCTGGCTAGGTAGCTCTCGAAGGGTGGCACGGGCAATGGTGTCTGCCTCTTCGTTCCTTGTATCCCTGCGTGCCCTGGCACCCATTTTACCAACACTTTTGCCAAGTTACTTAATGCACGAAAGCTGCGTACATCTTCTAGGCTGGTTGAGGACGAGCCCGTCGTTAGTGCGCTTACAGCCTGCTGGCTGTCTAGAAACACGTGGATTTGCTGCGACCCTCCTACTTTCCTAGACTTTCCGTATCCAAGAACTCCAGTGCGGCTTCCAGAGCCTTCCTTGCTCCTATTATCTCTGCATCCAGCACCTCTCCCCCGTGCTTGATGCCACTTCCTTTGCCGATGTCTTTCCCATCCTTTTTCAGAACGAAACCCCAGGCAGAGCGTCCGTGTCCTTCTGATGAACCATCTGAGTATGCGCAGATGTCGTTCCTGTCACGTTATTGATCCATCCAACGCAGTCATTGCGTTCCGTCAGCCTTGAGCCTGACTTTTTAGGGTAGACTACCGGGCCAGGGCCTCGGGGGCCTCTGCTTCCGGGAGCTCTCGATAAGCACGCTGTAACCGTGACATTTGAATCTCTGGTCTGGCAGAGAGTTTGGCGGTCTTTTTGTACTTTCGAGTGCCGACATTCGGGCACACGGAAGCGCGGATCCTCAACGGGTGTCTATCATCAAGGGTCTTAAGCCTTGCCGAAAGTCGGAGTCGGTTTCCCTCAAGTATGACCTTTGCCGGCGGGATTCCTCCTTCTCTGTGAACGACTACGTTTGGCGTTGTCCTCATCACTGGCAGTGCAGCCCGCAATCCCATCAGGTTAGCTTTGTCAATCATGCTGCAGAGGTTTGAGGTAGGTGACGTGACCATTCCTCGTGTGGTTGGGCGTTTGGACCCTGGCCACCAGACATCAGATCCAAAAGTTGCTAGAGAGACAATGCACATGTCTACTGCGCCGACTAACGGCCCGGGGGCTGCTCCCCGAGAGGTAGAGTTGAAGCGGCGCATTTGCTGTGCAGCTTTCATCGCTTTGCCGCACCAGGTGGTTACGTGGTGTTTGAAATTGAGTCGCGGATCCAAATGTACGCCAAGCCAGCGAATGTGATCAGCGGGCTCGATGAGATTTCCATTTACGTGAACCCCAACTGCTTCTTCTCGGCGTCGTCCTGGGAATTGGATGACTTCAGACTTTTGCGTTTCGAAGGCAACAGCATTTTTCCCTGCCCACTCGAGAAGATGGTCTACCTCTCTTTGTGCAGCGCCGGCAGATTCAGCTACTGTGCGTCCAAACCCCAGAATTCCAATATCGTCGGCATAGCTAAACCTCGATCCTGGGTTGCCACTTTGCATCGGCTCCGCCATGTACAGAAGGAATAGTAATGGCGAAATTGGTGATCCCTGGGGGACTCCGCAGACCAGCTCTTTCTGTGTGGTGACTCCACCGGAGAAACGCACTTGTACCTTCCGATGTGTGAGGAATGAAGTCGTCCATCGGAGGATCGAGTCTGGCCATCCCTGGGCTTGCATGCGTCTAACCAAGCGATTGTGGAGCACTGCATCGAACGCTCCTTGGACGTCTAAGGTCACGAATGTCGAGGCCCATCCCTGGGAGCGTGCTTCTTCGACGTCATGGACTACGCAGGAGACCAGGTCCGTTGCAGATCGCTTTGGGAGCGCACCGAATTGTTGATGGCCCACCACATCATAAATGATTGCGAGGTGCGCCATTCGCTTGGCCAGGAGTCTTTCTAATCCTTTGCCTAGGCACGAGAGTAGAGCGATTGGTCTCCAACCTTTGATTGAAGTTGGATCCCGATTTGGCTTTTCCAATAGTACCACTTCTGCAAGTTTGAAGCAAGATGGATGCGTGCCGAGCCGTATGCAAGCTTTAAAGAGCTGCGTAACATACGGTCCGATTGTCTTCCAGCAGGCCTCAAGAAGTTCAACTGTGGCTCCATCTGCTCCTGGGGCTGCTTTGGTACAGCCAATGGTACAAGTTCGCACCTCGTTGTCTGATATGTCATCTTCCCAGGGTATCCGGTTATTACTGGGAGCAGTGCACGTAGGAAGATCGTCCGATGCTTGGTGACGTGTAAGAAGAGCATCACGGAGAACTGTGGCTCGCTCAGACGGGTCGGTGATAACGGAACCGTTATAGTGGAGCGGGGGAGGAGGTCTGACCTGTCTATGGTTGGCCGAGCGCATCAGCTTGAATATGTCTGCCGGAGATGTCATCGCTTCGACTTGGCATGTCTGGTGCTCCTTCTTGGCGGCTGTAATAGTCTCACGTAGCTTCTTCGCACAGATAGCCCGCTGTGAGAGTGATGATGAGGCTCGGTATTCGGCGTGTGCGGATTTGCACCTAGGAGTCCACCATGGTGCAGATTTTCCGCTTTCCTTTCTGACCCGGGTTCCAGTTGCTTTAATGGCCTCCGTGAGATGGAAGCATATCTCCTGAGCGTATGCATCCACTTTCTCTATTGTACTCAAATCTGAGGGCGGATGTACCCATTTTGCAATGGCCCGCGCAAACTTTGGCAGATTTCCCTTGGGTACCTTGATCTTTGCTGGAGCCGTGTCACTTGTAACGGTTGCTGCAGGTACGATTCCGCGGATCGGAAGATGGTCGCTGGTCATACACTCCTCCCGATCGACCCAAGCGCGGGCTCCAGATATGTTAGTCCAGGCGAGATCCAGAGTATTGCCAGCTTTATGGGTCGGCTCTCCAATTATAAGGCAAGAGAGATTGTGGCTTTCTGCCCACCTTTCTATCTCATCACCCTGTCCATATGGCCGAGTTACTCCTGGCTGCCAGGCAGCATGCACTGAGTTGAAGTCCCCGGCTGCAATGGACTTCGCAGAAGGTTTCCAGTCGAAAAGCAGGCGAACAGCAGTCGAGTCTTTAGGGGCCTTTTATACGTTGAGAAATGTGATTCCATTGACCTTTACCCAGCAGTAATCACCAGTGGGTGTGGAACAAGGAAATAACTGTTCCGCTAACATTACATTTTTGGTCTTTCGAGTGTATGTCACAGCCCTCGGTCTGACATCTACACCTCCGTACGGTATATGACAGATATACCCTGGGTGTGATATGGTTTCTTTTGATCTCAAATTCCATCGCGGTTCTTGAATTAGCACAACATCTACGCCTAGCTCATAAGCTCGAGAGAGCGCAATGTTGTGGGTTGTGCCACCCCTGCCTACGTTTATTGACATAAAACTTAGTGTAGGAGGGGGCGAGAAGGGGCCCGTAGGGCGCCCTTCACAAAGCTTCTTCAGGGTTCAAGGCACCAAAGCCCGAACCCTCAGCCATTGCTGTGTCTGTCGAAGATGTGTCCTTACCAAAAGCTGGAGAAGCTGGTCGGGTCGCTCTTGCGGCAGCTGTAGCAGCCTCTGCGGCCTTAGTTGCAGCTTTGGCCCTGGCAACTGCCTGATATTCCCGTTGGCCAGCTTGTCGGATCGTCACAAGTTGGTCCTTAGTAGCTGGGCCAGACCTGTTGGGACGAGCAAGACAGTCTCGACTGCCAGATTGATGGGGGCCTCCGCAGTTTCGACATTTAGAGGCTGCTTTACACTCGAATGCCGAGTGCATGGTGGATCCGCAGTTCCAGCAGGCTGGCGCGCGAGAACACCCACGGGTGGCGTGGAAACCGAGACATCGCCTACATTGCTGTATGGGAGGGCGGTTTCGTTGGATGTTGCTATTCCTGAGTCGTCGAAGAGTCGGAATCCAGGCTTTGGGCTAGCGTTCCTGGGAAACAAGGCCGACCAGGATCTGTAGGGAGCGCCGAGCTTAGTTTTTCCGTGTATCCTTACTCGGTCTGGAGTGCAACTGGTTACTCTAAGGATTTCGGCGGCCACCATTTCGGCAGTGACTTCGACTCGTCCTTCTAAGCCGAACACGGCGACTGGAACCGTTGCGATCCGGAGGGAAACTAGATCACTTGGTGGTTCTAGTTTTGCCTCCACTTGTGTGAAGGAGCTGGAGGCCTCCAGCAGTCGAGTTTTTGCATCCGGGTTTTTGGCACGGATGGCAAAGCCAGTGGGAACGCGTTGCACCTGGTCGACATCAGCAGGGGTGCAATTTGTTTGTTTAGCGACGGCTTCGCGGACGCCAGCTGGAGAGAGCTGTCTCCACTCGTGGTTTGCATCAAGACGCAGAAAGATTCGGTCATCTTTCGATGCTGTTGTTGATGCTGCCGGCTTCTTCTCTGGTTTCCTGGCAGATGGGGCAGCCGAAACCGAGGTGATGTTTGCAGGGGCTTGTGCGCCTGACTTTTGGTGTCCTGCTCTGGTGACAGTAGCCCAGGTGCTTCTGAGCGGGAGAGGTGCTGCAGCCTTTGAAATATTCCGAGGAACAGCTACTGGGATGGCGGTCGCGAGGGGAGTTGCGACAATTGGTCGTTTGGGCAGGACTGGCGGAGCGGTGCTCGGCCCGGCCGCCACGAATTGCGCGATGGCTGCCTTTAGGTAGACTTTGATGGAGTCTACAAAAATTTTATTTTCACCGGTGGAGAGCGGTGAAAGGGCTGTCTCGACACTGCTAATCGCTGTCGAGCATATATGGAATTGCGCAGCTTTTTGCCTTGCCCTGCGCTCCTCCGCTTCGATCGCTGCCAGCAATTCTGGGGGGAATATTTTTTCTCTGCCTGCTGCTTCTGGTGCTGTAGGCGGTTGGTCCAGCAAAGAGTTTTCGGCTCCTGCTGCCTTGGCTGTGGGTATGTCGGCCTCTTTCGTGGGCCTCACTTCTACCGGTCGCGGTAGTGCTGGAACCGTAGCGCGCTTCTCGGGTGCGACGACGGTTTTTCTGGGGGATCCGGTGGGATCCAAGACTTGCTCTGCATCTTCTGGGCTGGAGGATGCCCAAACTGAATCGGCGAGGGTTTTTAGCTTCTCGATTTCTGCGTCCGCCATATCTACCTCGGGGACATCGTTCTCCTTCGCTTGGAGCGCAGCCGCGATGGTGTTCATATTTTGAAGATTGGACTCGAGTCCTTTTCTTGTTAGCATGTTTCTCGCGTGGTTTTGAATGGCTGGAGTCCATTGGTAGGGTTTGATGACACGATCTTTGGTGATTCCGCTGATCGCGTTTTTGTGCGTTTTACGCGTCGGAGGCATTTTAGAAATGCCGCCGATGGCAAACAATTTCGATTCGATTCGTTCCTCAAAGAGTGAGATGGATAAAAGGGTGGGAATGGGCAAATTGGGGGCTTCTCGAATTGTTTTGATGAAGGGTTTGGTTGTTGAGTTTTCTATTATTTCTGTGTTGAGATACACTTTGTCGATCCTACTAGGCTCGATAATAAGTAGTCCCGACCGGCTGGTGTTTGGCGAACGGAGATTGCGTATACCCTGTGTTATTGAGTGAGTGTGAAGAGTGCAGCGGACACTATAAAAACACGCAAACGATGGATGGTGCTGTGGTCCGCCTCCTGGTGGTGTTCTCTGGTATAGTTTGAGTAGCCTGGGCACCTACTCCACTTGGGAAGGAGACACCGAAGACTACATTTCGCGCGGAGAAAGTTCAGTGGATGATGAAGGCATGTCTGGATAACTCAGGGTTTTTGAGACGTTCCCCTGGGTGGGTATTCACGGATGAGGGTTGACTTGGGGTGAAGAAAAAGCCGCCATAACTTCGCAGTGGTACTTGCAAAAGAAATCTGAGGCATGAGTGCACTTATTGTAAATTGAGTCATCTATTCTGTACATAATCTCCGATATTGTGTCATAGCTAGATAGATGCATACGCAATTAAAATCTGATGCAAAAAAAAAAACGAGTGTGAGTGTGAGTGTGTTTGTTTATTGTACTACTTGAGTCATAGACTATATACCCTGTGTTAGCGTTGTTTACTGCTGTTAATAAGAGATCCCGCACTGGCTATCTATTGGGATTAAAAGGAGTCTGGTACCTGTGAGGTTTCTTGTGCACGTTAGTAAGAATAAAATGATAAATGTCGACTGTGAAATTCACGGATGTCTCGTGGCTCCAACTACGACAATCGATATGTGTGTAAAGCTTGAGACTAGGTGTAAACTTGTATTTCTATTAACGTTCTTACTCCTCCTTAAATACATGAAATCCTCTATACTCCAGATACTGTAACTATCAACAATACATGGCAAGTGAACTATCAGAATACAGTAGGGGAGGAGTGGGGCGCTTAGCCGCCCAGACTGTGACCAAAGAATACGAGGGGTGCATCTTTGTTGGGACCTTGAAACTCGGCAGTTCGCTTAGGATCGGAACTTCGGCAACTCGCCTAGACTCGGAGCTCGGCGGCTTGCTTACCGTGAGACATGGCGTTTTGCTCGGACTTGGAGTTCAGGATCCTCACCTGTGTTTAGAAGAGTAGTCGAATTGACATCCTTTTACCCTTCATTATTGCATGAGCTTCCATCTACCAATAATTCCACGAATTAAGTAGTGGGTTATACATTTCAATAATAAAAAGTAATTCTCGAACAGATTGCCCTAAAATTAAATATAGGATCACAATGTGTAAGTCAAGTAGTTTACAGGCGTATTTACGAGGCTGATGAATCACAGGCGACAATATAGTCATATTGTAATTGTGCATCACAAGCAAACGTGTTGGCATGTCAGCGTTCTTTCATTACTCTGCTTAGTTTCAATGTAAATTGGTAAATAGTAACTATATGTAATTTACGACATTGTTATATACGTTCCTCTTCACGATCTATCTCCTCATGATATATATCAATTCGAGTTGGCGCATTATTTAGTCTTACCATGTAAGCGCAAGTCTCGAGAATGAGCCAAAAACCTGTTTCTTGAACTACATCTTTGGGCCCTCCACTTAGACCCTAGTTAAAGAATTTCTCGCCATTAAAAAATGGCGGAGTATTTTGAATCATTGCCTCGTGGGCCGCCTTATTTGGTATTACAAACGTGGTCTAGGCTTGGCTTTGGGAGGTTATTTCACTTCCAGGTTGGAAGAGGACTCCGCGAACAGGTGTACAGTCTTGCCCTCAAACAGAGATTTCACAACTACAAGAAAGTCGAAAAAAGCTCATTACCACCGAATTACAATCAACAAATAGACCAAGTTTTGTCTTGGTGTCGTATTAAAACATCCGATATATCTCAAACCCATTTCATATTTGCAGTAAAGTATTTCTCAGTCGATCCTACACCTGCGACCCACCTCCACACTTGTCAGATCACCTACCTACACACACCCAATTGAGGAAAGTCACTGCGGAAACGGGACGTGTACAAAAAAGGTAATAAATGGAATGAACACCAATGGACACACATATCCTCGCTGAAAACAACTCAATAGTATGATGTAAAGATGCAAGGCTAGAGAAATATTGAGATCTCGGACTACATTTACATTTCTGAATCGACGAGGATACCATAGGCTCGGGTTTGCAGGAGGCGAGGCTGAGGAAGAATTTGCGCTATGGCATGTATATATTATCTCTTATGGGGTGTAAAACTACAGTTGGAAAAATGACTGGGGTTAGATCCATGTACAAATTGCCTAAATTGGTATGGTCTTCATGCAGGCCCATGTCTAGTTACTCGACTAGTTATGCAAGCAAGGGGAGGTATCCAATGATATTCCGTGAAAGTCTAAATTATGGGGATGGTTTTCAACTCTAAATGAAAGGTACAATGGTTCTCATTTATAATTAAAAATTAAAAAATCAATTGATATTATCTAAAAATACCCATCTATTTCAAATATAATTGCTCTGTATTGCCAAAGTATACATCGGTGCCCTCAGTACGGCTTGCAGCTAAAATGAGACTGTTCTACATATTTTGTATTAGTGTGCTCCATCCTAATACTTTGCGTACCCTCCATTTGCCTTTATCACTGCTTCATATCTTTCGCGCTTGTTACACGCACTTGACGGAGGCTTCTTCCGAGGAATGAATCTTCCGTATCCTCTTTGTTTGAGGGCATTAGAAATTAAACGCTCACTGCATCCCCAGTGGCTGAAGGGTCCCATCGCTGGTTCCAAATAGCACATCTGTCGATTTTCAGGAGATTCCCGGACAAAAGCCTCAAGTTCATCAACTTGTTCCGCGCTTAATTTTGGTGAGCATCTTTTGCGAGGTGTAGGATTCTCAGCCTCTCGAGCACACGCTAATTGCACTTGCCTTCTTGTGAATCCAAGTTCGTCGGATATATGTTGTAATTTCAATCCAAGTCTTCTTAATGCTCTTATTTTCAATACATTGATCGCGAGTTGGATGCCTACGAACATTGGTTTCTGAAGCAGAATTTTCGAGAGACATTATTTGCCGGGATAGTGGATGAATTGATAGTGATGTTGATGATGAAGGGGTTTTTTTTTTTTTTGCATCAGATTTTAATTGCGTATGCAGCTATCTAGCTATGACACAATATCGGAGATTATGTACAGAATAGATGACTCAATTTACAATAAGTGCACTCATGCCTCAGATTTCATTTGCAAGTACCACTGCGAAGTTATGGCGGCTTTTTCTTCACCCCAAGTCAACCCTCATCCGTGAATACCCACCCAGGGGAACGTCTCAAAAACCCTGAGTTATCCAGACATGCCTTCATCATCCACTGAACTTTCTCCGCGCGAAATGCAGTCTGAAGTGTCTCCTTCCCAGGTGGAGTAGGTGCCCAGGCTACTCAAACTATACCAGAGAACACCACCAGGAGGCGGACCACAGCACCATCCATCGTTTGCGTGTTTTTATAGTGTCCGCTGCACTCTCGCAAGCGAAGTCTTGGCGCGCACAAAGTTCAATTTGTAAAACTCTGCCAAAATTAAAAATCGCACGCCAGTCGAGATTATATCCATCTTCAGCATCATCTTGTAAACTTGTCCCAATCCCTCTCACATCCGTCTCAAAGAACTGTCTCCCAGATTTGTGCGCCACGCATTGCTTCCTCCGTCGGGTGTAAATATCGGCGTGGGCGTGTATTTGGCGGCTAGCTGAGGCCAGAGAACAGTTGATGAGAGGTGTGGTCATTGAAATGAGGATGTGCTAAGTCGTACTTGTAGACTTGATGAGACTTAAGTAGGAGTCGAACTCGTTGGGAGCGAAAATTTGACATGGCGAAGTATTTTGAATCATTGCCTCGTGGGCCAACTTGTTCGGTATTGCGAGATTTGACTGAACTTGGCTCTGGGAGAATATTTCACTCCCAGGTTCGTAGAAGGCACCACGTACAGGAGTCAGTCTTGCCCTCCGATGATGAAGGGTTATGCAGTCGAAAATGTCGTTGAAAATGTGTTCCTCTAAGCGAATGTTAGAACAAGACGATTGGACCATACTTCATGGCGAGCGGGGTAATGAGGAGAGACATACTAACCTATTAGGAGCTAGCTCAGCTGCACCTACAGGGCTAATCCCTTGAACAACCCAGTTTCAAGATTAACCTTTATGTTCCTAGTGGCATAATACAGTAAAACCCCTGTTAAGACGATATTGTCGTTTATACTATATTTTTTCCGTAACGGACTTGGTTCCCATACATTTACCTATTACACGATTATCGTTCTTGAACCTCCAAATATCGTCTTAACCAGGGTTTTTTTATTAGATTGGTGCTGATATTGCCGCCAAAAATGGAATCTCTGTAGAGCAACGACGTGCTCTGCGACGATGGGCGCACCGCCAGGTCCCAAAACCAACACTAAAACAGTGCAGTGAGTGGTTCGCTGAGTACGGCCATCGATTAAGCTAGTCCACAGTCTCCGAGTCCTTGAGCAAGGTATTATTCAGAACTGCAAAGTATTCTACAGACAATACTGGCTCCGCTTTGTTCTACAAGCAATTGAAGAGGGTACAGATCCACAATCAAGTGTCAATATTCGACTAGCAATTCGCTGGATCTTACGAAGTTGGAATAACGAAGTTACAAATACAACATTTCATAATTGCATTCGGAAATCGACTCTTATTTCCAAGCCAATTGCTCTTCCTACGTCTGTACTCCCGACTGGACTTTCTGAATTGTTTAATGAAGTAGTCAGAGCAGGAGCCACACGAGATTCAATGGCAGTAGACAATTTTCTTAATCCAATTGAGGAGGAAGAGGAAGGGAATTTGATGCTTGACGAGGCAATGATATTACAAGACGAACTGCCTTTGCGGACAGCAAAAGAGGCCGAAATGGCTCTTAAAGTGTTGATTGAGTGTACTGAGAGTCAAGATACTCTTAATTCAAGATATTTGAGGGTATAATAACGATTAGAGACGGCAATTGAGAGTATAAAAGAGGCATCAAAAGTACAAAGTAGCCTAGGTAGTTGGATTTGGTACTCATATCCTTTTAAACGATATCCTCTATATGACGATATTTTTCACGGCCCCAATTACATCGTATTAACAGGGGTCTGACTGTAGCCTGTTCCTGGACAATCAGGCTTGGTATTATTCAACACATAAGTGGAGTCTGAGGTGGTTCGGTCATTTAGGTGACACAAGGTATATCTGCACTTCACGGTAGTTAATCTGATCCGGACCTGCCCCACCGGTGCGTAAGCTCCAGTAGGAGCTCGATGGGGGTGATGTATCTAGCACGTTAATGAACGAAACAAAGGAGGGCAAGACTGACACCTATACGCGATGCCCTATACGAACCTGGGAGTGAATTATTCCCCCAGAGCCAAGTTCAGTCAAATTTCGCAATACCGAACAAGTTGGCCCATGAGGCAATGATTCAAAAAACTTCGCCATGTCAAATTTTCGCTCCCAACGAGATCGACTCCTACCAGAGTCTCATCAAGTCTACAAGTACGACCAAGTACATCCTCATTTCAATGACCACACCTCTCATCAACTATTCTCTGGCCTCAGCAGGGGGACTATTCTCAACACCTGTCAGTGGTGTCCCCTACGAACCTCCAGCTCTCACTGTAGAGTCTGCAGAGCCGAGATTGAGTAAAAAAGTCCTCACTTCGATGAGGATTCCCAATCGCTTTCGCGGTCTGTATCGTCTTCATCCCTAAGCACACTCCCTATCACCATTATCATGAAGCTAACCACGATCAGATCAGATGGTAGGGTCGGAGCCCTTCTCATCACCAACCCTTGATCATGGAGGAAAAGCCATCCGATGAGTTTCCGGAGCGTACCCAGCACCCGATACGGAGATGGTGGATTAGATCAAGTCGGCCTCGAATGTTACAAAGAAGGGAGATATAGATGAATATGCGCACCTCGTGTAGTCCCGGTGTCTAGGCCTCGCCTGGCTGGGGCTGCAGGTTTTTTGAGACTTTTTCCCGCGCACGCAGTTTCCATTGCTACCATTTTTATTTTTTTTGGGTAGAAGGTTCCGTGGAAAAGGTGGCTGAATTCCATGGGTAAATACTGAGCTGAATGGCTATTCATTAAGGGCAATATATCAATGATCTTTCAAGAAACATAAGAGGCAAGGAGCACTGTACAAGGTGTTGCCTGGGTCAGAGAGGAGCCCAATGTGCTAGATAGTCTATGACTCAAGTAGTACAATAAAAACCCACTCTGGCCTCAGCTAGCCGCCAAATATACGCCCACGCCGATATTTATACCCGACGGAGGAAGCAAAGCGTGGCGCACAAATCTGGGAGACTGTTCTTTGGGATGGGCGTGAGAGGGATAAGGACAAGTTTAAAAGACGATGTAGCGGATGGCTACAATCTCGACGGGCGTGAATTTTAGAATCTTGACAACGAGTTTTCGGATTGAGCTTTGTGCGTGCGCCAAGACTTCGGTTGCCAGAGTGCGGGCGACACTATAAACACCGCCGTGGTTGGATGGTGCGGTGGTACATCATCTTGGCCGGTTGTCAAGTAAGGTCTGGATAGCTAGGTGTTACGATTTGACCGTTATTTGAGCTTAGGCGAATAACCTAAGCGTAATATTAAGGATGTTTACGATTAGGCTATATGGGGGGGTAGATGAAGCTGAACGAAACGGCACTACTAATCAAGAGGTTGGAGCGTCAGCACAACTAAGTGATACCTGGCATTGCGTGGCTGGGTAGCAAGTATAATGCCTATGGATAAGTCATCAGTCTATAGACCCACAAAGATCAACTCTTTAAAGTACCTGTTAGTAGTAGCTAGAGTTCTCTTTTCTCCTCATATAGTTTAAAAAATCGATTTACTCATCACCAACTCGGTTTCTGTCACACTGGGACACATATCCCACCCGAGACAGGAGACCGCTGGTTCGAATCCGGCAAAACTTAACTACATTTCTCGCGGCACTAGTATGCATGAATGATGAAGGCATGCTTGGATAATCAAAGGTTTTAAATTCCCTTTGGTGGGTACTTACAGAGGCGACTCTACTGTTTGTGTAAGCAAACATACCTCGTAGTGGTATTTGCAAATGAAATCCAGAGTATGAGTGTCTCTAACGTCAAAAGAGCCATCATACATGTATATATAGTATCGGTCATGTGTCATAGATTAATAGCTGCATACACATTAAATGAAGAAAAAAAAGAGAACGAAACAAAATAGTACCGGTCATGTGTCATAGCTAGATAGCTGAAAAGACAATAAATGATTTTAAGAAAAGAACGAAACAAAAGCAGGGCAAGACTGTACACCTGTGCGCGGTGTTCTCTACGAACCTAGGAGTGAATTTGTTTCTGAGCTAAGTTGAGTCAATGGTCGCAATGTCAGAAGAGTTGGCCCACGAGGCAGTGATTCAAAATACTCCACCACGTCAATTTTTCTTTCCCGACGAGTTCGACTACTGTCTAAGTCTCATCAAGTTTACAAGAAAGACAAAATACATACCAATTCCAATGACCACACCTCTCGTTGACTTTCTGTGGCCTCAGCTGGTCGACAAATGTTACGGGATCTAGTGCACAAACTCCTCCCTTTCACTGTATGCGGCTCACATGTACAGTGCCTCTAGGATACGAAACGTTAAGCTTGAAACTAGGTTGTTAAAGGGATTAGCCCTGTAGGCGCAGTAGGGCTAGCTCGTAATAGGTTAGTATGTCTCTCCTCATTACCCCGCTCGGCATAAAGTATGGTCTAATCGTCCTGTTCTGACAACCGCTTATATAAACACATTTTCAACGACACTGTTGACTGCTTAATAAACAGAGCCCTTGAAACTCAACACCACTATCAATTCATCCTCTATTCTGGCAAACAATGTCTCTCGAAAAGTCTGCTTCAGAAACCAAGGTTCGCAGGCATCCAACTCGCGATCAATGTATTGAAAATAAGAGCATTAAGAAGACTTGGCTTTACATTACAACATATATCCGACGAACTTGGCTTCACAAGAAGGCAAATGCAATTAGCGTGTGCTCGAGAGACTGAGAATCCTACACCTCGCAAAGGATGCTCACCTAAATTAAGCGCGGAACAAGTTGATGAGCTTGAGGCTTTTGTCCGGAAATCTCCTGAAAATCGACAGATGTGCTATTTGGAACTAGCGATGGGACCCTTCAGCCAGTGGGGATGCAGTGAGCGTTTAATTTCTAATGCCCTCAAACAAAGAGGTTACAGTAGACGCATTGCTCGGAAGAAGCCTCCGTTAAACGCGGTTAACAAGCAAAAAAGATTGGAGTTCGCCTAATTACATTTATATTGGAGCAATGAACAATGGAGTTGCATACTATGGACTGATGAAACCTGGGTATAGGGTGATTCTCATATGAAACCTCGTGTCACAAGTAAAGTACGTGTAGATTCTATCACAACCCTCTTTGTACTAACAGCAGAGTTTAGCCTGACGATGAGTTTGAAGAGACTTTTATTGTGGCTCGTTATGCTCATGAAAACAGCTGAATGTTTTGGGGATCATTTTATGGATCATAGAAAGGCCCATTCCTAGTCTGGGAGAAGGATTGGGGATCAATGAGGGCCTCATCATTTTGTAAAAGGATTTTCTTTTGAATCAATTTCACGTGGAAAATCCAGAAATTTTATACCTGCGCGACAATGCACCATGTTACAAAGCATACTCAACAATAGAGGCGCTGCTTCAGGTTGTAATAACGCCTATTAGATGGCCACCTTATTCTCCTGACCTGAACCCGATCGAGTCATTGTGAAACATCTTAAAAAATTACATTCAGGTAAATAGTCCTGAGATAAGTGGACTCAGACTTGTGCGCTCTGCCACGTTGAAGACATTGCTACAGGACGCATGGGATTCTATACCTTCTGAGCTATTGTCACTAGTTGGTAGCATGCACGAAAGATGTGTAGCGGTGATAAAGGTAAATGGAGGGTACACCAAGTATTAGGATGGAGCAGTCTAATACAAAATATGTAGAACGTTTTCATTTTAGTTGCGAGCCATACTTAGGGCTTCGATGTATGCTTTTGCAACACAGAGCAATTATTTTTGAAGTAGATGTGTATTTTTAGATAATATCAATTGATTTTTTAATTTTTAATTGTAAACGAGAACCATTGTACCTTTCATTTAGAGTTGAAAACCATCCCCATAAATTAAACTTTCACGGAATATCTTTTGATAGGACCCCTTGCTTGCATAATTAGTCGAGTAACTAGACATGGGCCTGCATGAAGACCATACCAATTAAGGCAATTTGTACATGGATCTAACCCCAGTCATTTTGCCAATTGTACTGTAACACCTCATAAGACACTGTAAACAAAAGCGCGCTAATGTTACGGGAAAACGCTCTCGCTCGGAGCAAAATAAATTGCGGGCGCATCGTAATTTCTCGCCCTATTCAGAGATATCGGCTAATCAGCCAGGAGGGCTTCTTTTGCCGATGAATCAACGGCACTCCCCAGCGCCCTGGACGGAACAATAAAAGTTGGGCTAAGCTAACACTCAGCAATCACGCTCCGTCAAGACTTTTCTGACATTCCAGCACGACCGTCGGGTAAGAGGCTGGAAAAGTAGAATGTGGATTTCCCAAGGTACCCACAAGTCTGCAGCGCCCAGCTGGCCGGCCTCTTCGAACGCTTCAGAAGGATCAATATGTCTTCGGACTTAGTCCTAATGTCGGTATTAGGAGAGCTCCGCACCCTGTGGTTTACGCAATTTTTCCCGGCTGCCATACTACCGCAAATGGCCACCGCTTCGTTGGCTGGAGAGGAGAGATAATGAATGGCGAAGGACTCCTAAGTGCATGATCAAATGAGGGCTTCTAAGGTGGTACTTCTGAGGGGAGCTGTATGGGAGGCATAGGAGGGGATATACTACTGGCAAAGGTATCCTTGGTCTGTAGGCAGAGAGGACCTGCATGTCCTATATAGTCATAGTCTCACACAGGTCAATAAATTAAATTCATAATCTTGTCATTCAAAAAAATATTAATTAATTGTTGGACCCATAATTGTGAACAACAAGTAAGAGATCCCATCGCAAAGATAGTTCCTTGGGATGGACGTGGGAGGGATTAGGATAAGTTCTCAAGACGATACAATGGAAGGATATAA
Source organism: Blumeria hordei DH14 (assembly GCA_900239735.1). Lineage (NCBI taxonomy): Eukaryota > Fungi > Ascomycota > Leotiomycetes > Helotiales > Erysiphaceae > Blumeria > Blumeria hordei. Next base: position 696,475 of record OENG01000037.1, on the reverse strand, counting down.
CCTCGACTAGTGCGAAATTCTGACTGTGTGCAAGCCAATACTTCGATTGCAAGAGTGCAGCTGACACCATAAACACAAGTCAACAATGAAAGGTGCTGTGGTCCGCTTCCTGGTGGTGTTCTCTGGTATAGTTTCAGTAGCCTGGGCACCTACTCCACTTGGGAAGGAGACACTTCAAACCACATAATGCGCGGAGAAAGTTCAGTGGATGATGAAGGCATGTTGGGATAAATCAGGTTTTTTGAGACGTTTCCCTGGGTGGGTATTCACGGATGAGGGTTGACTTGGGGTGAAAAAAAAGTCACCATGACTTCGCAGTGAAACTTACAAATGCGATCCGAGGCATGAGTGCTCTACCTTTATGTTGAGTCATATTTTCTGTAAGTTTCTTTGATATTGCGTCATAGCTAGATAGCTGCATACGCAATTAAAATCTGATGCAAAAAAGAAGTTTCTATTATAAGTGCGGGGTGACGCAAGATGCAATGTTTACGTGCGAATAAGCGCACGTAAACCGTGTGATATGGTTAGACGCGAGTTATGATGGAATGGTTAACATACAAACATGCTTGTGTTTGTGTTTATTATTCTGCTTCAGTTATAGATATCTAGCAAAATGGGCCCATCTCTGACCCGAGCCACACCTTACACGGCACTCATACTCTTTTTTTCCTTGGGTTTTTTGATATACTGCCCATGACTAGTAGCCATTCAGCTCAATATTTAGCCGCGGAATTCAGCCACTTTTCCACGCGAGTTCCCACCAAAAAAGGAAACAATGGAAGTTGCATGCGCGGGAAAAAGTCTTAAACAACCTGCAGCTCCAGCCAGGTGAGGCCTAGAAACCGGGATCACATGAGGCGCACATATTGATCTATATCTCTTTTCTTTGTAACATTAGAGGCCATCTTGATCCAATCCACCATCGCCATATCGGATGCTAGACACGCTCCGGAAACTCATCGAATGGCTTTTCCTCCATAATCAAGGGTGGGTGATGAGAAGAGGACCAGCCCTACCACTTGATCTGATCGTGGTTAGCTTCACGATGATGGTGATATGAGGATGTGATGAGAGATGAAGACGATACAGACCACGAAAGCGATTGGGAATCCTCATGGAAGTGAGGACTTTGTTACTCAATCTCGATTCTGCAAACTCTACAATGAGAGCTGGGGGTTGGTAGGGAACATCACTGACAGGCGTCGAGAACAGTCCCCCTATTCAAATTTATATGTTGCACATTGACTGAATGGTGATGTAAATCAATTTTACCTTTGAGATATCAGATTCTATCCTACTCTTGGACTAATTTCAACAATTAAGTAGTGTTTATAAAGAGGGAAAATCACAAGAAAAGTTTAAAAAATGATCTTCCAATTAACGGGGCTGAAAAGAGAGAGCGGACATTAGTTCTATGAAACATAATAGAAATAGATGAGCGCCAATTATTTCAATACATGTAATAGTCGCATCTGCGTGCTTCTGAAATCTAGGTTTTATAGCGTGGACATAGGAGGGTGACCGTAGGATAGGGTCACTTATGACGAGCTTCTTCTACTACTACTTGACTAGGGGTATTAGTTTTATACAGGGAGAGTGGTACTAGACAAGGATATGTCTTACCCCCCAATTCGACCACAAAATGCTTGACAAAGTAATGACACAATACTAACCCCGGCTATATCAGCACTAGAAAATGATCCGAAATATTATAAGGATGGAAAATAAGCTGTCGGTCTTGGCTACGATCAAGTCAAGTAATATATACATTTTTCTCACGGAGGATCAGCCTGAGCATCGTCCTTGTGAGCGATTTGTAATTGTTGTTGGCCCCGAAATAAAGCGTGTGCTTCTTTAATTGGTGACGCACAAACCATTCATAAATTCCTGTCATCTGCGTCTTCATAAACGTAGGATATATGGGTCTTATCTGTTGTGAATCAAACTATGAGACTTATCCCGTCAATTTACTGTCTCGTTAGTAAAGTCACAAAGCTTTGGACTGAATGACTGGACGAGTTCAAAACATTGCATCCCTGAATCTGGATTCTAACCAACTAACTACGCGAATGATAATTCGACATTTTTCACATGAAGGTGTTTCAATTTGTTGTTCGTTGATTATGTAGCTATTTCCTCGATATCATTTCGCCCATGATCATGGAAGCTGTGTGTGATCTCTAATTTTTCACGTACTATTACGCCATACCCTACCGTATGTAGAGTAACATAGCAGAATATACGTAACTCCATTATTTCTATAGGTTGGAGCTAGCCGCCTCAGTTTATAATTTCGGATAGATGCAGAGTCCTGGCTGAAGTGAAGAGCGGGAGGACCAAAGATTTAAAAGTGCTTTTAGAATGGGAGTTTTCAATTAGAGAAATCTCCCACGCTTGCCGCTGCCGAATCCATCTTTTCCATGCCCAATGTTGCCTATATCAAAAAAGTCACCGAAGTTTATTTTTCTCTTTTGTCCAGACCCCTTTCCTAATAATGCTGCAGACCTAGATCCTACGCGGCCTTGAGGGCCACCCCTTGTCCGCGATAATCTATGTACCGCAAAGTTGGATGCCGATAGAGGAACATGTGGCGATGTAGATGGTATTTCAGCATTAAACATCCTGGGATTTGCATGCTCATTATCAGCTAGAACAATATCGGCATCCTGAGGGTAATGTTGAGCTGATTGGAATGAGAATGTCGTTTGAGGAATAGAAGAATCTGCACACTCGTCACTTGGAGTAGTGACTGTCATCGTGGGGGGTTGATCTGATTCTGCTGGCGCCGCATTTTGTACGTTCGTAGATAGAGGTGATGCTCGCGTGGAGTTATGAGACCTAGGAAGTGCTGGTGATGATCCGCGATCCGTTTTATCACAATCGTCGTCGCTCTCGTTATGTTGGGAAGCTGTATCACGCCCATCTAGCCTTTCCGTAGCCCATTTTCGGATCCTCCATCCTTCTCCATCATCGAGACCGATATTCTCTTGATCTAAGAACAGTACAAGTTCTTCCAATGCATTTTGATATCCTTCTGAACGAACCCCGCCTTGATTGACCGCTGCGCTCTTATACAAGTTTGTCACTGATAAAGCAGCCGCTTTAAAAGCGGCGAGAAGTTGTTCGGGAGGATCTGACTGTTTAGGAGGGGCTGTACCCGGAAGTGATGTGTTGAGACCCATCATCGAGTCCATCGCCGGCTCGTTTTGCCTTCCCTGTTTGATCAGTGGAATGCAGAGGAGGGGATAGCAAATTTCGCACTGTGCCTAGATAGTTGTAAGTGCTATTATGAAATGATTACACTAGCGTCTTGAATCTGATCGGTGTAGAGGTGAGCCTGAGGGAAGCCTTCTCGAATTCTAAGCGACAAAAGTTGTAAGGTTGGATATAGAGTCGTCTTATTCAATGTTGAGTATCAAGGTCAAGGTTAGGTTAGTTTTAAGGCTCAAGCAAGAGAAGGCACAAATGCGGGCAGGCAGGCAGGCACTAACCACGTTAGTTGGGGGGCCGGGCTGAGTCAAGTTGATTTTGCAGCAAACCAGACGCGTCAGATAATTGTGGAACTTGACGATAGCATTGTCGATTACGCTTGATTTATTTGCCATACATGTTAAATTTCGCTATAGGAATCAAAGAATTTCCTGAGAATACTTATCGTTAAGAGCTAGGAATAGCTATTGCTAAATAATCTGGAATTGAATGAGGTGCTCAAACTGAAATTTGCGAAATGGCCCCAGCACGCTCATCGCGGACAAGAGCTGCAGAGTTTGCTGATAACAAATCTCAAGATTCGAAAATTCCCGTGTCCAATGTATCCACTGAAGTCGGTTCTGCAGAGCCCTTGGTAAGCCTTATGTTTACATTAGGATATTCCATTCTCCTCCACCATGGCTAGATTTGATTTTTTTCGAAGCTGACAACTTTTCAGGATACAGATGAGAATATCGACCCCTTGGACGAATCCGATGCTGAAGTAAAGAGTAATAAATCAAGCAGTGCTACTGAACAGAATTTACGTGAGGATATCCGCAAAAAACGGTCGGAAGCAACTCAATTGCGACGTAGTACTCAAGGAAAAAAACATGATATATTAGGGGAGTCTAAGGCAAGAATTTAAACCAGACTCTGCTTCATAATTTTCTCTCTAATATTTATTTGGACCTTAGGAAGATGACTCTATCAGACGATTTCGATACCTGCTTGGCCTTACCGATCTATTCCGACATTTCATTGAAACAAACCCAAATCCTCGCGTCAAGGAAATTATAACCGAAATTGACCGCAGAAACGCCGAAACTGAGAAAACAAACAAAGGGCGAGATCGGCAAGGCGGCGCAGCTGCTGAAAGAAGAAGGAGAACTGAAGCCGAAGAAGATGCAGAACTTCTCAAAGATGATAATATCGGATGCTCTGCTGAGACAGTATTCAGAGACTCACCCAGATTTATTCAGGGTGGACAGATGCGAGATTATCAAGTCGCAGGTCTTAACTGGCTCATATCACTGCACGAGAATGGAATATCCGGTATCCTTGCAGACGAAATGGGTTTGGGTAAAACTCTCCAGACAATCTCATTTTTGGGATACCTGAGGCATATAATGCATACATCAGGACCCCATCTTGTGATAGTTCCAAAATCTACCCTTGACAATTGGAAAAGGGAGTTCGGAAAGTGGACACCCGAAGTGAATGTTCTTGTTCTCCAAGGAGCGAAAGAAGAACGTCAAAATTTAATATCTGAACGCTTGATAGATGAAGATTTTGACGTATGCATAACAAGCTATGAAATAATTCTACGTGAAAAATCCCATCTGAGAAAGCTCGCTTGGGAGTATATCATCATCGATGAGGTAACTAGTCCTCTAAACTTAGTCTTTTCCAGATACGAGCTGACCTACAAAGGCACATCGTATCAAAAACGAAGAATCATCACTTGCACAGGTCATACGATTGTTTGATTCTAGAAATCGTTTGCTCATTACAGGAACTCCTTTGCAAAATAACCTTCATGAGCTATGGGCCCTACTCAATTTCATACTACCAGATGTTTTCGGTGATTCAGAAGCATTTGATCAATGGTTCTCAGGTCAAAGCGGAGACCAGGACACCGTAGTGAAGCAACTACACCGCGTCCTACGCCCATTTCTATTGCGGAGAGTTAAAAGTGACGTAGAAAAAAGTTTGCTACCTAAAAAGGAAATCAATCTTTATATCGGAATGTCTGATATGCAAGTAAAATGGTATAAGAAGATATTAGAGAAAGATATTGACGCTGTTAATGGGGCTGGCGGAAAGCGAGAGTCAAAGACTCGACTTCTCAATATCGTGATGCAGCTGCGGAAATGTTGCAATCATCCTTACCTTTTTGAAGGTGCCGAACCTGGTCCTCCTTATACAACAGACGAACATCTTATTTACAATGCAGGAAAGATGGCAATGTTAGATCGATTGCTCATCCGACTGAAGAAACAAGGGAGTCGTGTTCTCATATTTTCCCAGATGAGCAGGCTGCTTGACATCCTTGAGGACTATTGTGTTTTTAGAGACTTTAAGTATTGCCGAATAGATGGTAGCACAGCACATGAAGATCGTATTGCAGCAATTGATGACTACAACAAAAATGATTCTGAAAAATTTGTTTTCCTCTTAACCACCAGAGCAGGTGGTCTTGGCATCAATCTTACTAGCGCTGATATCGTCGTACTCTTTGATAGTGATTGGAACCCTCAAGCCGATCTGCAAGCGATGGATCGGGCACATCGCATAGGTCAGAAGAAACAAGTTATCGTATACAGGCTTGTTACGGAGAATGCGATAGAAGAGAAAGTACTGGAGCGTGCTGCCCAAAAGCTCCGTCTCGACCAACTTGTTATTCAACAAGGTCGAGCTCAGACTGCTGCAAAAGCTGCTGCTAATAAAGATGAACTTCTTAGCATGATTCAGCATGGAGCTGAGAAGGTTTTCAATACTAAAACAGCTACGGGAATACTTGCGGAGAAAGGCTCTGAACTCAATGATGATGACATTGACGACATTCTAAAGCATGGTGAACAGCGCACTGCTGAACTCAATGCCAGGTATGAGAAGCTCGGCATTGATGATCTACAAAACTTTGCATCGGAATCAGCGTACGAGTGGAATGGCCAAGACTTCACGAGTCGTAAGAAAGAGATTAATATCAGCTGGATTAACCCTGCCAAACGTGAGCGAAAAGAACAATCATACTCCATGGATAAGTACTACAAGCAGGCACTTTCAACTGGTGGTCGTACAGCTGACACTAAACCTAAAGCTCCTCGTGCACCGAAACAAGTCACAGTGCATGACTATCAATTTTTCCCTGGCACTCTCAGAGATCTCCAGGATCGTGAGACTGCGCATCATCGAAAAGAAATCGGTTACAAAGTCCCCTTACCTGACGGCCCTGAAGATGAACTTTCCAATCGGGAAGCGGAGAGAGCTCTCGATCAGGCTGAGATTGATAATGCCACTCCGCTTACAGAAGAGGAACAAGAAGAGAAGCAGAGACTCTCCCAGATGGGATTTGCCGACTGGAATCGGAGAGATTTTCAACAGTTTATTAATGGCTCAGCTAAATATGGACGGAAATCATACTCGGCAATAGCGGAAGAGGTTGATCACAAGAATGAGCAAGAAATCAAGCAATATGCAAAGGTCTTCTGGTCTCGCTACACCGAGGTTGCCGATTACAGTAAATATATTGGTCTTATCGAAGCCGGAGAGGAAAAACTGCGGAAAGTAGATCATCAACGGAAGATGTTAAGAAAGAAAATGGCTCAGTATCGAGTGCCTCTCCAGCAACTCAAGGTGAACTACAGTGTATCGACTACAAACAAAAAAGTCTATACAGAAGAAGAGGACCGATTTCTACTCGTCTCATTGGATAAGTATGGAGTTGATAGTGAAGGTATTCACGAACGTATTCGCGATGATATCCGGAATAGCCCTTTATTCCGATTTGATTGGTTCTTCCTCAGTCGAACCCCCGTAGAAATTAGTAGAAGGTGCACTACACTATTAACCACAGTTGCGAGAGAATTCGAAGAATCGACTAGCACCAAAACATTAAATAGTAATGCCAGTGGAAAACATAAGAGAGAGATTGAAGATGATGCTAACGATGAGGATTCCAAACGTAGCACTGGTCCAGCCAAAAAGAAAGCCAAAAATAGTATGAAGGTAGTACTAAATCATTTCTTTCGCAGGAATTTAGAATCAGCTAACTTAAGGCAGAAAAAAGTACTGGAAAATTCGAAGGTCACCCGAGGAAACCGTAATTCTATTGAAAGGAGCTCACAAGCAGCAAATGGTGTATCGAATAGAAAGGGTCGCACAAGGGGCAGGAAGAAATGATTTCTAGGCGATAAAGACGTCTTACTCATGCTTCGATAAAGAAAGAACGAAGGTGTTTGAGTGGAAATTTTCATCTACACACAGACTCACGTGAACGAGCAGGTGAGCAAATTTAATCGATGGCTTTGTCGCATGATTTCCGACAGATATTGTTGCTCCGGAAATCCAGTAAGCTATAGCGAGCTAAGATATTTAATTGATGGGTAAATTCTAACAAACCAGTTTCGGGAGATGAAATTTTGCGTATTATTTCTTAAAGCCTGTCATCAACCTGACAAATTCAGGATTAATACTCTATATTTTCTATTGTATGAGTAGACAAATGTAAAATTATACATCTCATGCCTAGATAAGGCAAGAGTGGTAGTTCTTATGGCCTATTTATGCGGGTAAGATTGCTCCCCATTTCGCGTGCAATAATAATACCAATATGATATCAAAAGGCGTACGAGTTTGTGATAGAATAGGCTAGTAGACTCTTTATTAAATAACAGTTAAATACATCTGTGATGATTCTTCGTGAGACATGGCATTCACTGCAAATAGTGATCACTCATTCGTTCCTTCAGTACTAATTAACTGATCGGGCATGTAAAAGAGGGTACTGAAGGATGAATTTGTAAGACAATTCAATCATATTTTATCGCGTTTCCACGTACATGTTTTGATCGATCACAATTAAAACAGTACGATGACAATGTGACTCGTGGCTCTACAATAGATAATTACGTAGAATGCAATATTCAAGCTTGAGTCCTAAAGTAATGTTCATTCCTCCTCCAATCGCCAGCTCGAAAGCTACACATTGTACGTGGCTCACAAATACAATTTAATCGCCTACGCGACTCTAAATTATCTCATGTGTGCAAATCAGGATCCATGTACATGTTTTGAGGAGAGAGGTCTTTCATCTAAAGTCAACTTTGCATACTTTCTGAGTTGACGTCAATTCTAGAATAGATTGATTAGCGGCTTCCAATGGTTATCGGTAGATGGATGGTTATTTTCTGGACATCACCAAGGATTAACATGTCAGAATTTCCCATTACTCTGCCGTAAGCGGGTGACGTATACTCAACTCTTCTTAGCAGTGCTTCCTACAAACCTCTAGCTCTACCAGATAGTCAGAAGGGCCAGGATTGAGAAACACCTTCATCTTCACTTCGTTGAAGATTCCCAGTCGCCCTCGCGGTCTGTATCGTCCTCATCTATCGGCACGGCGCTTTGCAGGATAAAGATGGAGCTAAGCATGATCAGACCAGAATTTAGGGTTGAAGCCGCACTCATCGTCGTCAATTCTTAGACAGGGAGGAGAGCCTATTCGATGAGCTTAAGAAGCGTACCGAGCACCCGATACGGTGGTGGTGGTGAATTGGATCAAGTTAGTCTCTATTTTTGTATTTTCTAGGTTCTAATCTAAAGCTCTTATCATAGCTAGATAGACTGCATATGATATGTGAAATAAAAATATAACCCGAAGCTCTAAATTCATTGTAGGTGCAGGGCCAGCGGGGTTTTCTGCTCAAAAGCCAAACTCATTCGCGTTAGGTGAAATTACACAGATAGTGTTACTAAAGACCGCTGTTTGCCAAAGGTGCTGTAGAAATGACTATAATATTAAATAGTAACAAAAGACGTCTAGAGATAATGAGACTGGCAAGGGAGGGGAGGTATGTTAACTGTACTATTTGAGTCATAGACTATCTAGCACATTGGGCTCCTTTCTGACCCAGGCCACACCCTGCACAGTGCTCCTTGCCTCATTTGTTATTTGAAAGATCATTGATATATTGCCCGTGGTGAATAGCCATTCAGATCAGTATTTACCCGTGGAATTCAGCTATCTTTTCCACGGAACATTCTACCAAAATATATACATGTCTATAAAATGGTAGCGATGGAGATTGCATGCGCGGGAAAAAGTCTCAAGCTACCTGCAGCCCCAGCCAGGTGAGGCCTAGAAACCGGGATCACATGAGGCGCACATATTGATCTATATCTCTTTTCTTTGTAACATTAGAGGCCATCTTGATCCAATCCACCATCGCCATATCGGATGCTAGACACGCTCCGGAAACTCATCGAATGGCTTTTCCTCCATAATCAAGGGTGGGTGATGAGAAGAGGCCCGGCCCTACCACTTGATCTGATCGTGGTTAGCTTCATGATGATGGTGATAGGAGGATGTGATGAGAGATGAAGACGATACAGACCGCGAAAGCGATTGGGAATCCTCATGGAAGTGAGGACAACGATGTGACTCAGTCTCGGCCCTGCAAACTCTATAGTGAGAGCTGGAGGTTGGTAGGGGATACCACTGACAGGTGTTGAGAAAATTTCCCCAATGAGACTGGCGAGATGCTAGGTGGTTAAAGACTGGAGAGAAGAGTATTATTCGGAAGAGACGAGAAAAGTATTCGAGTTGCGAAGCAAACAAGGCGGTCTGATACATTAAGATAATAGGGAGAGAGAAGAATTTAACCAGTTTTACAAGATTGAGAAGCTGGAGAGGTACTTATTGTCAACTACAGTTTCCTCCAGTATAACTTAAGACCGTAAAACAAGCTTAACTGAAGCTACGGTAAGTTTTAATCATGAGTCCAGCTCCTCTGCCTCGAACTACTCGATTTTTCCCGAGATTCTTCTCATTGAACCTTCTTCAGTGTGATGATTTGTCACGATGCTGATGATGAGGGCGGCCTGAGGCACATAGGCTCGGTTCCCCGCCAATTTTATAATGTCACCCACGTTCTTTGTATATAGTTTGGGGTAGATACCCCGCCTTTCATAATCTCTTTAGCTTAATATTCTAAGGATTAATTGAAGTACTTTCAAACATTGATCACGTCACAGGAAGTATTGCAACGCTTGGACAAAGCGGGACTACAAGTGGATATCAAGAAATGTTGTTTCGCGCAAGAATCTGTCAACCTCCTAGGGTTCATTGTCAACACAACAGGTACTCTCCCCGATCCAAAAAAGTTGGAAAGCATACGTTCTTGGGAACGACTCAGCAGTAAAACAGTTGTGCAGTTGTTCCTTGGATTCTGCAACTATTATCTGTTACGGGGCGAGAGAGTATTCAAGAAAGAAGTCACGGGTCAAGATATGAACAAGATACGTAAGATGGAACGTAGACAAGATAGGATGCAAATAAGATACGGAAATCTAACAAAACGTCGCACGCCCTCTAAAGACGTGAACGAGGACTACTTAAGGGTCTCCTCGGACTAGCTCAACGCTAGTGTCAATAACAACACCAGTCCTTTCCATTCCTGTACAATTGGGTTACTATGACAACTAGACCCCCCCACTGCTGCTTAGGCACATTTTCACCCTTTTATGGAGAGTCATGATAAGAACCATGACATTATCGGAACTTTATCTAAAACTTTTCGCACATTTTCAAGCCCTTGTACAATCTAACTGCTACCCAGAAAGGACAACTGTTCCAATGGTCGGAGCAAGCAGAAGAGGCCTTTCTCTCTCTAAAAGAAAAGCTCGCGAGTCCGCCAATCCTTTTGTATTTCGAGCAGAGGAGACCGAAGCGTTTAGAAACAGATTACTCAGACTTGGCAACAGGCGGAGTGCTCAGCCAATTGCACGACAATGGTGTGTGGCATCCAATTGCATTTCATTCGAAGACGCTGAGCGACCCAGAAAGACATTACGAGATACATGACAAGGAACTTCTGGCTATTATTCAATGTTTGAAGGAATGGCGTGCGGAACTCACCAGCCTTGTGAATCTGTTTTTAATACTGACAGACCATCGCGTTCTCGAGTACTTTGGTCAGAAGCAGCTTCTCAATGTTAGACAGGACTGCTGGACAGTAATGTTGTCACAATTCCACTTCACATTGCAATGCCGGCCTGGAAAAGAGAATATTTTGGCTGATGCATTGTCTCGGAAAAAAGAACTCACTACCATGCAGAAAGCCAATAAGGATCGAGAGCGCACCAGAATTGTATTCCCACTGGAAAACAAAGTCCCAAGCCACAGCAAAAATATGTTGGCTCCCATCAATGTAGAAATGGATGTGCTCAACAAAATATTCTCGGTGAACAGGGAAGATCTCGAACTCGAGGACTTGTGCCAGCAAGCTAGAGAAAAGGAACTGCCTTATACTTTGGAACCAAATGGCTTGCTTCTACACAAAGTATTGAAATGTCTAACCCACTACTTAGTTTGTGGACTTGTTGGTAGAGGGAAGCTTATGCAATAATGAAGGATAAAAGGATGTCAATTCGACTACTCTTCTAAACACAGACACCATGTAGCGGCTAGTGAGCCGATAATTGTCCTGTATCACGTGATGTTAATCACGTGCCTCTACAATTCTGTGAATGGCAAATCTTCACTCTAGTTTATTCTGAACATGACTAGAAGATTCTAGCAACTGGCAGTGAGACTGTGAACTGGTATTAGGGGAACATAACAGAAGCTAGTATCATACAGGAAGGAATATTCTAGATAGCCTAATAAGTGTATAAATAGTTGAGTTAGGACACAAATATTGTGGTATAGAAAATAATAAACAACCTTCATATATTTGATCGCCCCAGCATCTATACCTCGAACTGTGACACACCAGACTCCTTTTAATCCCAATAGATAGCCCGTGCGGGATCTCATATTAACAGCAGTAAACAACGCTAGCACAGGGTATACGTAATCTCCGTTCGCCAAACACCAGCTGGTCGGGACTACTTATTATCAAGCCTAGTGGGATCAACAAAGTGTATCCCAACACAGAAATAATAGAAACCTCAACAACCAAACCCTTCATCAATTACTTCCATTAATCATCACCTGACTTATCTCTGTACTCCATATTTTCAACACAAAGGACAATTAGTGGTCCCAATGAAAAACAACCTCCGTGCCCGGTTGTTACGTTTGATCCACGAATCTACATTGACAGCTCATGCATGAAGAAACAAGATGAGGAAGTTAGTTGGTGCACAATACTGGTGGCCCAAATGTAGTGGAGACATCGAGAGATATGTGCAGAATTGCCACGTATGCAGGCAATCGCACAATCCTCGACATAAGACGCCAGGATTGCTGCAACCATTGCCAATACCCAAACGTATATGGGATGATATCTCCATGGATTTCCACGAAGTAGGAGTACCGGACAAGAGAGGATTCAATAACATATGGGTAGCAGTAGACCGGTTGTCAGAACAACCAATATCCATACCTACAACCAAAAACGGGACTGCAAAAACTGCTGCTGACTTGTTTTACCAATACGTATGGCGTTTCCAAGGCTGCCCCAAGACAATTACCAGCAATCGAGGCCCGCAATTCATATCGGATTTCATGGACAAGCTATCCAAGTTGGCGCGGGTGAAACTCAAATTATCCACTGTTGAACATCCTCAAACAGACAGGCAAACAGAAATCATTAATCAAATCATGGACCAACAACTGCGGCCATTTGTTAGTTTCCACCAAGATGATTGAGCCGAATTGCTACCCGCTTTAGACGCCACAGCAGCAGCCATGCCCAAAAAATCCACAGGATTATTGCCATTGATGATTGACTACGGCTACAAACCACGTCTAGAGTTTGATTGGAACCAACAGGTCAAACCACGGACTGCGTGAAAATTATTGAACCGCAACGAGGCAGCAGCCTGGGTCAAGTGAGTGAAAAATGCGGTCAAGTGGGCCCAGGAAAACATGGCACGCGCGCAAGAGCGCCAGCAAACTCAGGCAAATAAGCATAGACGGGAGGTAGATTTCGACGTGGGAGATTAGGTTTACATCTGTCGAGGCGCATGGAGAACCACAAGGCCTTCAGACAAATTGGACAACCCAATGGTTGGACCATACCCAATGATTTCCATGGTGGGACATTCTTTGCGAGTCCAATTGCCAGCATCCTGGAAAATTAATCCGGTGTTCTCATCAGACCGCTTGCGAAAAGACCCTGACAACCCATTGCCTGGACAAGCCAATCCAGAACCACCTGCTGAAGAAATTAATGGCAAGCTAGAATGGGAAATCGAATGCATACTGGACGCTTGTTTATATTGCTGTCATCTACAGTACAAGGTTCAGTGGAGAGGATGGGACACTGATGAAGAGTGGTACCCTGCAGCAAATTTCCGTAATGCACCTACAATGCTCGAACAATTTCACATGGATCACCCTGCATTGCCAGGCCCACCTAAGCGCCTACCTACCTGCCTGGATGATGCGGCTCATGAATGTTTCAATGAAGAACATGCCGAGGATAATATGACAACTCACGAAGGAGAAGACAGCCGGCGTCGATGCCGGCACTAGCCGATTTGGGGCAATCGAGAACCAGAGGGGGGTGATGTAACAGCACGGCATTCTGCCATGTCATTACATATATCAGGTGACCAAGAAGGTATGCTGGGTTAGGAGCCAATACGTGGGAGGAGATAAGATAAGGTCACGCGATCCTGGAAAGTGAGAGCACACACACAAAAGCCCACAGATTCTTTTGTCATTAGATTTTCTTTCTTTCTTCTTTGTCTTAGTATTTGCTCAATAGATTGGATATATAGTTATACAAGCTGTACTATCACTTGTGCTTATTCTACACCATGACAACATCAACCAAAGGTTATCCTGAAATTTCCGAACAGTTATTTTAAGATTGTTTTGGGGATAGGGGCTTTATCTCTTGCAAGCATTTCAGATGCTTCTCCTACTTCGACTTCTATAAGCGTGAGCAATATGGCTTTGAGTTCTTTGAGATGGTTTGTTCCCATGGCATCTTTGGCGTCTGTTGAGACATAATTTGGAAGGAAATGCTGCGCCATTGCCATGGCTTTATAGATTTCACAAGTATGAGTATTCTCTTCTTTGTATCTAGATCTGGGTATTTGAGCAAGTCTATTATGTTTTGAAAGTTTTCCTTGGCCTGTTTATTTAGCTAACAAAGTCTTGTTGAACCATCTGTAACTTTTGACACTACTACTTTCCAATTGATAGTGTTCACTTTCTTGGTTTGATCTACTTTCCTACTTGTGGTCCTCTAGTACTGAATCCAGGGTTCACTGGAACAAAGTCTAATCCAATATTATCTTGCTTTGTCTGCTTTTTTATAGTCTTGCATTATTCTTTGGTCCAGGAAGGTAAAGCATAAGCGTAGGGTCGTAACTTCAGTTTACCACCTTTAATCATCTCATTGATTGCTTTTACCTGTTTGTGGCCTGCGTATTGGCTGCCTAGTTTGTTAATCTTCGCTCTTAGTTTCTGCGGTTTAGAAGTTATTCTGGTGTTAGCTTTGTTCCGGTCTGTTTTTTTCACTATAGCCCGGACAGTCTTTCAGCTTAATCTGCTGTATTTAAGTTAAGCTTTTTCAGGAAATGATTCCTACAATTTTTGAATAATGATCAAGTTTTTGAACTGATTTCACTTCTTCTATCAAGGTTCTCCATGGTTCTAAACATGTATATGAAGCTACAATATTTACATGGGATGATACTAATTTGGTAATGTTACAGTTTGAGTGTTGTATAAGCTTAGGTGGATACTTGAGCAAATTATTTGGAATGTTTTGGATAAGTCTGCTGTTGTAATGAAAGTTGTGCAGAGAAGCTTAAGCTGTTAGAATTGTGTTTAATATCACCTAGTGAAGTGAGTTGGGAGATTGAAGAGTCTGAGAACTAAAGTAAAGAGTTATTGATTAAACCCACTTAGTATCAGAGCACTATTTAAACTAATTACTACAGCTAAGCGAAGGACACAATTCACTAGTTTATGCTAGATAATTGTACGGCTGCTCAGTGTATGAGTTGGCATAGATGTGGCTAGTAATACTCAAACCTTATTACGTTCCATGTTAATGCGTCTCTTCATTGCCAAGTAGCGCCAATTTCAACACCCCTTCTCACTTTGTACTGTTACGGTTTTACCGTTGTTTGAGCTTAGGCAGATGCCTAAGCATAATATTGAGAATTCTTATAATGAGGCTGTATGGGGGGAGATGAAGCTGAACGAAACGGCACTACTAGTCAGGAGGCGGAAACGTTATTACAACTTAGTGACACCTGAAAATACGTGGCTGGGTAATAAGTATTATGTCTAAGGACAAGTCACTAGTATGTAGATTCACGAGGAGGATTAACGCCTATAAATACCTGTTAGTAGTAGCTAAAGTTATCTTTTCTCCTTATATAGTTTATTAAATCGATTTATTCATTACCAACTCGGTTTCCGTCACAGACATCGCTTACCATTTCACTAGAGAGCAAGTTGAAGATGGAACACTCACCTTACTACATATTTGGTCAGCCGAGAATCTTGCAGACATCTGTACAAAAGGTCTACAAAACCAAGACTTGCACACTTGCACACTTGTGCACCAATATCTTTGGTACATGTGACAGAAACCGAGTTGGTAATGAATAAATCGATTTAATAAACTATATAAGGAGAAAAGATAACTTTAGCTACTACTAACAGGTATTTATAGGCGTTAATCCTCCTCGTGAATCTACATACTAGTGACTTGTCCTTAGGCATAATATTTATTACCCAGCCACTTATTTTCAGGTGTCACTAAGTTGTAATAACGTTTCCGCCTCCTGACTAGTAGTGCCGTTTCGTTCAGCTTCATCTCCCCCCATACAGCCTCATTATAAGAATTCTCAATATTATGCTTAGGCATCTGCCTAAGCTCAAATAACGGTAAAACCGTAACAATGTCAATATACTTTTTTGCCACATTGAGCTTTGGATTATGTGCTAGATCAATCGCGGAATTATTATTGGTTGACAGAGAAGCAGGTATATTTTTATTTAAGATTTGGTAAAGTTCTCGTACAATCCAGAGGAATTGCTTAGTTGCGTACAACAGTGCTATATACTCAGCTTCACAAGTGGAGTCAGCAACAGTGCGTTGTTTGCGAGACTTCCAGCAGATTGTGGATTGACCAAGTTAGAATAAATAACCAGAGAGGCTTCTGCGTGTATTGAGATAATTTCCGTGTGATGCATCACAGTATCCATTGAAAACCAGGGGAGATTCAAATTTGTATAACAAACTAACATCTTTTGTCCCCTTGATATATTGAAGAACTTGATTGGCAGCAATTAGGTGAGTGACACATGGATCTGAATTAAATTGAGAGAGGTGAGAGATTGCATATGCAAGATCAGGTCTAGTGGCAGATATGATATACAATATAGATCCGATTATTTGTTGATACAGAGTGGCATTTGCCCTAGGTTCTCCATTTTGCGTTACCTTTAGTGGTTGGTTGCACTCTATAGGCATGGAGACCGCATTGCAATCTTAAAACAAAAACCTTTCGAGGATTCTACTTATGTAGGCAGACTGCAATAGAGTCATTCCTACATCAGAGTACTCAATCTGAATTCCACGTAGCCAGTGAAGAGGTCCCATAACCTTGGCCTTAAGTTTGGTCTTGAAGTGGTTCACTAAATATTCGATGAGGTCCTCTTGGTCTCTAATTAGTACTATGTAGTCCACGTAAACTGCAATGATCATTTTACCTGTGTTGTGGATAAATACACAGGGATCAAATAGGGAAGGAGCAAGACCATAAGGAATGATACATTCAGCCAACCTGAAGAACCATTCCCGAGGTGGTTGCTTGAGTCTGTATATACACTTTTTAAGTTTTGCAACATGATTTCCTTGCCCGTACCTTTTAGGAAGTTTCATGTAGGTATTCTCATTCAAGGCTCCAAATAGAAATGCAGTTTTGATGTCCAGCTGTCTAGTTTTCCATTTCTTAGATGCTACAATTGCCAAAATTAACTGTTATGAATTAAGTTGTACAGCTGGAGCAAAGGTTTAATCATAGTCAAGTCCCTGGATCTGTGAGAATCCTTTGGCGACGTAACATGCTTTGTATTGTTCGACTTCCCCATGTGCATCTCTTTTTATTTTGCACACCCATTTACCATTAACAACTTTCCATCTTTTAGTCGAGGGAGAACATCCTAAATGTCATTATCTTTAAGGGATGTGTCAAGGAAAGAAGCTTAGATAATATCATGTGAGATCGTCTATTTGAACAAGGGTACTGCTTTATAGTTGTTTTAGTTTTGTAACTATGAGGATTCATTCTCTCTTTGTAGACAATCTTATCAACCAGATTCGACATTGTCAATTTAACCCTCCCATTTTTGTGACAGGATGCTATCTCTTCATCAAATGACTTTTCCCAGTAAGCCCAATTAGGTGATGACTTGGCAACACTGTATGAGCCAGGCTCAGTTTCATCATGAATATTTAACATGGCTAACTTGTTACCACCACCGCACGTTGAAATCTGCGATTCAGGTTCAGGAAGATCAAGAGAAGTTTTCCACCATTCCCCTGTCATCGTGTCTTCATATGGCCGAGGACGTATTGTGAGTTTGGTCTCGAGTTAACAGTTGTTCCTGAATCTTCATTTGATGGGTGGCATTGATTTGACAAATTTGTTGTTGGCTGGGGTTCAATCTGAACAGTAGCTGGAATTTATGACGGTTCTTGTGATGATGGCTCTCTTAAAATTGGATTGAACAGCGTGATGTGAATCTTGATTTTGATGGATATTTCGAGTATTTTGTTCTTGTTCGACATTTAGAGAATTCAACGAACTGTTCAACATCAGTGATGGGGTTGCTAAGTTTGGTTGGCTCATGAAATGCGGGTAGAGATCAGAGGACTTCTCTGGGATAGACTTATCAACTTTATGAGGTAGGAATTTCACATCCGCTGATATAATGATCTGTTTACTTTCAGGAACAAATATTCAATAGTGATGATCAACTTCAATGTATCCAACAAACACACCTTTCTGCGCCCTTGGTAGAAGCTTGCTTCCAGATAGTCGCTTTACCATAGGGATGTGCACGTAGCATTCTCTTCCAAAGGGTTGAAGGTGTAAAATGGATGGTTTTTTCTCGTGGAAAGCTTCATATGGGTTCTGTCCATTTACAGAGCCATGTGTAGTACGATTTTTAGTGTAAGTAAATGTTTGCACTGCTTCAGCCCACAACTGTTTATCTTTGACTGTGTTCATCATTGCTCATATTCCTTCTGGAATCGACCTATTAAGCCTTTCGGCTACACCATTGGATTCTGGGGAATAAGGAGGTGTCAAGTAATGACTTATCCCCTTCTGAGCAAGAAATTTGGATAGTGATTCATTGACATATTTGCCACCATTATCTGTTCTAAGATAATTGATTTTGCAATCATATTGCATTTCCAGGGCCGTAATAAAATTAATAGTGGCTTGCGCCGCGTCAGATTTAGATTTTAGGTATCGGATAGTTGCACATTGTGTTGCATCATCTATGAAGCTTATGTAGTATAAAGCGTTGCCATACAGCGGAACAGAGAATGGCCCTGCAAGATCTGAATGAATATATTTGCCTTTGAGTTTTGCTCTAAAGATTGATGGAGAAGGTTTTAGATGTACTGATTTGGAAGATATAAGGCATCACAGTAAAGGTTCTTTGATGTATTTGGGATGTCACCTGAGTTCTGTATGAGCTTATCTGTCTTAAAAATTGTAGAAGGCACCGAATGATAGAGAGCTTCATGCTAAAATTCAAAGGTGGAACATGCAGTTTCATAGTTTTCGGTCCTTTCCTTGATCAAGGGTAATGGACAATTGTAATAAGCTTCCAACCATGTTTTATTATTTTTATATATCCTCTGGATCTGGCCTTCTTCCAAGAAAATAATGGCAAGGATAACTTGGGCACATATAGCACATCATCAATTCTAAATATAGAAATATTTCCATTTGATAGTATACAGTTTAAAATTACAGTTCCTTTCCCCTTGATCAATATCTTTTCATTTGAACTGGAAATTACATGACCGGAGCAAGTTGAAATTTATTTGTATCTTCCTGGGTAATGACACATGTGAGCTGTTGCACAGGTATCAAAATAGAAAGGATGATGAGTAACTTCTTGAGGTCCATTGAAGGAGATATTTGCTCGTTCATGGATATTGTTAAGTCTATTATTTCTTTCAAATAGTCTGACACAAGTAGTCCTTACATGACCTTTATACTCAAGCGGAAAATTTCTTTTACAAAAAGAACATTGTTTGGTTTCAGAGTCTTTAGGGTGTCTAGGTTTAGCTACCTTTGAAGGTCTGGCTGTTCTTGAAGTGTCGTGTTTAAATTTCTTAAACTGCGTGACGTGAGCTGTATGAGTAGAGGATTGTAGGGGTAACTCATGATCAAGGTCAAGAAGACGCTGCTTTACTTCGGTATAGGATAGATTATCCTTTGTTACCAAGTTGTCAACAATGTTCTTATGATTTCAACTCATGAATGCCAGTATCAAATCTCTTTCTATCTCATCGTCTAAGAAATCTACAATCTTTTGACGGGTGAGGCTGGAGGATTCACGGGCTGAAGAAGCAGTCCGGAAGTATTGATTCTCATACTGTAACGGCTAAAAAGCCGGTACTTTCCTGTAGCCAGTACTGGCAAGTACTGGCGTACAACTATTAGGGTCGGGCTGAAGAAAGAGCCCCACAGAATGTACTAGAACTACTGATGAAGTGTCTAGAAGATCCCATATGAATGTAACTACAGCTGAACGTCGGAGAAGCGGCTAAAAGGATATCCTTGGAGCAGCAACTGGAATCATCCAGATGTGAACTGATCTTAGAGGGAAGAACCTAGAAGCCAAAGTGTCTGTACATATATCTAGCGTAGTATGTAGAACTTAGATCTCCATAGTTGAATTGTTAATATACAATCACCCATACAAATGCTCTCTGCTTTCTATAGCTGATCTGTGACACATACACGTCTATGAAAGATAATATTGTGCCACTGGGATCGAATGTGCTCGAAAGCGACATTAATGATCCTAGCTGATGGACTAATGTGAAGTTATTGGTCCCATAATATTTGGTAGTCAAAAAGCTCCACATTTTGTGAGGGTTGTGTGACTTGAGAATTTTTCTGAGTATACTCGGACATATCACAAGGGTATATATATTAATAGCGATTGTTGACAATGCGCTGAATGCTTCCGGCTCTTCGAAGCAAGCATCTTCCTTTGGTTCTTGCGAACATTAAAGATTTCATAGAGCTTTTGGCCTTTCCAGATTGCCTCCATCGTTGTGACCCATGTCTCATAGGTATTATGTCCGGTCAGTTGGGTAACATTAGAGAACGATTTTTTTTGCATCAAGCAGTTAAGTCGCTTTGCAAAATATTTATTGTTTTCTTTATCGAGGATGAAGGTTTGGTTCGAGGGTAAATTTGCCATTTCTATTGAACTGTTAGATGATTGATTGGACAATAAGGAAAAGGGAAATTTTAGGATATTAATGCTTTTCTTTGGGCACCGGGTCATAACCTGTTGTAATGGAAGTTGTGTAGAGAAGCTTAAGCTGTTAGGCTTGTGTTTAATATCACCTAGTGAAGCGAGTTGGGAGATTGAAGAGTCTGAAAACTATAGTGGAGAGTTGTTGATTGTTGGAAATATCGCGCAATAAAATGGGCGCAATATTCATAGAACGAAAGTAGAAGTTGACTAAAAGAGTGTCATGTTCAGATTGCAGCTAAAATGTGGAAAGTGTGCGCTACAAGTACAAGTGTAAGCGACACGTAGTCTAAGCCACACCATAAACGAGTGTGGCGCCATCTAGGCATAGAAGCCCCCCAATAACCTCCTTGTGCCCACGCCATACAGCCGCTCAAATATCTAATAGGTAGCCTGAAGCGCTACCATATTACCCATTCCAACCTCTTAAACACACACAAGATCGTGTCGGGAACCTAGACGAAATGGAGGGCCCATACGTCCACAACACTCCGTGTCTCCATTTCCAACATTGATGAAACCCACTTAGTATCAGAGCGCTATTTAAACTAATTACTACAGCTAAGTGAAGGACACAATTCACTAGTTTATGCAAGATAGTTGTGATGCTGGTCAATGTATGAGTCGCCATGAATGTGGCTAGTAATAATAAATCATTATTACGTTCCATGTTAATGCGTCTCTTCATTGCCAAGTAGCGCCAATTCCAACAGCCATGCTGGACGCAAAGGCACGAGCCGAAGCTGATATAAGGCCTGTTTTCAGAGCCGCTTCTTCTTTCACCATATCTAGTGTTACTGATATCGGCCCTTCCAGTGTAAAGAGTCTGTCTGATATATTCGGAGCCAGTACCAAGATCCAGTCGGAAGCTGCTTCCAGTTTCATTTCCGTACTCTCCAAGAGTACGGCTCCCAAGAGGAGCGCGCTTCTTAATCCATCTCCTTCAGCTTGTGTCGCAAACCCTGAGTTGACAACGGTAACCTACTTGAACGCAGAATTAGCCAGGCGTAGCCTGATATGCATTATGAAATCTGTGCATGTAAAAATTTGAGAGGGTTTCGTGTGAATATCACGTGAATTGTCAAATGGCAAGAATAAGTATAAGATTTTCTAATGGATTATTTGGTGCTTCGAGGCAATTGTAGTAATGTTAGATCTATTCCTAACCTTTTATTACCCCTGCTCAACACTATCAGTCAATTATTTCTCCTTGTAAGTCGTTCTTTAGAATCTGGACTGGGTTCAGAATTATGCTTACACTGTGTTGCTTAGATTATAGTTACAATTACTTGTAAGTTTAGCAGTCGAGTTGCCAGAGTGGTTAATGGGTGTGACTCGAATGGCTGATATCACATGGCTTCGGCCGCGCAGGTTCAAATCCTGCATTCGACGTTTTTGCTGCTCAAGATTTCCCACTTCAATAATTGTGCCACATGATTGCTCAAACCAATTTGCACATTCCTCATATTTTATGAAGGAACAGATTATATCCACTTGGAATATCTCCTTATATTTAGGTATATGCCCTCCAACTTCTCAAATTCCCTGGACATATTAATCTACCCTAACCAAAAGCCAAGAATACCAACACATTGAATTAGTTATCCTCTCATTTACTTTCTTGGGTTGTTCTCGTCTAATTAATCCATGCCTCTAAACACTATTATGGTTGGATGGTGCAGTGGTACATCATCTTGGCCGGTTTCTCAAGTAAGGTCTGGATAGCCAGGACACATATCCCACCCGAGACAGGAGACTGCTGGCTCAAATCCGGCAGAACTGAACCACATTTCTCGCGGCGCTAGTATGCATGGATGATGAAGGCATGCTTGTATAATCAGAGGTTTTAATTTCCATTTGGTGGGTACTTACAGAGGTGACTCTACTGTTTGTGTAAGCAAACATACCTCGTAGTAGTACTTGCGAATGAAATCCAGAGTATGAGTGTCTCTAACGTCAAAAGAGTCATCCTACATGTATAAAAAGTACCGGTCATGTGTCATAGTTAAAAAGCTGAATACACATTAAATGATTTAAAAAAAATCTATGCCTCCAAATCCTGCATTCTAGCAATTAAACAAGGGAACCTCTCGGAGGGAAAAGACTGAACACCTATACGTGGTGTCCTTAACAAGCTTGGGAGTGAAATATTCTCCCAAAGTCAAAATCAGTCAAATTTCGCAGTACCAAAGAAGTTGGCCCTCGAGGCAATGATTCAAAATTCTCCGCCATGTCAAATTTTCGCTCTCAGCGAGTTCAGTTCCTACCTAAGTCTCATCAAGTCTACAAGAACGACCTAGTACATCCTCGTTTCAATGACCACATCTCTCATCAAATATTCTATGGCCTCAGATAGCCGCCAAATACACGCTCACGCCGATATTTATACCATACAAAGGAAACATAGCATGGCGCACAAATCTTGGAGACAGTTCTTTGGGATGGATATGGGAGGAATTAGAACATATTTAAAAGATGATGCTGAAGATGGATACAATCTCGACGGGCGTCTGATTTTTAATTTTGGTAGAGTTTTACGAATTGAGCTTTGTGCGTGCCAAGACTTCGCTTGCGAGAGTGCAGCGGACACTATAAAGACACGCAAACGATGGAAGGTGCCGTGGTCCGCCTCCTGGTGGTGTTCTCCGTTATAGTTTGAGTAGCCTGGGCATCTACTCCACTTGGGAAGGAGACACCTCAGATTACATTTCACGTGGAGAAAATTCAGTTGAAAATAAAGGCATGTCTGAATAACTCAGGGATTTTAAGGCGTTCCCCTAGGTGGGTATTGACGAATAAGGGTTGGCTTGGGGTGAAGAAAAAGCCACCATAACTTCGCAGTGGTACTTGCAAATGAAATCCGAGGTATGAGTACTCTTCTTGTATATTGAGTCATTTTTTCTACATATTTTCTCTGATATTGTGTCATAGCTAGATAGCTGCATACGCAATCAAAATCTAATTCAAGAAAAATGGAACCACTCATACTTGATAATCTTCTTTTTCCCTGGAAATATGGGCAGCTGAGGAACCTTAAAAACAGCTACTTCGTGCGAAACGCTCTTAAATTCAAAATCAAGACTAATTCCGAAGACATAAGACCTTTTCCGTGTTTTGCGAGAGGCAGAGTGCCGCAAACTTGATTTTCATTAAGATAGTTGTCTTGTGCTTTCAAGCCCTTCCCTATTATCTCGTCGAGATTTTCGGAAACTCTTGACAGAGTCTGTTTGTTACTGGGTAGTCTCGAGTAAATTCTTTGCGCTGCCTATATCAATGGGAAATACGGGTTACTCATTGACAATAAGAGCCCTTACATCTAGCGTTGGGATCAAGCTCACCTCTACTCAATGTACGTGGTTACGACCCAATATACTACATTGTTTGAGTGCCTAGGCGTAACTGTGGATAGTTTTGCGATTGATATATCCATTATATGTAGAAGACATGTCACTAATCTCCCATTAATTGTGAGGTTAGTATTGATGAGCTTTGACGTAAATACCAGCCACTAGATTTTATTATTACAAAATATAGTTTATATAGCACTCTGTGTTCTAGTGTGAGTAATTAACAACTCTCCATGGCAGATTTACAGACTCCTATTTTCCCACTCGCTTCACCAAGTGATATAATCTGTGCCTAACAGCCACAAGCTTTTGCAAACCAATCCGCTCAACAAGCTAAGATAGCCCTGGCAGGTAGCGCATGGAGGGTGAGTGTGTCGTCAAGTCTTAAGGGGTGAGGTTAGGACAGTGTTCCACAGGGTGCGTATGTGGTCTAACGGAGATCTAGGTGGTAGATGAAGGTGATGAGTGGGTCGAAGGGATGACTGGTCTTCTCTAGGAAGAGACGAATTGGTAGATAGTAGCGATAGAGGCTACACGTGGGTCTTGCTGATGAAGAGCTGGAAAGAGATAAATGGTCTTCCCGAAGAAGAGATGGGTAAACAAATGTATTGTTAAGGTAATTGAAGAAGACGTTGCGTGAAGGATAATGCTTCTTCACACCGAGTATTTATTTACATAAAATTACCAAATAGCATGTAACACACCGCCTCTATGCCAAACAATCTGCTACACATCACCTAATGAAACTAACCTACTCTTATCAGTCTTCCTTGCTGGTTTAGAACGTGCATTGAACTAATGTTTGTGTTTTAGCCTAGCCGTCCACATGACGTTTCATATTACGCTATGCCACAACGATCCATGAAATCAAGCTGTCTTAGGCATGGACAACTATGATGGAAACTAAGTTGGTAATGAATAAATCAGGCCATAAGTAGGCTGACGCACTCCACGTAGGGAGCCACTTTTCACAAGTCAAAGCTGCTTTATAGCGCTATAGTGAGACCAGCCCTTGTGTATGGGTCGCCAATTTGGGCTGAGGCTGGGCCAGGAGGTAGAATACCCGAAAGGATAGTCAAACCCCTTCGAAGCTCACAAAGAAATTGTCTGAAAGTAGTAACTGGGGCATACAAATCGACCAGCACCAGGGTGCTAGAACATGAAACTGCTACTCTCCCAATAGAAATCTACTTGAAGCAACAAAGGGCTCAGTATGTAGGCCGCTCAAATTCTCCACCAGTCCAAAAGACTATCCAATCAGCATGTAGTAAAATAAAGCTTCCCAGAAGAGGAAGGGAAGATATTAGAGCACACAATAGAAGAGCAGACCTTGCATACTGGAAAGAGATTTGCGGAGAGGAGAAATCCAAGGACTTACAAAAAGAAGCAGTAAGGGTTGCAGCGTACTTGGAATGGGCGAAATCTTGGACTGCCACAAAGCGAACTCAACAGCCTAAAAGATTTGCCTCAGCAGATCCTAAAACTTGGGCCGCAGCAAAGTTCTACCAATGCCGCTATTCTGGACGTACTAAAATAAGCTTCCGGGAATCACCATTTTCTCTCCACAAAAACCTGACGAGGGCTCAAAGTAGCTTAGCAATCCAAATTCGAAGCGAACATATCGGGCACAATTCTTATTTATATAGAAGAAAAGTACCAGGAGTTTATCACCCTAGTTGTCCGTGTGGCTACCAATCACAAAATCCCAAGCACATGATCATGTCCTATCCTTGTTATAATGGAAGTTGTGTAGAGAAGCTTAAGCTGTTAGGCTTCTGTTTAATATCACCTAGTGAAGCGAGTTGGGAGATTGAAGAGTCTGAAAACTATAGTGGAGAGTTGTTGATTAAACCCACTTAGTATCAGAGTGCTACTTAAACTAATTATTACAACTAAGCGAGGGACACAATTACTGGCTTATTGTGGATAATTGGGAGGCTGGTCAATGTATGAGTCATCATGAACCTGGCTAGAGAACTTATACCTTTCTACGTTCCATGTTAATGATACCCTTCATTACCACATAGCACCAATTTCAACAGTCCTAAGTGGTCAATTAGTAGAGGAGAAATCTGGAGACAAGCCCGAAATCGATCCTTTGAAGCAATGACCAACAATCCCAGCAATATGAAAAGAATCACACAATGGATTCTTAATCATGGTTGGATAGAACAATTCCGAATGACAAATGCAGTCGAAATGCTGCTCAGGGAACGAGACGTAACATGTACAAAGTTGGGGTTGATAGAAGGAACGTGATTGGTACACATTGATGGCATTACAGTGTAACTGTACTTCCTGTAGGATAAATTGCAAACTTTAAGAATTAAATCAGAAAGCTTGGGAGGTATTCACCGTAAGGTTTCCTCTTATGTAAATATATCGATAGGTTTATAGCCACCTGCATGGGCCCATAGGGCGCCAAATCAGGTTAAATGAATTACGCCCTCAGGGCTCCAAACATGCAATGAGCAAGGCAGTGTAGGTGCTTGAACATGAAACACCTACACGTGACATGAATGCCAATCTAGTCTTGGCATTACTCAGCAAACACCCACACCCTATGTATATAGAGCTCGCTGTAGTTACTCCTATTTCTCCTTCCATAGCCAATCTATCTTACATTCCCAAGGCTGCCTCTCTACCATTTTCATACCTCGTGATTAAATGAAATCAAATTCAAAAATGAATAAATCGATTTATTAAACTATATAAGGAGAAAAGAAACTCTAGCTACTACTAACAGGTACTTATAAGAGTTGGTCTTTGTGGGTCTATTGTGACGGCTTGTGAGACGATAATTACTGTAGCCTTTGATGGTTATCGAAGGCAACCTTCATGTTCTATCACTCTTAGGATTCTCAGCTAACTAAAATGGATACGAAATTGCCACTGAGACTACGTAAAGGATAGTGCTGCAACGGCTGTTGAGCCGAAGGATTCCTGTAGCCTACGCTAGCTAGCGTAGGCAATGACACAAAGCGAGTATTTGGGAGAGGTCTCGGAAGCCACGGAGCTTAGAATATTCTCAGTGAACCTTTTGGAAACATACTGAAGGTTCATGAGGATGACAGGTGTACTGAGAACCTTCTAGGTAGTTGTCGAATAGTCTCAGTCATTCAGGTTACAGGGAGAATCTTCTCGAAAGGCAATAGTTCAGAATGTATATATATGTAGTCTTTAGCTTCAGGAATTCTCTCCTCAGAGAATTATAATAAATATACTGTACCAACAAGATCGCACATGCACCTTGAACTGAAACTGTGACAAGTGCCAAAGATATCGGAATTGTTACCCATGTGGCAGAACAAACCTTAAGCTAGTTCTATTGCCACTGTAAATGTAGGCTATATTTAGATACCTCTGGATGTGTATAAGTAGCACGGGAGACTTGCAGGTAGTTTACTTCTCCATAGATGAATTATAGCTTTACCTTTCAATCATACAAATGCCCATTTGCTTTCTATATTGGAACTGTGACATTTATAGACTGATGACTTATCCATAGGCATTATACTTGCTACCCAGCCACGCAATGCCAAGTATCACTTAGTGTGACGAGCTGTGCCTGGATTGGGACTGGTCACAAGGACCACTCCGGCTAGACTGTTAATCGCTAGTGAAGCAGCGCTTACAGAGATGCAAAAGGGTCGCATAAGGACAGATGCAAGGTTGCGCACAAGAATGAGTCTCAGTGTTGCATAAGGATGATTGCAGGGTTGCGCATGAGGAAGGACCTAAGAGAGTACGCACTAAGGGGAGAGGATGTCACAGGAAAGAGGGTAGCCGGGGAGAATGGAGTATTCTCAGGTAGGCTAGGAGGGGAGTTTAGACGCGATGCTGCAGAGGACATAAAGGACAGAAGCCGTTGTTGGTAGATTATCTTCCCAAGGAAAAATTATCAATTCCTATTGAGTTAATGTCTTTCAAGTACTTCTGAATTCATTAAACCTTTTACACTTAGTTGTGCTAATGCTCCAACCTTCTGATTAGTAGTGCTGTTCTGTTCAGCTTCATCTACCCCCCTA
The DNA here is from genome assembly GCA_900239735.1 of Blumeria hordei DH14. Taxonomy (NCBI): domain Eukaryota; kingdom Fungi; phylum Ascomycota; class Leotiomycetes; order Helotiales; family Erysiphaceae; genus Blumeria; species Blumeria hordei. The sequence goes on along the minus strand of OENG01000037.1, from coordinate 668,411 downwards.
TACAGCCTTATTGTAAACATCCTCAATATTACGCTTAGGTTATTCACCTAAGCTCAAATAATGGTCAAATTGTAACAACTCACATGACATGTTTGGCGCATTAGTTCAGGCAAGTCATTCTAAATGAGTAAGCATATTAAGCATATGATTGGCAGGTAAACGAGTTAATGGGGTATAAAGTGAGAGGTTTTCCAACTGTAAATTAAACACACACATCCTTAGAGTCATTCAATACACACTCTTGATCATACATTATCTTGGCTGTCAAATGCAAGTGTACGTTTCCCATTTCATATACTAAGTAAAACAGCAGCCAATGGATACATATACAGACATTGTGTGGAAAGAAAGCCACATGCGCCGAGTTGGCTGAGTGCGCTGGCATTGAACAAATCTGGGACCGTCCAAGTAAAAGGGCTTCTTGTACAAAATGCAGCAAAGAATACTGTCTGCAGTAGGAAGCAGCATGTCAGACCTATCTGGTTGTAACAAACTAAGGGCCTGTTCTGAATCAATAAGAATTATGGATGAAGATATGTGTGCTATTCTGCTACATTCTATCCTAATCTGTGTCACGGAATGTGGTTGTGATCTAATCAATTGAACGAAATATACAAAGTTTATTCTGATTTCCTAAAATAATGATAACGCATGAATAACTACAATACAGAATAAGAGCATCTTGAAAGGAAAGATATTTTTACAGGAGCATGACTAAGCAGATCCTAAGGCCAGCATTATACATGAGCCGCCCACAGTGAACGGCAGGAGTTTGTGCACTAGCTCCTGTAACAATCTGTTCTGTTACATTCTATGATACTCTACTCCATTCCATTCCATTCTATTTTGTTCTGTTCCAATCTGTACTTGTCTGTAATATTTTATTCTACTCCATTTTATTCTGTAGGAGAGTAAACTGGAAGATTCGAGAACAATAGTGAGGACAATATAATAGGTAATTGAGATGATTCTGATTCGGCAGATCATGATCTTGTATTCTTAGGAACCTTTTGATAATATTGAATTTTTTGACATCTTGACATCTTGGAATCTTGACTTATTGAACTCTCGACTTGTTGACATTTTGACATCCTGGAATCCCGACATCTTGAATGTTATGAATCTTGTGGACTGGATTACGGAGCTGTTAAGCTACAGAGGTCAAGTCAGCTTTGGCAAGGCAAAGATTTCAAGTGTGAAGGTAAATCACAAATAGTTAATCAAGTAGATATATTTAGTTCTGATTATTGAAGGGTATAAGGTTGTGTATCATAAAACAAAAGTTGTTAGAGCTAAGGAGCAAATTCTAAAATTCCAACCAACATAATCTACGCCCCATTTGCCTAGCCCTAACCAAATTGATGAAATAGTCCGTGCGCCACCCAATCCAAATTACCAACAACTTATTCATAACATTGAGCTGCTGGCTTATTGACATCTCGACACCTTGACACAGGTCTACAAGGGAAGTGTGGAGAAGGCTCGGATGGAGCTTTATCTCAAACAGCAGAAATATGGAACAAAAACTTTCCAATGGCGCCAATGCAAACAGTTGGAACCACTGATGATCAGGGATTTAATTTTGTGACCAGTGAGAAAATGTAAGGACTCAAAAGAGGGCCGGGACAACCACGTTACGTATTTGAAACTTCAGAGATACTGTTATGATTGGTATATGATTTAGAAATGTACACATCTGCTGGAACAGCTAAGATAGTTTGTGGAGAGATATCTTCATTTGTATGCAGAAGTGAAGTTCTATGATAATTGTCATGTTACAGATTGGGGAAGCCTCGTCTCTTATCCCCTAGCTTGTTCGCTTGTAAACCAATCACGTAAGCAGTATGCAGCGCACCTGTAACGGCTAGGGAGCTGGTACTTTCCTGTAGCCAGTACTGGCAAGTACTGGCGTACAACTACTTGGGATTGTAATGGCTTGTGAACCAATAGTAAACCCTGTAGCCTACATTGGCCAATCCAGGCACCATTTCCACCCGCTGGCAGGTCCTAGCTAATAGGAAACTCACTTTGCAGCTCGGACTACTTACAGCACTTAGACGTGTACGGAGATGATTTCCTCGTGCACGGGGTGCCACATAAGGAGAGGACTGTGTGGCGAAACATCCACTTGGAAAGTTAACAGCACTCAGACGGGCGCATGGAGGATTTTTTCGGGCACGAGAGGCACAATGTGGAAAGTAGCCGAGTTACAGATTACCTGTTCGAAATGAAAACCATTGCAGAACTCTAAACTTCTTACAGGTACATCTGTCCGCTTTGTAGGAATGAATTTTGGTCACGAATGCGAGAAGAGCGCGGGTATAAATAAGGCTTTCTTGTACATACAAATTCCCTCCTTAGAAGAATTGTAAACTATTGATTGTGCATCTCAAGCCAACTTGAGAACTTCCCCAACTGTCACAGGGATTGGGACGAAGAATGAGCCTCACACAACATACTAGAACTACTGATGAAGCATCTAGAAGGTCCCACATGAATAAGACTAGGACTGAACGTCGGAGAAGCTGCTAGAAGGATAATGTGACGGCCCTGCATCATAGTAATGAGCAGGGGTGCAATGACATAATGACTAGTCTGTATCATAAGGAGTTACCCGGTATGTAACGCACGGGCCAGGTGTAAATTATGTGCAGTTATAGATCTGTAGATGCTTTCTTTCCCTTCTCTTCCTTAGTTTAGAATCCTTTATATTTTAATCCTGATTTGAGCATCTATTTGATTCGACTTTGTCATCTCCTAGCTCGTGCTCTCTCCGGACCCTCACAGATAACCTCGAAGCAGCAACTGGAATCATCTAGATGTGATCTGATCTTAGAGAGAAGAACCTAGAAGTCAAATAGTCTGTACATATATCTAGCATAACATGTAGAGCTTAGATCTCTATAGTTGACTTATTAAAATACCATCATCCATACAAATGCTCCTTGCTTTCTATTGTTGATCTGTGACAGCACCTAAGTGTGCTCACAACTGAGCAGCCATGCCATCTATCCTATATCATCAACCCATCTCTTATACTGCGCACAGTACTACCTGTAGTGCTGTTATGTAGAGACTGGATATCCTTTATGTGCCATAATGCCATACTGCCATAATAACTACATATGCACCAGCTACTAGATCTACAATACTACATAGCTGAGCATAACAGGTACCGATAACTCACGCAAAAGCAGTACCATTATTGGGGCCGACTCTTCGAACACTTTAAATATCAACACTGAGTAAGGAGGCGCCTTCTCTTCTCAATTTCTCCTGGTTTTAGTCTGATCAAAGAGAGAGTTAATGAAATTCGTTGAAATTTTATGAAATAATAGTTGAAAGGAACGTCTTCAGCATTAAACCGGGTCGGTTCGGAGTGGCAGGACAGTGGGTTTGGCTCTGTGAAAGATTTTCCCTTCTTAACATGGGTTACTGTCTTCATGGTTCTGTATATAGATACCTTCCATTTATCTAGCAACGGCCTTCAATGACCTCGACCAATTTTTCTATTTTCTGCCCGAAGAATTCTCTCAACAAATTGCTCTTCACTGTCTGACTCTGTATTAATTTCTGATAATTGGGACTTAACAGGATGAGGATGGGCATCATCAATTTGTTGTGACAGTAAAGGGCCAGTGGCTGCTCTTTTTAATATATCGACATGAAAACGGGGCCACATCCCTCATGGTGTGTTCAGTTTGACAGAATGTGAGTCAATAACTTTTGTTACCCGATATTTTGCGTTAATCCATGAGAGTTTCTTTGAAAGTTGAGGTGTCTGAATATTTTTTAGGTTCAGCCATACACAGTCTCCCACTTTAAATATTTCAGCCTCTTTTCGGCTTTTATTCGCAAATTCCTCCATAGTATGCTGGGAAGATGCCATGGTGGCCTGTGCAAGTTCTTGCGCTTCACAAAGCCTCTCAAAAAAATTCATTACTCTTTTTCTAGGTTCTGATGCAGTGCCAATAAACTTTACTTGTTGAATTGGCTCTACATTATAGCTGTGCTCGACAAAAAGCTGGCTCAATCCAATGGCGATTGAAACCCTGTTGTTCATGGCCAACATGGTGCAGGGTAAAAGATGCTTCCAGTCAAATTGGGTGTGGCTTACAAATGCTCATAGATAAGCCAGGATTTCTTGATTCATACATTCAGTTGCACCGTAGGTTTGAGGATTAAAAGCTGTTGATAAGCGTTGATTCATACCAGTTTGACAACAAAGTTCTTGCCAGAAGTCTCCCACCCAATTTGAACCTCTATCAGATTTTATAAGAGCAGGGAAACTGTGATACCTAAAGTGCAGCTTGAGGAATACCTTGGCACAGCCTTCTGCTTTCATAGAGCTCATTTCTTCTAAAGCGACACTACCTTTTAAGCTATTGACTATAAACATCAAATATCTTGGGTCAGTGCTCGTTTTCGCAGGTAATTCTGTCATAAAATCGATTGCAATTTCACTGTTAAACCTATCAGGAATGGGAAGTGGCCGAAGTAGACCCTTTTTTCGTTCTCTCGACACGTGACTACGGCCGCAAACATCACAATTTCTGCAAAACTTCTACACATCTTTCGATATTCCAGGCCAAAAGAAATTTCGGTTTAATATAGCTAAAGTACTGTCTCTTCCAGGGTGTCGAGTAATATTGGAATCATGTGTTTTCTGAATTAGCGAAGTTTTCCAAGGTTTGTAGTCTGGAATCCAGACTCTATTTCTAAAAACTAGTGCTCCTCTTGGGTCGAAGCTACACTCTGCTAATGAGATTTTCAAGTTGCTGAGATTTGGCGGTAGGCTTCGACTTCCATCTCCTAGACTATTATATAGCAGCTGGATCTTCTCATCTTTTTGAAGTGCTCTATCCCAGAGGTTCTGAAAATGTTTGTCTGAAAACATATTATTGCCATTGGGGATACGCGAACTATTCTCGATTTGGGACTTCATCTTGTGGGCTGAAGAAAAGGAGAAAATCCATGAGTCTTTGATTAGCAGCAATTCTCGGTCTTTCGAGTAGTAGTCATCATATCCTTGAGGCATATCTTACTTACGTCTTGATAATGCGTCGGGTCTCACTGCTAATCTTCCCGGTCGGTATTTCAGCTTGAAGTCGAACTGCAATAGGAGTTGGGACCAACGCACCTGTCGTTTGTTGAGCCTGCGTGTTGACATAAACGGTTTCAGATTTTGATGATCTGAAAGTACGACAAAGGGTTTATTTAGCCCGATCAACATACCACGTCATTCTTCCATGCAGCAAACTATAGCTAATAATTCTTTATCGTGAATATCATAATTAGATTCTGCCGGACTTAACTCCTTTGATAGGTATGCCACTGGACAAAGGGCCCCATTTTTATCTTTTTGAGATAGACAACCGCCTAATACATACCCTGAACAGTCTACTTCGAGTACAGTTTCTTTTTGATCGTCCCACAGGGCTAGAATAGGTGCGGTAATAAAAAGTTCTTTTAGTATATCGAAAGTTTTCTGCTGCGGCGTTTCCCAACGAAATGATAATTTTCTTTTATGAGGTTCAACAGTGGTGCCGCTACACGACCGAAATTTTGGATGTGTCAGATTGGAGCGTAGGCGTTTGATCTGAAGCGGAATCGGAGGGTGTAAAGAGGTCGGATGGGTCGCAAGAGATGACTGAAGGTCTACTGGAGATAACTAGGAGGAACCAAAGGTTTGAAAGATGGGTAATATAAATAGCTAAAAGGTCTCAAAGTTTGAGTGGGTACTAGTGGTAACTAAAGGTACAAGAGGTAATCCGAGGTAATCCGAAGGTGTTGGGTATGACAGAAAACTAAGCATAGAGAACTCTGTATTTTCAAACCAAGCCGTCATATATACCTGCTTTCCTTCCACTAGCTCATCATAACATAGACATTAACCTAATATCAACATGATCCCATATGTAAAGGATTATACTGTTGTCATAACAACATGGGAAGAAGGGTAAAATTATATGGTGAAGGGAAAATGGGAAGGATCGGGAGGATCAGAAGAGGCATCCTTACAGGATGAAATTGTCATGGATCAAGGAACAGGCGCTGGTGCAACTATGTGGTTGATAGGATGTAAATTATCATTCTGAAGAGAAAACTACTTCAGTCTCTATCTATACATATATATATACATTTTCTATGTGTTTGAGGCACAGTCCCTCCGTCTCGATTCCAATGGGATTCTTCACATGTATTGACCCTACTTGTTGTAACATCTCAATGTGTTGTAGCTGTATGGTCCAATACTGCTGCCCTACCAAACTAGATGCCAGTGCCTTGATATTCTGTTGTGTAGTATCATATATCCGCGCATTGATGTCGATCAATTATGCACTACCAATATCAGGCTAGGCTCATGTTGGCCAACATGCGCTACAGGGACCAATCGGCTTACCAGCCATTATAGAAATCGCGAAAAAAGTTTGCAAATCCAACAAATCTTCGCACCCCTTTTATGGTTGTGGATGCTTGCCATTCTTTTTTTTATGCATCAGATTTTAATTGCGTATGCAGCTATCTGGCTATGACACAATATCAAAGAAAATTACAGAAAAGATGACTCAATGTAAAGGAAGAGCACTCATGCCTCGGATTTCATTTGCAAGTGCCATTGCGAAGTTATGGTGGCTTTTTCTTCACCCCAAGTCAACCCTCATCCGTGAATACCCACCAAGGGGAACGTCTCAAAAACCATGGGTTATCCAGACATGCCTTCATCATCCACTGAATTTTCTCCACGTGAAATGTAATCTGAAGTGTCTCCTTCCCAAGTGGAGTAGATGCCCAGGCTACTCAAACTATAACGGAGAACACCACCAGGAGGCGGACCACGGCACCTTCCATCGTTTGCGTGTCTTTATAGTGTCCGCTGCACTCTCTCAAGCGAAGTCTTGGCACGCACAAAGCTCAATTCGTAAAACTCTACCAAAATTAAAAATCAGACGCCTGTCGAGATTGTATCCATCTTCCGTATCATTTTGTAAACATGTCCTGATCCCTCTCACGTCCGTCTCAAAGAGCTGCCTCCCAGATTTGTGCCCCACGATTTGCTTCCTCTGTCGGGTGTAAATATCGGCGTGGGCGTGTATTTGGCGGCTAGATGAGGCCAGAGAATAGTTGATGAGAAGAGTGGTCATTGGAACGAGGATGTACTAAGTCGTACTTGTAGACTTGATGAGACTTGGGTAGGAGTCGAACTCGTTGGGAGCGAAAATTTGACATGGCGGAGAATTTTGAATCATTGCCTCGTGGGCCAACTTGTTCGGTATTGCGAAATTTGACTGAACTTGGCTCTGGGAGAATATTTCACTCCCAGGTTCATAGAGGGCACCGAGCACAGGTGTCAGTCTTGCCCTCCTTGCCATTCTTTTATTGCATGAACTTTGAGGGGATTAATCTTAATTCCCTCATTTACTGATGTAATGAATCCCGAGTACTTTGTTTCCTTTACTGCAAATTCACTCTTCTGGAGATCTAATTGCAGACCGGCAAGTCCTAGACGTTCAGGAACCATGTTTACCTTAGCCCAATGGTCATTTAAATCTCCAGATGTATAGATTGAAACGTCGTCTAGGTAAGCCGAGCAAAAATCTCCCAAAAATTCACCCAAGACACTGTTGATGTATCTTTGAAAAGAGCTTGGAGCTCCTGTTAGCGTAAAAGGTGTGACCAGCCATTCAAAAGATCAGAATCTAGTTCGAAAAATAGTTTTGCTTTCATCACCCTCCTGGACTCTCAATTTGTGGAAAGCAGCGCGAACATCTACTTTTGATACACATGTAGATTTTTCAACCTCTCTAAGCGTTTCTTTTATAAGTGGTAGTGGATATCTGTCCTTAATATTTATTGCGTTCAGAGCAGGATAGTCTGCACAAAAACGAAGATCACTCCCAGGTTTTTTTGCAAACAAAACTGGGGCACCACCAGGTGAGGAGCTAGCTCGAATCCAATTTTTGTCTAGATGGTCTGTCAATGTCCATCTTAGCACCAAAAGTTCTTCTCGTGATAAATTGTAGAGTGGGCCAAACGAGATTTCCTTTTCCCTGCTATTTTCATCTTTCATTAGGGTAATTTTGGTATCGGCACCTGGACAGCTGGGCGGTAAACTATCATTTGTATCTTCTGTGAAGAAACGAGCATTTTTAGAAATTTCTGGTGGCAATTTGACTCTAATTTCTTCGAAAGTCTGACTACTTTTCACTTCTAAGGCTTTCTTGATGTCATCCATTGAGGCTGCGAATAATTTGGTCTCTGTATCCTTTGTCTCGCGGATACGTGTTGCGATGGCTGCGAGCTGGGTCCCAAGGATCTGGCAAGCGCTTCCTGCTTTTATTTTTAGACATTTTAATTTTGTCCTTGATGCACTTGACAATCGGTCGTCCCATCCTTTGGCCCTTACAACGAGCCCCCCAGGCGGCCCAAAACGTATGGAATGTCGACGGGCATTATACAATATGCTATTTGCTCTCATCCATGGGTCGCCAGGTATGACTTTGTATGATTAATTTTCAATTCTGTACCCCCATACTTTCTCATTCCTGCCATTGATATCCATATCTACGCAAGTAATTTCGTTTATAGCTCGCTGCTGAACGTCACTTTTGGCAAGTTTTAATTCTCTACTTTTGATTGGTATTTGCGGTAAATTGTGTTGTTTTACAAATGAGTTATTAAAAGTGGAATAACACAGACATGCTAAATCCATGAAAGCATTCACGTAAAAGCTTTTATTGATTAATACTTCTAAGATTAACGGGGAGCCGTCCAATCTTTTAACAACATTTTTTATATTACAATCCACAATATTAGATAACCCCTGAGCCCGACTTTGCCCAGAGTTTATTCTTTTCCCGATTCTATGTCACCCTCACAATCGAATTTTTCCACTCTGGTTTTAAAATTTCTTGTGTTGGAGGATGCGGCATTAATAGTAGTAGGTCGCTTTGCCCAGATAAGGACATTTTTTAAAAAAATGTCCTCTCTCTCCACAGCAGGTGCATTTCCCAGCAGTCCGAAGCGCATTGAAATCGTCACTTGACCGCCATGGAGCAGGTGGCTTGCTTCCATCTATTCTTCCTTTTCTTTTATCCATCCTTACCGCATTGACAATTGCAGATAAAGTCTCCATACTGATGCCATTTATACCTGACATGGCTGTATCTCAGTCTGCATCTAAAAATGGTCTACTATCTCTCTGGGACGCTCCAGTGAGTGCCCTTCCTTCAGATGATGGTTTAAAGATAACCTTCGATTGACCATTGAAATTTGTTTTAGTGTATTTAACACCATCCCTGAAGTTGTGACTCTCGTTTGCCTTAATTCGGCTCGCAGTTTGCCATACTTGCTTTATAAATAAGGCATAATTGTCCTCCGAAACGTCTTTGGAATAAGGAGCTTTAGTCAGCTATTTGTTCAATCCCATGTAGAGGAAGTTGATCTTCACTTTTCCCTCCCAGCTCAGCCCTCTTGCTTGGGCAAGAGTATATTCAAAGTCATTGAGGAAATTTGCGAAAAGTTGATTATCGCCTTGCTTCATCTTCGAAAGGGTTGATCCAGCTGTGCGAGCTGATGTTTTATCTTCGAATGAATCATTGAAGTTCTGGATAAAAATTTCGTAGTCCCAATCCAAATTAGGTCTCCCGCATGAAAACTAGTGAGAAACTCGAAGCTTGCAATCAGTAGGGAGCGTATTCATCATTTCGTTACAAACAGCCTTATTACCCCCCAACATTTCCCAGTCACTCTCGATTTTCGCTGTCAGCTGGTCAATAAATATACAATAAGTTTCCGTCGCCCCATTCCATTACGGCTACCTTTACAACTGCTTCTTTACTTCTTGAGGTGGGGGTCTTGGAACATGGGACCTTGGTGCATTCTGAACAGTTATGAGACTTAGCATATGGTTTAGTTGCTCTTGCGTGGCTGTGATGATATTTCGGACGATTGCGATGATTCCGAGGAGGAATAGAAACTAAATTTTCCCGGGAACATGTATACTTATAAAAAGAAGGAGAGGTACGGAGACATTCACTGGTAGTGTAAAAGGTGAGATAAAATATATTTGAAGGGACTTAATATTTGCTGTTCACAATTATGGGTCCGAAAATGATATTATATTTTATCTAGGAAGGAGAATATCTGCGACGCGCGCGCAAGATGTTTTGTTCAAATCAAGCGCAATTTCCCGTGTCACTAGCGCACTTTTGTTCATAGCCGGAGCCAGATAATTCTGGATCCACATACAAGGCTACAGCCTGTAATACCCATCTGATGTTGGTATCCAAGTCAGTAAAAATGGTGGCGTACTTTTGATTCAGAATTCCTTCAGAAATCATTTTTATCACATTAATACCCACTGCATCAGAGATCTTCTTAGGCTTGGCTCTAGCCTCTTTGCTGACATGACGATTTGGCTTACTCAATTTACATGCCTCGCACAATTCACCAGGACGGAGGTTAGACTCGTCGATGGTATCTGCGTACTTCATCCCATGGGTGAGCTGACTAGTCTTTCTGACATTCTCAATACTAATGTGTCCAAGTCGATGATGTATAAGCTTCATGTCGGGTTTTATACCCGAAAGCCCCGCTGGATACGCAACGTTCGCGTGTTCTTCGGCTGCTTTTACAAGACAGCGTGCATCAGGATGTAATAAAATACACCCTTTTGACGTCTTCATATATCCATCGTGGATTGTGTAGCCCGCTCTGAGTAATTTCTTTCCACTGACTAAATTAGTGGCAAAGCCTGGGACGTAATGACATTTTTCAATTCTGTTACATCATGTCTTCCACCGCCTAATGTAACAATTAGTTGCACTGTTCCATGACCTTTAGGTGTTACACTTCCTCCGCCACATTGTATCGGTCTCAAGCCAACGTTCTCCTCATGGTGAGTGAATCTGTCTAATGAGTTGGCTATATGCTCATCTGACCTCGTGTCATTAAGCCATCGGTCGTTCCAGGGAGACTTTCGTATTGCGTAGGTGGAGGAGGGAATCTGATCACCCGAGCAACTGCTAAGCGCGACGTGGCTAAAGGCTCTAAATGCGGGTATTCCAAAGTTTGAAGTCAAATTGTTATCTGTATCATCATCTTGGGTTTCTTTAGACTTTCCATTGCCCTTTGCGTCGCGTCTCTTAAGCTCGTCAGTATTTTTCTGGTTCAAATAATTCTGACATGTAAGCCATTTATTTTCCATTTTTAGCCTCGCAATCCTGACGAAGCGATCTGTTGTGCTCATAGCACTTGCCGTTCTGAAAAAATCGGTAATTGACATCCTTTCCACCTTCTTTAGCCTTCCCTTTTCTTCTGATCATCATACTGGCACTGGATCTTATCTCAAAATTGCGCGACTCATTTAGGAGGTCGGCAATTAAGTAGTCTAGTGAAGGAGATACGGCGGTGTTTCTAGCCTGGGATCTCTGTCTCTCGGCCCAAACTGAAAACTTTCTAGCCACTCCAGCGATAAATAACATTCCATTCCATCTCTCTGGTTTAGAATCAGAGAGAGAGGAGATGTTTTCGACCCTTTTGGTGAACTCAGAAATACAATGAATGAGGTCGATGAAGTCTTCAAATCTTAAATTTGACCAATCAATTATTGCTCGATACTCAAGATTCCAACCTTTTCCCTCATACCGTTCTTGTAGGCTTGTCCACATCTGGAGTGCAGAAGTCTTGCCATCAATCATTCCGTGAATATTTGGGGCTGTGTTGATCATTATGGCTAGTTTCATCCTAGCATCTCCAGTGAGCCACTGCTTTCTCATTTCAAATGCCTCTTTATTCGAAAATCTTTCTTTGATGGACACATGTGGGGGTTCTTCCACTTCATCACATATGTAGTCCTCCAAATTGTTGGCTTGAGCACTATTCTCCATATTGTTCTTCCATTGCTCGTAGTTTTACTCCCCCTTCAACTTGAATTAAGGTGGCAACTAGAGTGTATCGACTATTTCCGTCGTACTTGAGGAGGCCTTGGGTTGACTCCACACAGACGATATGCTTGACGTAAGCTTCTCCTCGATCTTCGGGGCCATCTTGGAACTTTCGAAATCTTGGACAGACATTGCACCTTTTCGAATTATTAACTATGTTAATTTTTAAAAAATCTTTTGAACTGTTAGCCTTTTCTACCGGACTCAGAACCTATTGAATACTTATGCGACAGTGGAATTAAGAATATACTTGATACTAGCGATAAATTCAGCTGCGTGTAGATACTTGTTCTTGAAATAAGTTTCTTTACAATAAGATTGTATAGAAAAACATTATTGTTGTCTTAGTTATTTCGAGAACAAGTATCTTCACGAAGCTGAATTTATAGCTAGTATGAAGTATATTCTTAATTCCACTTTCGCATAAGTATACAATAGGTTCTGAGTACGGTTGCAAAGATGCACAAATTTTGTGCAGCCGACCACTATACCGATTAGGTTTAGTGAGAAGGAAAGACCCTCTGCAAAGTATGGTATCCTGAGCCGGCAAAGACGAGTTCTTCACCTTCCAGTGGTGCCGGTGTAAGTGAGTGGGTTTTTATTGTACTACTCGAGTCTTCGACTATCTAGCACATTGGGCTCCTCTCTGACCCAGGCCACACCTTGTACAGTGCTCCTTGCCTCTTATGTTTCTTGAAAGATCATTGATATATTGCCCTTGATGAATAGCCATTCAGCTCAGTATTTACCCATGGAATTCAGCCACCTTTTCCACGGAACCTTCTACCCAAAAAAAATAAAAATGGTAGCAATGGAAACTGCGTGCGCGGGAAAAAGTCACAAAAAACCTGCAGCCCTAGCCAGGCGAGGCCTAGACACCGGGACCACGCGAGGTGCGCATATTCATCTATATCTCTTTTCTTTGTAACAGTCGAGGCCGACTTGATCCAATCCACCATCTCCGTATCGGGTGCTGGGTACGCTCCGGAAACTCATCGGATGGCTTTTCCTCCATGATCAAGGGTTGGTGATGAGTAGGGCTCCGACCCTACCATCTGATCTGATCGTGGTTAGCTTCATTATAGTGGTGATAGGGGGATGTGTTTATGGATGAAGATGATACAGACCACGAATGCGATTGTGAATCCTCATCGAAGTTAGGACTTTGTTACTCAATCTCGGCTCTGCAGACTCTACAGTGAGAGCTGGAGGTTCGTAGGGGACACCACTGACAGGTGTTGAGAATAGTCCCCCGGTGCCGGTGTAATCGCTCAGTATGCTCTGCATATCTGGGATAGCCAAGAAGAATCGCATCCGAATCGAAGTCGAAAGCAACCTCAAGCATGTCTCCATTTGACAACTTCTCGACAATGCCTTTCTTACCATCCTCATCTCAGTCCTCAACCTCCTTTTAACCACGCCTCATCTCGCCTGAACAACCAATAAAGAAGTTACTCCAATTGCAAACAAGAGCTTGCCCCATTAATTACCGGCCATCACCGACTACAAATTTACGACGCTACGTATACCCGCAAGGAGGAAATCAAGTCATAATATACAAAGCTCGGGTCATGGTTTATGGGGGACTGATGCTCTAATGGGGCTTTACATCTTGAGGAAGGATAGGCAGCTGAGATGTGGCGCGAGAGGGGGAATAGGTCTCTGAAGACGATGCTGGGACTGACATTTCCGAGGGGTTTTCAACTTTGGAACGTTTGTGGGCGCCAAGACCGAGATTTCGGCTAATTAGCCAGGAGGGCTTCTTTTGTCGATGAGTCAACGGCACTCCCCAGCGCCCTGGACGGCACAAAAGAAGTTAGGCTAAGCTACCATATAGCAATCACGCTCTGTCAAGACTTTTCTGACATTTCAGCACGACCTTAGGGAAGGAGTTGGAAGGAGGCTAGAAAGGCAGAGGGTGAATTTCCCGAGGTACACACAAGTCTGCAGCGCCCAGCTGGCCGGCCTCTTCGAACGCTTCAGAAGGGGCACTATGTCTTCGGATTTAGTCCTAATGTCGGTATTAGGAGAGCTCCGCACCCAGTGGTTTTTGCGATTTTTCCTGGCTGCCATACACCCGCAAATGGCCATCGTTTCGTTGGCTGGAGAGGGGAGATAATGAAGGGCAAAGGGCTCCTCTAAGTGTATGATCAAATGAGGGCTTGTGAGGGGTAGTACTGTTTGAGGGGAGCTGTATGGGAGGCATAGGAGGGGATATACTACTGGCATAGGTATCCTTGGCCTGTAGGCAGAGAGGACCTGCATGTCCTACATAGTCTTAGACTCAGACAGGACAATAAAATGATTTAATAATAATGGTATCCTGAAAAAAATTGTTATACAAATTCTTTCAACAGTTTGCACAAATACGAGGACTAACCCCAATATGGAAGGCGACCATACCTAAGCAGGCTAAGTAAGCACGCTAAAATCCCTGCTAATGCTCCACTTAAAACTTGACACCTTTTTTTATTTTTTTAAATCATTTAATGTGAAAGCAGCTATTAAGCTATGACACATGACCGGTACTATATATATATATGTAGGATGACTCATTTGACGTTAGAGACACTCATTCTCTGAATTTCATGTGCAAATACCACTATGAGGTATGTTTGCTTACACAAACAGTAGAGTCGCCTCTGTAAGTACCCACCAAATGGAAATTAAAACCTCTGATTATACAAGCATGCCTTCATCATCCATGCATACTAGCGCCGCGAGAAATGTGGTTCAGTTCTGCCAGATTTGAGCCAGCGGTCTCCTGTCTCGGGTGGGATATGTGTCCTAGCTATACAGACTTTACTTAAGAAACAGGCCAAGATGATGTACCACTACACCATCAAACGATGGCGGTGTTTATAGTGTTGCCTGCACTGTCTATGCTACCCATACTGCACTAAAAATACCAGTCAGTTCGAGTTATCGCTGAGATGTCAGATCCAGTCATCTGCGCTTTGGAAGTGTTAAAAAGGACTTCATGCACTTCTTTTCTAGTATATTGAGTCCTCATTCAATTTACTTTGATTCGGCCTCTTCAGCTTTCCTAAGAACCTGTGAGGCTGTCTCTAGCTTTAAGAGCTACAAATAAGTAACCAAATTTAGCAAAAAGTATGAGAGCTTAACTTCTACACGTGGTTGCCTCTATAAATCTAGAACTGAAAAACTCTCATCAAGGCCGAGTCTAGTTATATTTCGCAATGCCAGAAACGTTGGCCCAAGATTCAATAATTCAGAATACGTTAACTGTTACGGTTTGACCGTTGTTTTAGCTTAGGAGGAAACCTAAACGTTTAATTAGGAATTATTAAGATGAGACTGAAAGAGGAAGGATGGACAAATATAGATGAAATGGCACTACTAGCCAGGAGGTCGAAGCAACATCATAGCGTAATGGCTCCTGGTAATACTTGGCTCGGTAACAAGTATTAGGCCTAGGGGAAAGTTATAAGTCAGCAGATCCACGAAGCAGATCAAATGTTATGAGTACCTGTTAGTAATAGCTAGCGGCTTCTTTTCTCTTCATATAATTTAATAAATTGATTTATTCACCACCAACTCAGTTTTCGTCAAATTAACCCTGTCAAGATTTTTTCTAATCAAAGCATCATCAAGCCTAAAAGTACGAATCAGTGCATCCTTATTGTGATTACCACACCTCTCATTGAGTCAGTCTCTAGCCTCATCTAGTTTTCAACTACTCGCCAACAAAATTATGAATACCTGCAGGACAAATATCGTGGCGTACAAATTTGTAATGTAGACCTTTGGGGTAGAATTGGGAAAGGCTAAGACAGACGGAAGAGATCACACCAAGAATGGATACAATCTGTAAAGTGGTGATGCTTCGATTTTTAGGGAGGCGTTATACAAATTGAAGAGCAATTTGCTCCCTATGACTTCTATTGCGAGAGTGTAGAAGACACTATTAATACCGTCATAAGTTGACTGGTCCAGTATTACATTATCCAGGCCGATCTCCCAAGTAGATTCTAGATAGCTTGAACACAGATCCCACATAAGATAGGAGGTCGGTGGCTCGGGTCCGGCAAAACAAGACCACATTCCTCGCGGTGCTTGTATTCATGAATAAAGAAGGCATACTTGAATAATCAAAAATTTCCAGCTCTCACTTTGGTGAATACCAACGGAGTAGAATCGACTGTTAAGGGTGAATAAACATGCCTCATAGTGGTATTAGCGAATAAAATCTAGAGAATCGGTGTATCTAAAATCAAAAAAGTTGTCAAAAATTTATACAGCACTGGTCATTTGTAAGAGCTACGTAGCTGGATACACTAAAGTAAGATAATAAAAGAGAAACGACTCGATCATATAATCCTGTTCTGAAGGAATTACATGGTGTGTCAGTAGTATTATTCGAATCTTGAATTGCCACAACAAAGCTAGTAATGCAACTGAACTCGACTTAGCAGCACATGCGTGCTTCGGCGCTAATTTTTCGGATGACAGCTATCTAAGGTTTTGTCTGGAGGAGACCAAGCAAGTTTGGGTGTAGCTCACATTTAAAGACATCTGCAGTGTGTGGATCATGACAATGGATGTATCATGAGTGGTTGATGTGATCAGATGCTGCTTCAAACAGGTTAGCATGGTCTAATTCCCCGTGATAATTAGAGCCGCATAGACGGTATCGAAGTGGACCAGAGCCAAAGCCAGCAACATGTTTGTTTAGATACGGAGGTTCAACGTGGGAGGGCCCTGTTATTTATTCTGTAACCGAAAATATCTAGCACGCACCAGAGGGTGTTGTTACTCTCTTGCAAGCGAAATACCTAATATGTAGTTGGTAAATTCGAGTCTTTCGTTATCTCAAGAGGGGGTCAGATAGAATAGTGGGATACCTGCTGCTGGTGCAAGTGCTTCTATGACCGCCTTGGTTGTGATATGTCTCAAGCTAAGCTCAAAATATACATTTATAGTACCACATCTACGTGGGATATTCGAGATATTGTGTAACACCAATGGGCATGTCTTTTCGAAGGTTTTATCATTAAGAGTACTAGTAGAAGCTAGTTTTTTGGCTAGGCTTTCCGACTTTTCTGTGCTTGGGTAGAGTGGAAACTCGGATTTTTTTGGTGGAACATTAGATAGAAGTTGACTGTTGTTTCCTGGTTTTAATTTGATTTGTGTTTTCAGAGCATAGCCTGTTCAATTTCGAGGAGCATCATCTCCAGGAAGGCGAAGAAATAACCTTTTGTCTAATCTCGACTTTTAAGTATCTACTTTAGTGCGTTGGATACTGCGACAGATTTCTGTAGAGGATAAGTCTGGGTGTTGGAGTTAAGCGGTCAGAGAGAGATTCACTAGGAGGGCCCTTCCATGATGTAATATTCAGTTTATCCGGTTTACCGTCCCTATTCTCGGCGAAAACTGGGAATACAGGAAACCTCCCCTACAGATGCCTCGAAGTTTCGCTTAGCTCGTGCTGTGAGCTTTTCGCACAAACCTGCGAGAGCGCGTACATTTCTGCCGACATATCTAGGTCAGAAGTTTGGCATTGTGCATCGAGGATACTGGTAATCGGCCCAGATAGGGTTCGAGCTTTGGTGACTCTGTGGGAAGCCGCTTCGACTGTGCTAGATATAGCTTATTTTATTTTTAATTGTATCGATGGAGAGTGTTTGTAGCGAAGGACTTCATTTGAAAATTTACCGTTGAATCCTAGACTATCTTGGTCGAGGGATGCTACATGTATACTAGCCTTCGTGCTATTTTAGTGGGAGAGAGGGTATGACTATCAAGATCAACTGGCATACAAGTGTGATATTTCTAATGAAAATTTAACCAATAAATTAGGAAACTAATTAGTCAGATCCACAAGTAGTCTTTCATATTCTAAGACTCAGCAGAGAGTTCAGAATTAGAACAGTCAACAGTCAATCATGAGAGAGAGTCGCTATGAGCAGAGAAGTGCTTTCGGCTTTGTCTTCCATGTGAACATCGCTCTTTGACAGGAATTTTCTTGCGTTGTACTAGGGGTAACGAAGGCTCTTTCGAATGCCTCCGTCTTAGGTGCAGTTTCAACGGGGTTTAGTTTACTGGTGAAATTACACTTGTTTGTCGCATCTTTCTATTTTTGGAACTCTATTTCCAGTTTCTGGGGTTATGCCGGGTGTCTGTCGAAAAATTGGATAGTTTGCCAGAAATGGATGGGTTGCTCTTTGCGACGTCTCAAATAATATAAAAAATTCCTGATATCCTGGCTCTGTAGACTCAACCGTTAGAGCTGGGGTTTCAAAGGCAATATGGCTGACAGGTGTTAATCTTTCACCCTCGATACGTGAAGCTCCCTGAATAGCTAAACCTATTCCACTCTCAAGTCGCATAGATTTATCGTAGCTAATGAAGTATGGCGTTCAACCCGGCAATCCGCACTCTTCTTAAGGTTGGTTTACAAAAATTACATGTTAATCAGCCGAACGACAATTATCAAGATAAACTTAAAATTGTGCTCATTTACAAAGCTTAATTGTTTTCAACATTTATCACAAAAGTTACTAATTCATGTCGTCATCAATTATTTCCACAATTGATGCGATATTCCCTGAGCTTTCCCTTTCATAGAATTCTTATCAATTTTCGATAATAGTTGTCCAAAATTAAACGGTTAGTCCCAAACACTGCATTTCCTATGTTCAGACACTTTTAGTCCTACGGGAATAGAGTAGTATGCATGGAAATTTTGTGAGGAGCTCGATGATT
The DNA here is from genome assembly GCA_900239735.1 of Blumeria hordei DH14. NCBI lineage: Eukaryota > Fungi > Ascomycota > Leotiomycetes > Helotiales > Erysiphaceae > Blumeria > Blumeria hordei. The sequence continues at coordinate 649,737 of OENG01000037.1, read as the reverse complement.
ATAGACGAGAATTCAGATACTGTTATCCTTTGGATTGTCATGTCAGGGACAATGGTATCCACAAGCATCTTGACAGACGATTTGTACATGGATCAGTAGTCACATCACGGCTGTCGCGCTTCACGCGTGTTGTTAACTGTATTAGAACACTTATCGCTGTGTGAATGTGTAGGATGAAGCAGAAACTAGGGTGGTGTCAGGGGCTCGGGCGTGAAGTGGCCGAGGCAGTAAAGTCCCCTGCGCTTCGGCATGCCAAAGTTGGAGTCTCTAGATGGTCGGACTTCAAATAATTTGACACACTGCTGAAGTCTGAGGTGGCCCGGTCATTAAAATGGGGGCGACATTCAAGGTCCTGGTGAAAGTTGACCAGACCCAGTCCGACCCCATCCGTGCTCAAGCTTCCAAAGGATTGCCAAGGCCGCTAATTGCTTAGCATGTTAATATGCATACCTACCTTAAGCAGTAAGCCAAGTTAAGCGTATCTTAACATGCTGCTCATTTCTTTCTTCCCGTCACTGAAAAAAGGCCATCGATGTTTCGCTAAGAGTTCATGAGTGAGGGTTCGCAATAAGAGGATGACTATCTCATCATCATTTTCCCTTCAGCTATCTTAGCGAAATTTATTTACCCCAGCTGCCGGGAACAATCCACAAAAAAGCACCGAGCGGGTAGTGCCACAGCGACCCACACAGGGCCTAGACCCAGTGGCATAGCTCTCCTATATAATTTTCCGGAGAGTCAATCAAGATAGGCACAGCAAATCCATTTCCAACTAATACTACCAAGTTCTTCCCCCTTCACAGTCTTGGACTCAGTAGGGACCATCATACCAATCTAAAAAATCTACCACCTTCTCTCTACCCTATTCCAGTGCATGTGCATTATTCGCGCCAGAGGGCAGATCGGAAAGCTTAGCACGAGCTAGTAACGATCATCGTGAGAGAGCTTAGCTTGGTAGCCAGTTATGCTTATTTTTAGATGATGTTTTCCGCTTTCTGGCTATGACGTGATAATATATAGATCTCGATAGATTCACACTCCATCATACTAACTCCCAATTTAATATACCACGCCTCACCGGGGAGGCTATCCAGTCAATCACGTAATTTTGATGACTTCCCACCTATCCAATCCTGATGTTGAGAGATGTAAGGACGATGCTTTCGACGATTTAATTGCTATTTTTTTTTGGAAACGAAATGATTATATTTTCATGTGCTTCATATTCGTCCGCTTGCGACGATCATTTAATTGGGGAATGATGTGGCGTCCATTGGATTTTGGAATAGCTTTTTGAACTACAGTATTTCTCCTCTTCTATTGTACCGCTATTGTTGTTGCGATCAACGCATGGGTTTTTGTGAGGGTATCCTTGGGGAATGGTGAAGGAAATCAGCCAAGATGTGATAGGCGTGATAGTTTCATTGTTCCCGAATTATCACTGAATAGAGGTTTCACATCAGACACGACTGTCAGGTGCCAAATCTTCGTCCCTCGCAATGAGCTTCAATAAGGCTTTAATTTGATTTCATTATCCTGATTTAGCGCCCTACGGATTCAAGAAGGTGTCTCTAAACTCAAACATTTACATGGAGGGAATCTCTAGATAAAAACCCCCACCACTTTTTCATTTGATGTCTTTGATTTCCTTCTTGTCCTTCAGGAAGCCCAGTTACACTCTAGTGCCATCCATGTAAGCTAATCACATCCTCTCTATCGACCTCAAGAATAGCTCGTCCTGTCTCTTTCCACTAAGCAGAATTTCGACCGCCACTGTGATCTGGATTTATTCTATCCAATAATGGTTTAAGAACCATTGTCTAATCATTTTGATACGGCAAGGATTATTTATCATTGCATCGAAGGAACAATCTTTAGCTTGTCTCCAAAACTCACCTCTGTCATTTGACCATCGAGGGCAGGACATTATCATGTCCTTGGGGCTCTAATATTGGTAGACACATAGTTAAGTTGCGCTAAAGACTCCTGGTACTTTCAATTAGGCTCTATCATTAGATAAGCCTTCGTTAGCTACTGTACAACTTCTGATAAGAGAGGGCAAGACCGAACACCTGTACCTGGTGTCCTCTACGAAACTTGAAGTTCAATATTCTCCCAGTGCCAAATTCAGTCAAATTTCGCAATTCTGAAGAAATTGGCCCTCGAGGCAATGATTCAAAATTCTCCGCCATGTAAAATTTTTGCTCCCAAAGAGTCTGACTCTTATCTAAATCTCATCAAGTCTGCAAGTACGACCAAGTACATCCTAGTTTCAATGACCACACCTCTCATCAACTATTCTCTGGCCTCGGTTGACTATAAAATACACGCCCACGCCGATATTTACACCCGACGAAGGAAACAAATCGTGGCGCACAAATATGGAGTACAGTTCTTTGGGTTAGATGCGAGAGGGATCAGGATAAGTCTACAAGATAGTGCAAAGGAAGAGTACAATATCGGCGGGTATGAGATTTGGAATATTGGCAAGGGGATTTATGGAATGAGCTTTGTGCGCGCCAATACTTCGCCTGGAAGAGCGCAGCTGACACAATAACAACGAGCCAACGATGGAAGGTGCCGTGGTCCACCTCCTGGTGGTTTTCTCCGGTATAGTTTGAGTAGCCTGGGCACCTACTCCACTTGGGAGGGAGACACCGAAGACTACATTTTGCGCGAAATAAATTCAGTGGATGATGAAGGCATGTCTGGATAACCCAGGGTTTTTGAGGCGTTTCCCTGGGTGGGTATTCACGGATGAGGGTTGACTTGGGGTGAAGAAAAAGCCACCATAACTTCGCAGTGTTACTTGCAAATAAAATCCGAGGCATGAGTGCACTTATTGTAAATTGAGTCATCTTTTCTGCACATTTTCTCTGATATTGTGTCATAGCTAGATAGCTGCATACGCAATTAAAATCTGATGCAAAAAAAGAACTTCTGGTAAGGCTGAGATCCACACCGGTTTAGACATAAATCACGTGAGAATGACATACGTCATCGCGCGAGGCTTTGGAAGTAGACAAGTCATCTATCCACAAAGCGGAGGGTATGTGTAAAGCTTTTCATCAAGAAGATAAATGGAAGAGATATAGCCTTCGATTTTCAACGCTCCTAAAAAGCTAAAATTTAATTCACTGCATCAGTACAGAGTCGCATAGAAATGGACTTGTTATTCTAAACGGGCACCACAACATTAACAACGGAAACGCCTGCTAATGCACGCTTGAATCTGCCGATAAATGCTTCCAAAAGATTTACAGCCCATTCCCTAGAAATTTATTGGATCCAGCCCAATTTCAGTTTCAAAATCCTGGCCCATAGCCATTGTTTCCAAAAGTTGCCTGCCTTCTGTTCAAGTTTCTTAGGTCTGACTCCGTGCCTTCTTTTCTAGGAACTGGAGGTGGTGGCAATGGACCTGATGGAGCAGGTCTTATTGGTAGTTTTGTAGATGTAAAAACAACTCCTTTCCCGCTGGGAATATTACTCTGGCGATCGGGTATGGCAAGGGTGGCTGAGTTGTTTGAGACATGCCTGGAGTTTTGGCTGCTACTACCAGAGTGGCTACGACTCTGTGAGCTACTAAGCTTGGTAGATAATCTCGAATGGTTGGTTGAATCTTCATGTGTGGGTGAAGTGGCCGCCGATCGAACATCACCCCCGATCGGAATGTCGCCGGATGTTGGAGTTGGTAGAGCGTTATTTGGAGAGTTCAAGCGCATAGCAGTCGGTGAATCGCATGATCGCAGAAGTTGTTGGGTCGAAGGAGATAGTTGGGGACCTAAGTGGGATTTTCGATTATCTTTCTCCATGAGACCTACAGCCCATTCCTTTAAATTAACTGGTGTCCTTTTGGCTGCCTGGACAAAAGGTTCTCGTTCCTATCACATTCATTAGCGCACCACATTGTAATAGATCTCGTCAGTACAGACATAAAGTTCTTGGGGAGTTGGTCGTTCTTGTGGTTCTTTGGCCATGCATTTCTGGATCATGTCCTCCAAGATTTGAGGGAATGCTTCGCTTTTGGGGAGTCGTGGAGCTGGTTCGTAAACAATCTGCTGTAAAAGGTCCAGAATCCCTGCTGGGGCTCCTTCATCATCGGAAAGTTGCTCACTGGTATCAAAAGGAAATTTGCCAATAGCAAGCTCCATTATTGATAAACCAAAACTCCATACATCAGATTTGACTGTATATTTCTGACCCTGAATCCTTTCGGGTGCCATGTATGTGGAGGTTCCAACAAATGTATCTGCGACGGAATTCACTAATTCCCCTGAAACCCCAAAATCACATAGCTTAATTTGGCCTTTAGAGTTTATTAAGATATTAGAAGGTTTGATGTCCCTATGCATGATATGGTGTTTTGTGTAGAGATATGTGAGTCCACCCAGCGTAGCCTCTGCAATTTTTCCTAGAACATCGACACGAACAGGTCCGAATTTTCGGGATACACGATCTAGTGCGCTGTATCATGTTAGCTATCAACTATCCATAATTTCTCGACAGCTGTACCCGACATCCATGTACTCCATACACATTATTACGTCGTTAGTTTCACTAAGAAAGGCTCCATAGAATGTGACAATATATTCGGAATTTGTCTCATGCATAATTTGAAGTTCTCGAACAATTCGGCGTCTCATCTCTTTGTTTGCTTCGACATGAATTATCTTCATACATTAGTTGATGACTTTTTTCATAAAAAGATTGAAATCTTGCAGTTACCTTTCGTGCCATGACTGTTCCGGTTGCCATATGCCTAACTTTACTGACAGTTCCACCGTTTCCATGGCCAAGATCCTTCAAAACTTCCAAGTCTTCCCGCTTCAAATCCAGCTTGTATTCAATACCAATCTCTAACTGTGAAGTTTGCCGGGTATTTTCACCTCCGATGCCACCTGGTTGTTGAGAATCACCATCTGAGGGTGCTACAATACGAGGTGGTGCACTAAGTGCGAGACCTTTGACATTTTTGCGTTTTAATGTCCGCGTTGGACCGATGCTTTCGGACATGTTTAATGTTTATAGGCTATTACCCCTCTTTATGAGTCAAGGTGATTGGCGATGTTTTTTATCTAAAATCATGTAACAATAATTCGAATTCGGCCGTGTGACCGGTTGGGTCTTATAAACCTGTTGGCTGTGGCAAAAATAGTTTGTAGAGGTATCTTCTAGTTTTGTTTTCCTAATTGTATTGATGAAGGGGTTAGTTTTAGAGCAGAGGGCGATCGTTGGCCTGTTCCACGGGATTGAATAGCGTGGGGTAAGCTGGAAACGTAAAATAGCAACTGCTACTGTGATTTCGATGGAGGCCACGAAGATTGGACCTTCCCTTAATAAACAGGAAATTGCAACCTATGAGTTTTGAAAGAGGAGAGAGGGGAAGAGGGTGTGAAGAAACCAATGAGACCTTCCCGCTATGCTGTACCAAATCCGTGGCAAGTCACAAAACCGTCTGGTCTTGGCTTTCCTAGGGTTTGACCAGGGGGAGGAGAGTAGTTATCATTAGTTAAACATATTTAATTGATACACTCAATTTTTCACTCTAATTTTTCATAATTTTTGATGAGCTTGTCAACATTATAGTCAAGCAATGTACAACGGATAAGTTTCCATTTCTAAATTTGTAATATTCTTGACGGTAGAGTGAGCCTATGGTCGTAGGCATGGGTTGCACAAGTCAAGCCACATGTGGCGCAGTTTTAGTAAATTACGCTAGCCTTTATGTATCGATTTGATCAGGTCGAGTCGCAGGAAAATTTTAACTGACAGGATAATAACATAGCAGACCTGTTCCGAAAGGCTGTCATTTTCATTCACTATTCCACACTGCCCCAAGCAAAACACTCGCTCATCGATTCTGCACTTAGGTTTCACCCAACAATTACGTAAAAAATGAGCATGCAAGACCTCATTCATGGAGAAGCTGAGCTCGACGAAGAAGAAAATGAAGACTCGTTTGACGAAGAGAATGGAGAGGTTCGGACAAAGAAAAGAATTCCAAATGGAGATCTAGATGATTCGAGCGAGGAAGAAGACGATGACGATGAGGAAGCAGCTCGCGCCGTATAATCCCCTGATCATAGGTTATTACAAAATAACTAATCATCAAGCAGATTCGTGAAGGCTTTATCATTGATGATGATGATGAAGAGCCCGATGATCGAGAGCGACGTCGTCGCAAAGATAAAAAACGCCGACGTGCTGAGCGTGAAGAAGAAGAGGCAATTCTTGATGAAGAAGATCTCGATCTTATCGGAGAGGCTAATCCGGAGTTTCAGCGCAAGACATCATCCGCACAGGTGACCCTTTCTAGTCTAAATAGATATTCTGGTATTAACAAAATGTAGCCTAAGCTCAAGCGGCTTAAACGCGGACATCGAGGAAATGGTGAAGAACGAAGCAAGCGTGGGCTTGAAGAAATATTTTCGGACGACGAGGAACTAGATGGACCTCCTGCTACTGAATCCAGATTTGCTCGATCGGATCATCATCGAGTAGATGAGTTCGCTGATTTTATCGAGGAAGACGATCTCGAAGACGAAGATGAGCGGCAAAGGCACCAAGAAGAAATGGAGGTCGCTCGCCCGCGGGAAAAAAACTATGCAGTTGGGTCTGATGCTACTGGTCTCGACAAGGATGCATTGGAAGATATGGAAGCTATCTTCGGAAATGGAGAAGATTACGACTGGGCACTGGCTCTAGAAGATGAGGCTGAAGCTAGAGAGGCTGGAGATCATACACTTGAATTAAAAGATGTGTTCGAACCATCTCAATTATCCGAAAAACTTCTCACTGACGCTGATAACACGATCCGATGGGCTGACGAGCCGGAGCGCTTTCAACTTGATCGAAATCCATACAAGCATGTCATTATTTCTGAAGAGCAATTTAAGGAAGAGAATAGATGGATAACTAGTCTTATATGGCCTAAAAAACAACTTCCGAACGACCTCCAGGTACCCTTCACCAAGGCTATAGGTAAGGTCTTAGAATTCTTTGTGGTCGATGAGGTTGAGGTACCATACGTTTTTCAACATCGAAAGGACTATTTGATCCATGCAACGAAAACTCTCGTTCATGGTAATAACGGTGCAGATCAAGACGAGTTTCAAGTTAGCGCTCAGAAGCTTCTCAATCAGGATGATCTCTGGCGCATTTTGGAGCTGGATCTCAAGTTTAGGGCACTAGTCGAAAAGCGAAACGTTATCGAAAAAACGTACGAAAATTTGAAGTCTAGAGCTGGTGTAGAGGATAAGACCGTGGAGGATATGATACCAGCTGCTGCGACCATGGAGGAATTACAGGATATTCAGGACTACATATACTTCCACTACTCCTTGGAACTTAAGGACCTTAACATCATGAACAATGATTCAAAGGAAAAGCGACGTCCTGGAAGCAAACCATCTATATTTGACCGTATTAGGAAAGGCAAAGTTTATGGCCTTCTACGTGCGTATGGAATAACTCCCAACCAAGTGGCTCAAAATGCTTTGCGAGAAGGGAGAAAACAGTTCACTGAAGATGCTTCCGAGTCACCTATAGACTTAGCAGATGCTATAGTAACGGAAAGTGAATTTAGTACTGGAGAGCAAGTCCTATCAGCTGCTCGACAAATGTATGCTGAAGAATTATTCGCAAGCCCCCGTATGCGTAAGCACTTTCGCATGAGTTACTATATGATGGGTGCGGTACATTGTTACAGGACCGAAAAAGGTCTCCGGAAGATCGATGAGCAGCATCCATATTATGAGCTGAAGTACCTGCGAAATAAGACGTTTAGCGATATTGCTAATAAGCCTGAAATTTTTCTCAAGATGCTCAAGGCTGAGGAAGAGGGACTTGTTGAGGTCAAGGTCTTACTTCAGCATGAGCGTGATTTCAAGAAACAGCTTTTTTCCGAATTTGCATCGGATAACTATAGTGAGCTTGCTGATGCATGGAATGACGAAAGGCAAAAAGTTCTTGAACTAGCATTTACCAAACTTGAGCGAATAATCACAAAAGGAGTCAAGGAAAGCATGAGAACAGAATGTCAAGATTCGATCTTAAAGATCTGTCGTGAAGAATACTCAAAAAAATTAGATCAAGCTCCGTATCAGCCTGCTGGCATGTCGCTAGGAACAGTTCCTCGAGTTCTGGCTCTATCTAGTGGTAATGGCGACCCAGGACGTGATGCAGTATGTTGGGCATGGGTAGAGGAAGACGGGCGTGTAGTAGAGAATGGAAAGATCAATAACATACTAAGAGACGAAAGAGATCGACAAAAGTTTGTTGATTTGGTACATCGTAGGAAGCCTGACGTCGTTGGAGTATGTGGATTCTCAGCTGAAACACACAAACTAACAAATGCACTCCGCGATATTGTTAATGAAAAAGGACTACGGGCTGCCGAACTTGACGAAGATGGAGACGGGGAAGAAGATTCAACCAGACCCCTCGAAATTGTCGTCGTAAACGATGAAGTAGCACGATTATATAAAGATAGCCCACGTGCAGCTGTTGATCATCCTGGGCTACCTCCTCTAACTAGATATTGTGTCGCTTTGGCAAAGTATATGCAAAATCCGATGAAGGAGTATGCAGCTCTAGGAAAAGATATTGTATCCTTGTCTTTTCACCCTTGCCAACAACTTCTACCGGAAGATAAGGTTCGGAAAACGTTAGACACAGCAATGGTAGACATGGTTAATCTCTGTGGTGTCGATATAAACGAGGCTATATCTGATCCTTATACGGCTGCATTACTTCCATATGTCTGTGGACTGGGTCATAGAAAAGCATCTGCTGTTCTCAAAACAATAAACACAAATGGCGGCGTCGTTAATACAAGAGATGAGCTTGTTGGGGATCTTGATCAGCAAAAACTTCCAGTCGTTGGCCCAAGGGTTTGGAATAATTGTGCTAGCTTTTTAATGATTGTCTATGACAGTTCTAGCTCAAGCTCAGATTACCTTGATAACACTCGTGTTCATCCGGAAGACTACGAGCTTGGACGTAAAATGGCAGCCGATGCACTTGAACTGGACGAAGAAGACGTCAAAGTCGAGGTGGATGAAGGTGGTCCTGGCGCAATTGTTCGTAAACTAATTAAAGAAGACGGACAGGAAAAGGTCAACGATTTGATTTTAGAGGAATACGCTGAGCAACTCGAACGCAATTATAACCAACGTAAACGTGCCACGCTCGAAACAATCCGTGCGGAACTCTTACAACCTTATGAAGAGTTGAGGAAAGACTTTGCAATTCTTAGTAACGACGAAATATTTACTATGCTAACCGGTGAGAATAAGGATTCTCTTCATGAAGGAGTCACTGTCTCGATAAATATCAGGGTCGTCAAGGAAGACTTCATTATAGCAAGGCTTGATTCGGGACTTGAAGGAAAGGTAGAAGCACAAGATGGTCCTAATTCGAACATGCCACTGAATCGCTTATTTTCTGTTGGTCAGACGACTCAAGCTAAGGTACTCGAAATTGACCGAAGCAGCTTCACCCTGAGACTTTCATTACGTGAAGAAGCACTCCGTATGCCTAATAAAAACCTTGTGGACCGTGACTATGGGACTTGGGACGTAGCACAAGAAAATAAGGATAAAGATGAGCTCCGTGAGAAGGACAAAGCTACTGGCCGATCTCGGAGGGTTGTCAAGCATCCTCTATTTAGGCCGTTCAATTCTACGCAAGCGGAGGAATACCTCGGGTCACAAGCCTCTGGTGACGTCGTGATTAGACCTTCTTCTAAGGGTAATGATCATCTTGCTGTTACATGGAAGGTTTCCGATGGTGTTTATCAACATATCGATGTTCTCGAATTACAGAAAGAAAATGAATTCTCTGTTGGCCGGCAGCTAAAAATCGGGGGTAAATACACGTACAGCGACCTTGATGAACTCATTGTCGATCATGTCAAAGCCATGGCCAAGAAAGTAGACGAAATGAAAACACATGAAAAGTTTCAGGGAGGCAGCAAGGCAGATACAGGTAAGACAAATCTCTGAATGAGGACTGTTGAAAATTCATTTAACGATTGCAATAGATAAATGGCTAACAACTTACACTGAGGCCAACCCAAAACGATCAGTTTACGCATTTTGTTTAGATTCTAGACATCCGGGATATTTTTTTCTCTGCTTCAAGGCGGGGCAGGCAGCTCGTGTGAACGCTTGGCCAGTCCGAATAGTGCCAAATGCATTTGAGCTAATGAAAAGCCCTTATCCCGATATGAAGGCTTTATGCAATGGCTTTAAGCTGCGACACATGAGTGAAATGAGTAAAAGAGGCTAAATCCCTGTTGGCAACAGCTATAGATAAAACTTGATTTTGAAAAAAAATATCTCTGTATAATTAGGATTTTTCATCGGATTGTTCGGGATATTCATTAGCGGAAAAATAATCTGAGGCGTTTTTTGGATCTACGGTAATTTCTAACAACAGATCCCCAAGCTACGGTATCGGATTGAGAGGTAGTGTAATCTTACATCTTTAATGGCTGGTATGGTACGATTCTTGTTGAACTGGTACATGACAAGCTACTTATTAGATAGATCTATATCTTTTATGACGATATTAATGGTCATACATACAAAATTAAACTATTCTAGTTCTGAGTCTACGTGGCCCAGACTAGTATCTATGGACCAAATGTCCGTAGGAATGCGATCTTTTCATTTGATAACTAATTTCCTTATGATCATAAATATGCTTTTTAGTTATTCCTAATTTACTTTTGCTACTTTGCTCCGTGCAAGGTGGCGTGGCTCTTTTGACCTGAAGCACTGCAGTGCGCCCCGGTGTCAAGATTAGCATAGGCACTAGCAGGATATACCATTCCCAAATCAAGTCATTTACTCATATGCAGGTTAACCTCTATAAATAAGCATACAATAGTTTAAGTTGAATAGTCTACTTCTTATCGACCTCTTATCCTACAATAACTGTCATTTTCCCCATTAAACTTCTCTCAATGGCAGAGGAGTTCTTGACAACTCCGATCGTGTTTACTTTGTGTACCCTTTTTAAAATGCCCGGAAATGATTATCTAAACTAGTTCTGAACTTATTTGCACGCGAGCACAACTCGACTTACCTTATCTCCGCCAAGCCATTGGATACTGTCGAATGACCTAATGACTTGATGATCATTATTACTTTAGAAATGATGACAGGTAATGTTAATGAGTACTGCGGTACACGATTAGGAACGGCGTTTGGAGAGATAGATAATTACTCTATGTAGGTGTTTCTCAGAGGAAAGTAGACAGAATAAAGATCTATTTATTTATTTTTTCATCTTTACCGGGCTACAGTTATGGCTGCAGCCCCATCCCTGAGGGGACTCGATGAGTGATTTTATCTACAATATCATGTAATCAGGGGGGAGCTAGAAGGTCTGGAAAAAACTTATTAAGCTGTTGTGAGCGCTGTACCGCGAACGTCTCACAGATTAAACCATCATGATGAAGTATTGAAAGTAGGAGCGAAGATGCACTGTCTTCTGATGTCATACTTTAGTCGAGTAACAATCTATAATGACTTAGTCCTAATGTCGGTATTAGGAGAGTTCCGCACCCAGTGGTATTTGCGATTTTTCCCGGCTGCCATACACCCGGATTTGGCCATCGTTTCGTTGGCTGGAGAGAGGAAATAATGAAGGGCGAAGGGATCCTTTTAGTGTATGATCGAATGAGGGCTTATGAGGGGTGGTACTATTCGAGGGGAGCTGTATGGGAGGCATAGGAGGGGATATACTACTGGCATAGGTATCCTTGGCCTGTAGGCAGAGAGGACCTGCATGTCCTACATAGTCTTAGACTCAGACAGGACAATAAAATGAAATAATAATAAAAATACGTCAGAAAACAGGTAGGCTTGTGATGAACTACAGAGAATCACCCATCCAAATCCACCAAAACCTTATCAGGGCCCAGAGCAGCATTGCCACACAAGTAAGAAGCGAGAAAATTGGGCTCAATGCTTACTTATACCGAAGAAATGTACCAGGAATAGGAAAACCACGTTGCCAATATGGATATCCGTCCCAAAATATAAAGCACATGGTGATGTCTTGTCCAAGATGGGCAAAAGGAAGAGGATAGTTGCTTCGTAAATCGACGACCCGATCCTTCGAAGCAATGGTAAATAACGTCAAAGATATGACTAGAATAGCGCAGTGGATTCAGAAGGAAGGATGGATAGAGCAATTTCAGATGACGGGAGAAATCGAGGCGTCAATCAAGCAACGAGGGGAAAACGGGAACACAGGACAAGGACGGAATCCACACTTGCAACAACAGTGTGAGTGCACTTCCTAAAGCTAAGACTATAATGGTACAGAATCCAATCAGATAGCTAAGGGGGTTTTTACTGCAAGGTTTCCTCCTCTATAAATTAGATAGTTTGATAGACACCTGCATGGGCCCATAGGGCGCCAAATCAGGACAATGAAATCAAATTCAAATAATACTACGTCGGTGATCAGTAGAGACCAGTCTTTGTCGAACAAATTGACAGAAAACTTAAGAGGTCACAGACTTGAGATCCCCACAGGAACAAATCTAGAGAGCATTTTCATGAAGGAATCTATCGCAATGGGCACGGGAGTCGCCTCCCCAGTAAGGCACTGAAAAAGATACCCAAAATAGGGGCGAGGAAGTCTAAGCCCGTCGGAAGGCTTATTAGGAAATGGCATCCCTAGCTCGCGATAGGTTGAAGGAGCATGGATTTGCCATCATGTGTATGTCAGGTTCCTGGTATATTTTTTTTGTCTTTGCGCGTGCTCTAGCAAGAGAAGCGGAAGGGGAACAGATTGAATCAAGATATATATTAACTACTTAATATTATTACTGCTACAGCAAACTCGTGATACAAATAGTCGAGTCAAGTGTGTTTGTTTATTGTACTACTTGAGTCTTCGACGATCTAGCACATTGGGCTCCTCTCTGACCCAGGCCACACCTTGTACAGAGCTCCTTGCCTCTTATGTTTCTTGAAAGACCATTAATATATAGCCCTTGATGAATAGCCATTCAGCTCAGTATTTACCCATGGAATTCAGCCACCTTTTCCACGGAACCTTCTACCCAAAAAAAATAAAAATGGTAGCATTGTGTGACGGAAACCGAGTTGGTAATGAATAAATCGATTTAATAAACTATATAAGGAGAAAAGATAACTCTAGCTACTACTAACAGGTATTTATAGGCGTTAATCCTCCTCGTGAATCTACAGACTAGTGACTTGTCCTTAGGCATAATACTTATTACCCAGCCACGTATTTTCAGGTGTCACTAAGTTGTAATAACGTTTCCGCCTCCTGACTAGTAGTGCCGTTTCGTTCAGCTTTATCTCCCCCCATACAGCCTCATCATAAGAATTCTCAATATTAGGCTTAGGCATCCGCCTAAGCTCAAATAACGGTAAAACCGTAACACATTGGAAACTACGTGCGCGGGAAAAAGTCACAAAAAACCTGCAGCCCTAGCCAGGCGAGGCCTAGACACCGGGACCACGCGAGGTGCGCATATTCATCTATATCTCTTTTCTTTGTAACAGTCGAGGCCGACTTGATCCAATCCACCATCTCCGTATCGGGTGCTGGGTACGCTCCGGAAACTCATCGGATGGCTTTTCCTCCATGATCAAGGGTTGGTGATGAGTAGGGCTCCGACCCTACCATCTGATCTGATCGTGGTTAGCTTCATTATAGTGGTGATAGGGGGATGTGTTTATGGATGAAGATGATACAGACCACGAATGCGATTGTGAATCCTCATCGAAGTTAGGACTTTGTTACTCAATCTCGGCTCTGCAGACTCTACAGTGAGAGCTGGAGGTTCGTAGGGGACACCACTGACAGGTGTTGAGAATAGTCACTCCCGTGATACAAATACCAGCTGAGTTTTCCGACAGATACTCATCTACTTTTCCTTCTAACCTGAATACTCGCCTAGGTGATTTGAATCATCCACTGGGTAATTTCTCTCAAGACCTAGAGCACCTGTGATGAACGAATAGAACCCTGATCTTTGTGGGATGGGGAAAAACACGGTCCTTGATCTGACCCTGAACGAGGTGGAATACCAAAATTCAAAATAAAATGATCTGGTTGCTCCAACTCAGTCAACGACTCATCGCAAGATTGGCGTAGTGTTGTGTCAAGTTTGGTAATATGAAGAGTACATATAACACACCAATACCCATACCCATAATAGGTTTGATGTCGACTTCCAGAAGCTAAAGTCGAGGATTTCATGAAAAGACAAAGAGTGGACAGAAATAAAAGAATATCAGACCAGCGGTTCATGCGGTCAGTCAAGTCACAAGTTACGCCCTAGGAAGATAGTACACGTATTAAACGGTATTGTGAGTGGTATGAGTTGCGAGTCGCAGGTGCGAGCTGTCAACTGAATGAGAAATCATGCATCAATGGCTTGAGTTATTGGAAAATTATTACCCGGATATACGAGAGACTGATACTCGTTTGAAAAATGGTTGACACGTTGACCAAATTTTGATGGACTGGGACTTTGATGAGAATCAACTCATATCCCAAATGTAGGATATCAATTCAGTACTTATTCATCGAGATCTCAAATCTAGTGTGCAATATCTGACGTCAGAATGCGTAAGTGACCCAAGCACACATCAAACAGTAAGATCTATAGGAAACACATAATTAAAGTAGGACCTATGCTAGCTGGCAATGACGATTGCTTCGCCTTCTAGCGGAGCCATATTAACGCACAGTATGCCCTGTATATCTGGGATAGCCAAGAAGGATCACATCCGAATTGAAGTCGAAAGCTTCCTCAAGCATATCTCTATTTGACGACTTCTCGTTATTGCCGACATGTCCATTTTCATTTAAGTTCTCAAGCTCTTTCTAACCACACATCATCTCACCTCATTGGTCGATAAAGAAGTTGCTCCAATTGCAAACCGGAGCTTGTCCCATTAATTACCAGCCATCTCCCACTACGAATTAACGACACTATTTGTACCTGCGAAGAAATCAAGTCGATTTATATAAATCTCGGACCTTGTTTTACAGAGGACTATCCCTCCAATGGGACAAAAAATTTGAGGGGAGGACACGACTGAACACCTGTACGCAGTTTCATCTACGAGCCTGGAAGTGATATATTCTCTCAGACCATAGTTCAGTCAAATTTTGTAATACCAAACAAGTTGCCCTACGAGGCAATGATTTAAAATACTCCACGACATCAATTTTTAACACCCAAAGAGATGGAATCCTACCTAAGCCTCATTAAGTCAACAAGTACGACCTAGTATGTCCTCATTCCGATGACCACACCTCTCGTCGACTTTCTCTGGTCTCAGCTGGTCACCAAATACACGCCCACGTCGATATTTATACCCGACGGAGGAAACAAAGCATGGCATTCAAATCCGGTGAACAGTCCTTTGAGATTGAAGTGAGAGGGATCAGGACAGGCTCAGAAGATGATACAGAGGATGGATTTAGTCTCGATGGGCGTGAGATTTCGAATTTTGGCAAGGAGATTTTACGAATTGAGCTTTGTACGTGCCAAGGCTTCGGCTGTGAGAGTGTAGGCGACACTATAAACATCGCCATGGTTGGATGGTGCGGCAATATATCGTCTTGGCCGGTCTTCCAAGTAGATTCTGACTAAATACAATTTGATTCAAAAAAAAAAAGTAAATTCTGGATATCTTGGACACAAATCCCACTCGAGACAGTAGATCGCTGGTTCAAATCCGGCAAGTCATAACCACATTTCTCGTGGCGCTAGTATACATGGATGACAAAGGCATGCTTGGATAATCAAAGGTTTTGAATTTCCCTTTGGTGGGTACTTATGGATGAGGGTCTATTGTTTGTGTAAGACGACATACCTCGTAGTGGTATTTACGAATGAAATCTAGAGTATGAGTGTCTCTGACGTCAAGGGAGTCATCCAAAATATATACATAGCACCAGTCATTTATCATAGCTAAGTAGCTGCGTACACATTTTATGATTTAAAAGTATAAAATACAGTATTAAATAAATAAAATCCCTATAGAGATAAACCTGAAACAAAGGAGAGTCTAGCACGCCGGACTATCAGCTAAACTCCCAGTTCAACAGACAATACGATCGACATGTATGAAGATAGAGCTGCCCGCAAACGAGAGAAAAACTCCGAATGCCTTGAACAGGAGTAAAGATATCGCCTAATGGACAACAATTTATGGAACGGAAAGGGACAAGGGGAGGCAGAAAGAAGCAGGAAAGATAGCGGCCTCTCAGGAGTGGAAGAATTCATGGATAAGCTAGAATAGGAAATAGCGCCCTGGCCGACCAGCAACAGCTGATCCAGAACATTGGAAAGCGGCAAATATATTTACTGATGAGCCAACAGGCAGCACCAAAATGAATTTCAAAGATACACTTTTAAACATCCACTGTGACTTAACCAGGGCTCAAAGTAGTGTCACAATTCAGCTAAGAAGCGAGCATATCGTGCTTAGTTCGTACCTGTGCAGAAGGAAAGTACCCGGAGTAGAAACCCCAAGCTGTCAATGTGGATATCCGTCACAAAACGTCAAACTCATGGTATTTGCGTGTTCGCAATTGGCAGGTGGAAGAGGCGACTTTCTCCGACCAGCTAAAGATAGGTCGTTTGAGGTTATAATTAACAGCTTAGAAGACGTGGCTAGAATCACACAGTAGACACTTAAAAAATGATGGATAAAACAGTTTGGACTTGCAGGGGAAATCGAGGTAGTAATGTCGGATATAATAAATCGATTTAGAAATGGAGAGGATAAAATACACACCGGCTAAACAGTGTACATTGCACTTCCTGAAGATAAACTAAACAAATTGATGTAAATTTAAACAGACAGGGATCTGTGACCCATTCCAATCGCCTCCACAGCGATCCAACACCCTTACCTCATTCCAACACCTTATCAATCCTTTCCGACTCACCATCCCCGAGAGATTCAAACCCGTGGACCCATCGTACCGCTGGCGACCATGCCATCGGTACGAGTTACGAAACGCCAGCACTCGCTGGTGGATTACGCCAAGCTCCGACTACGGTCGCGCTTTTTCGAGTACGGCATCACCATCGATGAGATGGATTTTGAAAATTCCGAAGCTGCCATCACCACCAAAGTGATGGATGCCCCGGAAATCGAGATGATTGACAGGGCCGTTGACGAACTCGTCACCAAAGGCCTGTCCGACTCCATGTGGGCTGCCCCACCTAATTCAGGCAGCCCTGAGCCGACTCAGCAGACAGAGAAATTGATCCCGCCGCCAACTACTCCAAAGTCGCCGACGACTTCATCGAGAAAGATCGCAGCCTTGCCCACAAGGCTGCGGAAACTGATAAAACCATCATGGCCCCATCCAATGCCGCCTTTGATGAATCCCTGGAAAGAGAGAGTGAAGTGGAGCAGGAATCAAATATTCCTACTATCCCAGAAGAGATGGCCGTCCTCGTTGAGAACGAAAAACGACGGGCAGCAGAAGCAGCTGCCAACATCTCAATTTGTGCCTCGACCATCAACGTCGTGGAAAACCATCCTTCTCCTATGCTAACAGGAGAACATAAAAACTTCATTGACTCCTTTCGAGTCTATCTTCGGGCATCAATCGCCCAATTCATTCAGGCAGGGCCTGGGGCCACCCCACCAGTACTGCCTAAAGTGCCAGCAATTCCCCAGGCAAAACCCACCACGAGTACGCCTGTGGAAACTCACCGACCCAGTGCTGCGGCTCCCAGTGGTCCAAACGCTAAGTCTTGGGCCGCCATTGTGGGAAAAGATACTCGGAGAGGAGCAGGAGCCCGGGATAAGGAATCTCGGACAAAGCTGCCTAGTCCTCCGGCCGTAAAAATTGTATCTCGACCTAGTCAGGGATTGAAGGAGCCAGAGGGAAAGAAGAAGAATGGTTTATACCTTCGGATCCCCAAGAATCACGATTGGAGGTCACTTTCGACTGCTGGAATTCGGGTAGCAGTCATCAGTAAGTTTGGCTGTTCCCCGACAAACATTGACAAGATTTTGCCAACAGCAGCTGGCTTCGCCCTCATTGCCAAAGATGAGGATGCAAGAAAGCAGCTCTTGAGCTGCGCGGGCCGCCTTCCACAGGATATTAACCTCGAGCCAGCAAGAAACTGGGCTAGCCTCATGCTGCCCAACATACCCGTCCACATTGTCTCGCTGGATGGGCAAGTGACTATTTCGGAAAGTCACATTGTTTCTGAGATAGAACGCGTCACTGGGGTGACACCAAATTCCGTGCGGCGGCACGGTAAGAGCAAGTACGGAGCCAGATACCGTAATGGGTCAGCCTTTTTCGAGAGCGGATCTGCCCCTCGAACGGGATTCCGACTTTTTGATGACTCGGAACAGTCCCGAAGCGTCAAACGCAAGCAATATGCAAACGGTGCTTTGGGTACCACAGTACCGGCGGCTGCTCTCGGACTCCAGCTTGCCGAAACTGCGGCTCACTGATGCTTTCAGAACGGGAATGTCTTGCTGCAGCTAAATGTCGCAACTGCGGAGGTCCTCATCGCGCAGACAGCCGGAACTGTCTCGCCCGACCTACTCGTGCTGGAGCGCTGACTAAGAAGCAGCTCGTCACAATCCGAAACGCCGGCAACCGTGAGTTCGAGGCGGTCAGGAGGGCAAAAGCGGCGGCTGACAAAACGCGAGCAGCTAGCCTCGCCAACGCCAGATTAGGGGGTGCGAGTAGCCCAGGCTCGTCCGCCTTACCACCTGCATCGGTCACGCCGACTGATGCCACCCCCCGTTTATGAAAGGCGCCTCACGGCGTCGTTCACCCCTACCAAAGCTCAAGTTTATGTCAATAAATGTTGGTGGGGGGGTCCAACGCACGACATTGCGCTTTCTCGAGCTTTCGAGATAGGCATCGATGTTGTGCTTGTACAGGAGCCATGGTGGTCCAGCGGGACAAAATCTCACCCTGGATATACACTACACATCCCGCACGGCGGAATAGGCGTTTGGCCACTTGCCGTAACGTACACTCGAACGAAGGAGAAGGAAATATTTGCCAAACGGATTTTCCCAGGCTCTTCGCTGACCGGAGACTATTGCTGGGTAGTTGTCAACAATGTCACATTTCTCAATGTGTACAAGGCACATAACGATGACACAGCAATCGAACTGGTAATCAACTGGGTACCTCCGCCAGCATCAATAATCGCAGGTGACTTCAACTCCGTTTATTGGGCATGGCAACCGGGTACGACGCGCTCGTATGGTCACGGCGAGAAAATACAGGCCTGGGCTGAGCAACACTGCCTCACTTGCCTTATCATTGGGGAGCCTACGCATCGAGCCGGAAATACGCTTGATCTAGTATGGACTAATGTCGCGGGGGCACAGGCATGGGTAGATCGGAGTGAGTGCGTGACAAGTGACCATTTTCCTGTCTGCGGCCTGGTAACTAGTACAAGTCATGTAGAGGCAGAATATAAAGGATCACTGCGAGTCCCGAAAGAAAAGCTTCCGGACTTCGTACGAGCAGTATCTCAGTGGATCTCAGCGCCTCAATTCTTGGAGTCGACTAGCGATGTTGAGAGATACGCGGAAGCGATTTGTCAGGCCTTAACAGACGGATTGAAAGCGTTCGGAAAAAGACGTAGTCAAGGAAGCGGTAGGTCTGCGCCCTGGTGGACTCCAAAGTGCAAAGAGGCTCACCTTAACTATCGCTCGGCATATACCGAGGAAGAAAGGACTACCTGCGCCAGAATCCTGAGGTCTACAGTAGCATCAGCCAAGAGAGAGCACTGGAAGAAGCGGATAGAAATGAAGCGGTCGTGCTCGGACGTCTACAAGATGTTGAGGTGGGCGGCCCCGAAACACCAAAAAATTCCGCCACCCCTTCAGCATGATGGGAAGCTAGTGTCAGACTAGGCAGAGCGAGCGATGTTTCTGCGCGATCTATTACTGGACCGTTACTCGGAAACAGACGACCTCCCTCCTTGCACAAGGTCAGCAGAGCCTCGTATTCCATGGTCTGAGGAGCTATCAGAGCTGGAAGCTCAGTCATGTACTGTTGGAGGAGGTAATACCTGTCTTGGTGCAGACGGAATCTCAGTAGAATTGCTAGCCGCATGCTGGGGCAGTATTGGGAAATATATAACACAACTCTTTCAAGCATGTCTGAGACTAGGTTACCATCCGGCGTGCTTCAAGCTGGCGGAAGTCGTCTTCCTACCGAAGAGCGGTCGTGATTTATCAACGGCCAAAGGATGGAGACCAATTGCACTCCTCTCATGTATAGGCAAGGGGCTAGAAAGAATCTTTGCAAAAAGGATGTCAGCATTGGCTATCACTTTAGACGTTGTAGGCCACCAGCAGTTTGGCGCACTACCAAAACGATCGGCAAATGATCTGGTATCTTCAGTAGTGCACGATGTCGAGGAAGCTCGATCTCAAGGATGGGCATCCACCTTTGTAACGATGGATGTACAAGGAGCATTCGACGCTGTCCTACACAACCGGCTACTATGGCGAATGCAGGCACAAGGCTGGCCAGACTCGGTATTACGATGGACATCCTCCTTTCTCAAAGGGAGGAGCGTACAGGTACGGTACCCGGGAGGCGTGACTAGCCCGAGATCTTTGAGGCTAGGGGTGCCACAGGGATCACCGATCTCTCCATTGCTTTTCCTGTTATACATGGCGGAGCCCATGCGAATCGGGAACTGCAGAGCACGATTTAGCTATGCGGACGACATTGGTATTCTCGGCATCGGTCGCTCGTTAGCCGAGTCTGCGACGGCGGCACAAGGTGAGGTCGACCATCTTCTGAAATGGGCTGAAGAGAACGCGGTTTCGTTCGACCTCGACAAGTCTGAGGTGATACAATTCAAAGGGAGAAATCGGGGCGAACCAGTAGGAATACAAGTTGGTGGTAGGCTAGTCCAGCCGGCGGAGCAAATTCGCTGGCTCGGAATTCACCTCGATCCGCGTCTCACCTTCAAGCATCATGTAGCGACCTGGTGCGGGAAGGCCCTCAAAGCTTCCCAGCACATGCGGCGACTTAACCCACTTCAACGAGGAGCGGCCCCAGGTCCCCTGGTAACTGCTATCGACTCATGCATCGTACCAGTAGCAACATTTGGAGCGGATGTGTGGTGGCCCGGACTAACACGGCTAACGAAGAAAGGTACCTCAACGCCACAGACTACACACCTATGTAGTCTGATCGACAAAACCATTCAACTAGCTCTTCGTGCGGCGTTACCGGTCTGGAAGACTTCGCCTAATGTCCTTCTTCACAGGGAAGGGGCATTCCACCGGCGAAGATTCTCCTCGAAGGAATTCGACTCCGTCTAGCAGCCAGGATCCAGTCGCTCGATGACCGACACCCTCTCCGGAACCGCGCAAGCGAGTGCCCTAACGTTGGCTCGCAGAAGTACAAGCTAAGGAAGAGAGTCAGGCGCCAACCAGAAATCCAGATGTCGCGCCTACAGCGTGCTTTCCGACAGCTCCCGGAGTCATCCGAACAGGCAGAAAGGCTGGCAGGCCCAGTGTACACATCAAGTCTTGGAACGAAAGAAGAGGGGTCAAAGCACACTACAACTGGGCTAGCACGATCTCTCCCTCCGACATATGTGCCTACTCTGATGGGTCATCCGAAGGCCATGGACGATCCTCGTGGGATATGTCCTCCAACGCGGAGGACAAACATTCGCACAAGGTCACGGTCGTATACACGGAGGTGAAGTTTATGATGCAGAAATCGCAGGAGCAGCAGTAGCACTTCGGGAAGCTATTCGCGCTCGAAAGAACGGTGAGAGAATCTTCGTTCTACTTGACAATCAGGCAGCTGTACTTGCGCTTCGGACGGGGAAGTCATCATCGTCACTGCAGATAACCCGCGTCTTTCACAAGTTCGCTTCAGAAGCAAACGCGACAGTGAGGTGGGTGCCTGGACACTCCAAGATTAGTGGCAACGAAGAAGCGGACGCAGAAGCCAGAGCCGGTCTTCAGCTGCTGCCGGATAGACAGACGCAGCCAGTGCAGACAACGCAGGCATACATACGTCGTTTGATGCACAACCGCCGACAGAAACTGGTGGATGACTGGTGGAATAAGTCGGGTCCGGACAGATATCAAGACCTGGACTTACAGATGCGACGTCGGAAACCACCAGAACTAGGGCTCCCTCGAAGATTACTCCATAGGCTCCTGGCAGCAAGATCAGGCCATGGAGACTTTGCGGACTATCATCGCCGCCTGAACCACGAAAACGCGAAACTGGAATGCGTCTGTGGACAAAGGACATCGCCAACCCATTTTGTCCGGTGCCGGAAGAATGCTGCTATAATGCGCAGGTTGAGAAGATCCATGACCGTGGAGGACTATACCAACCAACTCCTTGGACCGGAAGGTCTCGAGAAGTTCATAGAATTTGCAAGGATAACCCGCTGCTTTGGGAGCATGGATGCAGACCCGCCCTCAGCTGGATGCGAGGGCCGGAGTGATTATTTAGTCAGGACGAGAGAAATTACTGAGGGGTTCATAGGATGAGAAATACTAGCATCGCTCCTACTTGTTAATTTGCTTTGTTTCAGTTGGTTTCGTTTGTTATTTCTTTTTGGTTTTGGTTGCTTGTAATCAGAGTCACATGGTGACTGTGTGGTGGGAACGAGTAGGGTATAGCTATTTAGGATGATCCTTACCGAGCCCACCAGTCCCGTGCCATAAGGCGCTGGGCTGGTGCCTGGGACCGTATAATCAATCAATCAACCAATTTTTGAGAGATTTTGATGAAAATTTGCCCTATCAGCCCGTTTCACCCTTTAAATTCACCTCTCGACTACCTACTCATCAATCTCTCGTGGTACCGTGCCACTCAGCCTTAAAATGGCACCGGTACCCCCAAAATCCGCGAAACCCGCGAAAATTGTGTTAACCACTAAAATAGTAAAGCACAACCACCAGACGCGTCTGGAATCACAAAAGCAAATGCTGAGCAAAGCAAAAAGCATTGCAATGCAAAAAGCGAAAACAAATGGACTGACGCAGAACGACATCGATCTCGAAGGGATGGAAGCCGAAATAATTGCGCAGATGGAAGAAAGCGGCAAAACCGACATTGAGATGGAGGATGCCACTCCCATAATTGACGCTTGGATCCGAAAGGGCCTAAAGGACTCGCGTTGGGCAACTGCAGGAGCGGAGAGCTCCCAGAAGGCGACAACAGCACCAACGATTGCCGTCGAGAAAGTAGTCTCGGCGAAAGCAACGCCAGAATCCGCACGCGTTGCGGCACGAAAAATTGCGGTCCCGATAGCAAAGCGGACACCAACCGCTAAGCACACCGAGGGGAACAGAAGACCCCCACAACGCAAAGGCAGCAAATGCCCACAACTTCCGCCAGCCCCGGCCTCGATTCCTGGGACGACTGTGCGCGACAACCAACCTGCTGGTGGTGCTCCCACCAGTGTGGCACAAGAATCCGCCAGAAATCGAAGCTTTGTTGGAAGACGAAAGAAAGCGGGCTGCAAATGCCTCTGCCAGACTCGAAATCGGTTCAACAGTTATAAATACATTGGAAAGCGTTATACTGTCATTAAAAACGACGGATAACAAGGAATACTTGGACGAGATGAATGCATGTCTAAGGGGCGCTCTCGCCCACTTCCTACGCACTGGAACTACACCAGTGCCGACAAGCCTCCCCTCCCGCCCCGTCGGCCAGCAGGCCAGCAGCAGCGGGCCTTCTCCAAATTCAACAGCCAGGCTAGCCAGGCCTGTCGTTGCAGTGCCCAAGGTTACTTCAACCTGGGCAACTGTAGCCGGGAAAAGACTACCCAATCAGCCGGCGCCAGTGATGGTTAGCCGCGCTTCACAAAAGCTGACCCCGCCGACCAAGAAATTGGACAAGACGGTCCCTTCGTCCACGTCGGACAACCGATTGTTCCTCCGGCTGAATTCAAAGCATCAGTGGCGAAAGATGTCCCCAGCTGGTATCAGAGATGCTGTGGCGCAGCTCACCAACGCGCCAAAAGTAGACATTGAACATGTCTACCGAGTCCCAACTGGTTTCGCACTTCGAGCGAAGAATCAGGAATCTCGCCAGTTCCTACTGAACGCGGCGGAATGTTTCCTCCCTATCGATGGAAAACTGGAAGAGGCCTCCGACATTGTGGCGCTCCGGATCTCGACGGTCCCCGTCGCCATCCACACTCTTCTTGGAAGAGTGCCAGTGACGGAGGAGATGGTGATCGAGGAGATCACCAGGGTTACAAAGGCCGTTCCAGTCAAAGTTCGGCCTCACGGGAAAAATCACCACGGCGCGCTATACCAGTCATGGCTCGCTCATTTCAAGAGGGGAGCGGAACCAAGACTAGGATTCCGCCTGTTCGACGACTCGGGCGTCGCGGTACGACATCAACCGCGACAGACTGTGCAGCAATGCAAACGCTGCCTGCAGTTCCACGGAACGCGTGGTTGCTCCCGCGCCCCGGCTTGCTGGAACTGCACCTCCACAATGCACTCGACAGACGAGTGTCATGCGCACACCAAATGCCGCAACTGCGGAGGACCGCACAGATCCGACAGTCGAGCTTGCCTGGCGCGCCCCACAAAGTCCGGGCCAGTAAGCAGAGAGCAACTGGCCACCATCCGCATGGCTAGCCAACGCGAGCTAGCGGCAGTAGTGAGGGCAAAAGCCGCTGTCCGTCGCGCTGAGGCAGCAGCTCAAGCGGCCGCCAAGCAGACGGAAGCCGCACCTGGAGCAGTGAAACCAAACAACAGGTTCGAAGTTCTGATGACCGACGTCACTCCCGACGCCACGGCCACAGGAACGACGAATCCTGTTGAGTCCTCCTGAAGGGCCCCTCACGGGTCCCTTCTAGCCTCCCACCTACGATAAGTTTCATGTCGATCAACGTAGGTAGGGGAGGCCAGTCACACGACATCGCGCTTTCCCGAGCTTATGAGCTAGGCGTGGATGTGGTGCTAATACAAGAGCCTTCGTGGAATAAAGCCACAAAGGAGACAAAGTCACACCCTGGTTACGACTGCCATACACCATATGGCGGCGTAAACGTTCGACCCAGGGCAGTGACTTATACACTAATAAACAGTAGAATCGACTCGGCAACTCAAATCTTTCCTTGTGATCCCCAGACGGCGGACTACTGCTGGGTCGTGGTAAACGGAGTCACGTTTCTCAACGTGTATAAAGACCCAAACGACCCAACAGCAATTAGACCTCTCCTCAACTGGGACCCACCACCACGATCCGTCGCAGCTGGTGACTTCAACGCGGTATACTGCGCGTGGCAACCAGAGTTACCCGCCCACGCGGACAAGGAATTGAAATTGAGAGATGGGCGGAACGTCACAATCTCACTTGTCTGATTGTGGGCGAGCCAACGCATCGAGCCGGGAACACGCTCGATCTTGCTTGGACCAATATCAACGGAGCTCAAGCATGGGTGGATCGCAACGAGTGCGTAACCAGCGACCATCTCCCGATTCGAGGACGAGTCCCCACCGGATCCGGAAAAAGGGACCAGGAGCCTTCACAAATCAGGGTAACGCGTAGCAATTTGCCGAGATTCGCCCTTGCTGTAACGCAGTTTACACACCCGCCAACAGCCCTGGACACGGTTTGCAAGGCGAACGAATACGCCAACGATCTCTGTTCCGGCCTTACTAACGCTATCAAAGCAACAGGAAAACGAAGGAACAAAAGACACGGCAAATGTGCGCCTTGGTGGACTCCAGAATGCAAGCTAGCTCACACTGAATATCGTGTAGCAATGACTCCGGAACAGCGATGGATACATTCGAAGAAGCTGCGCTCAACCCTCAGAGCGGCAAGGAAAGAGTACCAGACGCGTCAAGTCGAAGCGATCACGACACCAACTGATGTGTTCAAGCTGATGCGCTCGGCCGAGCCAAGGCAAGCAAGATCCCCCCCTCCACTCAACCACGAAGGGAAGGTGTACTCCGATCCGGCTGAGCGGGCAGAAATACTCCGAGATGCTCTTTTGGCACGGCACCAAGCGACGGACGACCTACCGCCACTCGATGCGCCAAGTACCAACCGAATTCCGTGGAACGACCATGTCTCGGACGAGGAGATCCGCATGTGCACCATAGGCTGCGCCAATACAGCGCCTGGAGCTGATGGGATCTCTGTAGAGCTTCTGCGAAGTTGTTGGAAGACGATTGGACCATTTGTTGGCACTCTCTTCCGCGCCTGCATCAGGCTTGGCACCCACCCATCCTGCTTCAAGCTGGCTGAAGTGGTGCTCCTACGCAAGACGAACCGGGATCCAACGACAGTTAAGGGCTGGAGACCGATTGCCCTTTTGTCATGTTTGGGTAAGGAGCTGGAACGACTCTTGGCAAAGCGGATGGCCCATCTCGCGGTTACGTTCGACGTTGTCGGATACCAACAATTTGGGGCGCTTCCTAAAAGATCGGCAAACGACCTCGTCAGCTGCGTAGTCCACGACATTGAAGAAGCAAGTACCCAGGGATGGGCGGCCACATTCACGACTCTGGATGTCCAAGGCGCGTTCGATGCAGTACTTCACAATCGTTTGGTGAGGAGGATGCAAGAGCAGGGGTGGCCGGACTCAATTCTCAGATGGACAACGTCATTTCTTGCACAACGAAAGGTGCAAGTACGATACTCAGGAGGGGTAACCGGACAGAGAGAGCTGGTGTGTGGGGTCCCGCAGGGATCGCCGATATCGCCGCTGCTCTTCCTTCTCTACATGGCAGAGCCCATGCGAAGTGGCAATGTAGGAATGAGGTTCAGCTACGCGGACGACGTCGGGATCCTAGGATTTGGGCGCAGCATTGCCGAGTCAGCCGCTTCGGTACAGAAGTAAGTGGACCATCTTCTAGAGTGGGCAAGTACTAACGCAATCTCCTTCGATACTAACAAGTCGGAGGTAGTCCAGTTTCCCGGACGAAAACGCGAGAAGCCAGTGGGCATTTGTGTGAACGGCGTGGTTATCGAGCCATCAGACCAAATACGCTGGCTGGGAGTACACCTAGACCCGCGACTGGACTTCAAACACCACGTCACAACGTGGTGCGGCAAAGCTCTGAAGGTTGCTCAGCAAATGCGACGCTTCAACTCAGCGTATCGAGGAGCCGCCCCTGCAGCACTGGTTCGAGCGGTGGACACGTGCATTGTCCCCATAGCAACCTTTGGAGCAGATGTTTGGTGGCCCGGCCTCAAACGTCTGACCCAAAAGGGGATCAGCACCCCTCGTACCAGCATTTTCTGTGAGATGATCGACAAGGCAATCTTGACGGGACTGCGCGCTGCCCTCCCAGTAATGAGAACGACACCGAATCTTGTTCTCCACCGAGAAGGAGGTATCCCAACAGGGAAGATCATTCTGGAAGGGAACCGACTACGGCTTTCGGCTCGGCTACACTCACTAGACAATCGCCACCCGCTCCGGACCCGTGCTGCCGTGTGTCCAAGGGATGGAACACGGAAGTACAAGAAATATTATCGGATATATAAAAATCCAGAGTTCCAGATGACACGAGTCCAGCGGGCTTACCGACAACTCCCAGACGCGGAAAATTCTGAGCCTTTACCGCCGCCATGCTATCTTTCCGGTTTCGGCTCAAGGTTAGAGGAGGAAGAGAAGGCAACTCGGTTCATCGATAC
The DNA here is from genome assembly GCA_900239735.1 of Blumeria hordei DH14. NCBI lineage: Eukaryota > Fungi > Ascomycota > Leotiomycetes > Helotiales > Erysiphaceae > Blumeria > Blumeria hordei. The sequence continues at coordinate 622,056 of OENG01000037.1, read as the reverse complement.
TGTACCAGCATCAGATATTTGCGCCTACCCAGATGGATCGTCGGAGGGGCATGGTCGCTCAGCATGGGGGTTCGTCTTGAAGAGGGATGGAAAAACTCTGTTGAAGGGATGTGGCATCAAGCATGGTGGTGAAGTGCTTGATGCGGAAATTATAGGGGCGAGGAAGGCCCTGGAAGCTGCGCTGGGATTGTTAGAGATGGAGAACGGGGAAGGGACGGCAGGCAGCAAATCAATGTATTCACGGATAGTCAGTCTGCAGTGAAGGCACTGTTGACGGGAATTGCCACAACAAGCCTAGACGATGTACGCCAATTTAGGGCGCTATCAACAAAGGCTCTAGTCTCGGTGAAGTGGATACCGGCCCACTCCGGGATACAGGGAAACGAAGATGCAGACAGAGCTGCACGCTCCGGCCTCCGACAACTCCAAGCAAAGACAGCCAGCCTGGCTCCGTCACAATGGCGTACGTTCGTCGCTCATGAACCAGAAACGTCAAGCGCTTCTCGACGACTGGTGGAAAGAAGTATGTCCACCTAGGTATCGAAATCTGGGTCTTCTCATGCGACGACGCAAGCCACGCGAGCAGGCACTTTCCCGGCGGCTACTCCGTGAACTGATCTCAGCCCCGTACGGGCCACGGAAACTTCGCGGCATGTCACCGCCGCTTTAACAACTTCGCAGCTTCAATGGAGTGTGCGTGTGGGGAGGAAACATCAACTCTCCATTTCATTCACTGTCGACTGCACGCACGCCAGACGCGTCGACTACGAGGGACAATGTCACATCACGACTTTGTCCACAAGCTTCTCGGGCCTAAGTGCCTCGAGAACTTTACAAAATTTGCGCAGGAAACCGGCTGCTTCGGGGGCCCACCTACGGATCCGTCTCCAGCTCTCAGCAAAGAGGATATAAATTAGGTCATAGCACGAAGCATGGCAGGTAGAAAAATGAGATGAGAAGTGTCGTTTTGCTAAACACAAACTGGATTACTGGGCTTGGAACTTTAGTTATAGGAGTTTAGGGGAGTTTCTATTTTTCTTTATTTTAACTAGCTACTGGTTGTGTAGTGGTTCACGCGGTGAAACCGAGGTGGGCATGCGGAAAGCATGATCTCGGCCGTGTACACCGGTCTTTGACTCCTAGGAGATATAGAGCATAGCTTAGGACCCTAAAACAATTCAATTCAATTCAATTCAATTTAAACAGACAGGATGAGAGGGTTTTCACCAAATTGGTACCATCATTTATAAATAATGAAGATAGTCACCTGCATGGACCTACAGAGTGCCTGATCGGGTTAAATGAAATTGATTTCATAAAATAATTGGGGGTTTAAATTTGATTTCATTGACCTGATTTGGCGCCCTATGGGCCCATGCAGGTGGCTATAAACCTATCTACATACTTACATAGGAGGAAACCTTACGGTGAAAACCCCCCCAAGCTTTCTGATTTAATTCTTAAAGTTTGCAATTTATCCTTTGGGAATTTCAGTTACACTATAGTGCCCTCCATGTAGCCCAATCACCTCAGCGTTATCGACCTCTAGAAAGGCATGATCTCTTCCTTTCCCTCAGCAGCTTATCGACCGCCTTTGTCATTTGAAACTGTTCTATCCAATCATGATTTAGGATCCACTGTGTTATCCTTTTGATGCCTCCAGGATTGTTTAGCATAGCTTCGTTAGACCGATCTTTGGCTTGTCTCCAGATCTCTCCTCTGCATTTGACCATTGAGGACAGAACATAATCATGTGCTTGGAGTTCTGCCATTGGTAGCCACATGGACGGCTCGGACTGTAGACTCCGGGTACTTTTCTTCTATATAAATAAGAATTGAGCCCCATGTGCTCACTTCGTATTTGCATCGTTAGACTGCTTTGGGCCCTTCTCAGGTTTCGGTGGAGTAGAACAGGCGATTCCTGTAAACTTATTTTCCATCGATCCGACCTCTGGTTCAGATAGAATTTGGCTGCTCTCCAGGTGTCAGGGTCGGCGATAGCTAATTGTCGAGGTAGTTGGAGCCGCCTTTGATTTTGCTAGGATTTAGCCCATTCTTGGTACAGTCAAACCCCTGTTAAGACGATGTAATCGGGGCCGTGAAAAATATCGTCCTATAGAGGATATCGTTTAAAAGGGATATGATTACGTAATCCAGATATCTAGGCTACTTTGTACTTTTGATGCCTCTTTTATACTCCAAATTGCCGTCTCTAATGGCTCTAATACCCTCAAATAGCTTGAATTAAGAGAATCTTGACTCTCAGTATACTCAATCGACACTTTCAGAGTCATTTCGGCCTCTTTTGCTGTCCGCAAAGGCTGTTCGTCTTGTTCTACCTCTTCTTCGTCTTGATTTGTTCCCAAATATTTTCCTATCACCTCTTGTAATATCATTGCCTCGTCAAGCATCAAATTCCCTTCCTCTTCCTCCTCCATTGGATTAAGAAAATTGTCTATTGCCATTGAATCTCGTATGTCTTCTGCTCTGACTACCTCATTAAGCAACTCAGAAAGTCCAGTCGGGAGTACAGACGTATGAAGAGCAATTGGCTAGGAAATAAGAGTCGATTTCCGAAAGCAATTATGAATCGTTGTATTTGTAACTTCGTTATTCCAACTTCGTAAGATCCAGCGAGTTGCTAGTCGAATATTGACACTTGATTGTGGATCTGTACCCTCTTCAATTGCTTGTAGAACAAGGCGGAGCCAGAATTGTCGGTAGAATACTTTGCAGTTCTGAATAATACCTTGCACAAGGACTCGGAGACTGTGGACTAGCTTAGTCGATGGCCGTACTCAGCGAACCACTCAATGCACTGTTTTTGTGTTGGTTTTGGGACCTGGCTGCGCGCCCATCGTCGCCGAGCACGTCGTTGCTCTACAGAGATTCCATTTTTGGCGGCATTGTTAGCACCAATCTAATAAAAAAATCCTGGTTAAGACGATATTAAGAGGTTGAAGAACGATAATCGTGTAATCGGTAAATGTATGAGAACCAAGTCCGTTCCGGAAAAAAATATCGTTTAAACGGCAATATCGTCTTAACAGGGGTTTGACTGTATGCTGGGCCCACATACCCTGCTTTTAAAGTTGAACCATCCCCATTAATTTTGACTGTCAAGTTATATCATTGGTTTGATCCCTTGCTTGCATTGCTTGCATTGCTAGTGGTCGAGTCTGACATGGGCCTACATGAAGACCGAACCAATCAACTCCATATTTACCGGGATCAACCCCCAGTCATTTTGACCCATATATCTTTACTACTCATAAGAGACTGTAATAAAATATTATACCCTCACACGTGATATAAATTCACCAAAATACTGAGCCTCTACAACGGCACCCCTGCCAAATGCAAGAATTCGTTTCTGCCGGCTCCAAAGGTCATGCACAAAACGCGACACAAGAACTTTAAGCCTAGAGTGACGCTAATCCCTTTACCTATGGCAATGTTAAACAAGAGACTCACTCCATAGGATATAGGATTCAAGGTATTTCGATGGTTTGTTTCCTCGTGTAAGAGAATAATTTATGATTTATCCAAATATTTAACACATTTAATTACTAAATAGCTGCAGACATACTAAGTAATTAAAAAAGAACTCGAGGCTTTGATCCCTTGATAGTAACGGAGCTCAACGGCAAACCTTGAATGTTTTGTCATCTGCATTTTTATCTGAAATATACAGCCCCGTATAAATGTAACCATCTTCATGATTACCAAGATATTGAGCCTTCTTGTGGAAGCCTACTGCAAATACATATCTCTTAACTTAATGTATGCGTTAGAATAGTCAGTGTAGATGGAACGATGATGTTTACTTGCAACCTGCCTTTCTGGCAGGGAAATTGGCCAGAGAAAGAGATCTGAATCTTGTACAATCGGATATCCCCTGACATTTCCGTCACTTATTTGGTTCAAATTTGCTTCAGCAAGAGAGATGAAATGAACGACATATGACGAGCTCAACCAGTTACCATTACAGCTGAGATCAATATCAATGTATTGTTCCATTGTATCATCGGGGTTTATTGACGGAGTATTGAGGGTAGCGGCTTCCGTTGCCTTCATAGACCATGTTTTCAAGCACTTTTTTTCAGTCTTTTTGATAGTTATAACTCCCATAAATTTAAAGCCAGGGCGAAACACGAGCCAGATTGCTCCAGTATGACCTAGTGATAAAACATTAGAGCTGCTATACCAGTAGCGGATATGAAACAATATACCGGTGGCAAAACCTTTTCCGTTTAAATTTCTCATGGGGCATTTGTATAGACCGACTACTGGATATAAATGGCCAATATATGGAGATATTTTGTGCTTACGTCTAGTTTTGGGAGTAAATTGTTGGATCATCTTTAGCGCGTAATCGAAAGACTCTTTACTTCTAAAATCCGAATCACACGTGTACCCTATCCATTTATACCAAAGACTCAATCTATCATTATTAGAATCCAAAAGATTTTGATCCGCACCCAGTAAATGATATATAGGTTCACATTTTTGCGGAATTGTAAATCCGGGTGGGGCAACAGAAAAAGTCACAGTAACTACACCAACTATCAAGCCGTTAGTATTTATGACAACACGTGCCTTTCCAGCTGATCCTGAACATAAGGTCAGCTATACTTGTTGGAACTGGACAAAATTTTTGTCAAGTTAGGCCCACCAGATGAATGTCTATTCCAATTAAGACAAACAGGCCATGATAGAAGGAAATTATCATTTAGACCGAATAGATGCCCGTCGGTGAAAAACGCTGGGAACTGATCCCTCTCGATATGTTGGCTGAAATGATCATAAGCTATTTGGGCAGCACTTGCGGCATCTTGAAACCAGATAACTTTGTCCGCACACAGATATCCAGTTATTGACTCTGATATCGTGGCCGACAGGAAGTGCGGAATAATACTTAAAATCTGAAGATATAGGGCTATTAATATCCACATCTTTAATAGGACTTTGGAAAAACTCAGTCATGAGGCGTGATTTGTGAAATGAATTGCTACATTGCGCTCGCTAGTAATCTGCACTGGATATCGAGATATATATTCATATAGTCTTCGTCACTAATATGTTCCTTCTGGATTTTCGAATTCCTTGGTAGTCGTCTTATTTTATCTAATACGAAGGAAAACTTACAGCCGCATAGCCGTGAGTATTAGGTAATTTCTTTGCCTTGGGAAAGGCATCTACGGTTCACATGAGAGGTAGAACTTGTAGTTTTTTGGAGAAGCCAATATTAGAGACATATTATATCAGAAATACTGTGCCACAGATGAGGCGCCATGTTACAGGAAATAGAAAAAAGGTTGAGTTGAAGAGTGTGTAAATCAGGTCACATCTAAATGAAACGAGTTTGTGTCCCTCTGGTTCGAGTTAAGAGAGTAGAAAACTCAATACTTGTCATCAGTTTTCTACACGAAACTCCTTCTCTCCCTGTATGTACAACAATGCTGAGATTTTGCTCAAATGTAGCAAGAGGAATATTTTTTGTCCACGAGTCAACGCCGTTCCCCACTGCTACAGAAGAGACGAAGATGCCCGAATAGTTTACTTTACTACCGCCACTTTAAGTCAAACGTTTTCTGATACACAACGCAATCTCTACTCTGTCCCATGGATCTAATAACTGATGGAATGAATTGAGTTCAGGGAGGTTTAGAGTGAGCTGTTGAATATACCAAGATCTGCAGTACTTGGTTGATCGGCGTATCGATTAGATCGGGAAGGAAAAACATCTCAGACTAATACCTGTCGCCGGTATTGAGGGGCTCTCTGACTCAAATTTTCTTTCAAGATTTTTTCACGTTGCTGTAAATTCACACCCAGCCTTCATTTCATGAGAGAGAGAACGGTGAAAAAATGAATGATGGATGACCCGTCGAAGCGTTTGATCAGATGAGGATTCAGGAGCACCACTCTTATATGAGGGCTTAGTGGGCTTTTACTTTACAACTTGAGTCATACACCATCTAGTAAATTGCGCTCCTCTCTAACACAGGCCACACCTTGCACAGTGTTCCTTGCCTCTCATGTTACTTGAAATATCATTGATATATCGCCCGTGATGGAAAGCCATTCAGCTCAGTGTTTACCTGCGGAATTAAGCCACCTTTTCCATGGAATCTTCTTCCTAGAAAAAACAAAAATTGTAGCAATAGAAACTACGTGCGCCGGAAAAAGTATCAAAAAAACCTTCACTCCCCGCCACACGAGGTGCGCATAAGGAGGGCAAGACTGACACCTGTACGCGGTGCCTTCTACGAACCTGGGAGTGAAATATTCTACCAGAGCCAAGTTCAGTCAAATTTCGCAATACCGAACAAGTTGGCTCACGAGGCAATGATTCAAAAAACTTCGCCTTGTCAAATTTTCGCTCCCAACGAGATCGACTCCTACCAGAGTCTCATCAAGTTTACAAGTACGACCAAGTACATTCTCATTTCAATGACCACACCTCTAATCAACTATTCTCTGGCCTCAGATAGCCGCCAAACATACGCCCACGCCGATATTTACACCCGACGGAGGAAACAAAACGTGGCGCACAAGTCTGGGAGAGAGTTCTTTGAGACGGATGTGAGAGAGATCAGGATAAGTTTACAAGATGATGCTAAAGATGGATACAATCTCGATGGGTGTGTGATTTTTAATTTTGGCAAAGTTTCACGAATTGAGCTTTGTGCGCGACAAGACTTCGCCTGCGAGAGTGCTGCGGACACTATAAAAACACGCAAACGAAGGATGATGCTGTGGTCGGCCTCCTGGTGGTGTTCTCTAGTATGGTTTGAGTAGCCTGGGCACCTACTTCACTTGGGAAGGAGACGCTTAAGACCATATTTCGTGCGGAGTCAAGTAAATGGATAATGGAGGCATGTCTGGATAACCCAGGGTTTTTGAGACGTTCCCCTTGGTGGGTATTCACGGATGAGGGTTGACTTGGGGTGAAGAAAAAGCCACCATAACTTCGCAGTGTTACTTGCAAATGAAATCCGAGGCATGAGTGCTCTTCCTTTACATTGAGTCATCTTTTCTGTACTTTTCTTGATATTGTGTCATAGCCAGATAGCTGCACACACAATTCAAATCTGATGCAAAAAAAAGAGCTTCCTGGGCTGCGTCATTTAATCTTATCTACATTCGCGCAATTAAGCTTTTTGAGCGACTCTCTCTCTCATTTCCCGGTCAAAGTATGGACTTTAGAGGGGAAATATTCTTAACACCTGTCAGTGGTATCCCCTATGAGCTTCCAGCTCGCACTGTAGAGTCTGCAGAGCCGATTTTGAGTAACAAAGTCCACACTTTGATGAGGATTCCCAATCGCTTTCGCGGTCTATATCGTCTTCATCTCTCTACACAACCACCTATCACCACTATCATGAAGCTAACCACCATCAAATCAGATGTCAGAGACGAAACCCCCCTCATCACTAACACTTGATTGTGGAACAAAAGCTATCCGATGAGTTTCCGGAGCGTACCCAGCACCGAACACGGAGATGGTAGATTGGATCAAGTTTTCCTGTTGAGTTTCAAAGAAATGGATCTGTAGATATATATGCGCACCTCTTTTTTTTTGTATTTTTTTTGCATCAGATTTGAATTGTGTGTGCAGCTATCTGGCTATGACACAATATCAAGAAAAGTACAGAAAAGATGACTCAATGTAAAGGAAGAGCACTCATGCCTCGGATTTCATTTGCAAGTAACACTGCGAAGTTATGGTGGCTTTTTCTTCACCCCAAGTCAACCCTCATCCGTGAATACCCACCAAGGGGAACGTCTCAAAAACCCTGGGTTATCCAGACATGCCTCCATTATCCATTTACTTGACTCCGCACGAAATATGGTCTTAAGCGTCTCCTTCCCAAGTGAAGTAGGTGCCCAGGCTACTCAAACCATACTAGAGAACACCACCAGGAGGCCGACCACAGCATCATCCTTCGTTTGCGTGTTTTTATAGTGTCCGCAGCACTCTCGCAGGCGAAGTCTTGTCGCGCACAAAGCTCAATTCGTGAAACTTTGCCAAAATTCAAAATAACGCGCCTACAGAAGTTATATCCTTCCTTTGCATTATCTTGTGAACTTGTCCCAATTCCTCCCACGCCCATGCCAGGGATCTCCGATCTAAAATTTGAGCCATTACTCGTACGGGCCTGCAGGTATTCGCAGTATCGTGGGCTCATATTGGAGGCTTGGGCAGGGTATTTGAGAGGTGTTGTCACAGTGATCAAAATAAAGCTGATCAAATGTAAAGACTTGATCAAGTATTTGTCGGGATCGATCATGGGGTTGAAGAAAAGAAGTGGTATTGAATATGTATTGATGCTTTGTGGGCTAACTTGGCTATCGCTAAATCTGACTGAAATCAGCTGTGTAGGAATGTTCCACTGTCAAATTCGAAGCGCCCAAAGATAGGTGATTTTGTCCTCCTGATGGAATTTCGACGTTATATCACGTTCACTCACAAACTTTATCCTAATTGTCCGGATCTCGAGGAGTGTATATGTTATTTGTCCACAGGGTACAAGTGTGAGTAAATAGGGGGTCAAGGTCTTCCACAAAGAGAGGAAGAGGGTCAGTGAACTGATACGAGTATGGGCTCGAAGTGTTCTTCACAAGGAAGAGAGGGAATATCTGGAATGAGAATAATATTGAGAAGACGTTGCGTGAAGAACGCAACTCGACTGTAGACTACGCTTTATTATATACAAGCTCGTAGTTCACTGTTACGTTACCTTTCCCTACTCAGGCCTGAATGGTTTGTTTACTACTAGTAAGCCGTCATTCTAATCCGTGTTATTATTCCGTGAAACCGGAGTACTATTCTCAACACCTATCAGTGGTGTCCCCTACGAACCTCCAGATCTCTCTGCGGAGCCTACAGAATCGAGATTGAGTAAGAAAGTCTTCACTTCGATGAGGATCCCCAATCGCTTCCGCGGCCTGTATCGTCTTCATTTCTCAATACAACCACCTATCACCACTATCATGAAGCTAACCACGATCAGATCAGATGGTAAGGTCGGAGCCCTACTCATCACCAACCCTTGATCATGGAGGAAAAGCCATCCGATGAGTTTCCGGAGCGTACCCAGCACCCGATACGGAGATGGTGGATTGGATCAAGTCGGCCTCGACTGTTACAAAGAAGGGAGATATAGATGAATATGCGCACCCCGTGTAGTCTCGGTGTCTAGGCCTCGCCTGGTTACAGCTGTAGGTTTTTTGATACTTTTCCGGCGCACGCAGTTTCCATTGCTACCATTTTTATTTTTTTTGGGTAGAAGGTTCCGTGGGAAAGGTGGCTGAATTCCGCGCGGAAATACTGAGCTGAATGACTTTCCATCACGGGCAATATATCAACGATCTTTCAAGAAACATAAGAGGCAAGCAGCACTGTACAAGGTGTGATCTGAGTCAGAGAGGAGCTGAATGTGCTGCATAGTCATCGATTCAAGTAGTATAGTTTTAAAACATCACAATACATCATATCCCAAAGTTGTTCCAAATTTGGCTACTTATCTCGAGTCGAATTTGAATCAGAATAAGCACTCTGGTCTGTTGCCGTCAATTAAGGCAAAGACGGTAATTTTATAAATATTTGTTTACTTCAAATCTTCACTAGCGGTTATGGCTGCAATATCGGGCAAAATACATGCGTCTGTCAACAAACATTAGAAGTGGCGGCCGGCTGGTGATGTCTTGCTGTGATACTAGACGGTCAAGTTCAGGAATTGTCTCTCATTCTACAGCTATCAACAGAATTCATCTAGGGCGCTTGGAAAATATGTGCTGCTTCATTATCTCATAGTTCACGTGTCATAGATGAAAAATTTGTGATGAGTACTATTACTTTTGTGGTTCTTTTGATTTACTTCAAGAGCATCCGGTTACCCATCCATAATACATTACCAGTTAATTATTTAACTACTTAATAAATATTAAGATTTCATACATCTCCAACTTGAGCTTCATCAGCACGACACTAAAACGTTTGTCTGTCTCCATAAAATAGCCACCATTCGTTCGTGTGCATCTACATAGGAGTAGCTCACAACTCTCCAGTTGTCGAAATAAGTCTTAGCTGTCTTGTGCTCGATCAACCTGGGAATTGAGGTTGTGTTTTGTCTGATTTAAACCATCGATCAGCTATTTAAAGTGGCTAAATTATCAGGTTGTTCACATTTTTTTGAGATTTCAGTTCATTTTGCATGCGATACAATGTGTCACAGTTGGTGCATATTGGATCAGATACAGAAACTCTCAGTTCATCACTTCAAAAGATGATTGGCAGTTGATTATTGTTTGACGACTTTAAGATACACAGCCGACTCTACCACTAATAGTTCATATCTTCTAATTTAGACTTGAATAATATCTACGTCCTCTTATTGCCTTCTATAGCTTGAGGATTGACTTTGACTTGTTGGCGCAATAATTATAATTTTAAAGTTGTAACTTGATTCTCAAAACTTTTGTCTGTTGGTTGAAATTTGATAGAAAATTGTTTCCTATCATGTGAACCGATATTACTACTTAAAAGAGCCCATGGAAGATACTGTGGAGTGGTTACAATCTGATGCTCTTTTCCCATATTCTCCAGCTTTCCATAATTCCTAACGCCATTATTTTGTAGAAGCTATCTTCCTTTTCCGTACTCCTCTTCTTCCTTCAGCCTCTCGGCTTGAATTGCACGTCCAAGACCTCCCCGGCCCTCATCATACTCTTCCCGATACTCATCACGCACTTGCCCTCCAGATTTTCCTCTGCCGTACTGCCGACCTTCTTGGAATCCGGGATCTAAATCTGTCCTAATGATGCGCTCGTCAAGCTTTGTGCCACCGATATATTTCATACAATCTAGGGCATCTTGATGGGTGTAATATTCAACGAAACAGAAGCCACAAGGTGTCTTATTGAATCTGTCTAGTCCCATTATTAAACGCTTGATTTCTCCGCATTTTGAAAAGAGCTCATGAATTTGTTCCTCTGTAGTGTAAAAGGACCTGATTGTGTTAGCCCGTCACTCTTCTCAAAGGGGTACTTACAAGTTTCCTACGTATAGCGTTGCTGCATCCTTCAAGGGATCATCATCTATTTCTTCCTCCGCAGCTTCCTGGTCTTTATCATCGCCATCACGGTCATACGTGCGCTTCTTCTTCTATTTTAATATGGTAAGAAATTGGGTCTACGTTGTGGGTAAAAATTTATCCTACTCTGCTCTGATAATATGCACTCGGCTTATCAAGCCGGTCAACGGTATTTCGAACAGCGGCGGGCATTTTGAATCCGGGTCATGGTAATTCCTATTGATTTCGTGATTGCATGATAAGAATCGCGCGTTCCGCACTAGCGGCTGATCCATTAGTTACGCTAGAAATTGTTTCCACGAACAATCACAATCGCGTTTTACGTGGCACGCCGCATAAACGTGATATAAAGAATATTAGTCCTTCAATCACTGTTAAAACCAAGCTATAGATAGTCACAGGTTCCATCCAATGCCAAAGGTAATCAGCTTTACGCCCGAATGGCTATCAAGGCCAAACCCTGTCCACGACATTTTCACAGGCCCTGAATTAAAACTACCGCCCTCTAAGCCTACAGTAACCTACGATGGCGCTGGAGCAAGTATCAAGAGAATCACCAAGCCAGGGCCACGTAGGAATCTTGCTCGCCGTGGAACAGAAATATTTGTGGCGGTTGAGAAGGAGATTCGCTGGACAGATTTGGCTCGCCAGAAAGAGGCGTGGGAGAATCTCCAAGATATGAAATACTCAGGAAAAGAAGATGAACGAAGCACTTACAGTAGCCAGTCTAAAATTGCCCAATCCCAATCGTATAGAGTATGTTTTTAGCCAGAAGTTACACCGGTGGGAAGCTTACCCCTAGTCCAGACATTCAAAACTCCCGTCGCCGAAGATATTCGACAACTAATTATTTCTCCGAATGAGAGTTATATGGCAATCCTAACTACCCATACTGTCCATATCGCCATCCTGCCTGAATCAGCACAACTATGGTCACCCGATCCCGATCCCCTGAGGATGAGTTCATATACATTAGGTCCTACCACTCACGTCACATCACAAGCAGGAATTGTTTCAGTTATTTGGCATCCCTTAGGAGCCAACGGCTCTTGCGTGCTCACAGTAACAGAAGACGCCATAGTACGTGTATGGGAGTTAAGTATTGGAAATCATGGCACTTTTGATAGACCGACGCTAGGAATAGATTTAAAAAAGCTGGTAGATGGAACAACCATTGACCAAGACTTTCAGGCAACGGAATCAAGTGTTAGCAAAACATTCTCGCCCGACTCATTTGAAATGGAGGTTGCATCAGCTTGTTTTGCAGGGAAAGATTGCGGAGGATGGTCACCCATGACATTGTGGATTGCAATGAGAGGGGGTGATGTTTATGCTCTCTGCCCTCTGCTTCCAACAAAGTGGTCGCCTCCTGCGTCGCTAATATTTTCTATATCCGAATCTATTGCGGCTAAAATTGCCGCTAGTGAAGACGATCCACTGATATTGCAAAGAGAAAAAGCAATCTTCCAACAACAACTGGTTTGGATAACGGAAATTGATGAGCAGGAAAGCTTCAAAACCGAAAATATAGCTGAAGGATCAACAGACATAATTTTAAATAGGCCATCGAAACCTGGAAAAATTCCTAGGCTTCAAGGGCCTTTTGAGATAGAACTTGCTCCCGAGGATACTTCAGATGAAATTGATGAGCTTCTAAGTGATATCCTCGTTATTGGCTGCCATGGTAGCCATGAAGAATTGGGAAACACATATCATCAGAACATAGAGAAAGATTTCGATGATCTATCTGTCAATGTTGTTTGTCTGTTATCAAGTAGTGGTCGTCTCTCAATTTGCTTAGATCTTGACGGCGTTGAAGCTGAATGGCTTCCGAAGTCGGTATCCGAGGTGATGGACTCCTTGGAAGAAGATGAGACTCCATCACTTTTAACATTTGAAGCTATGGATATGCTGATGGAAACCGAAATCTGGCATGGGGACTGGCCTGTTTTCAGTCCTGATGTTACTTCTCGTTATTCTCTATTCGTTACAAGTGCTTCAACAGTCAGTTTTGTTGATCTTTCTCCATGGGTATCCCGGCTTGAAGCCGAATTTGAAGATTCATCAGCAGGATCAGACTTTCGCATAAATATCTTAGCAAAGAATAGAGGTTCAATAAGAGAAAGGCTTTATTCACAAAAACCTATCAGTAGATCATTACCGCTCAGTGCTAGTCTTTTAATACGAACGCCTGACCTCGGATATTTCCTTCTCACAGCCTCTCCTCACGGACCCATGAGTTTAATTTTCGAGGAACCCGAATCAATTCTCGAAACCTCAAGATCAGCATCACAATCACTAGATTATGTATCCAAGTCGCAAAGGCCTCAAATTATTTGTGAACCACGACCAGTCTATGTGCCTTCTCATTCGCTGGAGAAAAGTCACAAACTCCCAGAATTTCTTGACAGGCTAAACCGTAGTAGATTCAAGCGGTTACTAAAGGAGGAGGTCCGCTTATCACCCGCAACGCTTTGTGTCATGACCGAAGCACACAAAGTCCTGAGCGACGAGACATATCGAATCGGTACTGGAGCCGCAGAGCTTTTTAGACGATGCGAACGTCTTCAAATCGATTTACTTAGCCACATCAAGAAAGCAGATGAAGTAGCATCACGAGTTGATTCAGTCATTGGTTTGGATCACGCCGATGGGACCTTCAAGAGCAGAACAGAAGCAATAGCAGAGCGCTTCAATGCTGTGAAGTCCAGGCAAAAAGAGCTTGCAGATAGAACTGAAAAACTTCGACAGAAAATGGCTCAAAGTATAAGTCAGCCTTTGAGCGAAAGAGAGAAATCATGGATCGAAGAAGTTAATAAGATCGAAAATAAAGTTCTAGGCCCCGAAGAGCGCCAAGAACAAACAGCAAAAGAGCCCTGGGCTCGATACGAAAATATCACTATTCTGGCCAAGACACTTGTTCAGCAAGTCGCAGATCTGACAGATCATCAGGAAAAGCCGGTACCGCAATTCAGGGTACCTGCTGATATCAAGAAGCAAAAGCTGAGGCTTGTTCAGTCAGCGCTAGATCGTGAAACAGCGCTCGTGGAGGCAACACGAGAGAGACTACACCGCTTAACTGCAAACCCATGACGCTACGAATAGTCTATGTACGTGTATTTGATTATCTTCCTAGAATGGCTAATTACGTGACGTCATCTATTCCAAAAAAACTTATCGATCTAATTATAAGCTTCTGTAATAGCACAAAATGCTCTTAAGTTGATTACTCTCTCCACAAGGCATCTAGTGGCTAAAACATGTTACTACCAGCAAAAAGAGACTTTTAACTTTTTGGTCACAAATTTTGTTTAATCTACTTATAATGTCCATATAATTCCTCCGCCTGAAAGTACTGTCATGAGAAGCCTGTGAAACGCAAGGTCTCAACACCCAATTTGCTTTCTTCATCGCCCTTTCCATGAAAATAGCAGCCTTCATCGTCAAACCGGCCGAAAATGAGGAGCTTTACAAAGATTCCTATCTATTACACGTCACTAAATAGTTAAATAGACTGGCTTCAATCTGAATTAATACCATGACCTGGAAGCTTTACGTCTAGGTTGAGAAAAATGATAAAAAACCAAAGAGATTCTAGGCGAAGCAGATCAATTTGTTAAATTCTGCAAGTTTAGGCGCACTAGAACAGTGTCCCTTGGTACGGCTGTTGAGCCACTTCATAATGACAAGAGGTAACGAGCATCTTTGAGGTCTGATTAAGGCTTCGATGTTACGGATAATGAGAGGAGCTATTCAGGAAGTACTCTTGATCGCTGAAGTCAGTTGGCTCTCCAGATATCTAAAACTCTGATGATGCTTTAGCAAATCATATGGCTTTGAACAAGTGGGAATCTAGCGGGCAACGGTCTGAAAAGCTACTTTCAGCCCCATTTATTGTTGTTGGCACAAGTAGATTTTGCTTTACTCCAGTGTAATTGGAAAATATATAATGAAACTCCCATATTATAATGTCACCGGCTATGATCTATCTGTCGGAATATTTCCTATGGATTCTTTGTTTGAGGTAACTCCATAAAAATTGTTTCATTCATTCGTATCTATCTTCATTTGTGACGGAGCGTCAGGGCCTTAATGACCTTGAACACTCGTCACATGATATATGCTTACACAACTATTGCTAATTATTACCAATTTGTTGTTACATCTTCATCATCATTATTACCACCCAAACTCCAGCATCCTTGCTTAATGCACATCCAAGTAAAACTTTTGCCCCATTATTCGACACTAACGAAAGTTTGGTATAAAATACAATTTTATGTGACAGTCCTGCCCTTTTACTACATCAGTACTCAAGGTATAGAATAAAGGCTTATTCTACCTTGACAGAACTATTGAAATAGTGCATATAGTGACGTGTGGTAGTTCATTCAGGCCAGGTCAAAACGTGGTACTCCATCAAAACTCTTTATTTTAAAACATAATTTTTTCCCATTTCACAAAGAGGGTTTATACAGCGTCTATCACCCACTTGGTACCTGAAATTTTACAATAGTTGACCATTTTGCTTTCTGAAGTAAATGTCTACTCGTTGTGGCTTGGCTGTCTTTTCAACTATAGAGAATACCTTAACATAAAACTGTGTAAGTCGCCGTGAATTTTGCACAAGGAGGGCAATACTGAACATCTGAACACTGTGTCCTCTACGAACTTGGGAGTGAAATATTCTCCCAGAGCCAATTTCAGTCAAATTTCGCTATATCAAAGAAGTTGGCCCACGACGCAATGATCCAAGAATCTCTACGAAATCTAACTCTCCCACCCAACGAGATCAATCTCCACAGAAACCTAATCAAGCTTACAAGTACGACCTAGTACATCCTCATTCCTATAACCAAACTTCCCATCGACTTTCTCTGGCCTCAGCTGGTCACCAAATACACGCCCACGCCGATATTTATACCCAACGGAGGAAAAAGCGTGGCACACAAATCTGGGAGATAGTTGTTTGGTGCGGATGTGAGAAGTATTAGGACAAGTTTGAAAGATGATACAGAGGATACATAAAATCTCGACGGGCGTGTGATTTTGAATTTCGGCAAGGAGTTTCACGAATTGAGCTTTGTGCGCGCCAAGACTTGGGTTGCGAGAATGCAGCGGACACTATAAAAATACGCAGACGATGGAAGGTGCCGTGGTCCGCCTCCTGGTGATGTTCTCTGGTTTGGTTTGAGTAGCCTAGGCAACTACTCCACTTGGGAAGGAGACGCTTAAGACTACATTTCGCGCGGAGAAGATTCAGTGGATGATGGAGGCATGTCTGGATAACCCAGGGTTTTTGAGACGTTCCCCTTGGTGGGTATTCACGGATGAGGGTTGACTTGGGGTGAAGAAAAAGCCACCATAACTTCGCAGTGGTACTTGCAAATGAAATCCGAGGCATGAGTGCTCTTCATGTAAATTGAGTCATCTTTTCTATACATTTTCTCTGATATTGTGTCATAGCTAGATAGCTGCATACGCAATTAAAATCAGATGGAAAAAAAAGGACGTCAGAAATCTATCAAATACCAATGTTCCAAAAGCAAAACGCCCTAAGTCCAACCGACACTTATACTTTATCGATTCTACTTCCAGTACTACTCTCGATAATATGGATATAGAAAGATAATGTGTGGAAAAAGGAAGATGTGTCCTCGCTACATGTGCGACAGACGACACCTAATTAGAACCCACGGCACTTGCCAATCCTTAGCACACTGCTCTCCACCAATCGGAGTCTAGCTATACCTAGATCACTACTTGCAGTTCTAGCATGCTAGAGCGCGGGGGCTACCGCGAGTAACGTGGTAGCTAAGGCATTGTCGACACTGCTCGAATTTATAGCTCAGCTTGAAGTTTGTGGCCAAGGCTAACTCATCGAAAGGGAGGAAGCCCGCGCGAAGGGTAGATTACTGAGAAAATAGAGCTTGCCGACTTCGGTGCTCCACGCCTAATGGTGTTGAGCCCGAATTGAGACAATTTTGGTCACTCGAACAATACTGTCGGTGAACATTTTGACAGTTGTGGAGACTAAGCCCCCCATATTGTTGATCTACACTAGCGCAGTGGTGGCGATCAAAATCGGAGACTGCTCAAGTTTGACGTTCAAATTTGTTAATTCTGATGATGAATACTGGAAGCTCCGTCGGATAATAGCGATTTTTGCCTGATTAGTGAGGCTGGTACTCGATGAATCCAATTGTCGAAAAACTCCTACTGAGTTGTATAATTACAAGCTTATTGCAACGATACGGATGATTCTGAGATGATTCTTCTTTCTCCTGTATTCTAGAGGAGACAATTTAGATATTCATTGATTTTTCCGTTACGCTATTCCCGATTAGGCAGCCCCCCAATATAACGCTTAACATTACAAATCACATTTTTAGATACCAACCAATGTCTCTTAGTAAAAAGCTAAACTACTGCATCACTTTCAATTAGATACCTGCTGAGGAGAATTTGCGCTATTTGTAATCGAACTCAAGGCGTAAGATGGTCGTTTTCGACTACGGCATCCGAAGCGTCCTTATTTAGCCGAGGAGCTACAATTGGCGCTACAACTTGGATAACTTGGTGCAGTGCATTACCTGCTGCCAAGACCCAAGAGTTATTTATTTGCTGAAGTTGGCAGGAGTGAGAGTAGGAGCTCATCTGCTCAGGGTCCTTGGAGAGAAATTCGCAGGGTGGTAAGAAAGAACTGGTGGTATTGAGTCAGGGACAGCGTTAACAAACTAGAAGATTTCCTGTTGTAAAAAACCTTTATATTCACCGATTGAGAGTGTTACTAGAAATGCTTTGGCTTGCTAATTGAAGTGAAGAGTTCGTGGCTTGAGCCGGTATTTTCTCCGTTCGGCGCTTTTCCGATCCAGCGATAGATCTGGGAGTTCGGGATCACTAAAGCCTCAGGAATCTATATTTAAGGATAGACCCGTTTGTGTAATTAAACTAAGTTAACAGAATACTATGCATTATTAATTTTGATTTGTATTCATTATCCTGATTTGGCGCCCTATGGGCCCATGCAGGTGGCTATAACACTGTCTATATATTTTATGCATTATTAATTCATATTGAGTAAAGAGTCCGATATCCTGTACAACAGTCAATAAACACTTATCTGAAATTGTGCACTTGTTCTTCGAGATATTTCCTCCTAGAAATCCTTGACAATTTCTAACACTATATGGTCTCGATCTGATCAATGGTCCAAATTGAGCTCATTGCCTTCTCTTTATTGTGGAAATCGTGAGGATGCGGCTTTGTTGCATTGTCAAAAGCTTAATTAACCATGTATCGCTGTAGTGGCGCTATCTTCAACCTTGCCATCATAAGGGCTAGGGCAACGTGTGTCGGATGCATCTTGAAAGTGTAACATAGCTCATATTTTGAGGATTATCGCGAGGCATTGGCGAGAGTATGTGACAGGAATAGAGTTGAATATCTAAACTCATCAGTACGTGACTTCTTTGAATATTAACTTGTTTGGTAATTGGAATCCTCCGCACTTATTTATTTTTTGCTTCTGATTTTAATTGCGTGTGCAGCTATCTGGCTATGACATAATATCAGAGAAAAATTACATAAAAGATGATCCAATATAAGGAAGAGCACTTATGCCTCCATCATCTATTTACTTGACTCCGCACGAAATATGGTCTTAAGCGTCTCCTTCCCAAGTGGAGTAGGTGCCCAGACTGCTCAAACTATACCGGAGAACACCTCCAGGAGGCGTACCATGACACCCTCCATCATTTGCTTGTTTTTAAAGTGTCAGCTGCATTCTCGCAACCCAAGTCTTGGCGCACACAAAGCTCAATTCGTGAAACTCCTTGCCGAAATTCAAAATCACACGCCCGTCGAGATTTTATGTATCCTCTGTATTATCTTTCAAACTTGTCCTAATACTTCTCACATCCGCACCAAACAACTATCTCCCAGATTTGTGTGCCACGCTTTTTCCTCCGTTGGGTATAAATATCGGCGTGGGCGTGTATTTGGTGACCAGCTGAGGCCAGAGAAAGTCGATGGGAAGTTTGGTTATAGGAATGAGGATATACTAGGTCGTACTTGTAAGCTTGATTAGGTTTCTGTGGAGATCGATCTCGTTGGGTGGGAGAGTTAGATTTCGTAGAGATTCTTGGATCATTGCGTCGTGGGCCAACTTCTTTGATATAGCGAAATTTGACTGAAATTGGCTCTGGGAGAATATTTCACTCCCAAGTTCGTAGAGGACACCGTGTTCAGATGTTCAGTATAGCCCTCCTCCGCACTTGTATTAGAGTCTAAGCAAGGGTGAAGCTAGGCCGGATCAGGTTGACTACTGAAATGTACAAGTATGGCTCGTCCCATCTGAAAGACCGGAACCATTCCGCTACGCATCTATGTGTTGAATCATGATGAGCCATGTAGCTCATAGTAGTACCAAACAGTCGTTTTCTCGCGCAAGTTGGGCGGAGGTACTGTTCGAGAAGCCTAAGTCTGATTTTAATCGCTTTCATAATAGCAGTTGGCGTAACAACGATTAGCCCAGGTCAATAACGGCGTACTTAAATAGATGGAGACCAAGAATCACTTTGATTTGAAGAGGCTAATTGGTCTCACCCGTGACTCCTTGACCAGGGTTAATAAATGGGAAGATTCTTCTATTTGACCGCTAAGAGTCGATCAGTAGCTGCATCGGTTGGACAAGGACAAATTAACGGCTACCAAATTAACAGTTTAGATGCCCCCAGTCCCAGTGCAATTTGTTTGCTTCTGCCTTCAGCCTTGCCGTGAATTGTGACGGCATGATCCTAATTCAGTAAAGAGATGTTCAACCCAGCTCACAGATGCATGGCAACCAGCATGAAACAACTATCTCAACATCGTCATTATTCAAGCTTATCCCAACGACTCCAAGTCCGAAAAGCCATGCCCCGATGTCTCAATGCATTTCGCTAAATGCAGCTCCAAGCTAATGCCAAACCCGGAAACTTTCATTCGTGCATCCCAAGACTGCCGTTGCTGCTGGTCTATCATACCCCTCTGAAGCCAAATATCCTCTCCTTTGGCCTCTAAATCCGACGTAAATATCCGGGCCGAGCTTGTTGACACGTGTGAATAGCCTGCAGTAAAGCTCCGTTCGTGACTCATCGATAAATTATTGTACGAGGTTAAATCTATAACTAAGCAAGTTGTGGCATCAGAATGTTACTACGAAATACTAGGTATAGCACATTTTGTCTCCTTAATCGTGGGAGGTTCTTATTTGTAACGTAGAAATTGGTTGGGAAACACTAGTGTATCAGTCGATTTGACATGATAACAGACTTAGATATCTTGACGCGACGACCATAATTTAGCACTCTTAATCTCAAAAGTTGGGCAGGGTGGCAAAATGTGGAAGTAGTTGCTGGGATAAAAGGATAAACCTCAAGCTTACTGATGAAGGAAATTTGAGAAAGTTCCTGTCCTCAATGCGTCGAGACCGAAAACTTTTATCTTACCAACGTCATATCCTAGGATCTCCTTAAATACTCGATATCACCAAAGTGACGCTGAACTCAGGCTCATTACACTACGATTCTTAGCTGCGAGTGGCCACTGGTGCCAGGATACCGGCACAGGCTCCGCCCCATGTTTCAAGGGCGCAAGCTCCATCTAGCTGGTGCCCGTGACAGACATTCATCCCCAGATCTCCCATCGGAACCACAGTTAAGGCTGAACATCTCCTGAACGGCGAATACCAGCAACAGATGATAGATCTCGTCAAACTTCAAGATAAATTTACTATCTTATCAGCTTAAAGGATCGAGCCCAACATCTGAACTACATGCGTAGTAGCCTAGACTACAGCGATGATAAATCAAACTTTTGTGTAAACATCGAAATTCTTATGCCCAGAGCTGCTAACTTACCATTTTATCTTTGTTACTAATTCACCTGAGCCTTTTGTCGTTCTGCTTACTACACGTTACATAATGGTTGGGTTAGAGCAGCTAGAGATTCACAGTAAGGTATGTTGCTTGCGAACAGAACTTCCGCTGTGCATAGCATTGATCATAGTACATGATAGTCGTATATTGTCAGATGGATTCGAGTTGAGCAGGGCCACACCATATCTTGGAGCTTCCAACCACATAAAAAATCAATGTGAGCTGCATGAACTTAACTCTGAATCTCTCTAGCTAACAAACCCACAGCAATTTTGGCATATTCAAACATCCTGGAACATCTGTTTATCCCGGGCTTTCCGCTAAGCCAGCTCCTGAGAGTAGTCTCACACTCTCTTCCCAACCAGAATATGATGGAGAGAAGCAACGTCGTCCTCCTAACTCTCGGAATAATACTTCAACAGCACAAAAACAATTGGAAACAAAAGGATTTAAATTAATGCAATGGCATGGAAAATGTGAGGCAGACAAAGTATCAATTGGCACATACGACGTGCTCCCTGGCAATGGAGGAATGTACGGCTTAATATTTGATAATACTTTCTCTAAGCAATTTTCCAAGACGGCAACTT
Source organism: Blumeria hordei DH14 (assembly GCA_900239735.1). Classification (NCBI taxonomy): domain Eukaryota; kingdom Fungi; phylum Ascomycota; class Leotiomycetes; order Helotiales; family Erysiphaceae; genus Blumeria; species Blumeria hordei. The sequence continues at coordinate 600,444 of OENG01000037.1, read as the reverse complement.
TAGTCCTATTCACGTATCCTTCGAATGCACCTCCTCAATCTAACCATGGTCACTTGTTAAATGATACGGCCTCCTTATCTTCGGCTGGGAAGGCCAGAAAAGGCAAGCAGCCTTCAACCGTAGCCTCGGCTTCAAATTCGGTTGATAGCCTTCAAAATTGCGCTGAAATGACTAGAGATACCTATCAAATTCACTCGCGACTCAATAGGAGCAATACTGCGAAAAGTACCGCTAACCATGTGGGGATTATGTCCAAACGTCGTCGTAAGAAAGGCCAAGGGTATGCAGCTAGATATTTTTCTCTTGATTTCGCTACGTGTACATTGTCCTATTACTACAATCGTAATTCGTACGCATTAAGAGGTGCAATACCTCTGAGCTTAGCTGCAATTTCTGCGGATAAAATTAGAAGAGAATTTAGCATTGATTCAGGCGCTGAGATTTGGCATTTGAAAGCCGATAGTCCTAAGGATTTTGAAGAATGGGCAAAAGCTTTAGAAAGAGCCAGCAGAATCGCCAATGGCATGAAGCTAGATTCTACGCCCTCCCAAAGACTTAGAGCTCAGACAAGGAGACAATCTTTATCTTTTGAAGAAGAGGAACATGAGTGGGAGCAAGTCGAAGCACTTGTAAGCCGAATAGTTGGAACTCGGGATGCCGTTCGCAGGCTATTCAATGACACGGCTCCGATGGCTCCAACAGATCCAAAGCAAACTGTAGTTGTAGGTTCGGGACTCTCAACTTGTAGTAGCTCAGCACCCGAAGATGCAACCGACTACTTTAGCTCTAATCAGGTTCATGAGAGAAAAGCTTTCTGGAAACGCAAGTATAGTGCCACATCCACAGCTCAGCTAAAGAATCGTAGTACTTCAACACAGCTAATGATTCCTAATCCGAATGTAAGCAACAATACCGCAAATGAATACTTAATGCCGTCTCCTAAGTTGAACACTAAGTATCCTCGACGCCGAGAAATTATCATGCATGACCACTTCTCGGAATTTCTGAACGATCTAGATACAGTCCTTGAGGACTTTTCTACACTTCTTTCAAGAAGTAAGCACCGTAGAACTGCCTCAAGGTCGGCCCAGAGGTCTAGTATCGACTCTGCATCAACCGCAGAATTTTTTGATGCAGAATCTGGGAAATCTGAACTGTCTCAAGTAATCTTAATTGAATGCAGAAGTGATGAACAATTACAACTATCAGAAGAGGAATTTGTCACAGATACATCATCTCTATCTAACGACAAGGATGAAGAAGATCTATCGTATCTCAACGGAGCAGCAGCACTTTTCCCTTCTAAGCTCAAAACTTTTGATCCCCTTCCAATAAAAATTTCTGTCAACAGGAGGAAATCTATCCCCCCAGCAACTGTTCCGCCACCTAGCCTAATAAGTTTTCTTCGTAAAAATGTGGGAAAAGATCTAAGTATGATTAGCATGCCTGTAAGTGCCAATGAACCTACATCTTTTCTTCAGCGTATAGCAGAACAGTTTGAATATGCCGAGCTTCTTGATAAAGCAATATCTCAAAGATTTTCAAGTACCCGACTTCTTTATGTAGCTGCCTTCGCTATTTCACATTTCAGTATAAATCGCTGCAAGGAAAGGGCGCTCCGAAAGCCATTTAATCCAATGCTTGGCGAGACCTACGAGTTATTACGAACGGAAAATGAAGTTCCAGGCGGTTTTAGACTTATAGCAGAAAAAGTTTCACACAGGCCGGTTCGTATTGCTTGTCAGGCGGACTCTCTAAACTGGTCGATCAGTCACTCACCTGCTCCTACCAACAAATTTTGGGGCAAGAGCGCGGAACTTATTACTGATGGCCGAGTTCGACTTGTCTTACGTTTGAAGGACGGTAGTGAGGAACTTTATAGCTGGACTGTGGCAAACGCTTTTTTGCGCAATGTCGTCATGGGGGAGAAGTACATCGAGCCAGTTGGATCTGTAACTGTCACGAATGAGAGTACCGGCGCGCACGCAGTAATTGAATTCAAACAGAAGGGAATATTTGGCGGTCGCAGTGAAGACGTGGAAGCAAAGGCTCAAAATGCCGATCGCAATGAACCCTCTATCCTCATAGGGAATTGGACCAATAGTCTTCGTGTTATCGAGGCAGGTAAACAAGCAAGTCAAGAAATTTGGTGCGTGGGAGAATTAATTGATAATCCATCGCAAAAATACGGACTCACATCATTTGCCGCCACTTTGAATGAGATAACCTCTATTGAGAAAGATAGATTGCCCATAACAGATTCTCGTTTGCGACCTGATCAACGAGCTGCCGAAGAGGGGAATCTTGAGGAAGCTGAACGATTAAAAGTCATCTTAGAAGAGCGACAACGGAACCGACGAAGACAACTAGAGGAGCGTGGCGAGGTATGGATACCTCGCTGGTTTGTGCGAGCAGAGGGTGGTGATGGCGGCGAAGAGGTCTGGAAACTAAAAAGCGGCAAAGAAGGGTACTGGGAACAAAGATCAAGAGGTGTTTGGACTGGAGTTATGGATGTTATGTCAGTTTCGGAGCATAAATGACAATGACACCCATCCTCAAGTCTAATTCAATGGCGTTGTGAAAGGAGTATAACCAGAAAAAAGTTTAGGCTTGAATTAATGATGTAATACACTTTCCTAACAGTAGTCTTGTTTCTCCGTCTAAATCTTCTTGTAAATGTCGCTTCATTATTTTCTACACTGTATGTTTATTTGGATAACTAATCTACAATGGTGTTTGCTATATTACGGCCTCTATATCTGTTGACCTATACTTTCATGTAGGCTGATTACTGACTCCCCTAAGTTCAGCGGTACCTTATATGCCTAATCCTCGGAATTAGCAGTAAATCTTGGCTCACCAAACAAAGCGAGTGAACTTCCTGATCACACAAGTAAATGTATATTGGGATGGAGCAAGATATGAAGGAGTTGGAACCTTGACAATTTAGTTTACACGGCGCAGGCAGAATCAGGTGACAGTTTAAGAAGCGAGACAGACAAAACTCAGATCACTTACACCTGTGTGAGAGCTGAGATCCCATTTTATGACAAATAGGAGCGCACAGTTAGTCTTAATTCCAATGTCTAGATTGTCTGCATGCCATAATGGTAGTACAGTCCTGGCTTTCGACAATGTGACCGAGACGTTCCCGATTACACTGATGATATGAATTGCCAGGGCAAATTGGGTATTTTGGTGGTGGAGCGATGGGACCGAAGATCGGCCGTACATTTGCTAGCGAGAAAACTGATTAGTGAGGGAACGGCAGTTGAAACATGGTGCATTTTATGACCAAGAAAGCTTACGCGTAGAATACTCGGCAGATTGTGCAGGCATTGCGTAGCCAGCCTCTCGACTCCTACGCCAGTTTCCGTCGATCGGACGTATGGGGCTGGGCAAGGGTGCGCCGAGAGACGGTGGAAGATATGCATTGGCGCATGCACGCCGATACCAGTTGGGATAGCCATGGTTGAGCCCAAGCGACATTTGCGTCGCCTTGTCATTGGGCATCTCATGCTTAAATTTGCAACCCACTTGCGTGAAGGCACATACACCTTCATGTACCCATTTATCGCAATAAATTTTTTGGCGACGCCCATGGAGCGGTGTTGAGACACTGCTACTTCTACTACCGTGTTTATTTGTACTGATGATTGTATCAATCTGTGACTAGAGACATGGTTAGATTCTAGCTTTTCTCTAGAGACTATCCAACCAAGGATACACAACGTGCACGAAGAAAATCGCTAACAATTCAAAAAAACCTTACTTGAGTCTTATCAAGGTTCCTCATGTCTTCTCCTGAGTCTGAAGTAGCCAAGCAGTTTATCTCATTTATTTCCTACAGGTCGTTAAATTAGGCATGACGATTAAAGCGAGTTTGGTTAAAGTTTACCTCCTGGGAAACTATGGGATCATAGCCATGACGACGGTCCGGTGACGGCTGCCGGGGCTCAGGAAGAATAATCAGTCCTTCTTCTGTCTGCCACTGAGGAATGTGCGGATTCATCGCGGAAGAGTTGAGGTGGTCAGCGCGAATGAGACGAGTAACGCGTCCATCGGGTCTACGGATACCATATGCAAATGCAAGATTTAACTGAGTTTCGTTTGGCTTTACGCTCCCTGGCCGAATACTGCTCAGTGTAACGTTGGTCGAATTGGACCCATTTGGATCCTGAACCCCATGGTAAATATAATTGTTGTCACCATTGCAAACTCTACCTCCAGAAAATTGGGTATTTGACTTTAGAGATAGTGTTTCCGAATGAGCAGACCGCGGAGGCGCGTTTTGGCTTCCGTTCCCAAATAATATTTTCTCTGAGTCGTAAGAATTGAAATTGTGAGAAAATTTTGGATGGTGTACTTCCGTGTATTTTTCAATATTGTTAGTGTTTCTTGAAGACATAGTTTTTGAGATGATCCAGAATAACGATACCTAAAATGGTTAGATTCATAAGCAGCTTAATGGGCTAGGCCTTTCTGAAATCTTTTAACTATTCTTCAGCAAACATTAGGAGTCTTCAAACCATGGAAGAGAGGAATATTTGAGCAAGGACAAAACAAAATTCAAAACGACAGAAAACGCATTAAAAATTAGATATCTCCATTCGGCGTCTATTATTTCCTAATAGATGCTGAAGTCCAGATAGAAGCCAGACTCGAACTAGAAACTGAATTGATTTTTTTCAAAACGTGCCACCCACCCCCGTTGTTAGGATTGGTTTAGATGGGGAATGAGTGAAAGGATAAAAATTAGCCGGTGATGTTACAATGATTTAAAAGCAGAATGTATATTGCTCGTAGTTTTTATGATTATGTAAAAACGGAGTTTAAACATCGAACAACTCGCGGCCTCTCGGCTATCCATCTGGGCTACTTACAATCCATTCACCTCTTGAGCTTTATAGATAACTTCACGCCAAATATATCAGATAGAGACCTCCAAAAGTCTTTTGGTAATGAACCTACAAGAAAGCAGCGTCTCAGCATTTTTTTGGATAAAGTACAAGTTTAACCTACTATATTTTTACTAACACAATGATTGCCGCGCCAAAAGGGCCAGCAAAGGGAGTCGAGAATGCCAATAGCTAATATAATATGAGAGCTGAAGTAAAGAAATTGCTTGAGTATAGGTGACGGTTGCCCCAGGAGGAATATATCTCATTGATACTCTTCCAAATTTTTATCTAGTGGTCTGTGCATGGCTCCAAAAGAATAACAAAGATTCACTCTCGTAACCATCATGCGAAGAAAGAAAATCGATAGATTGTAGATGAAGATTCATCATGAGTGAGGCAATCAGGAAATTAACAACCCTGGCAAGGCTTCTTAGTGTTCCCATTACTACGGCGTCTTTTGTACATCAAAATACGTTGGCGGCCATGGATCGGAGATTCGTGGCAAATTTTTCCCATCAGTTGACATCAAGGTCTCCAACATCTGCTTTTCTTTGATAGAGATAGGTGATGAAAGCTGAAAGCAGACGAGCTCACATACTTTTCTAGTGCCTTCTAATATTAGAACCAAATCTATTCGAGCTAATGGAAGGGAGATGATTGGCATTCATTCTCCCTCATAAATCCATCCAATATAAGATCTCTCAAAAAATATGCTCAGCCCGCTGTAAACTTTTCTGATAATTTCACTTGGCGGATGAAATTACGTCTTCAATCTACTGCACCGTGCAATCATGATTCCTTTAATTGGCAGACATTATTTCGAAACGACTAAATTAACTATCAAAAGCTACATCTTCCATTTTTGAGGTTATAAATTTCGAGGTACTTTAGACGAATTTTTCTAGAAATCAAGTTCATCCAATGTGATAGAATTTGCTCGTTGGGGCATTGAATGTAATCAATATATGCCATGTATTAAAATGTTTTTTGCTATTGGATGCATAATTATAGAGAAAAAGGCTATTGCTCGGACAAACGAGCTCGTATGAATCACAAAAGCCAGTCTTGACAAGCTCTATCTGTCCATCAAATTTTGCTGATGGTGTATCATAGTAGACTATGTTATCGACTTTGATTATACAGGAAAGTTGACATTAAAGTATAAATATAGATTGTCCTAAAGTCAATATGTAAAAGTGTTTGTTGATTACTGCAAAGGAATTGAATAAACTGTGATCAATGATAGAATAAAGTAGAATTCATTAATAAACTTAGTACAGGACCCTTCCCTTCTTCCTTTCAGCTCCAGCCGCCTTTTTATCTATCTACCTACAAGATTCACACATCATCAATCCACTTAATACAATATTTAGGTTCCATAAGCAAGTCAGATTAAATTGCCACACTATACCGTGCGCATTTATGTGCTTATGGGCGTGTAGGTGGGAGACATGCGACATGCATTGACATGGCGTAATACACATTTCAAGGCAACTTTCGAATGTGTGGCAAACATTCGTATTAACCCATACAGAAAAGACCGTAGCCTGTTATGTAGGATAAAGTTCTTGTAAGCAGTGGCGTTGTTTATCCCAATCACTATGTCACATATCGACTCATAAAAGGTTCAAGCCAATAAATGGACTGATAATTTATAAACTCATCGTATTTTGATGGAAAGACTCTATCTACCTCTTAAAATTTTTCTCAAATTAGATACTTTCGAGCTCAGGTATCTTTACTTGGAGCTTGTGATGAAAGCAAACTTTTGCAAATGAGAGGCAGTGTCGCGGTTTAAGTAATAATGCTGGAGCGATCAGATATACAAAAGTAGTCTAGAATTTTCTCGATGGCTAACTATGGAATTATTACCTCAACTATTTATACATTCATTAAAATATCCAGGATATTCGTTGTTGACCAATATCAGCGGGGTACTTTTCTGAACACCCGTTAGTGGTGTCCGCTACGAACCTCCAGCTCTCACTGCAGAGCCTACAGAATCGAGATTGAGTAAGAAAGTCTTCACTTCGATGAGGATCTCTAATCGCTTCCACGGCCTGTATCGTCCTCGTCTCTCAACACATCCCCTATAGCCATTATCATGAAGCTAACCACGACCACATCAGATGGTAAGGTCGGAGCCCTACTCATCACCAACCCTTAATCATGTAGGAAAAGCCATCCGATGAGTTTCCGAAGCGTACCCATCACCCGGTACGGCGATAGTGGATTGTATCAAGTCGGCCTCGACTGTTACAAAGAAGGGAGATATAGATGAATATGCGCACCCCGTGTAGTCCCGGTGTCTAGGCCTCGCCTGGCTAGGGCTGCAACTTCTTTGATACTTTTTCCCGCGCACGGAGTTTCTATTGCTACAATTTTTGTTTTTTGGGTAGAAGGTTCCATGGAAAAGGTGGCCAAATTGCACTGGCAAATACTGAGCTGAATGGCTTTTCATCACGGGCAATATATCAATGACCTTTCAAGGAACATAAGAGGCAAGCAGCACCGTACAAGGTCTGGCCTGGCTCAGAGAGAGCTCAATGTGTTAGATAGTCTTAGACCCAAGTAGTACAATAAATATACACCTATCTATCGACCGATATCAGCTTCTCGTACGTTCCACTCAGGGCAATTTCTAGTCTTGCTATCAATTACTCTGAGCGGAACGTGCGAGAAGCTGATATCGGTCAATAATGAATATTCTAGATATTTTAATAAATGTATAAAAAGTTGAAGTAATACTGCGATAGTTTGAATTTGATTTCATTTAGCCCGATTTGGCGCCATATGGGCCCTTGCAGGTGTCTACGAACTCTAATTTTTACATAGGAGGAAACCATTATTTTGGTAAAAGCCCCCTCAACTTTTCAATTTGTTTACACTTTGATGTTGTGTTACCTTCAAGAAGTGCACTAATACTGTAAATTTAAGTGCGGATACCGTCTACTTTCTCGTCACTGGCAGAAGATCACATTTACCCTACTCTCGTCTCTCTCCCTCATCGAAGCTTCGACTTCAAGCGTCAGTCAAAACTGTTCTAGCGGCCCTTCCTGCTGGGTCCATCTAGTTATTCTTGCTAAATCTTTGAGATTATTCATCATGGTCTCGAATGACCAGTTTTCTACCTTTCTCAGTATTTCTCCTCTTCCTTTGACCTAGCTGGTGCAGGCCATGACCATGTGCTTCACATTCTGGGACGGATATCCACATTGGCATCGTGGGCTATCTACTCCTGGAACTTTTCTTCTGTGCAGATAGGAATTAAACCCAATGTGTTCGCTTCTTATCTGCATGGCTATGCTGCTCTGAGCCCTGCTCAGGTGTTTGTGGAGACTGGAAGGTGTTCCTCTTTGGTCCATTCTTGTCCTTCCCGTCTTATCATCTGTAACGATATTTGCTGCATTCCAGATTTTGGGATCTACTGTAGCGTGGTGGTTAGAAGTTTGTCTTGCCGCTAGTCTCGTCCAGGATCGTTCCCATTCTTTAAAGGCTGCGATCTTCCCAGCCGCTTTCTGTCGTTACTTTGTCTCTATATTGGCACATATTTGGCCCCAATCCGCAATATCCAAGATTGTGAGGGAACGAAACAATGGCATTGAAGCGGAGTTGGGTTATTTCAAGTGGCGATCATTGGTATTTGGGACCTGGAACATGCAATAAGATCAAGGTGTAGATCATTAGCAAAAGCGATTGGAATCAGGTTTCCCTTGTAAAGCAAGCTGTATATAGGTCCTCTCCACCTTGAACCTCTTTCTAGATCTGTAGTAAATCTTTTCATTTTACGGTTTATCGACCACGATCATTTATCCCTTGACAAAGATCCTCGTGACAGCTCATGCATATTGCCTCCCAGCTCGGGGTTGCTTAATCTTCCAGCATGACGACTATATTGTATCATGGACAGGTAGGTTTTTCGATAGTCCGGCGTGTTGGACCCTCCTTTTTTTAAGAAAAATTCCCATCGGCAAGGTAGAGGTCTCATGCTCAAGTACCATGCTGCTGGTCGAATCATAAGCTCCCGTGATGATCTTTAGGCATCTCCTCTAGATACTACGTAGTGGCTTGATCATTCTTTGGGGAATTTTGCCTGCCATTCCGGGCTCTGCCCAAATGGGAGATCCCAAGGTGACAGCTGGTCTCACCACGTTTGTATACAAGTTTTGCCTTGTGAAACTTTGCACCCCAAGTTGATTGTGCTACTCTACCTAAGGTTTGTATCTCTGGTCCGACGATGAGCTGTATTGTCGGTTTATCACCGGTTCAAGATTATGTGCTAGCACAAAGAGTGGGTAACAGAGTTATTGATCTAAAAAACGTATATCTATCTATCTCTATCATGAATACAGAACGGAAGTAGACCCCAACGCCGTACTGACACCACGTGACTAATATCCGTATACTTCTCTCATAGGTACCCTACCAACGCCAATGCACAACAAGTCTGACCGAAAGGGAATCATGTGATTTAACCAAGTTCCCCCTTCCATATTGTTTATTTAATCTATTCTTCATTCAATACAATCTGAATACATGAGAGTTGAAGGGTGACCGGTAACCATGTATAATTTAATCTTCAAGCGCAGGATGATAAGATCCTGGCTTTCATTTGCTATGTTGGGTTTGTGTAGGCGCCAACACGTCGGGTAGTTTTATTTAGACTGAGCTAACCGGCACGTGAGGAGCTCACGTGCTGTGCGCGGGCACGACGTTAAGTATTATAAATAAATAAATAAATAAATAAATAAATAAATAAATAAATAAATAAATAAATAAATAAATAAATAAATAAATAAATAAATAAATAAATAAATAAATAAATAAATAAATAAATACCAACGCCAATATTCATACACTGACAACTCTTTAAATGGTAAATGTCGAACTCAATAAATATAAAAGAAAGTAATTCATCCCAAAATACGAGTTTTTATTTGCCATTGTGCATTCACTTCCGGTTTACCCATCCTTCCAGTCTAACTGTAAGTTTATTTGTCTCAATAAGTGTCCTTAGGGCCGAGGTAGCATTTTCTTTCGTCATAGAGTCTGCTGGATTATCTTTACCATTGATCCACCTGATCTCTGCTAGCTCTCTTCGCTCATATGACTCACGTATTGCCATAACGTCAATCATTAGTCGTTTTTCTTTTGTTGTTCCAAGCTTCACTAAACATTCATATAGGCTGCGACTGTCGGTATAGATAATTAATGGAACTACAGGTAGACCAAGTTGGCCCATGATCTGATTGACCGTCATGCAGAGTGGGATTGCAATATCAACCCCATGAGTCATTGCATATAGCTCGATGCTAGAACGGCTCGAGTTACTCGCTTGCACTTGGTTGAACTCCAATGAATGATATTGCCTCGAAATGTGAAATCATTGTCTCCAAAATTCACATTTCCAAGTGTAATTACAAAGCCTATCTGAGAGGTGAGGTCTTTGTTATTAGCAAATGAGCCGTCAACCCAACAGTAAGCTTTTAACTTATTCAAATCTAGGTTGACGTATTTTAATCCCTTGCTTGGGTCGATTTGTTGTTCGTGAAGAGCGTTATTGAGTTCAATGATCTCCTGGTCTCCTGGCTCTTGATGCTGAGCTGCTCTTGACAATCTAAAGGCGACTAGTGGTTGACAATTAGATGAAATCCAGGCTCCAAGAGCTCTTTGTCTCTTGTAAATATCGATTCTGTTTGGATCTTTTACATTGACCAACTTGATTTTCTTACCTTGACCATTAGTTTGTATGTGTAAAGAGTTGTCGCAGAGTGAGATCAGTAGACCGTTAAATTGCAGAGGGTTGGTATCAGATAATCGCTCAATAGGCTTCGCAGGGAACTGGGCCTTGTTTAGTTTTTCGTCTTCGAGCTCTAGAAATTCCTTAGTTCCGAGAAAAAGCGTATCGTCAACTTGCATGCCTGTAATACTGAAAGGTTCAACGTGGGTCACAAGTAGACACGGATCAAAGCAAGATGACTTTAAGCCTAATTCTTTTGTAAGGTATTTGATCCATGTGTCGAACCAGTGGTTGCCAGCTTCTGGAATACCGTACAGAGGTTTGATAATGTGCATGATTGTATCTGCCGGTAGATCCATAGCTTTGATAATTTCTGGGGAAGGCCAGCAATAAAAATCCCTAACAAGATGAGTCCTTGACTGCGTGTACGCTTGCTGAATATCCCGAAGAAATAAAGTTTGGTCAAATTGCAAGATTAAGCAGATTGCAAAACAAAAAATGAGGCGTTGACTTGCTCTTTGTACGGTAGGTGACTGGGTTAGTACTAGAGACTTATCTTGGTCATTGTATGTTTGAACGACCAAACGAGATTTCTCAAAAGGCTTGATCGTTTCCTTGCCCTTAATTGCCTTGACAATTCTACATTTGTATATTCGTTTTCCCAGTAACGACTTATTCCAAGGCATGAAGCGGAAAACTTTACTGGAAATTAGGCCATCTATCTCCTTTTTGTTTGAGGCAGAGAACGGTGGTCCAGGGGTGGTAATAAGGCCCTTTGAGCGTAATTCTAGGGAAAGCCGAATCGCTTCTTCATCTTGAGAAAGGTATACAGGAGAATGTTGTTCTAGGCAAGGTACGAAATGGTCATCAGATGGATATTGACCAGCAAATCTTCCCTCTCTTCCGCTGCGCCTTAGTGGGTGCGGTGGCATTGGTTCAAGTTCCGTTTGGCTATCTAAACCTGTTGCCGGCTGCTTCAAGTTGCTGTTATCAAGGTTATTAGTATCGTCATCATGAAACCACTTTTTGACTGATGTCGATCGGAAGTTTTTCTTTTCTTTATTGATAATTACCGTGATTGTCTCGCCCTCTTTGTTGTATAGCTCAAAAGGTCCTGTCCACTTGCCTCTTGAGCTCTTGGTTGCTTCACGCCACACTCTCACTTTTCCTCCGATGGGGACATCCTGAAGGTGATGATTTTGTGGACCGTTCCGCATATCTTTGGCTTTATTTACAAGTTGAGTAGCACGATATTTTTGAAGCTCTTCCATCGCTTTACGCATATTTTCCACCCTTTCTTTAGCCACTGGTGCTGGACCGTCGTCCCAAGTAATTCGGGGATAGGCACCGAACGCGCAAAGTGTTGGAATGAGACCATCCGGTCCTGCGGTGTCATTAAGCGCCTTAACTGCCATCTTTAAAATTGAATGCCGGTTTACATTGTGTCCAGTAAATTGTCGCTTGAAAATAGAATAAGCACGACGAAGATCTTTATGTGCATGCTCAACTTTTCCGATAGAGTGATGAGCTTCTATAGGGACTTCAACCACATGTGTTTTCCATCCTGAAGCAGTTGTGCGAAATTCTGCGGACGCAAAATTCTTGCCGGCATCATGTATTAGATTTTCAGGTGGACCTATGTAGACGTTGTTCCAGCAGCGATCGATTGAATTACAGATAGATGTTGCTCCTTCTTTCTCAGTACCTGTAAGGAAATCTGCAGATCCTAGGTTGGTTCCAGCGTCTACTAAATGTACAGCAGGGCCGTCTTCTAAGTGCAATACATCAACGTAGACTGTATGATTAAACGGTACGTCTTTGTTAGTAAGGGTGAATTTGAAACGAAGGGGCCGATTAGCGTTTAACTGACAGTCCTCGTAGAACTTGGAAATTTGGTTAATTATTTTGATATCGACATCATGGCCGGCTCGTCGAAAGATCTTCCACATTCTTGTAGCGATTGGATGCCCCCATCTACGATGACAGGTTCTTATTTGTTGCTCTGTCAAGTAACAAATAGGATTTGGTCAGCTTCGTAAATGAATAATGACTGGATGTGATTGAGGGTCATCCATAAGTGACCGTATTTTCGAATGAGAGCTGCTACTGGTCTTTGATCTTTCATCATGGCATTTTTCAGAACATCTGGAGTAACGCCAAGACGAGTCATATCTTGTAGGCTAAGTAAAAAAGGTGTGTTGCAGGGTAAAATATGAAAAGTAACTTTGCCGATGGGCGTATCAAGAGTAACTGAACCAATAGAAACAAATACGCCACTCCCAATTCCCGAGATTTTTACCTCCCCAGCCCTTGTTTTATCAACCTTAAACTCCTTTTGAATTTGCTGCAACGCTTTGGCCTGTCCAATTCCAGCTGTAGACCGCCCAGCAGCGCCTGTATCAACCAAAACTCCATGGAAGACTCGATCGTCGTATCTATCATCCTTCATTGTTTGTAGAGAAAAAACTTTCCCGAGTAGGTGTACTTTTTCGGCTGTTTCTATCTCCGAGTCAAGAACGTTAATGTGTAAGTCCAAATCAATATTAAGAGAGTCTACCCTAAAAATAATCCCCTGTTCCTGCTCCGATACCGCATATTTCATTCTAGGTGCTGTAAACTTATGTCTCGTAGTTTGTTCTTGAAGATAGGCGACAGCATTTTCTCCTCCAATTTCCTCGAATAGATATTGGTCGACGTTGTCATACCCGTGCTCATCGCTGAATTCGCTTTCATCAGGCAGTTCCTCAATGGTTAGAACTGATATAACTCCGTATCTGTGGATTGCCCTTCGAATTGGACGATGAATTGCCGAACAGCGTCTTCATCTTTTGACGGATAGGTTTTCTTGACTTTGTTAAATGCTGCCTGTCGCTCTTCCGCAGAGTGATTTGTTGACCAACAGTTCGCCTTCTTACAAATCAGGCAGCGTTTAACCCAGGATGATGAAGCACTCGATCCTTCCATTCTACTGCTGACTCTATCCCTGCCATGAAAAGACTTACCACTTCGGCCTCTTCTAGATCCCCTAGCAGTTTGGTATTGACGCTCTGCTAGATAGGAATTATCACTTTTCTGGCACTCATTGAGTTCGTGCTGCGTGTATTAGCTGGTTGGTGTACCTGATAAAGAAAGTTGCATGAAGCGGGCTCGGATATCGGCGCAAACACCTTCAGCAGTCTTTGCTGGTGAGAATAATACGAAGTGTAAATCAACTACTCCAGAGCAAGCATTGATAATCCTAGTTCGTAAAGCAGCGTCTCCAGAGTGTGCTTCCAGTCCTCTTTGAACACGACGTAACTCCCTTTCAAGGTTGTTAAATGCTTGGAGCTTATCTGGAAATTTTCGCATTTCTTCGATCAGGTTAAGAATGTTCCAGATTGTCTCCCTTCTATTTATCCAATGGACTGTCTCGTAGTGCGACTTTATTAAATCGCAACGTTCATCAAATGACATATCCTCAATATGCAGTGTTAAATCTAGGTATTTTTCACTAGCATCTCCAGCAAACATTATGGCGAGCGCGTCTTTGAAATGCCTCTTCTCAACACAAGCATTATTGCAGTTATTGAAAAATATTTTTCGCTTGTAATCAAAACTGTCAGTCCCGTCTTTATATTTGTCCTCGTCTTTGTACATTTTGACAAGGGATTCTAATTGCCTGCTTTTATGGAGTGGACGGTCTTCCCATGGGAGATAATTATCTCTTTGTGGGTATGGTCGCTGATTTGGTGCGTTTGACGAGGAACGATTGTCTTTGTCACTATCACTGCGTCCATATTTGTTTCCCTCGTCTCCATGACTTGGAGAGTTGCTTTGGGGCTCTTTACCTTCCCGTTTAGTTGAGATATCCTTATCTTCTTCTTTAATTTCTTTGCGCAAGTTCCCTCTTGTCCTTTCATAATCCAACGCTGCTTGGATTGTAAGTTCGTATTCCCTGTAGCTTGGGTCTTTTGGGTCGCACCGTGAGCTTACCCCTAATGGGTTCTTCTTTTGATAGAATGCGATTTCTTCGGGAGTCCATTCATGGAAATCATCTCTCTTGACTTCTGCTGCAAGTTGTTGATCAATATGTTTTCCCTTCGGATTTGGTGTCATATATATTCCTCGGGAAATGAGATAATCTCGGAATTCTCTCCTGAGTTCCGAGTCAACTTTGCTAAAGAGATTAACATCCCAATCCTCGAAGTCTTCCACCCATCTTTCCCATAGAGGGTCATCTCGTACACCTTTCGCTCTGTAGAGATCCAGCCTATTCTGGACATATGTTGTTATTGCTTCGTCAGAGTCGAATTTAAGTGGAGTAGAAGAGGATGGCTCGGCAGACATTGTTTGATTTTTGCGTGATAGACGCGAAGCAAGACTAAGGAATTTCTCCTGGTTAATGCTTGAATGACAAAATGCGTTAATGGACGCGGAAGTAAGAAGAGCGAATACTTAATACTTCTTAAATTTAACACGTCGGAGCTCAGTTCAGACGGGGTCGACAACTCCAAGGGACGTTCCTTCGTATGAATACCGCGTACGGATCTGTGACCGATAAGATGGATCACTGATCAGTGTCGGTTTATCACCGGTTCAAGATTATGTGCTAGCACAAAGAGTGGGTAACAGAGTTATTGATCTAAAAAACGTATATCTATCTATCTCTATCATGAATACAGAACGGAAGTAGACCCCAACGCCGTACTGACACCACGTGACTAATATCCGTATACTTCTCTCATAGGTACCCTACCAATGCCAATATTCATACATGTATGCTTTTGATATGAGCAACCCAGTTGAGCTTCGGATCGAGATGGATTCCTGGGACACGAAGAGACGGTTGCGGCTTCGTTAGATGGTCTTGGATTTGAACGGTGGCCTGCATATAGTGCCTCTTTATAGCTATTGAGAAGTGAATCAGTTAGTACTATTGAAGGGTGGTGGTGTATATGGTTGTATACACTTGGTATCTTCAATTAAATGGTTGTGACTACTCAGGGGGCTTAGACTGTACTTGGGTGATTATGGCAATAATGTGTTTGGGTGCGAATGGTATCTTATTGTGTGATGTTATGTTATAGATTATTTACATGATGATTAACCAATCCCACATACTTCCAGATAGCCCCTTAACTAGTCTCCTTTAGGAGTGGTCTTCAGGTGAATGTAGCGATTGGGGGTATGTAATCTATCACTTATCTAGTTCCATTACCTTAGCCCTGCATGCTACACTACGTGGATGACAATTTACTACTAATGTGAAAAGCGCATTCATGACACTTCCCCTCGCTTAGCACATCTGATATGGTTAGATAGTCGGTGGTGAGCAGGTTTTGCAAGAGCTTTGGTCAATAAGTCTGCGAGGTTGTTTGCGGATTTGACGTAGAGGAGTTCGAACTCTCCTTCTTTTAATTTATCACGAACGTAGTGGTAATGCACGTCAATATGCTTTGATCGTTCGTGGATCCGCGGGTTTCTCGCAAGTTCTTGTGCTCCGTTGTTGTCGGAGTGAAGTACAGTTTCAAACTTTTGGCGCAGTTGGGTTAGTCCATATTTGGTCCAGGTGATTTGGCGGGCAGCAAGCGACATGGCCATATATTCGGCTTCTGTAGTAGATAGTGCTACAGATCGCTGTTGTTTACTACTCCAGGAGATTGCAGCGTCGCCAAGCCGAATGACATAACCTGATGTAGATCTTCGGGTATGAGGGTTGTCTGCATAGGAAGCATCGGCATAGACTTCGAGATCTTCGCAGGCTCCATTTGGATAAAATAAGTCCCAAGTGGTTGTTGCAGCTAAATATCGAAGTGTTCTTTTGGCGGCTTGCAGGTGAGTTTGGTTTGGACAGGACGAAAACTGGCTTAAAAGAGTGACTGTATATGCTAAATCAGGACGACTGCCTATGACAAGGTACATTAGCAATCCAACAATGGCTTGATACTCTTTGACGTTCTCGAGACGTTCCTCTTCGGTTCCTTTGAATAGGGTTACGTTGGGATCGAGGGGTGTGCCAATTTTATGAGCATTTGTAAAGCCAAAGCGTTCTAGGACCCTTTTTGAATATCCTTGTTGGGAAAGTCGGATACCTGATGAGTTGGTTATTATTTCGAGACCTAGTATGTACTTTGCGTCTCCTAAATCTTTGCAATCGATGTCTTTAGGTTTTGTCGAAAGTTGTTTGGGGGTCCGAAGATGAGTATGTCGTCTACGTATATGGAAATAAATACCATTTCCTTTGGGTGCACGAAGACGCAGGGATCAAATGTTGTTGACTCGAATCCTTTTGCTTTGAGGGAATTCGAGATACATTCGTACCATTCTCGGCCGGATTGTTTGAGGCCGTAGATACATTTTCGGAGTTTGGCACATTTTCCGGTTATACGGTATCCCGGTGGTAATTCCATGAAAATTTCCTCTTCTAGCATGCCGTAGAGGTATGCTGAGTTTACATCCATCTGTTGAGGGATCCATTTGTTCTGGGCTGAGATTCGGAGTAATATCCTCAGGCTATCATATCGAGCGACAGGTGCGAAGGTTTCATTAAAATCATGGCCAGGAACTTGGCTAAAACCTTGAGCAACTAATCGCGCTTTGTATCTCTCGATAGAGCCGTCGGCATTCCGCTTTATTTTGAAAACCCATTTGGATCCAACAACATTTCTTTTGAGAGGTCGATCAGTCACATCCCATGTATGGTTTTGAGATAAAGATGTCAATTCTTTATCTATTGCTTCGCGCCATCGATTTCCATCTGGTTGTTGAAATGCATGTTCTATAGATTTTGGCTCCTCATTTGTCTTTGGTGCTCTTTTTGCCGCCAGAGCCACAGCATTGTTTTCCACTTCGATTTGAGATTCCTCAGCTGAAACCAGTCTGCTTTGTTCAGAATTGTTATCATTCCAAGTGCGTGTAATTGAGCCGTGGTGTGCGGATAAACCATATCTCTCAATAGGCTTTGTTGAACGCTTCGGACGGCTACGGATTGATAATGTTTCTTGAGTATGATTCTCTGATGTTTCAAGCTGTGCTGGCTGCTGTAAAGTTTGTTCGGAGTCATGCTTGTTTTGTGGCTCTATCGGATGTGAGGATGAGGTGTTATCTACAGATGGTGAAGATTCAACTGGTTTTGATGGAAATTTAGACGGAAGGGTTGGGTGAAATGATGTTGATTCGATGTTTTTTATCTCAAAGTTGGATTCGCTTGTGGTCTCAAGGGAGTGAGTCGCTTCCCCTGAATTGAGCGGCGCAAACTTGACGTTGGGAGATTCTACCACCTTGTGCTTAGAGGGGATCCATATTCGGAATATTTTAGTGCTCTCCGTGTAGCCCATGAATTTTCCTTCGATTGCCCTTGGTAATAGCTTTGAACCTGAGGGTCGCGAGTCCTTGTGTATGTGAACAAAGCATTTTCTGCCGAAGGGTTGAAGGTGTTTGATTTTGGGTTTGTTGCCTTGTAAGGCCTCATATGGCGTAGTATTTTGAGGTAGCCGTGAATGAGGAAGGCGATTTTTAAGATAGCTGGCAGTTGATATGGCTTCTGCCCAAAAATTTAGGCTTAAGTCTGCTATCATTGTTCTGGCTATTGTAGTTAACGTTTGGTTAAATCGCTCAGCCAGTCCGTTTCTCTCATGTTCGTAGGGTGGCGAAAGTTCATGAACTATTCCTTCAGATTTAAAGAACGAGTTGATGGTTTTATTCACGAATTCCCCCGTTGTCAGTCCTCCATCGCTTGATCTTTATATTGAATTGTCTATGGATAAGTTTGACAAAGTCAACAATAGCTTCAGCGGCTTCATCTTTGTTTCGTAAGAATCTGACCCAGGAGAATCGTGTTTTTCATCAATGAAGGTGATGTAGTAATATTTGCCGTTTAAAGAGGGAACAGAGAATTTCCCGGAAAGATCTGAGTGAATAATTTCAAAAACGTTACTGGGATCCTCATGGATTGGATCAGGAACAATGTGCTTGGACTTAGCTTTTTCGCATGCGGGACAGTGAAAGGTCTGGGGTAGTGAAGGAAGGTTGTGACCGTCTGTGTATAATTTAGAAGGGTCTCGCATGGTCGTTACACCGGGGTGTCCTAAAGCTTCATGAAATTCACGATAGGAGGAGAAACGAGCTTTTATTTCTTCTAACTTAATTACGATCGACTTTTCCCTTGCTGTCGCCCACAGAACCTCTTGCCCGTTTTTATCCCTTATAAAAGTATTGTCGCCTTTAGAAAATAATTCATATCCCATCTCCCTTAATTTTTCCCATGAAAACAACCTAGTCTGTCGAAAAGAGGGCACCAGAAGAACATTGTTTAGAAGGATATTTCGCGATCGCCCGTCGCTGGTTAGAGCGCGAAGACGAACGGTACCTTTGCCAGTGACTGGGGTATAACTGTTATCGGCGACTCGTACAGTTTTATTTTCTAGGGGTGTAACTGATTCAAAGTCGTCGATGCAGCCAGTCATGTGAGTAGTGGCACCTGTATCAAGGATCCATTCTTTTGGAGTGGATGAAGAAGAGTTAGCCATGAAAGCCCTGTCTGAAAGTTCGTCATCTAATTCTGAGACTCTTTTGGCGTTTTCATTTTGTAAAGCGCTCTTCTTCGTTACCTTGGCTTCCTTCTGTTGTTCTTTATGTTTCTTGAGTTTGAAACAATTCTTGTAGGTGTGCCCCTTGTAGTTGAACTTCTTGATTTTGCACCATGAACATTCTGTTGCCTCTTGGGTCGATGCGTGATAGGCTTTGCTGTCAGCTTCGCCGACATTCCTATCAGCGGAGAGGTCCAAGAGCTTTGGTTGTATGTCCTGGTATTTGATCAAGTCTTTTGTCGCTAGGTTGTCGATGATGTTGTCCATGGATTTAGGGAGTGAGAGTAGTAAGAACGCGCCTTTGACTTCATCAGATGAGGTAACATCTCGGAATGCTTGTGCAACGCTGGATTTGGAGGTGAGGGACCTTTGGTAAAGACGATCCCATGCGTTGGTGAAGTTATTTAAGTGGTCGGCTACGTTCTCATTTTCTTGAAGTTTAAGGTCGACAATATTTCGCAGTAACGACAGGGTTGTTGATGGTGTTTCCCTGTCGAAGCGAGCCTTGATGTTGGCCCAAGCATCTCTGGCAGTTTGCTCGCTGGTGATCATATTCCGCAAGGAACGATCGACCGCAGACACCAGATATCCCCTGAGCAGTTTGTTCGCCGTATTCCACTCTTCCCAGTCGGGAGAAGTCTTCTCAGGTTTACTGACTTCTCCAGTTAGTACTTCCTTCAAACCCATCATGTCAAATCCTATTTCCCAGGTTCCGGCCCAATCTTGATAGTTTTCACTACCAGTTAAGACAGGATAATTATCCAGTTTCGCTGGTGTGACACCTTTGATAGTGAAGGTGGAACCGAAAGGTTTTTTCCATCGTTGGACATGATTGTGGTGGTTGGTAGATGGAAGAAAGTTGGTTGACTTAGGAAGTTTTTTGGTGGATGCTAGAATTGATTGCAGGCTTAAGGCTACCGAGCTGATAACCTATTGAAGGGTGGTGGTGTATATGGTTGTATACACTTGGTATCTTCAATTAAATGGTTGTGACTACTCAGGGGGCTTAGACTGTACTTGGGTGATTATGGCAATAATGTGTTTGGGTGCGAATGGTATCTTATTGTGTGATGTTATGTTATAGATTATTTACATGATGATTAACCAATCCCACATACTTCCAGATAGCCCCTTAACTAGTCTCCTTTAGGAGTGGTCTTCAGGTGAATGTAGCGATTGGGGGTATGTAATCTATCACTTATCTAGTTCCATTACCTTAGCCCTGCATGCTACACTACGTGGATGACAATTTACTACTAATGTGAAAAGCGCATTCATGACAAGTACTTTTCCGGAGCAAATTTAACACCATGTCGGTCAGCCCACTTTTCACTAATCCCATGCAGCCTTTCGAACTTTCTACAATTTTCTTCTGTAGATTCGGACCAGGTCAGTATATTAGTATCATCCGGGAATCCTACAGCCGTCGAAGACGGTGACTGAAGTTCGGGAAGAAGCGTGCTGACAAAGAACAGGAACAGAATCGGTGAAAGAGAGGAGTTCTGTGGAATCCAAGTACTGGTAGGAAACTGTTCTCCTTTGAACGAACCAAGGTTCATCGACGTAGTTCTATCCTCTAGAAACGACTCGATGTATTGCGTCGTCCATCTTGGTATTGTTGAGATGAAATAATTATTGATCTATTAATTAGAGTAAAAATGCATGAGAAAACCATTACGAACTATTGCTATCTTATATACATAATTAGTAGTCCACGAGTGATTTAGTTCTTCAACGACGGTGCAAGTGTCCTCTACTGGTACCCTGATAGAAGTGAGTGATCTGTCTTCCTGCCTCCCGTTTAATGGCGGAAGGTCAGCATCACGTGACTGACGTCTCTTTCAACCTAACACCACACAAATGTTCTACCTAGCTGGTAAACACCATCAGCCAGGTAAATGTATGACTCATTTGCTATTTAGCTCATACTAACATTGTATATTCTAGGTTTCAACAGGTATACCTTTAGCCCTCATGTTGTGGATTAGTCTCTTGTGAGACTCATTATCGAAAGCTCCGGATATATCGAGGCTGAGTAGCTTCCCTACTCATCTTTTGTTCTTTCCCCATATTGAGTGTACTTGTTCTGTGATAAGTTCAACTGCGGAGATGGTAGATCTCAGTTATCGGGCTCTCATTTGTTCGTCAGGGAGTAGATGATGAGCTTCGGCTGCTTTCGATAATCTGTTGGCCACAAGCTTGTCGAGGACTTTTCCCAAGGTATTAAGGAGTGCAATTGGTCGGTATGCTTAAGGGTTATCATACGATTCCTTCTGTGGCTTTCGCAGCACAATTGTGACCGACTCTTTGAAACCTTTGGGGTGGTAACCGATGGAGATGCAGGCATTGAAAAGTTTCTCGAGGAACTTGCCCAGGGTTATTGAACAATTTTCAAGCATCAAGTTTGAGATACTGTCTGGCCCAGCAGCTTTCTCGCTTGCCAGGTTTGCCATGGTATCCTGGATCTCGCTTGCTGTGATAATGCTAGATACTGTGATTAGTTCTTCGGGATACCTCGTCCCATCTATATCTTCCAGATTAGCTTGTTCAGGCTGAGTAAAGAAGACTTGCGCCAGTATATCCGCTTTTTCGGTGTCTTCGGTAAATATGTTTCCATCTTTATCTTTGATATCGGGAAGTTGCGGAAGTCGTGATTGCTCTTCCGGACTTTTCTTAGCCCACTTGGCAGGCTTCCACAGCTAAGCTGGACCGTTAGTGGCCTCAGAGACTATAGCTCACCATCCAATCATTTTGGCCTTCTTGATCAGGCTTTTCTTTTGGTTAGAAGATTTCTGGTATTCCACCCAGCTTTCCTCGGAGCCTAGCTTGGTCCGCAATATTCTTGCCTTTCGCGCTTCTTTCACTGTCTCACTACAATCATTAGTCCAGTGTGGTTTGGCGAAAGTTGACATTCTGGCAGTTGGGATCGCTTCCTTGATGGTTTCCTTGATGGTTTCCTTGATGGTTTCCTTGATGGCCTGCGTATTGGCGATTTCTCTTTTGTCGATAGATTCCGGAGAGTTCAGCTGGAGGTGGTCTATTGGAAGCCTACTTAGCTTGAAAGCGAGTCTTTGGTTAACTTTTTCCCAATCTGCTTTCTTCCATTGTGGTCGTGGTTGTTGTTCTTCTCGATTTGGTGGCTCAAGGTGGAGCTGAGTGCGAATTGGTATGTGATCAGATGAGGCTTCGAGGTCTAGGGCTGGTTTATGTGCTATCACGGTACTTTCCAGGACATTTGATACAAAGGCCAGATCCAGCGTACTCTGACTTCCTCTACTCTTCCATGTGATTGTTCCTTTGGGGAGTATGAGGTTCAAGTTATGCACTCCCAGCATTTCGATGAAGCTATCTGTGATTTTGTGTTGCCTAAGTACTGTCTGCCCCCTCACTGCGGATGATGCACATTAAAGTCTCCGACTAGAATGTGTTGCCCTTCTTGGGATAGAATCTGAGGGAGCCACCTAAGTTTCCCTTTTTCTAGGCTGCTGTGG
This sequence comes from Blumeria hordei DH14, assembly GCA_900239735.1. NCBI lineage: Eukaryota > Fungi > Ascomycota > Leotiomycetes > Helotiales > Erysiphaceae > Blumeria > Blumeria hordei. Next base: position 577,745 of record OENG01000037.1, on the reverse strand, counting down.
TGTAGTGGGCGTGGATTATACACGCTATGTATCCAGATTTTACCGCAACTAGATTCAAGACTGATAGATGTAATGTCTCCTTGAGATTCTTCGGACACTTCTTCTCTTCTCCATTTACTAGTAGCTATATCCTTGCTAATGTAAATGCATGTCCTGCCTATGTGTCCATGTGGAAAGACCAGATGGTAAGCAGGGTGGGTGACTGTCGTTTGTTCTGTGGGATAGCGCCAAGGTTCTTGTAAAGCGACGATCTGTTGCTTCTGCGGGTTTAAAGCCAGAAGGAAATGATTCTGCACTCCATTCTTACCCCTGTTGACGTTGTACTGTATAATTGTTAGGATTAGTCCGCCCTTCATTGTTCCATCTCGCTTTTAGTTTCATCTGCTTCGGGTACCCGTGTCACAGTCCGGGATGCCAATTTATTAGGTGTCTCTGCAGGGTTTGCAAAGAGACCTTGTACTTTAGGAACCACAAAGGGGACGTTCCGAGGTCTGCCAGGGCGTCTTGGTTCAATACAGTCGGCCCCGACTAGCGGTGCTGTTAAGGCTGACCTTCTCTTTCGGCTTCCGACGATTTGCCACACGTCGTCATGGTTTACTGTGGTTGACGGACCCGTGACAAATCTGCCTGGGTCCTGGGTTCTGTTTTGTATGGCTCTGTATTTTGCTGCTACTCGAATTGAGGAACTCTGGTCCCATGTTTTGTGTCCCTTGCCACAATTACTGCGGCGTACATCTTGTTTCCCCCCACAATTGCGTGTGTTGTGCTCTCCTGCACAGTGACCGCATTTTTATTCTGCGGCACAAAATTTGGCAATGTGTCCGTACTTTTGGCAATCGAAACATTGTAGCATGCGAAACCCTGTCCTGAAAATTTCGGTTGCCTTGAGCTCATATTGCCACATGATCCCCTTTGATATTGCTATGTCTTCCTGTTAGATTAGATTTTTAAATTAGATTTTTTTATTAAAGTCCCTACTGAGTCTAAGACTATGAAGGACATTGTGAATCTAACTAAAGATTCTAATTACATTTGAGAAATTTAATTTTGAAATATGCCAAAATTTGTTCTTATAGATATTGAGGGACAAGCCCTTTGTCTGCTTGTTCGGCCTGTACAATCCACAGGATTATTGACCCTGCTTTTTTCTCATGATGTTGGGTTTTCTTTAGCCATGCGGCTCTTTGGATGACCATACCTTGGATGTACACGTCGTTGGCTTTCTGGAGCTGTTTTAAGTGCTCCGGGATTTCTGGCTCAAAGGAGAGCGGCATGTCATGAACAAGAACCTGGTGTATAGGACCCACGACTTGTGCTGAGGGCGCGAGCTTTGTGGTCCGCTCCTTGTGTTATTCCATTAATTCTTTAGTACCTTCTCCTGCAAAGTAGACTTTAACTTGGCCGTTGGTCATTTGTCTCGCTCCTACTATCTGTTTCACGCCTATCTTCTTAACCAATTCCTCGCTCATCTTCTTAACCAATTCCTCGCTCGAGAGTTTGGCTATCTGTTGGAAATGGAGACACGGAGTGTTGTGGACGTATGGGCCCTCCATTTCGTCTAGGTTCCCGACACGATCTTGTGTGTGTTTAAGAGGTTGGAATGGGTAATATGGTAGCGCTTTAGGCTACCTATTAGATATACGAGCGGCTGTATGGCGTGGGCACAAGGAGGTAATTGGGGGTTTTCTATGCCTAGATGGCGCCACACTCGTTTATGGTGTGGCTTAGGCTACGTGTCGCTTACACTTGTACTTGTAGCGCACACTTTCCACACTTTTAGCTGTAATCCGAACATGACACTCTTTTAGTCAACTTCTACTTTCGTTCCATGAATATTGCGCCCATTTCATTGCGCGATATTTCCAACACTATCTCCTTTTTTTCTTTGTCATCTTGGATACGGATTGTAGTTCCGTATGACTCGCCCTTGCTTGCAACTTCTGCCCAGGAGCGGCCCTGGGCTAGCATCGGTGATTGCTTCTGTGCCATGGTAGCTTTAATTCCTTTTATCTCCTGTAGAATCTTTGTTGAAATATGATATATATTGGAATGCCAAGGATAACTTATTTGTAAGTCCGGCTAATTAGACTATCAAATTCCCTATCCTATATCATTGTCATCAGTAAATCCCTCACGGAAAGTTTAACGCACATTGGCATTTATTTCACACTAGCATTCCAGCGGATGACTGTGTCTCAAATGCAGGTTATAGGTTTCTCGGATCTATTACCGACACACATGTATTTAGCTTTATATTCCTGGCTCATATATCTGTACGTATATAGATCTACATCTACAAGGATCATAACTTATGATCCATGGAGATTGATAAATACTGGTCAAAAACCACAGTTGATATGATATGCGCACACGCAATCTCACTCTCATCAGCTCAGTTTTACTCAGAACCATACATCTCAATACACTTGTTTCCAGTCAATTCTTCCTTCTAAAACTTCATACGAGACTTACTGTATCGGTCTAACCGCCGACACTGATTCCGCTCTAACCTTCATATTCGCTCAAGCTCATAACTTTAAAAATCTTAGCCATTGCAGAGTTTTCATCACTATGGCTTATCTGGTTTGGGATGAGAGGGGTGACTTTCGCTTTCTGGAGGCATTCGATAACTTGAATTGCCTCTTCAATAATTCTTCTGTATGCTCTACTGGAAAACTCCTCGCCTTTAGTTGCGTCCTTGAACCTCTTCACGGACGCGTTTGTATCTTTTGGCATTTTTATCGCGACGCGACCACTTCTAGAACCCGCGCAGGGCGTTCCACCATTAGTTGCTCTCGTAGGAATACTTGTGATCACGATTACGATATGCTGTCAAATTTATGGATAAAAATCTATAGGGTCGACTTTTCGGAATGTGGATGTTTTTCTATTTTAATAATTTAATTTATTGTTCTGTTTGAGTCTATGACTATGTAGGACATACTGGTCCTCTCTGCCTACATGCCAAGGATACCTATACCAGTAGTATATACCTTCCTATGCCTCCCATACATCTCTCCCCAAACAGTACCGCCCCGCACAAGTCCTAGTTCGATCATACACTTAGAAGAGGCTTTTACCCTTCATTATCTCCCCTCCCTAGCCGATGAAATGATGGCCTTTTACGAGTGTTTGGCAGCCAGGAAAAATCGCAAAAACCACTGGGTGCAGAGCTCTCCTAATACCTACATTAAGACTAAGTCCGAAGACAAAGTGACCCTTCTGAAGCGTTCGAAGAGGCAGGCCAGCTGGGCGCTGCAGACTTGTGGGTACCTCTGGAAATTCACACTCTACCTTTCTAGCCTCCTTTCAACTCCTTCCACGAAGGTCATGCTGAAATGTCAGAAAAGTCTTGACAGAGCGTGATTGCTGTGTGTCAGCTTAGCCAAACATCTTTTGTGCCGTCCAGAGCCCTGGGGAGTGCCGTTGACTTATTGACAAAAAAAGCTCTCCTGGCTAAGTAGCCAAAATCTAAGCCTTGGCGCCCACAATTGTTCCAAAAATAAAAAGCCCTAGAAAATGCCAGTCATAATATGGTTTTAAGAGAACTGCTCCCCCTGTCGCTACATATCTCAGCCGCCTATGCTTCCCCAAAATGTATAGCTCCATTAGAGCAACAGTCTCTAATAAACCATGACCCGAGCTTTACATTTTATGACTTAATTTTCCTCTTTGTGGGTATAATCTTCCATTTAATTGTGAGGTTAGGGTTAACGCACTTTAAAAATCATCGTTTGATCATAAGCGGCACCACGTTCCACGAACGTGATTTCATCGTTTCGTTTATCTCTACTATCTTAATCAACCTATAATATCCGAATCACCGATTTTCTCACGCTATGCTCTGGCATGGCGGATTGGGGAATCATAAACGTGGTTTTCATGGCTGGAAAAATATTTACGGCGCCACCAACTGACAGCGAAATAGCCGCAACTACGGCTGTAGACCCTCTCGGAACGTTTACAGGCGTTAAAATGGATTACCTAAAGACTGTAGGGGTTTATTTAAGTAAGGTTTGAGACAAACTGGTGATCGCAGGCACTGATAAATCTGCGGCACCGATAATGGAGATAGATGAGGTTATCGAAGCCTTTAAAATCCACGCTAAGACGCTACGATTGAAGCTGTTGGCAAAGCCAACGGAGGAAAGGATGCTAGTTTTAGAGAAGGCAATTAAGAAGAGTCTCGAGGAGCCGATGCGCAAGACGGCTCCTCAGTCAGCACAAAAATGGGAGGATGACCCAAACACACCTCAATGGTCGCACCGCCATCTATCAAAGCGGCAGTACGGACAGGATTTGAACGAGCAAACAAGATGCAGCCGACAGACCTGCTTAACAAGGCAAAACTACACATCGATGGAGCATACGCCGTAAGGAAACTACGTAGCAACGATACTGAGGTGTTCGTACAGTCGGTCTTCTAACGAGACGCCCTGAGGATGGCGCAGCATAAGGAGTTCTGCGTTTTGAAGCAAGATTATCCTGTTGAAATTCTAGGTGTCCCACTGGGGACAATAATACATGGAGGAAAGAACGCCAACAATAGCATGGCAATTTCAAAAATGAAGACGGAGACAAAATCTCGGATTCCTGGAATCCAAATCAACAAGGTAAGGTGGCTTTACGACAGCAAAGAGCACAAATGGACGGGAAAAATTAGTCATACTCGAGTATTGGTGATCGCGAGCCTGCCAACAGAAGCACTTCAACGCGAAGTGATAAAAACGGCATTGTTTTCAACTCAATTCTGTAAACGGCCCAGTCCTAGTCACCCCAAGTGCAAATTAAGCAGTGATTCAACAGCAGTCAATGGGGGCATACCGAAGCTTCCTGCAACATGGCAAGGAGATGAAGATATTGTGCAGGCACCCATCAGACCAGGGACTGCTCGAAGAGAAAGGTGCTTTGCTGCAACTCTGGCAAGGCCCATGTGTCGTGGAATTAGGGGACGTGTCAAAACTTCACGGATTACAAGATCAGCGTCCAGAGGTCGCGATATGGATTCATGGAGTGAACGGTAGACTTAAGACGAGAGAAATATACACCAACAGCACCTCAAAATAAACAAACTGTTGAAATAGATAGTTTCAGACCAAGTCTTTAGTATCACGTGAAGGTATACATTAGTAAGCTAGGCGAGCATCGCGAGTCAGTAAGCTTCACGATGATTAGAGACCATCCTTTTTGTAATCTAGTTACTACACAACAATCGATCTGCTGCACTAATGTTTAACACAAACGCATAATTCGAGAAATTCCAATATTACCCATTTTAACCCTCCCATTCGCTTCATATAGTGATACACAAATCAAATTGTAATAGTTTGCCATCGGCGGCATTCAAAATACCTCGGACGCGAAAAACACGATCAGCGGCATCACCAAAAATCGCGTCAACAAGCCATATGAATGGTATTGCGCAATCCGAGATCACGCCAAAACGAATCTAACGAGCAGAAGACTCGAAAGTAGTGACAAAAATATGAACGCCATCGCGGCCGCGCTACAAGCGAAGGACAACTATGTCTCCGAGGTAGAGATAGTGGATGCAGAACTCGAGAAGTTAAAAACTCTCTCAGACTCGAAATGGGCTGGAGGAAGCCCAAAGGACGCGGAACTAACTCCAAAACCCGCAGATACCTCCAGTATAAACCGTCGCCGCGCCACGGTTCCAGTCACAGTATATAGTTTAGAAGGACGAATAGAGGTCACTGCCGAAATGGTGGCTGCGGAGATCCTCGGAGTCACTAACTACACTCCGAAGAAAGTAAGGATTCACGGAAATACCAAGTTTGTGGCCCCCTATATATCGTTGGTGGCTCTATTCCCCAGGGGCACCAGCCCAAAGCCTGGCTTCAGGCTCTTCGTCGACTTGGGGACAGCCACAATCCAACGAACTCGGCCCCCTATACAGCAGTGTAGAAGATGTCTTGGATTCCACGCTACCCATGGATGCTCTTGGGCGCCCGCTTGTTGGAACTGTGGATCCACCATGCACCCTTCCCGAGAGTGCAAAGTAGCCTCTAGATTCTGCAACTGCGGAGGGCCACACCAATCCGGCAGCCGAGATTGCCTGGCGCGCCCTCCAAGTCTAGACCGGCTACCAAGGAACAACTCGTGATGATTTAACAAGCTGCTTAACGCGAGTATCAGGCCATTGCTAGAGCCAGAGCTGCCACAGCTACCGCTAGAACCATACTAACGTCTCCAGCTGCTGCTAAGGACACCTCTTCATCAGACACAGAAATGACTGAGGGTTCGGCATTTGGGGCCTTGAACCCTGAAGAAGCTTTGTGAAGGACGTCCTACGGGCCTCTTCCAGCCTCCCTTCTACACTAAGTTTTATATCAATCAACGTAGGTAGGAGAGTGTCACTGTGGCTCACGGGTCAGGTACCAGAAGAAAGAGAATATAACTGTGTTGTGCGATAGTAAGAGAAGAGAAGTCTAAATACAAGAGATATCTATACATATGTTCTAGTCTATGACGCTAGCCCTTAGTCCCGTGACAGAGAGGCTCATCACACAAAATCGCGCTTTCCCGAGCTTACGAGCTAGGCGTAGATGTTGTCTTTATACAAGAGCCTTCATGGAAAAAAGCCACAAAGGTAACAAAGTCATACCCTGGTTACGACTTCCATACACCACATGGCGGCGTAAACGTTCGACCCAGGGCTGTGACTTATACATTAATCAACAGGAGAATCTATTCGGCAAGTCAAACCTTTCCCTGTGATCCCCCGACGGCGGACTACTGCTGGGTGTCAGGAAATGCTGCTTAGTCATCTAGTTGGTCAAGTGCAAGGTGTCCACATCCTTGGTACATAACACATCTTGATCACTCTATACCTGTAGTACTCACGATATACATTCCTCTGCATATCCCATATTACCGTCTACATTATCTTACTGTCGTGATAATCCCTTCTTAATATCCCAACAGGTTATGAGACCGGTGTTTAACAATTCATCGGCTTCCGTTTCAGAACAATCATCAACAATGTCTTCACTCACCGCAGAACTAAGAGGCACCCGCAATCAAGATGGTCTTCCATTATACAAATCTAATTGGGGAAACATTGTGATCCTAGGCCTTGGAACCTATACAGAGTGGCGGATTACTTGCGAGATCGCCTTGATAAACGCAGGCGTTTTAAGTATTGCTGATGGTACATGGAAGAGACCTAATGCTAACAACTATGTACATGCCTTACGTCCAAATACTCGTGTATGAATATTGGCTTTGATTACGTAGATAGAGACTTAAGTCATGTGATTTAATTAGCGAAGTGCTGGGGGAACTGCTATTTGGCAGGAAGGTAATTGAGAGAGAGGACACACACACACACACACACATACACACTTTTTCGTACCTGTTTCAAACCTCTCGTGCTAGCACAATAATCTACCGGTGATATACCGACACTGATCAGTGATCCGTAACATCGGTCACAGATCTGTACGCGGTTACCAATCGAAGGAACGTCCCTTGGAGTCGTCGACCTTGTCTGAACTGAGCTCCGACGTGTCAAGCCCAAGGAGCATTAAGTATTCGCTCTTCTTGCTTCTGCGTCCATCAACGCACCCCGTCAATTAAGCACTAAGTATTCGCTCTTCTTGCTTCGCGTCAATCACGCAATTAACTATTGAAAAAAAAAAAAAAAAATGTCTAACTCATCAGCAGAACAAAAATCACTGGGGACTACGGAAGAGATCACAGCATATGTCAAAAACAGACTGGAGTTATATAAAGCCAAAGGTGCAAAAGATGACTCGCTTTGGGAAAGATGGTTAGAGGATTTCGAAAACTGGGACGTAGACCAGTTCAGCAAGATCAATTCAGATCTTAGGAGGGAATTCCGAGACTTCCTAATTTCTCGTGGAGTATACATGACACCAAATCCAAAAGGGAAACATATCGATCAACAACTAGCCACAGAAATGAAGAGGGATGAGTTTCATGAATGGACTCCTGAAGAACTTATTTACTACAGGAAGAAAAACCCTTTTGGCGTAAGCACACGATGCGATCCCAAAGATCCAAACTACGTTGAAGAAGAAAGCATACTTGGGGCCACCGCAGAGTATAAAAAGTACCAAGATTTTAGAGTTGATAACAAGGAGCGGATAAAAGATCAAACTGAAGCAGAAAAAGGAAAGGGAAAAGAAAGGAGTGGACAAACCACTGACGACAGCAACTATGCTGCAATTTACAGCAAAAGCAGCGGAAAACCACACAACCCTACATCATCACCATCATCAACTCCAGTAATTCTACCATCAACTACCCATAGAAATGAGACACATTGGGAAGATCGCCCACTGCACAAGAGTAGACAACTAGAATCCCTCGTGAGGATGTATAAAGAAGAAGACAAGTACAGTGATGGGACTGATAGCTTTGATTACAAGCGAAAGATTTTTCTCAACAACTGTAATAACGCCTGTGTCGAGAAGAAGTACCTGAAGGACGCTTTAACCATAATGTTTACCGGCGATGCCAGTGAAAAATATCTGGATCTCACATTGCACGATGAAAATTTATCTTTCGACGAGCGATGTAACATTATCAAATCACACTATGAAACAGTCCACTGGGTAAACAGACGTGAAACAATTTGGAACACTCTCAATTTAATTGAAGAAATGCGGAAAAGTCCAGATAAACTTCAAGCTTTCAACAATCTCGAAAAAGAACTTCGTCGTGTTCAAAGGGGACTCGAATCCCACGCTGGTGATGCTGCATTGCGAACCAGAATTATCAATGCTTGCTCTGGAGTTGCAGACCTACACTTTGTTTTATTCTCTCCGGCAAAAACAGCAGAAGGTGTTTGTGCAGATATACGAGCGAGATTTATGCAATTATCACTATCCGGCACATCAATTTCTCAATATCATCAGCTCAGTCACGTTGAACATAATAGCTTTGATAACTCTTATTTAGCTGAGCGGCAGTACCAACCAGTGAGAGGAAGTAGTACAGGTAGAGGAAGCCAAAATTTTCGTGGAAGAAGAAAAATAGGATCAGGACCTAGTATGGTAAAGTCAACCTGGAATAAACGCTGCATTGTGTGTAAAAAGACAAATTGTTGGTCTTCTGAACACACACCGGAAGAGCAGAGAGCAGCGTTTGAAAAAATTAAAAAGACGTACCCTCAAAAGACGAAAACGCCGTACAACAATTTGTCCTGCAATTCGAAGGAGAATCTCTAGACGCTGAGTTACACCATTTTTTAGCTGTAAACGAGCTCACTGACGAGCCAGAATCTGAGGATGGATACTGTTACCAAGAAGAAAGTCAAAATTTTCTTATTTCAGAAATTGGAGGGAAAAATGTCGCGGGCTACCTTCAAGACCTAACAACTTTCCACAAATTTACAGCACCAAAAACGAAATATGCAGCATCAAAACAAGAAGAAAAAATGTTAATAACAGTTGCATCACTAGACTTCGATTTTCCTGGTGTCAATAAAAGCTTCGATTTGGAGACAGATACCCCTGCAGTTTTTCATTTGTTCAGAAATGTATTTTCTATTGGTAATGACTATAATGAAAGATACGATGAAAGAGTTTTCCATGGCGTTTTGGTCGATACAGGTGCAGCGGGTCGTTCCACAGTTGGAGTTGGACAAGCCAAAGCACTTAAGCATTTACAAAAGGAGTTAAAGGTCGATAGAACAAGGGCTGGAGAGGTAAAAATATCGGGAATTGGCGACGGCGTTTTTATTTCTATTGGTTCTATTACTTTGGATACGCCGTCGGCAGAGTTACGTTTCACATTTTACCCTGCAATACACCGTTTTTGCTCGGCTTACAAGACATGACACGATTAGGTGTCACACCTGATGTGCAGAAAAACGTCATGATCAAAAACCAAAAGCCAGTAGCAGCTCTCATTCGAAAATACGGCCATCTATGGATGACACTCGGCCACTTCCAGTCTTTATTTATTTACGAATCTAATAATGAACCTATTTGTTACTTAACAGAACAACAAATTAGGACATGTCACCGTCGATGGGGACATCCATCAGCTTCTAGAATGTGGAAAATTTTTCGGCGAGCTGGTCATGACATTGACATAAAAATCATTGACCGGATATCCAAATTTTGCAATGACTGTCAGCTAAACGCTCATCGGCCTCTACGATTCAAATTTACCCTCACTAATAAAGATGTTCCATTCAATCATACAGTCTACGTCGACGTAATGCATCTAGAAGACGGACCGGCTGTACATCTAATAGACGCTGGAACTAACTTAGGATCAGCAGATTTCCTTACTGGGCCTGACAAAGAAGGGGCTATCTCTACTTGTAATTCAATTGAACGCTGTTGGAATAATGTCTACATTGGTCCACCCGAAAATTTAATCCACGATGCCGGCAAGAACTTCGCATCCGCAGAATTCCGTGCAACCGCCTCGGGATGGAAGACCCGCGTTGTTGAAGTTCCCATAGAAGCGCACAATTCTATTGGAAAAGTTGAGCAGGCCCACAAAAATCTTCGCCGGGCTTATACCATTTTCAAACAACAATTTTCCGGGCAAAATGTCGACCGTCATTCAATCCTTAAAATGGCTGTAAAAGCACTTAACGACTCAGCTGGTCCAGATGGCCTTGTACCAACTCTTTGCGCGTTTGGTGCTTATCCCCGTATTACTTGGAACGATGCTCCCGCGCCAGTATCAAAACAAAGAGCGGACGCTATGCAAAAGGCAATGGACGAACTCCAAAAACATCGCGCCACACAGCTTATCAATCTAGCTAAAAATATGCGGAACGGACCACGGCATACTCACCTTGAAGATATTCCTGTGGGAGGTAAAGTTCGAGTGTGGCGCGAGGCAACGAAGAATACACGAGGAAGATGGACAGGACCGTTTGAACTGTACAACAAGGAAGGTGAGACAATAACGGTGCTAATAAATGGGGAAAAGAAAAACTTTCGATCAACATCAGTTAACAAATGGTTTGAAGATAACGAAGACCCTAATACCCAACGTGACGCTAGCTCAGACCTACCATCGTTAAATCCAGAAATCAATTTAGAAAATGATTCAATGCCATCACTTCAACTAAGACGCAGTCAAAGAGATGGTAGATTCACTGGCCAATACCAGACTGAAGATCACCTCAACATTAGCCCCGAAATACAATCTCATCTATATCTATCTCAAAATGAAGAAGCAATTCAACTCTCCCTTGACCTACGTTCAAAGGGTCTCATTAAAACTCCCGGACCACCATTTTTCGCTTCAACCAAAAAGGAAATAGACAGCCTGCTGGCGAATGATGTCTTCCAATTCATACCTTCGAACAATTTAATATTAGGAAAGCGTATCTACAAATGTAGAATTGTCAAGGGAATTAAAGGCAAGGAAACATCTACGCCCTTCGAAAAATCTCGCCTAGTTGTACAGGCATACAACGATGAAGGTAAATCCTTGGTCTTGACCCAGTCGCCTACTGTACAACGGGCAAGCCAACGACTTATTTTCTGCTTTGCAATTTGCTTGATCAGACAATTCGGCCTCATTTTGTTTCTTCGAGACATACAGCAAGCGTATACACACTCAAGGACCCATCTTATTCGGGACATATATTGCTGGCCTTCTCCGGAAATAGTACAAGCAAAGAACCTACCGCCAGGTACTCTTATGCACGTTGTGAAACCTCTGTATGGAATTCCAGAGGCGGGCAACCATTGGTTCGACACCTGGATTAAGTACTTGACAAAAGAACTCGCTTTGAAATCATCCTGTTTTGACCCGTGCTTACTTGTAACACACAGCAAGCCATTCAGCATTTCAGGAATGCAAGTCGATGATACTCTCTTCCTTGGAACCGAAGAATTCCTGAGATTAGAAGACGCTAAGCTAATAGAGGCAAAATTTCCCGCGAAACCCATTGAACGCCTATCTGAGAAAAACCCCCTTCATTTTAATGGTTTATTAATCACTCTTCGAGACAACGCTTTACACATAGAACCTAATGGTCAAGGCAAGAAGATCAAGCTTGTCAATCTTCAAGACCCCAATAGACTCGATATCTACAAGAGACAAAGAGCGCTTGGAGCATGGATTTCTTCGAACTGTCAACCACTTGTTGCCTTCAAATTATCAAGAGCAGCCCAATTTCAAAATCCTGAAGATCAAGAAATTAATGATCTCAATAGCGCACTTAGAGAACAACAGAAAGACGTCAACCGTGGATTAAGATACATTAGTCTAGATATTGACAAGCTGAAAGCTTACTGCTGGGTTGATGGCTCATTTGCCAATAACAAAGACCTTACCTCACAAATAGGTTTTGTAATCACTCTTGGGAACGAAACATTTGGTGAGAATAAATTCACTTTCTGCGGTAATATAATCCATTGGAGCTCAACTAAGTGCAAAAGAGTGACTCGAGCTGTACTAGCGTCGGAGCTATATGCCATGACCAATGGTATTGATATTGCAATCCCCTTGTGTATGACAGTCAACCAAATCATGGATCAACTAGCTCTACCGATGGTTCCGTTGATAGTTTGCACCGATAGCCGCAGTCTATACGAATGCCTAGTGAAACTCGGAACCACTAAGGAAAAGCGACTGATGATTGACGTCATGGCTATTCGTGAATCATACGAACGTAAAGAACTTGCTGAGATACGATGGATAAACGGTAAGGATAACCCAGCAGACTCTATGACAAAGGTAAATGCGACTTCAGCTTTAAATAAGCTCATTGACTCGAACGAATTGACAGTCAGATTGGAAGGGTGGGTCGAGCGAAAGTAGAATCGAGGAGTATGGCAACCGGCCTGACCAAAGTTCTTATTGGTTAAAAACATCACTTTAAAGAGTTTTCAGTGTATGAATATTGGCTTTGATTACGTAGATAGAGACTTAAGTCATGTGATTTAATTAGCGAAGTGCTGGGGGAACTGCTATTTGGCAGGAAGGTAATTGAGAGAGAGGACACACACACACACACACACATACACACTTTTTCGTACCTGTTTCAAACCTCTCGTGCTAGCACAATAATCTACCGGTGATATACCGACAACTCGATCGGTCTCCTCAAGCGCACCACATCACGATGTCGATACCAACGACAACGAATTTCAAGTACAGGAAGAGAAATGGTTGTCTAAAGCCCGCGACACCAAGTCATTATATCTAACTCTATCGAAACACAACTAATGGAGCAGTCGCTCGGGTTCCTGAGGAACATCGATCCTGCCGGATTATGGAATTTCCTCCTTCAAATGGACCCAAATAAAGATCCAACAACAATCGTAGAGCTGAGGTCCAAGTTTGCCTCCATGAAGTTTGATCCGAGAGTAGACAAAATCCAGTCCCTTGTCCTACGTCTCAACAGTCTTAGGGTCAAACTATCAATGACGTCTAGATCGATCACTGAGGAGGATGTAAAGGAGCAGTTAATTGCATCTCTCCCTAAAGATAACTTTAGTTGGTCAACGGCTCGATCACACGCTCTAAACATGGGTAGAAGTCTCGCAGAAACGATAACGTATCTCCAATCTTGCGAGTCCAACATCTCTCATGCTCAGCCACCCCAACCACAAGCTGCAAATCTTGCACGCAGCAGCAATAGAAAAAGAGGACGTGGTACATATCAAAGGGGACGCAATTTAACGCACTTTGATCGCCGTGATCAAGCCGCGGAGAGCCTAACCGAAAAGGAAAATATAGAGGAATGGCAACTGACGAAAAGGAGTGTTTCTTTTGTGGCAGAAAAGGACATGTAGAACGAGATTGTCGCATTAAGCAATCTAAAAGCAGAGACCAAGAACATGAATAAAGCTAGGAGTTATGCTGATGCTCGTTATGTCCAAGTTAGAAACATAAATGAAAATGATTCACCCTATCTGTCTTATCATCTTGAACATAGTCACACCGCTTGCTCAGAGCAGAACCTGGATGAAAGTTTACCTCTATCCAAAATATCAAGTAAAAGTAAAAGCCCACAAAATAAAAGAATTTCCGAAAATATACAGAGCTTGATCACCAGCGGGATTTATAAACTCCTAAAATTTACACGGCTTTTGAACCCTAATGCAACAGCTTTCCCAACTGTCACAAAACACGCCTTACTTACCAAGCCCAGAAAATTCTCACAATAATTGACTCTGGCGCGTCAGAACATTTTAGTGGTATGAGGGACGACTTCTCTACGCTTAAAAGATGGAGCAGTCCAAAGTCTGTCCAAATTGCAGATGGAAAAGTTATTCAATGCGAAGGCTATGGCAATATATCTTTTAGGACAAGTGACAAGGAAATTGAACTAAGAGAAGTATGGTTTATTCCTGAGTTTGGTCAAATGCGGCTTCTGTCAGTCTGGGCCTTCAACAAGAGAGGTATAAATGTAAAGTTTGCTGATGGCCATTGTCAAATAATACGGAACGGCTCAATCTTGTTTGAAGCAGAAGGAGAGGATGGTGTCTTCAAAGTTAAAACCAATCAATACCTCAAGCAACATCAGCCACAAAAGTTCAGCAACAAATCCGCACCAAACAGAGACTGAGTGGGATTTTGCACAGAAGAATGGGCCATCTTAACATCAAAGATATTGATAAGATTCTGAAAACAGGATACACCGGACTGAAAGTCCCTAGTGAGAAAAGATCAATTCCGATTGGATCAAATTCTTGTGAAGCATGCTTAGCAGGAAAGATGAAAGAAAACTTCAACAAGAAATCTGACAATCGTTCAAACACCATTCTTCGTCGAGTTCACTGCGATATCTCAGGAATCCAATCCATCTCAGTCAGAGGATATCGGTTCTTCTTCCTCATGGTAGACGATGCAACAAGGATGTGCTGGGTCAGATTACTAAGGACGAAGGAAATGAACGAGGTCCTAGTCACATTCAAGCAAATAAAGGCCGAAGCTGAGCAAAGGCCGAAGCTGAGCTGCAATTTGGCAATAAGATTGCCTACATGAGAGCTGACAATGGTAGGAGTGAATTTGGTACTGCCCTTCAACACTACTTGAAAGAAGTAGGTGTAACGTTTGAACCAAGTCCACCATATAAACACTCAATGAACGGAGTAGCTGAAAGATGGATGGGCATTATAGCTGTCATAGCAAGGTCTATGCTATATGAGGCACAGTTACCTCACCAGCTCTGGGATTACGCTGTCGAGCATGCAGCCTGGATCAAGAACAGGGCTCCCACATCTGCGCTACCTTTTGCTGATAATGACGCCCCAGAAAGATTAACTCCCTACAGCGCTTATTATGGAAAGCCTGCAGATCTAGCAAATATCAGAGTTTTCGGGTGCAAAGCAGATGTGCTTTACCCTGCCGAGTTAAATCCTCAGAAATGGCAACCTCACATTAGGGAGGGAAAATTCATCATGATAGGAATGACTTCAACGAAAATTTGGAAGCTACTTGATACGCTTACCCTAAGAGATACAATCTCTGCTGATGTTGAGTTCAATGAATATGAGTTTCCTAAGATTGACATATCACTCTTTACTCTACCTGATAGACTAGATGTGCTACACCTAGACAAGTACCTTTAGAGCGAACAAAGATGTACCAGTCGCAGCTGATAGAAGCTAGACAGAAAGGTGTTAAGCAAGCGCGTAAGAAGTACGCTGCAATTCACCCAATTGGGGCAATGAGTTCGAGCGAAAATAACTCTGAATTGCAAAATCCTGTAACTCGCCTGCGAGAGGCTCGAGATGCGTCTGATCAACGCTATATACAGAAGGCTCCCATTAGAATGGTCGAGCAAGAAACCTACATAGGTTCGGTAGAGCTACAGACTCCCGCAATAAGACGTGAAGGAAGCTGCCACGAGAACGCGTGGAGGAAGCTCTCACGCGAACCCATGGTTGAGGCTAGTCTTCCTACTGCAGTAGTGGAAGAGGCCACCATGAGGGTAGTAGAGCAAGAAAATCTAGGAGAGCGAATGAACTTTGACGAAAGTGCTCCTCAGATTATCGGAGAAGCCATCGAACAATCGATTGGGCAGACTCCTTGCTCCTGCCAAAATCAAGATTTGGCAGACCGCTGAGAAGAGTGGCGAAGGCTGTGTTCAACCATGTTGTTACACAAATGCAATATCTGCACAAGCAGTTCATATTAATGCCGGTGAGTCGTCATCGATTCAAGTGCCCACTCCTCCATTTGAATCTATTACTGTTGAACAGGCCATGCATGAAGATCCCAAATTATGGAAATAGGCAATCAAATCAGAATTGCGCTCTCTGCAAGACACCAATACTTATACGATTTTGACTGGGTCTCCACCGCCTGGAAAGAAAATTATATCCAGCAAAATAGTTCTCAGAAAGAAGTTCAGAAGTGATGGTAGCTTAGACAGACGAAAAGCTCGAATCGTTGTCCGTGGATTTGAACAGCAGTACGATATCGATTACTTCGAGACTTTCGCGTCGGTCATACGGTACAACACACTCCGGATACTTCTATCCAAGGCTGCAGCAGACGATCTTGAAATTGAAGCGCTTGATGTGGATACAGCCTTTCTAAATCCAAAGTTAGAAGAGGAGATTTACATGGAGATACCTGACTTCTTTTCCTTACAACACCCTGGAATCAATCGGAAGGAAAATTACCTCAAGCTAAACAAATCGCTATACGGTTTGAAGCAAGCTCCACATATTTGGTTCAAAGAAGTTAAAGATCACTTTAATCGAATTTCCTTAAGGAGCGGAGATTCTGATCCAAATTTGTTTATAGGTAGAGGTGTCTTCGTACTTCTTTATGTAGATGATATGCTAATCATTGGGAAACGCGGAAATTTAAATCCCGTCAAATTAGATATTATGAATAAATGGAGTTGCAAAGCGCTAGGACCAGTTGACACTTTCGTCGGAATTCAAGTGGAAAGAAATAGACAAGAGCGTACAATTCGCATTCATCAAACTGCCTNTACATCTAATAGACGCTGGAACTAACTTAGGATCAGCAGATTTCCTTACTGGGCCTGACAAAGAAGGGGCTATCTCTACTTGTAATTCAATTGAACGCTGTTGGAATAATGTCTACATTGGTCCACCCGAAAATTTAATCCACGATGCCGGCAAGAACTTTGCATCCGCAGAATTCCGTGCAACCGCCTCGGGATGGAAGACCCGCGTTGTTGAAGTTCCCATAGAAGCGCACAATTCTATTGGAAAAGTTGAGCAGGCCCACAAAAATCTTCGCCGGGCTTATACCATTTTCAAACAACAATTTTCCGGGCAAAATGTCGACCGTCATTCAATCCTTAAAATGGCTGTAAAAGCACTTAACGACTCAGCTGGTCCAGATGGCCTTGTACCAACTCTTTGCGCGTTTGGTGCTTATCCCCGTATTACTTGGAACGATGCTCCCGCGCAGTATCAAAACAAAGAGCGGACGCTATGCAAAAGGCAATGGACGAACTCCAAAAACATCGCGCCACACAGCTTATCAATCTAGCTAAAAATATGCGGAACGGACCACGGCATACTCACCTTGAAGATATTCCTGTGGGAGGTAAAGTTCGAGTGTGGCGCGAGGCAACGAAGAATACACGAGGAAGATGGACAGGACCGTTTGAACTGTACAACAAGGAAGGTGAGACAATAACGGTGCTAATAAATGGGGAAAAGAAAAACTTTCGATCAACATCAGTTAACAAATGGTTTGAAGATAACGAAGACCCTAATACCCAACGTGACGCTAGCTCAGACCTACCATCGTTAAATCCAGAAATCAATTTAGAAAATGATTCAATGCCATCACTTCAACTAAGACGCAGTCAAAGAGATGGTAGATTCACTGGCCAATACCAGACTGAAGATCACCTCAACATTAGCCCCGAAATACAATCTCATCTATATCTATCTCAAAATGAAGAAGCAATTCAACTCTCCCTTGACCTACGTTCAAAGGGTCTCATTAAAACTCCCGGACCACCATTTTTCGCTTCAACCAAAAAGGAAATAGACAGCCTGCTGGCGAATGATGTCTTCCAATTCATACCTTCGAACAATTTAATATTAGGAAAGCGTATCTACAAATGTAGAATTGTCAAGGGAATTAAAGGCAAGGAAACATCTACGCCCTTCGAAAAATCTCGCCTAGTTGTACAGGCATACAACGATGAAGGTAAATCCTTGGTCTTGACCCAGTCGCCTACTGTACAACGGGCAAGCCAACGACTTATTATTTCTGCTTTGCAATTTGCTTGATCAGACAATTCGGCCTCATTTTGTTTCTTCGAGACATACAGCAAGCGTATACACACTCAAGGACCCATCTTATTCGGGACATATATTGCTGGCCTTCTCCGGAAATAGTACAAGCAAAGAACCTACCGCCAGGTACTCTTATGCACGTTGTGAAACCTCTGTATGGAATTCCAGAGGCGGGCAACCATTGGTTCGACACCTGGATTAAGTACTTGACAAAAGAACTCGCTTTGAAATCATCCTGTTTTGACCCGTGCTTACTTGTAACACACAGCAAGCCATTCAGCATTTCAGGAATGCAAGTCGATGATACTCTCTTCCTTGGAACCGAAGAATTCCTGAGATTAGAAGACGCTAAGCTAATAGAGGCAAAATTTCCCGCGAAACCCATTGAACGCCTATCTGAGAAAAACCCCCTTCATTTTAATGGTTTATTAATCACTCTTCGAGACAACGCTTTACACATAGAACCTAATGGTCAAGGCAAGAAGATCAAGCTTGTCAATCTTCAAGACCCCAATAGACTCGATATCTACAAGAGACAAAGAGCGCTTGGAGCATGGATTTCTTCGAACTGTCAACCACTTGTTGCCTTCAAATTATCAAGAGCAGCCCAATTTCAAAATCCTGAAGATCAAGAAATTAATGATCTCAATAGCGCACTTAGAGAACAACAGAAAGACGTCAACCGTGGATTAAGATACATTAGTCTAGATATTGACAAGCTGAAAGCTTACTGCTGGGTTGATGGCTCATTTGCCAATAACAAAGACCTTACCTCACAAATAGGTTTTGTAATCACTCTTGGGAACGAAACATTTGGTGAGAATAAATTCACTTTCTGCGGTAATATAATCCATTGGAGCTCAACTAAGTGCAAAAGAGTGACTCGAGCTGTACTAGCGTCGGAGCTATATGCCATGACCAATGGTATTGATATTGCAATCCCCTTGTGTATGACAGTCAACCAAATCATGGATCAACTAGCTCTACCGATGGTTCCGTTGATAGTTTGCACCGATAGCCGCAGTCTATACGAATGCCTAGTGAAACTCGGAACCACTAAGGAAAAGCGACTGATGATTGACGTCATGGCTATTCGTGAATCATACGAACGTAAAGAACTTGCTGAGATACGATGGATAAACGGTAAGGATAACCCAGCAGACTCTATGACAAAGGTAAATGCGACTTCAGCTTTAAATAAGCTCATTGACTCGAACGAATTGACAGTCAGATTGGAAGGGTGGGTCGAGCGAAAGTAGAATCGAGGAGTATGGCAACCGGCCTGACCAAAGTTCTTATTGGTTAAAAACATCACTTTAAAGAGTTTTCAGTGTATGAATATTGGCTTTGATTACGTAGATAGAGACTTAAGTCATGTGATTTAATTAGCGAAGTGCTGGGGGAACTGCTATTTGGCAGGAAGGTAATTGAGAGAGGGGACACACACACACACACACACATACACACTTTTTCGTACCTGTTTCAAACCTCTCGTGCTAGCACAATAATCTACCGGTGATATACCGACAACTCGATCGGTCTCCTCAAGCGCACCACATCACGATGTCGATACCAACGACAACGAATTTCAAGTACAGGAAGAGAAATGGTTGTCTAAAGCCCGCGACACCCAAGTCATTATATCTAACTCTATCGAAACACAACTAATGGAGCAGTCGCTCGGGTTCCTGAGGAACATCGATCCTGCCGGATTATGGAATTTCCTCCTTCAAATGGACCCAAATAAAGATCCAACAACAATCGTAGAGCTGAGGTCCAAGTTTGCCTCCATGAAGTTTGATCCGAGAGTAGACAAAATCCAGTCCCTTGTCCTACGTCTCAACAGTCTTAGGGTCAAACTATCAATGACGTCTAGATCGATCACTGAGGAGGATGTAAAGGAGCAGTTAATTGCATCTCTCCCTAAAGATAACTTTAGTTGGTCAACGGCTCGATCACACGCTCTAAACATGGGTAGAAGTCTCGCAGAAACGATAACGTATCTCCAATCTTGCGAGTCCAACATCTCTCATGCTCAGCCACCCCAACCACAAGCTGCAAATCTTGCACGCAGCAGCAATAGAAAAAGAGGACGTGGTACATATCAAAGGGGACGCAATTTAACGCACTTTGATCGCCGTGATCAAGCCCGCGGAGAGCCTAACCGAAAAGGAAAATATAGAGGAATGGCAACTGACGAAAAGGAGTGTTTCTTTTGTGGCAGAAAAGGACATGTAGAACGAGATTGTCGCATTAAGCAATCTAAAAGCAGAGAGACCAAGAACATGAATAAAGCTAGGAGTTATGCTGATGCTCGTTATGTCCAAGTTAGAAACATAAATGAAAATGATTCACCCTATCTGTCTTATCATCTTGAACATAGTCACACCGCTTGCTCAGAGCAGAACCTGGATGAAAGTTTACCTCTATCCAAAATATCAAGTAAAAGTAAAAGCCCACAAAATAAAAGAATTTCCGAAAATATACAGAGCTTGATCACCAGCGGGATTTATAAACTCCTAAAATTTACACGGCTTTTGAACCCTAATGCAACAGCTTTCCCAACTGTCACAAAACACGCCTTACTTACCAAGCCCAGAAAAATTCTCACAATAATTGACTCTGGCGCGTCAGAACATTTTAGTGGTATGAGGGACGACTTCTCTACGCTTAAAAGATGGAGCAGTCCAAAGTCTGTCCAAATTGCAGATGGAAAAGTTATTCAATGCGAAGGCTATGGCAATATATCTTTTAGGACAAGTGACAAGGAAATTGAACTAAGAGAAGTATGGTTTATTCCTGAGTTTGGTCAAATGCGGCTTCTGTCAGTCTGGGCCTTCAACAAGAGAGGTATAAATGTAAAGTTTGCTGATGGCCATTGTCAAATAATACGGAACGGCTCATTCTTGTTTGAAGCAGAAGGAGAGGATGGTGTCTTCAAAGTTAAAACCAGATCAATACCTCAAGCAACATCAGCCACAAAAGTTCAGCAACAAATTCCGCACCAAACAGAGACTGAGTGGGTTATTTTGCACAGAAGAATGGGCCATCTTAACATCAAAGATATTGATAAGATTCTGAAAACAGGATACACCGGACTGAAAGTCCCTAGTGAGAAAAGATCAATTCCGATTGGATCAAATTCTTGTGAAGCATGCTTAGCAGGAAATATGAAAGA
The DNA here is from genome assembly GCA_900239735.1 of Blumeria hordei DH14. Lineage (NCBI taxonomy): Eukaryota > Fungi > Ascomycota > Leotiomycetes > Helotiales > Erysiphaceae > Blumeria > Blumeria hordei. The sequence goes on along the minus strand of OENG01000037.1, from coordinate 556,355 downwards.
AAACTTCAACAAGAAATCTGACAATCGTTCAAACACCATTCTTCGTCGAGTTCACTGCGATATCTCAGGAATCCAATCCATCTCAGTCAGAGGATATCGGTTCTTCTTCCTCATGGTAGACGATGCAACAAGGATGTGCTGGGTCAGATTACTAAGGACGAAGGAAATGAACGAGGTCCTAGTCACATTCAAGCAAATAAAGGCCGAAGCTGAGCAAAGGCCGAAGCTGAGCTGCAATTTGGCAATAAGATTGCCTACATGAGAGCTGACAATGGTAGGAGTGAATTTGGTACTGCCCTTCAACACTACTTGAAAGAAGTAGGTGTAACGTTTGAACCAAGTCCACCATATAAACACTCAATGAACGGAGTAGCTGAAAGATGGATGGGCATTATAGCTGTCATAGCAAGGTCTATGCTATATGAGGCACAGTTACCTCACCAGCTCTGGGATTACGCTGTCGAGCATGCAGCCTGGATCAAGAACAGGGCTCCCACATCTGCGCTACCTTTTGCTGATAATGACGCCCCAGAAAGATTAACTCCCTACAGCGCTTATTATGGAAAGCCTGCAGATCTAGCAAATATCAGAGTTTTCGGGTGCAAAGCAGATGTGCTTTACCCTGCCGAGTTAAATCCTCAGAAATGGCAACCTCACATTAGGGAGGGAAAATTCATCATGATAGGAATGACTTCAACGAAAATTTGGAAGCTACTTGATACGCTTACCCTAAGAGATACAATCTCTGCTGATGTTGAGTTCAATGAATATGAGTTTCCTAAGATTGACATATCACTCTTTACTCTACCTGATAGACTAGATGTGCTAACACCTAGACAAGTACCTTTAGAGCGAACAAAGATGTACCAGTCGCAGCTGATAGAAGCTAGACAGAAAGGTGTTAAGCAAGCGCGTAAGAAGTACGCTGCAATTCACCCAATTGGGGCAATGAGTTCGAGCGAAAATAACTCTGAATTGCAAAATCCTGTAACTCGCCTGCGAGAGGCTCGAGATGCGTCTGATCAACGCTATATACAGAAGGCTCCCATTAGAATGGTCGAGCAAGAAACCTACATAGGTTCGGTAGAGCTACAGACTCCCGCAATAAGACGTGAAGGAAGCTGCCACGAGAACGCGTGGAGGAAGCTCTCACGCGAACCCATGGTTGAGGCTAGTCTTCCTACTGCAGTAGTGGAAGAGGCCACCATGAGGGTAGTAGAGCAAGAAAATCTAGGAGAGCGAATGAACTTTGACGAAAGTGCTCCTCAGATTATCGGAGAAGCCATCGAACAATCGATTGGGCAGACTCCTTGCTCCCTGCCAAAATCAAGATTTGGCAGACCGCTGAGAAGAGTGGCGAAGGCTGTGTTCAACCATGTTGTTACAGCAAATGCAATATCTGCACAAGCAGTTCATATTAATGCCGGTGAGTCGTCATCGATTCAAGTGCCCACTCCTCCATTTGAATCTATTACTGTTGAACAGGCCATGCATGAAGATCCCAAATTATGGAAATAGGCAATCAAATCAGAATTGCGCTCTCTGCAAGACACCAATACTTATACGATTTTGACTGGGTCTCCACCGCCTGGAAAGAAAATTATATCCAGCAAAATAGTTCTCAGAAAGAAGTTCAGAAGTGATGGTAGCTTAGACAGACGAAAAGCTCGAATCGTTGTCCGTGGATTTGAACAGCAGTACGATATCGATTACTTCGAGACTTTCGCGTCGGTCATACGGTACAACACACTCCGGATACTTCTATCCAAGGCTGCAGCAGACGATCTTGAAATTGAAGCGCTTGATGTGGATACAGCCTTTCTAAATCCAAAGTTAGAAGAGGAGATTTACATGGAGATACCTGACTTCTTTTCCTTACAACACCCTGGAATCAATCGGAAGGAAAATTACCTCAAGCTAAACAAATCGCTATACGGTTTGAAGCAAGCTCCACATATTTGGTTCAAAGAAGTTAAAGATCACTTTAATCGAATTTCCTTAAGGAGCGGAGATTCTGATCCAAATTTGTTTATAGGTAGAGGTGTCTTCGTACTTATTTATGTAGATGATATGCTAATCATTGGGAAACGCGGAAATTTAAATCCCGTCAAATTAGATATTATGAATAAATGGAGTTGCAAAGCGCTAGGACCAGTTGACAATTTCGTCGGAATTGAAGTGGAAAGAAATAGACAAGAGCGTACAATTCGCATTCATCAAACTGCCTATACAACAAAACTCATTCAGCGATTGGGAATGGATAAAAGTATACCAAAGGATCTCCCACTTCCAGCAGGAACTGTCCTAAAGCCAACTTCCAAAGATGATATCCATCAAACGCTCAAAGATGATGACGTCTGCTTCTATTGATAAATTATTGGATCTGTCCTATATATATCCAATGGTTCAAGGCCGGATATATCATATGTCGTAGGGCAACTTGCACGATTTATGTCTGATCCCGATTCAAACCATTTGAGCATGGCAAAGCATATACTCAGATACCTCAACTGTACAAGATCGCTCGGGATTAGATACAGACCTTCCGATACGACAAATATCTGGGTAGCATGGACAGATGCAACATGGGGGACCGAAAATGATAAGAAATCCTTCCAAGGGCAAACGATCATTTGGAATGGGGGCGCAGTTACTTGGTCCGCTAACCGTCAGAAAAGCACAGCTCAGAGCTCAATGGAAGCAGAGATCATGTCTGCTAGTGAAGGAGCCAAAGAAATCGCCTGGATGGAGAAAATTGCTCAAGATATAAACGTTAAAATAACGAAGCCTCCGCTTCTATATCTCGACAATCAGGCTGCAATAGAGCTTGCCAAAACCACCAAATTTCATCGAAGAGCTAAACACATTGAAATTAGGCACTTCTACATACGAGATGACACGGTGATGAGAAATAGGTTGATAGTTACATTTACACCAGGTACTGAACAGATTGCAGATATATTAACAAAGCAGTTACCCAGGGACCAGTTTGTAATGTTATCGTCTGAGCTAGGCTTATCTAATTAAAGAACGAATTGTATGGGCGACGTTCATGTTATAGAAGTTCACACAGCAGGATACGATGGGGCCAGGATAAGAGTACTCTTGTACCACAATGCAGTTTCATTCTATTATATTCTGTAGGACTACTGAACTCTTTAAGAAGAGATGTAGGGGTCACACTTCTTAAGTGTTGTGGGAGTTAATGAGGCTCTATGATATCGCAGCATGGGGGCGTGTCAGGAAATGCTGCTTAGTCATCTAGTTGGTCAAGTGCAAGGTGTCCACATCCTTGGTACATAACACATCTTGATCACTCTATACCTGTAGTACTCACGATATACATTCCTCTGCATATCCCATATTACCGTCTACATTATCTTACTCTCGTGATAATCCCTTCTTAATATCCCAACACTGGGTTGTGGTAAACGGAGTCACGTTTCTCAACGTGTACAAAGTGTTGAAATATCGTATATCCTGGAATGCCAAGGATAACTTATTTGTAAGTCCGGCTAATTAGGTTATCAAATTCACCTTCCTATATCATTGTCATCAGTACATCCCTCACGGAAAGTTTAATGCATATTGGCATTTATTTCACACTAGCATTCCAGCGGATGACTGTGTCTCAAATGCAGGTTATAGGTTTCTCGGATCTATTACCGACACACATGTATTTAGCTTTATATTCCTGGCTCATATATCTGTACGTATATAGATCTACATCTACAAGGATCATAACTTATGATCCATGGAGATTGATAAATACTGGTCAAAAACCACAGTTGATATGATATGCGCACACGCAATCTCACTCTCATCAGCTCAGTTTTACTCAGAACCATACATCTCAATACACTTGTTTCCAGTCAATTCTTCCTTCTAAAACTTCATACGAGACTTACTGTATCGGTCTAACCGCCGACACTGATTCCGCTATAACCTCCATATTCGCTCAAGCCAATAACTTTAACACAAAGATCCGAACGTCCCGATTGGGATTCGACCACTCCTCAATTGGGACCCACCACCACGATCTACCGCAGCTGGAGATTTCAACGCGGTGCACTGCGCCCGGCAACCAGGGGCTACCTGCCCACGCGGACAAGGAATTGAAATCGATAGATGGGCGGAACGCCACAATCTCACTTGTCTGATTCTGGGCAAGCCAACGCATCGAGCTGGGAACACGCTGGATCTTGCATGGACCAACATCAACGGGGCCCAAATATGGGTGGATCGCAACGAGTGCGTAACCAGCAACCATCTTCCGATTCGAGGATGAATTCCCACTGGATCCGGGAAAAGGGACTAGCAGCTTTCGCAGATCAGGGTAACGCTGGAAAACTTGTCGAGGTTTTTTTAATCCATTTATGTCCTATTTGTTGAAATTATGGAGTACAGAGATAAGTCGGGTGATGATTAATGGCAGTTATTGATGAAAGGGTTTGGTTGTTGAGTTTTCTATTATTTCTATGTTTGGATACACGTTGTCGATCCTACTAGACTCGATAATTAGTAGTCCCGATAGACTGGTGTTTGGCGAACGGAGATTGCGTATGCCCTGTGTTAGAGTTGTTGACTGCTTTTAATAGGAGATCCCGCACGGGCTATCTATTGGGATTAAAAGGAGTCTGGTACCTGTGTTTAGAAGAGTAGTCGAATTGACATCCTTTTATCCTTCATTATTGCATAAGCTTCCCTCTACCAATAAGTCCACGAACTAAGTAGTGGGTTATACATTTCAATACTATTTGAGTTTCTAACTATGTAGGACAGACCTTGCCGAGGTTCGCCATTGCCGTAACGCAGTTGACGCACCCGCCACCAGTCCTAGACACGGTCTGCAAGGCGAGTGAATGCCAATGATCGCTGTACTAGCCTTAATAACGCTACCAAAGCAGCAGGAACACGAAGGAACAAAAGATATGGCAATGTGCGCCTTGGTAGACTCCGGAATGCAAGCTGGCTCACACGAAATATCGTGCAGCAGTGACTCCGGAACAATGATTGGTGAATATGAAAAGGCTGCGTTCAATCCTTAGAGCGGCAAAGAAAGAGTACCAGACACGTCAAGTCGAAGCGATCACGACACCGACTGAAGTGTACAAGCTGATGCACTCGGCTGAGCCAAGGCAGTCAAGTACCCCTCTTACACTTAACCATGAATGGAATATGTACTCTGATCCAGCCGAGCTGGCAGCGATACAACGAGATGCTCTTTTGGTACGGTACCAAGCGACGGACGACCTACCGCCACTCGATGCGCCGAGCACTGACCGAATCCCCTGAAACGACCATGTGTCGGACAAGGAGATCAGCATGTGCACTATATGCTGCGCCAACACAGCGCCTGGAGCATACGGGATCTCTGTGAAGCTTTTGCAAACCTGTTGGATGACGATTAGACCATTTGTCGGCACTCTCTTCCGCGCCTGCATCAGACTCGTCACCTACCCATCTTGCTTCAAGGTGGCTGAAGTGGTGCTCCTACACAAGACGAATTGAGACCCAACGACGGTTAAGGGCTGGAGACCGATTGCCCTTTTTTTATGTTTGGGTAAGGGACTGGAACTACTCTTGGCGAAGCGGATGGCCCATCTCGCAGTTAAGTTCGATGTTTTCGGATACCAACAATTTGGCACGCTACCTAAAAGATCGTCAAACGACCTTGTCAGCTGCGTAGTCCACGATATCGAAGAGGCAAGCACCCAGGGATGGGAGGCCACATTTACGACTCTCGATGTCCAAGGCGCGTTCGATGCTGTACTCCACAACCGTTCGATGAGGAGGATGCAAGAGCAGGGATGGCCGGACACAATTCCCCGATGGACGACATCATTTCTTGCACAACGGAAGGTGCAAGTCCGATACTCTGGAGGGGTAACTGAGCAGAAAGAGCTGGTTTTTGGGGTTCCGCAGGGGTCACCAATGCCGCTACTTCTCTTCCTTTTGTACATGGCAGAGCCTATGCGAAGTGGCAATGCATCAATAAGGTTCAGCTACACTGACGACGTTGGGATACTAGGATTTGGGCGAAATTTTGCCGAGTCGGACGCTTCTGTACAGAAGGAAGTGGATCATCTTCTGGAGTAGGCGAGTAACAACGCAGTCTCCTTCGATAGTAACAAGCCAGAGGTAGTCCAGTTTCCAGGAGGGAAACACGAGGAGCCAGAGGGCATTCGTGTGAACGGCGTGGTTATCAAGCCAGCAGACCAAATACGCTGGCTTGGAGTACACCTAGACCCGCGGCTTGTCTTCTAACATCACGTCACAATGTGGTGTGGCAAACCTCTGAAGGCGGCCCAGCAAGTGTGCCGCTTCAACTTAGCGTATCGAGGAGCTGCTCCTGCAGCACTGGTTCGAGCAGTGGACACGTGCATTGTCCCCATAGCAACCTTTGGAGCAGACATTTGGTGGCCCGGCGTCAAACGTCTGACCAAAAGGGGGATCATCATATCTTGAACCAGCATTTTCTGCGAGACGATCGATAAGGCAATCTTGACGGGACTGCGTGCTGCCCTCCCGGTAATTAGAACGACACCGAATCTTGCTCTCCACCGCGTAGGAGGTATCCCAACAGGGAAAATCAATCTGGAAGGAAACCGACTATGGCTTTCGGCTCGTTTCCACTCACTAGACAATCGTCATCCGCTCCGGACTTGTGCCGCCCTGTGTCCAAACATTGGAACACGGAAGTACAAGAAATGTTCTCGGACGTCCAATAATCCAGAGATCTACATGTCACGAGTACAGTGGGCTTACCGAGAACTCCCGGATGCGGAAGAAGCCGAGTCTTTGCCGCTGCCAAGCTATTCTTCGAGCTTCGACCCAAGAATAGAGGAGGAGGACAAGGTAACCCAGCTCTTGCACAGTGTGCGAGCATCAGATATTTGTGCCTACCCGGATGGGTCGTCGGAGTGGTATGGTCGCTCAGCGTAGTGGTTCGTCTTGAAGAGGGAAGGAAAAACTATGTTGATGAGATGTGTCATCAAGCATGTTTGTGAAGTACTTGATGCGGAAATTCTAGGGGCGAGAAAGGCCCTGGAAGCTGGGCTGGGATTTTTGGAGAGGAAGAACGGGGGAAGGGACGGTAGGTAGCGGATCAACGAGTTGATGGATAGTCTGTCTGCAGTGAAGGCACTGTCGATGGGAACTTCCACAACAATCCTCGAAGACTTACGCTGATTAGGGCTCTATCAAAAAAGTCCCGAATCTCGGTGAAGTGAATACCGGTCCACTCTGGGATACAGGGAAACGAAGAGGCCGATAGAGCCGCACGCTCTGGCCTCCAGCAGCTGCCAAGCAAAGAGAGCCAGCCTAGCTCCATTATATTGGCGTACGTTCGTCTGCCAATGAGCCGGAAACAACAACCGATTATCGAGGAATAGTGGGAAGAAGCATGTCCACCTAGGTATCGAAATCTGGGCTTTCTCATACGACGGTGCAAGCCACGCGAGCAGACACTTTCCCAGCGGCTACTCCATGAATTGATCCCAGCCCGTACTGGCCACGGAAACCGACTGCTTCGGGGGCCCACCTGCGAGTCCATCTCCAGCTCTCAACGTAGACAGTGCTAACTAAGTGTTGGAAATTCACACCCTGGATGTTTGAAGTTTCCCTAGGATTGGAACAATAAAGGTTCTCCAACCTGAGTCACGACTGGGGTCAGTAACAGTCACCTCATTGAGCATGTTTGGTGTACGAGACTCGACTGGAACATGGAGAGATGTGATACCCGTCGGGTATAGTTTGACTCACCGACCCTGTTCTCATTGTAATTGCTGGAGCATGGGACTAGGCTCGGGGTTGATACTTGGTTTGGATTTGGATTGCTGAGATACGTGTATATAAGCTGTCTAGGGGCATCCATGACAGGTTAATTAATTCAATTTATGGTATATCGCACTTCTCTTTCTACAGTTTACTATATTTTCTTCCGACTCATATTTGTTGTTTTTTTTTTGCATCAGATTTTAATTGCGTATGCAGCTAACTGGCTATGACACAATATCGGAGAAAATGTGCAGAAAAGATGGCTCAATTTACAATAAGAGCACTCATGCCTCGGATTTCATTGGCAAGTACCACTGCAAAGTTATGGTGGCTTTTTCTTCACCCCAAGTTAACCCTCATCCGTGAATTCCCACCCATGGGGAACGTCTCAAAAACCCTGAGTTATCCAGACATGCCTTCATCATCCACTGAATTTATTCCGCGCGAAATGTAGTCTTCGGTGTCTCCTTGCCAAGTGGAGTAGGTGCCCAGGCTACTCAAACCATACTAGAGAACACCGCCAGGAGGCGGACCACGGCACCTTCTATCGTTTGCGTGTTTTTATAGTGTCCGCTGCACTCTCGCAAGCGAAGTTTTGGCGCGCACAAAGCTCAATTCGTAAAACTCCTTGCCAAAATTCAAAATCACACGCCCGCCGAGATTGTATCCATCCTCCGTTTCATCTTGAAAACTTGTCCTGATCCCTCTCACGTCCGTCTCAAAGAACTATCTCCCAGATTTGTGAGCTACGCTTTTTCCTCCGTTGGGTGTAAATATCGGCGTGGGCATAAACGTGGTGGTAAATTAAGGCCAGAGAAAGTCGACGAGAGGTGTGGTAATTGGAATGAGGATGTACTGAGTCGTACTTGTAAACTTAATGAGACTTGGATAGGAGTCGAACTCGTTGGGAGTTAAAATTTGACATGGCGGAGTATTTTGAATCATTACCTTGTTGTTGTGCTGGTAATGGCTAGCATTACGATGTACAGGGTAATGATCACTGAGGGTGAAGGAAGAACTTTCCAGGTGGCTCCATGATGAGTAGAGGAACAATGAAGCACTGTATGGAAAGTGTTTCTACATAATACTACCAGATGGAGGATACTAGAATATTCTGTGATACTGATTTGGGAAAATGAGGCGAGAGTTTAGCCACCTCAGATGTGTATATAATTAGCTCTTTCTAACTCCTATATCTTCATAGTTCTGAATACCAAATTCATCAGCAGTTCACATTGATTCATCGATAATCATACATAAACCTTCTGCCAATTAACCTCCGTAAGCTCTTACCTTTACGACACTTGTGGGCCAACTTCTTTGGTGTTGCGAAATTTGACTGAACTTGGATCTGGGAGAATATTTCACTCCCAGCTTCGTAGAGGACACCACGTACAGGTGGAGGGGTCTTTGTTGTCTTCAGACGAAACAGGACGAGAATCGGGTCAAGAATCTTGTAAACAAAGATGTTGGCCGCGATGTGACGATTCTTCTTTGGGCAATAATTTGTCTGTTTTTTCATATAACGTCGTGCCGGCTCACAACACAACCCCAAGGTTTCGTGCTGGCCATCTTATTCTACACAATCTACACGACGTATTAACGCCTTTACTCGAGCGCAACATATAAAGAAATGGTTCGAGACCAACCTGCCATGCGCCCCTGACTATCAAAAATCGTTAAATGAGCTCTTGGATTGACGCTTTCAATTTTAAGAAAAGTACATGAGGTAAATATCTTTACTAATAGGAGCCTTATCCGTCACTCAGACCAATAGTCTGTCAGTCTGCCAGTCCGAACTCTACCACACGCAGGTCAGGGATCATAAGGTCAGAACACTAGCTAGTTTGTCTGTTTACTATTTATGGTCGCAAGTTTAACCCAATATTTCCCGTGAGTCAAGTACCACTAGTGCTAGCGCTATGAGAGAATTCGCATCCTTCAATACCAAGTTCTATTCATACATTTATATGATATATGTCGAATTATACTAGATAGTATTTGACTCAAGTAGTGCAACAAATACTCACATACATGTTGAGTCAGGGGCTTGGGAGATATACAACCAATCTTGTGGATCTGAACGCATATATGCAAAGGCGAATACTCTTTCTTGTGAAATTTAGGTGGAGAGCCCAAGTAATTTAGTCAAAATATAGGGGGACTATTCTCAACACCTGTCAGTGGTATCCCCTACGAACCTCTAGCTTTCACTGTAAAGTCTGTAGAACCGGGATTGAGTAACAGAGTCCTCACTTCGATGAGAATTCCCAATCGCTTTCGTGGTCTGCTTCGTCTTCATCCATAAGCACATCCTCCTATCACTATTATCATGAAGCTAACTACGATTAGATCAGATTTTTGGGTTGAAGACCTGCTCATCACCAATCCTTGATCATGGAGGAAAAGCCATCCGAAGGGTTATCGGAGCGTACCCCGTACCGGATATGGCGATGGTTGATTGGATCAAGTCGTCTTCGACTGTTACAAAGAAGGGAGATATAGATGAATATGCGTACCTCATATGATCCCAGTGTCTAGGCCTCGTCTGGCTGGGGTTGCAACCTTTAGGATACTTTTTCCCGTGGACGCAGTTTCCATTGCTACCATTTTTATTTTTTTTGGGTAGAAGGTTCCGTGGGAAAGGTGGCTGAATTCCACGGGTAAAAACCGAGCTGAACGGCTATTCATCAAGGGTAACATACGAATGATCTTCCAAGAGACATGAGAGGCAAGGAGCACTGAACAAGGTGTGGCCTGGGTCAGAGAGAGCTCAATGTGCTTAATAGTAGTAGATTCAAGTAGTTCAATAAACAAACATACACACACCAAGTGATATAATCTGTGCCCAAGAGCCCTAAGCTTTTGCAAATCTTTCCGCTCAACAGTTATCTAAGTTTGATTTGGTCTATTAATAACACATGTATCTAAGCTGTCTAGGAATAACCAAGGCAGATGATTAATTAATCAATTCGATCCATTTTCATTTCTCCACAGTGTATCACACATTCCCCCGATCCATATCATTATTATTCTACAAATAAATTATGCCCATGTTCTTTGAGCCGCATTACTCATCGAACCCACACCAATTTTCCAAAAACCTCTAACTTGTATATTGGCACGAATGGTGGATGGTAATGAGAGAAGGCTAGGAAGATAAAGAGTAGTCCACTTTAGAGTACGTAAATCTGCAGCGCCCAGACGGTCAATCTCTCTGAGTGCCTCATTAAGAGAGCTACGTCTTCAGGTTTAGTCCTGACGTCGGTAGTAGAAGAGCCACGAGCCCAGTGGGTTTGCGGTAATTCCCAGCTGCTGCACCCCCACGAGCTATCTTCGTTTCGTTGGACGAATAGATATCAATGGAGAGCTAAGACCTCTTCTAAGTGTATGAATAAATGTGTTAAATTTTATAATTGTTGGTCAAATATAATTATTCTTGCACCTGAATATAATGGAGTTATGATATGATATGATGATATGATTATTATTATCGTGACCGGGTACTACCCCAGCACCCAGAGGGTATGGCACGGGTAGTCTAGATCTATTGGACTCTTCGCTACCTATATTTTTATTTCATAGAAGCTGGGAACGCAGAACAAAAAACAAACAATTAAATCACTATTTCTAAAGTGCTAATGCCCTGCACTACACCTTAATTCTCGTACCACGCCAACCGGTCCCAAGATGCATTTCTGTTGATCTTTTGACCCCCTGTTTATGATTCATTCTTGCTGTAATATTTTGTTACAGTTCAAAAACGCCAGAATATCTGCCATCCTTCTTGCCCTATCATGTCCCTTATAGTCGGTCGGGCTTCCTTCGTTTCTGTCCGCCATTTCTGGATAGCCAGGCGACATTCTGCGAAATGCCATGGCCGTTTTTCTCGGCCGTATTTGCAGAGTATTTCTACATTCTGGTGTTGGAACTGTCTGTGATAGCCGGCGAAGTCACCATGCCCAGTCCTTGCTGCAATGAGGCGGTGATATGCCCATCGAGTTAGGGCTAGCTCCGGAGGGCGTTTTCTTCGCATCAGTAGGTCCAGATCTTCATACCTATCCGTTCTGTTCTTATGCCACCAATCTTCCGCCAGTTTCTGTACGCGGATTGTGACTTGGCGTCTGAGAGCTGCAAATGTCAGGACTTCGTGAGCTTCCTCCCAGATGATCCTAGGTCTCGGTAGATTCCCTTCCCTAATCTTTGCTGCAAGTGCTGCCTTTGCTATCGCGTTGGCCCTTTCGTTGCCTAGTATGCCGCTATGTCCCGGGTCCCAGCAAACCTCTATGGCTGGTCGGGTCTTGCATAATTCCCAAAAATGCATTACCTCTACTTGCGAGGAATTTGTTCTACCAGTTTCAAGGGCTCTAACCGCGTCATGATTGTCGAGGAGTACCTTGATATCTATACTCCCTCCAATTTTTAATGCTGCCTCCAGACCTCGAACTACCCCCACGATTTCCGCATCAAAATCTCAGCTCCAGGAAGGAAGTTACCACCGCTAACTAGGAGTTCTCTATCTCTATATATGGCGTAGCCATAGGCTGAGTATGGTGTGCTGGTAGATGACCCGTCAGAGTAGATGCACAGCGTACCTGCGGGAAGATTTCTAAGCCACAGCTTAATCTGCTTCGCCTTTTCCTCTTTGTCGCATTTGACCCCGGCTGTAGCAATTGCGGTCCGCGGTCCATAAAGCTGCCCAGGACCATCTGATTCTGGTAGATTGAGGTTCCCATTCTGAAAGCGTGTTAAGTATCGCTCTAGAACTCTAAAGGCACGTCCTTTCTGCCCCTCTCGCAGTCGGAGTCGCTTGATTGCCTCTTTGGGTGTCTCAACTGCCCTTGACGCGAGTGGATCATAGCTATCAAGTCGGCGGATCCTAGCCGCACTTCGGAGCTGTCGCTGCTGGAGTATTATTACTGCAGGTAAGATCCCTGGTTCTCGGTGCAGAACTATATTTGATCTAGTCCGCCACACTGGGAGTGCAGCTCGGATTGCGGTCAAAATAGTCCTATCTAGTAGCTGGAGGTGCCATCCGACACCCGACTTACTTTCTTGTCTCTTTTGGTCGTGATTCGGGTCAGTCCAGGCCACCAGGCTTTAGCGCCATAGATTGCCGTACTCACTACACATGCATTCACTGCATGAGTTAGTGGTCCCGGAGCCGCACCTCGATGGATCCTGTTTATGCTGCGTATGAAGTGGGACAGTCGCTGTGCCTAACTACACCATTCCTGAACGTGCCGTCTGAATGATAGTTGAGAATCAAGCCAAAATCCGAGCCATCAGATATGCGGAGAAGGCATAACAAGCTGTTCCCCAATTCTAACCTTTAAGTTGGATGAGTCGATCTTCTTCGGTCCTCCCCCGATGACCAGGAGCTCAGGCTTCGAAGGGTCGAATCTAATCATGTGTATCGCAGCCAGTTGGACTATCCTGTCTACTTCAACCTTGGCAGCCTCAACAGCTTCAGAAGGACTTATGTCAACTCGGATAATCGCGATGTCGTCTGCATATCCAAATCTACAGTTAGTTGTACCATCCTCGAGTAGAATCGAGATGTATAACATGAATAGAAATGGCGAAAGTGGTGATCCTTGCTGTATACCGCACTCAACAAGCTTCTCATCTGTTACGCCTTCTTCATGTCTTACCAGGACTTTTCGTCTTTTGAGAAACGATTCTATCCAGCGATAGAGTGATAGCGGCCAGCTTGACTTCAAATTCGTGCGAGCAGCCTATTGTGTAGCACTGCATCGAAGGCACCTTGTATGTCCATCGTGACCATAGCTGTGACTTTGTTCGATCTCAAAGCAGCTTCTGCATCGTGTATAATACATGATACCAAGTCCACTGCTGAGCGTCCTGATAGTACGCCAAAGAGTTGTGGGTGTACCGCTTTGTGCTTTATTGCAAGCCAGGACATACGTTTAGCTATAAGCCTTTCTAATCCCTTGCCTAAGCTGGAGAGTAGCAATATGGGACGCTATCCTTTTGGGCTGGAGAGATCACGTCCATATTTGGGAAGAAGTACAACTTCAGCTACTTTGAACGGCGTAGGAACGTACCCCAAGTTCAAACAAGCCTGGAAGAGGTCCCTGACATATGTACCAATTGTACTCCAGCAAGCTTTGAGGAGTTGAACGGTGATTTTGTCATATCCCAGAGCCGCTTCTTTACTTGCTATGGTTGATACTGTAACGTCTTCTAGTAACACCTCTTCGCTCCATGGAATAGAATCTGGTTGATTATTATCCCACGTTTCCATGTCGCTTTTAGCGTCGAATCTTGCAAGAAGTGAATCTCGAAGTGCGATTGTTTTTGGAATTTACCACATTTCTTACAATAATTGGCATTCCTTGCAAATATGAACAACTTTCCTACATACTCTATAATACATGTTGTATTCTACATTTTAACTTCTTTTTGCTAATGAGCTATTCTCTCATACATTTGCATGTGCGTGGTAGTATGATACTAGGCGCAAAGACAGTAAGAGACATAGTCATGTTTACTTTGCGACAAATAGGATGACTTTAATGGTGCGGGGTCAGTACTGTTTTATTCCCCGCACAATAGTTTCGTGGTCAGCTGTGCGGAAGACTTCTTACTGTAATAATTGTTGTTTGCATACCCACTTTAACTCTAGGATATGCACACATAAATTCGCATTTTACTGTTACGGAAATACTCCCTTGTGCGTGTACTGTCTGCGCCAGTACAGTAGAGATGGAATCTAGGGTTTAGTCAGCTATTGTGAGGGGTCCGAAGAGAGCACGAACTAGGAGATGACGAAGTCGAATCAAATAGATACTCAAATTAGGATTATAATATAAAGGATTCTAAACTAAGGAAGAGAAGGGAAAGAAAGCATCTACAGATCTATAACTGCACATAATTTACACCTGGCCCGTGCGTTCCATACCGGGTAACTCCTTATAATACAGACCTATCATTATGTCATTGCACCCCTACTCATTACTATGATGCAGGGCCGTCACAGCTATAGAGACTACCAATGGTGTAGATTGGAAACGGTTGCTATGCAACAAAGACTGTTATGATCGGCGTCGTTAATTAAAATCCCTTATGTAAATAGCAAGATGTAGGAGACATCTGTCTCTAGATTTCGATAATTAACTGATTTTATTCTGGACTTGCTCTGCTGTATACCAACACCAATTGATCCGGCGAAATTTACATTTAACTTAGAGCTTTAATGGAAACAATATTCTTAGAGCTTTAATTTCTGCTCGTCTTACTAGGAAATCGCAACAATGGTCCGCTCAAGTAGATCTGAAAGCCACTAGTTTGGTGCTACCTGGAAAGAAGGAAGCTGTTTTTTCGGCTTTGGTTTGGCCCATCGTATGAGTTTGAACACTTATGCTTCTGTCTCTGCTGCCTCGACTTGCTTTGTCCATTATTCGCGTTTGACTGACTTCACTGCGGCTCGGAAAGCCTTACGAGTCATTTCTACATCTCCCGATGTCCTTTTGGCTGTCCTGTAATCAACTTGTCGCCTTTTACAGTCCGCACTCCACCAAGGCGCTATTTTCCCCCTTCCTACGGCGGGTGCGCGTCCGACAACTTTTACCACGTCTTGAAGTACTATGATTAAATTCTCTGTAAAGTCTTCAATCTCGATTTGAATGCTGAGGGGGCCGTGCCTTACTCATTGCTTCACACATCGGGCGAACTCGTCTAGATCGCAGTCCCTCACGCGTATTGGTCTTGGGATCCCAGATAGATCCGAGCATCCAGGCGTATCAACTGAACCTTCAACGGTGGAGTGGTCTGATTTACAATCGAGCCGTGTTGATACTGATGCAACCGCCGTTGAACTACTCCAGTTTAGATCCAGCACATTTCCATCACGATGAGTACTTTCTCCTAGAGTGTTTAGTAGCTGCATATCGTTTCTTTGGGCCCAATCCATGATGAGATCACCGTTTCCATATTGGCGGTCCGTCAATGGCTGTCAATACTGTGGGACTGAGTTGAAATCGCCTCCCACTACTGATGGACCTGTTGGACGTCAGTTTAATAGAGGATCTAGAGTCACACTGAGGCCAGGGGCACGATAGATATTTACAAAGGTCATTTCACACACCTGCACGAAACAGTAGTCTGACTACTGGCTTAATGACGAGGGTAAAATCTGAGCCGCTCGAAGTCCTTTTCTCACAAAAGTGACAGCGCGTGGTCGTGGTCTCGGCGTCGTGTTTGCAAAGGGTATGAGACTATCAAAGCCAGGATGGCTTTTCGTTGTAAACTCTCAGTCTTCTTGCAAGGTCCATGGTTCTTGAACCATAACTATGTGTACTTCTGCGTCCCAAGCTTGCTGCAGCGCTATATCCATGTTTTGCCCACCCTTTCCCACGTTCACATGGTGAAATAGAAGGGTGCTATATTTGTGGTTATACTTATTAGAGTTTGGTGTATTACTCATTATCAAGCATTGTTTCTTCTGGTATGTTAATGACCTCGCGGGCCTTACCTTTTTCTTGAGACCTTAATAACGCTGCCTTGAAATCTCTGTGTCCTCGCTCTCGAATAACTTGTAGCTCGGCTGGTGTTCGAGGCGTTACTTGTACATTGTATGACCTTGGCCGGGCCATGCAGCTCAGGTGAGTTGACTCGTGCGGTCCAGCACAGTTTGAACATTTAGGTATGTTCACTGAGCATTCGGCTGCTTCATGCATGCCAGAACATTTTTCGCACCGCTGTCCTTTGACGCAGTTCCTTGTTGAGTGGTAGCCCCAGCAGCGTTGATATTGCTATATAGGCGTTTATGGGAGAATGGTATAGCAGGGCCACTCTTGTCGAACAGCCTGAACCTTAGGTAGGCAGGTGCCTGTTTGAAGTGCACGATCCAGCTAGCGGAATAGCTGCCTAGTTTGGCTTCGCTTGGGCGCACCTGTATTGGTGTGACTCCACAAACTGCCTGGCAATCTGCCTTCACCATTTCTCTGGTTACTTCGATCCTTCCGTCTAATGTACGGATGCATATTGGGAGATGAGGGACCATGACCGATGTCCAATCTGAGGCGGGCTCAATTGTGATTTCCTCCTTTTGAAATGAAGGTCCTACACCCAGAATTGATTCCAGGAGTGCGTCTGATACGCACTCCATTGCTAGGCCAGACCTAACTTGTGTCATCGCTATAATTGCTGAAGGTGCGACTCCAGCTTTTTCAGCGATGAGCTTCTTAATTGTGACAGGTGATAGCCTCCGCCACTGATGTTCACGTCCCATGCGAACGAAGAGTCGTTTATCCCCTTTCGAAGGCTCTTGTCCGGCTGGTTTTATCTGCACGGCAGGCCTTCGCTCTACCAGGTTGGCTGGCGGATCCGGGAGCTTGGCTGCTTTTCGGGCTATAGTCACCCACGGAGAAGCAGTTTCCCTAGGCTTTTGATGGAGATCGTGGTAGGGTTTCTTCCTTGAGGTTATACATAGCATCGTAATCTTGTAATGGGGGATGGCCGATGACCTGAGGTAATCTCCTATTTGCAAATGGTACAGATACATAATCCGTTGTTGAGGCGAGCTGGTCTGTGGTAAAATCAAGATGAAGGGACTTGCGTGAGAAATGCATGACCGACTCTGATGAGACGTTGTCGATAATAAATGTGCTTATGATTGCTTTCGACTTAGACTCAGATATAATTCTTCTTGGCTATCCAAGATATTCAAAGCATACTGGACGTTGAGACCGGCACATTTTCATGCTGAGGATTTCACCTATGTCGGCAAGGGGGCTGCTGAGATGGTTGAGGAAGGATTATAACACGTAGAGCATAAGTGTACTTTTTTTTTGCATCAGATTTAAGTTGCGTATGCAGCTATCTAGCTAAATTACGCCCTCATGGCTCCATGCGTACAATCACTGTAGGACTGTAGGTCTTTGAGCACCACAAACATACACGTGACATTTATGCCAATCAATCCTTGGCATTACTCAGCGAACACCCACGCATCACGTATATAGATCTCGCTGTAGTTACCCCTTCCTCTCCTTTCATAGCCAATCTATCTTCATTTCCCTAGGCCACCTCTACCATTTTCCCACCTCGTGATTAGCTATGACACACTATCGGAGAAAATGTACGGAAAAGATGACTCAATATACAAGAAGAGCACTCATCTCTCGGATTTCATTTACAAGTACCACTGCAAAGTTATGGTGGCTTTTTCTTCACCCCAAGTTAACCCTCATCCGTGAATACCCACCCATGGGGAACGTTTCAAAACCCCTGAGTTATTCAGAAATGCCTTCGTCATCCACTGAATTTATTCCGCGCGAAATGTGGTCTCAAGCGTCCCCTTCCCGAGTGGAGTAGGTGCCCAGGCTACTCAAACCAAACCAGAGAACATCACCAGGAGGCGGACCACGGCACCTTCCATCGTCTGCGTATTTTTATAGTGTCCGCTGCACTCTCGCAACCCAAGTCTTGGCGCGCACAAAGCTCAATTCGTGAAACTCCTTGCCGAAATTCAAAATCACACGCCCGTCGAGATTGTATCCATCTTCCGTGTCATTCTGTAAACTTGTCCTGATCCCTCTCACGTCCGTCTCAAAGAACTATCTCCCAGATTTGTGAGCCACGTTTTTTCCTCCGTTGGGTATAAATATCAGCGTGGGCGTGTATTTGGCGGCAGCTGAGGTCAGAGAATGTCGACGAGAGGTATGGTCATTGGAATTAGGATGTACAGTCAAACCCCTGTTAAGACGATGTAATCGGGGCCGTGAAAAATATCGTCATATAGAGGATATCGTTAAAAAGGATATGATTACGTAATCCAGATATCTAGGCTACTTTGTACTTGTGATGCCTCTTTTAGACTCAAAATTGCCGTCTCTAATGGCTCTAATACCCTCAAATAGCTTGAATTAAGAGAATCTTGACTCTCAGTGTACTCAAACAACCCTTTCAGAGCCATTTCGGCCTCTTTTGCTGTCCGCAAAGACTGTTCGTCTTGTACCACGTCTTCTTCGTCTTGATTTTCTCCCAAATATTCTCCTATCACCTCTTGTAATATCATTGCCTCGTCAAGCATCATATTCCCTTCCTCTTCTTCCTCAATTGGATTAAGAAAATTGTCTATTGCCATTGAATCTCGTATGTCTTCTGCTCTGACTACCTCATTAAGCAACTCAGAAAGTCCAGTCGGGAGTACAGACGTATGAAGAGCAATTGGCTTGGAAATAAGAGTCGGTTTCCGAAAGCAATTATGAATTGTTGTATTTGTAACTTCGTTATTCCAACTTCGTAAGATCCAGCGATTTGCTAATCGAATATTGACACTTGATTGTGGATCTGTACCCTCTTCAACTGCTTGTAGAACAAAGCGGAGCCAGAATTTTCGGTAGAATACTTTGCAGTTCTGAATAATACCTTGCTCAAGGACTCGGAGACTGTGGACTAGCTTAATCGATGGCCGTACTCAGCAAAGAACCACTCAATGCACTGTTTATGTGTTGGTCTTGGGACCTGGCGTTGCGCCCATCGTCGCAGAGCACGTCGTTGCTCTACAGAGATTCCATTTTTGGCGGCATTATTAGCACCAATCTAATAAAAAAAACCCTGGTTAAGACGATATTTAGAGATTGAAGAACGATAATCGTGTAATCGGTAAATGTATGAGAACCAAGTCCGTTCCGGAAAAAATATCGTATAAACGGCAATATCGTCTTAACAGGGGTTTGACTGTACCTGGCCGTACTTATAAACTTGATGAGACTTAGGTAGGATTTGGAATCATTGGAAGCGAAAATTCGGCATGGCGGAATACTTTGAATCATTACCTTGTGGGCCAACTCCTTTGGTGTTGCAAAATTTGACTTAACTTGGATCTGTAAGAATATTTCACTCTCAGGTTCTTAGAGGACAAGACGTACAGGTGTCCAGTCTTGCCCTCCATAAGTATACTTTGAGCGTAGGGGTGGACCTAAAGGTACGATATAGTGTTAAGCTGTTGAATGACATCCTTTGTGACAAAAAAAGCATATAGTTGCGAAGGATCTGCACGCAATCCTTGGCCTCACTAGCAAATTGCATGAACAGTAGCAACTCGGACCAGCTAGTCACGTGGCTTTTAGGCCTCGCTTAGTTTTGATAAGTCCACACACAGGGTCGATAGGGACCTAACTTGACAAGCTGGTTTAAGGAAATATCTGGCTATTTTGGTGGCTGAAGGGTCCTGTGATAATTGTTACCCCCGACATGTAGCCCCTTGGGCACTCTCGGGCCTCTACTTCGTCACGTCACGCGCCGTGACAGATTATCCGATTTTGCTTTAATTAGATCCGTAGTACTGCTATCGCCACTCCACGACACTGATTTTCACTAGCCAATCATTTCGTCTACTAAATTTTGTTCCCTCATGAGTCTAGAAAGCTATCCATCATAAGAAATTCCATACAGAAGAAAAGCGAGTGTTACATCGTCAGGTATCGAAAGTTGCCTTACATCACGTCCCGGTTGTAAGCAACATTGCGCTGGCTGGCCTACAAGTGGCGCTAGCTGACCATGGACGTAACTTCGTGCGCCTAGACCCACTCAGTTTCCTATTGATGGTCATTCTATTGTGGGCAAGACCATGTAATTAAACACGGACGGCTAGCTCTTGGGCTCGTGCCGAGCATTACGGGAACACGCTAACCACGAGTTTCATCAGAAGGAGAAATGTTTTTCCGTGGGAGTAGAACTTATCTTGTTACAATGCCATGCCAATCTCGCCCCAGCACGAACAGACCCACATCCAACTACATTGTCTTGTTTACGGGAGATACCTGCGGCGAGATTAATGATAGTTCTCTTAACACTCTCCCTTTACAGACCATGTGTAGTACACTCGCATAATTGAATCCAACAAATGTTTGCTCATTACTCTACCAACTCTATCGCTCTCGCTCCCCAGCCGTAAACAAATATAGTTAACGCCATGTCTGGACCACTGAGTAAACGGCAACAAGCGCGTAACGAACGTATTTTACACGACCTCATAAAAAATGTGCCAGGGAACAATCAGTGTGCTGACTGTCAAGCTCAAAATCCAGGTAAAGTTCTAACCACGTGGCACGCAGCAAAACTAAATGATTTACAGGATGGGCGAGTTGGAGCGTAAGTTCTGAAAATTATCTGCGATTTAAAAGTTATTTACTCACGCCGAGAAGCTTGGAATATTTCTATGTATGCGCTGCGCTGCACTACATCGTAAGCTTGGAACACACATCACAAAAGTCAAATCTCTGAGCATGGACTCATGGTCTTACGAGCAAGTAGAGGTCTGATTTGCTCCAATCGATGAATTAAGATATATCTGACTGTAGATAGACTATGAAGAAAATTGGAAACATTGCATCAAATCGCATTTACAACCCCCAAAACATTAAAGCTTCCATCCCTTTCGACGCAGATGCGGATTCGGCCATGGAAAAATTTATTCGACAAAAGTATCAAACCAAGAATGTTAAGGTTCAATTAAAGCACGACAGTAGTACAGCTGAATTACATGAACAACCCCCACCCCCACCCCCAAAGCACGGGAATAGGTTTGGCTTCCGATCGGCATCTTCAATTTTCCCTCTATCCTTGAAGCATAAGAAAGAAGTCTCGCAACAGCATGGAGTAGCGGTCTCTAGAGCCAAGTCTCCGACATTGCAGAAAAATAAACCATCTAGAGTGTTCGGCGTATCATTAGAGGGCGACAATGATTATGAATCTAAGAATATTAAGTTATGTGGCATGGGATTCACAGACCAGAAAAGAAATCTAGCTGTCCTGAAGGGATTGGGTGGTGACTTAGAGAAATCCATCGAGACTCTAGTATGCCTAGGAGATAATGGAAACAGGCATGAAGAACAAATAGGATTTAACTTAACAACATTAGGGTCGCCTGCACAATTTTCATCAAACTCAAATAATTGCTCACCAATTTCCAGAAACCCATTTGACATGTTGAATCCAAGTACCCCAACCGCACAACCTCAATCCTCGCAATCCACTGGTGGCTTACACGCGCAGCACGGAACAAACCCCTACCAGCAACCCCATAACTTTAAACAGCCTGGCTCGAGGCCTTCTCAATCGCAATTAAACCTAGATCAAACACTACAAAAAATGTCTATCAATCAATCCCAACCTCTTTTTCCCAATCGCACCGGACCAGGATTTCCCAGTCCTATACAGTCGCAGCAAAACATATATCAGCAGTCAATGACACCTCCTGTCCCATCTCTTCCCTTACAATATTTCCCCACATCATTACCTCTCAATAACCCGGAGCTACAACAGCAACAGACTCTCGCTTTTAATCCATTCTCACAAGTATCGCAACAAACACTGGTTAATACAAATAGTCTTAGTAATCCCTTCATCAGGCAGCAATCTGCTCCGGAAACTTACCAACAAAGTTCTCTAATTAAATCTTACTCGGAAATCCCGAACAGCTCAACACTGCAACCTTATCAGCCCACAAATCCATATTTTACACATCAAACTGTGCAGACTAACCCCTTCTTTCAGACCCAATTAGCACCGATATCAACCCATGAGATCCCAGATCATGCTTACACTTCGCAACTTCCACAAAGCCAAACAAATCCAGCCATACCCCAGCGCTTCAAAAAAGCCGATACGCAAAGCATCCTAGATTTGTTTAACCATCCAGAACTAGCACCTAGTCGGCTAGCTAGTAGTCAAAGCAGTGAAGCAACTACCAATCAAGACCCTCGAAGGGGTCTAGCAAATCTTTCCCATGAACAGCCGCAACCGTCTAATGATAATAAAAATCCATTTGCTAGCACCCTTCCCAACAATGTATCTGAGTGTAAAGGAAGTCCTCAACTAGCCTTACAATGTGAGAATCAGGAATGTACCAGCCCAGATGTTACGGATTGGATGAACGGGCGCCATAGTCCGGACGCCTGGAGATCTATAAGTGCAAGATCTCTAGGCTAAATATTCATTGTAGCCCTCAAATTACATCTTTCACTGAACTTGAATGATGGGCGGGTCAAATAAATAATAATTCGATAACATCTGCCTTCACGACGGCTCTAACCTGCATGAAACTTCCTCTAATTCTATTGGCGCGCCTCTCCAGAGAGCTGGGGTCAAGCCTAGCCCACCTACCTCATGTAACAACAGAGGGAGGTATTGTGGAGTCTTCCCAACCACCAACCAGATACTTGAAATTGTCTCCTCAGTTTGGCACTACAGGTGGTTTGAAATTTTATTGAAATAGTTTCAACACAGAAAGCCTTTAATTTCAAGATACAAGACTTTTTATGAAACTAAAGGCCATAATAGTTTTACATTGCCAGCATTAATGAGTTGGGATATGAGATATATACAAATAAGCATCAACAAAGACACTACTGGCAGTCTATAATACAGGACAACTTTGTATCTATCGAGCGACAAATAACGCAATTCCATGTACTAAGTAACAAAAGATTGTTTAATATCTGACGAAGAAACACTCTAGTGGTGCGAGAATAATAAGCTAGGCGGCATGGCTGCTTGCAAAACTGATAGTTTAAGCCGTTTACCTCCTTCGACATAAATTACAGAGATTAAGGTCACGCCAAACTCACCGACCACTGGCAATATTGGGACAATCAGGTAATAACTAGTTTTAACGTACGGCTAACCGACTTCTTATTTCTGGTCAAGTGATCGAGTAACTTCGTACCTTAATAGAATGTTATGTGCCGGAAATATCAATATCCCTATATGGGAAGAAACCGGGCAGACAATACTTTAATGCTGTATAAAATTTTGTATGAAGCGCGATACAGGGCGACTCAATTAGATCACGCTGCATTGCAGTTGAATTACTCAGGAGCTACACATCTATATAATTTTTTGTAAATAGAAATTTCACTTCTACGGATCCTAAGATAAAATAAACTATTCAATGACTTATTAGTCGTAAAGTTAACCAGAGAGAAATATTAAACGAGTCTGTGGGGTTCTTGATATCTAAATTGGCTAATATCTGAAGACACTTGGTTTCACTTGATCATGTCTTTATGGAGTAGGTGTATCTACGTAGGTGCGTTTCAGGTTAGGAAATATTTTGCAACTTAAGGTACCATCCTACACCTCTAAAATTCTTTACTGTTTGCATTCATTGTCGTCAAATGTAATATACTTTGTTTTTTTGTTGACAGCCCGTTCGAGCTATGGCTTTATGACGCGTCGGTCCCCCTTTGTATTTCACTGGCGATCTTCTCAAAAACTCATTTGAGTTTTAATCTCCGGTCCACGCGTCCCGACTTTGCATACCCAGGGCTAGACGACAGGCTCTCCACAAGACCCTACGAGTAGATCATTTGCCGTATTCTACATATACTATTTGTAGTGACTGAACCTTGTGGTGTGAGGATCAGTAGCTATTTTAGAAGTGGTTCATCTCCCAATTTTGAGTATTTATTCGCAATTTTGCAAGGACTTAGTTGCATTACAGTTGGAAGGTATTCGGGGGACACGGAAGGTTCCAAAAACGCGTGAGTCGCTCTCGTCACGCGCTCAGAAGATAACATAAATAGCAATCTGTGATTTGCCTTCAGTGCAAACTAGACGCGCGCTAATTTGCGATGGCATAAGGTATCAAGCTCTCACACAATATTTTTCCTGATGGCTGAACGTTTACAGGCGGCTACTTTATTTAATTCTCTAGATCATGTCCAATGTATCATTCTAATTCACAAGCGAATGATTTTTCGCTTTCAACCAAACAAATACAAGAAGACCCATTACTACTAAAGCTCATTCTTGGGTAAGCTAGTTGGGATCTGTTGTCGAAATATATCGAATTCAGTGGAATATACGAAAGGGCCTCGGCGGGTACAGTAGATATGTCGAAGAAAAACAGGGCTTAGCAGATATATTATGTGGCAGGCCGTAGCGTCGAACAACGGAGAGATAGCTTTTAAATTAAAGGCTTGGGCGCGTAGTTGCCGAGGCTAGACAGCAATCCATCCGAAATGCAGATGGGCGCGTGAAAAGCTCAGATAGAAGGGGAGAGGGCATTAGACTTGTGACGTGTTCAACACATTGTGTTTGGGGTGGTACTGTTTAAGGGGAGCTGTCTGGGAGGCATGGGAGGAGATATACTATTGGTATAGCTAACCTTGGCCTGTAGGTAGAGAGGACCTACATATCCTGCATGGTCATAGACTTTTTTTTTTTTTTTAAAATCATTTATTATGTTTTCAGCTATCTAGCTATGACACATGACCGGTACTATGTATACATATAGGATGACTCTTTTGACATTAGAGACACTCATACTCTGGATTTCATTTGCAAATACCACTATGAGGTATGTTTGCTTACACAAACAGTCGACCCTCCTCCGTAAGTACCCACCAAAGGGAATTTAAAAATCTTTGATTATCCAAGCATGCCTTCATCATCCATGCATACCAGCGCCGCGAGAAATGTAGTTAGGTTTTGTCGGATTCGAACAAGCGGTCTCCTGTCTCGGGTGGGATATGTGTCCTAGCTATCCAGACCTTACTTGAGAAACCGGCCAAGATGATGTACCACCGCACCATCCAACCACGGCGGTGTTTACAGTGTTGCCCGCACTCTCGCAAGCGAAGTCTTGGCGCACGCACAAAGCTCAATCCGAAAACTCACACCCGTCGAGATCGCTTCCAACCTCTGCATCATCTTGTGAACTTGTCCTAATCCCTCTCACGCCCATCCCAAAGAACTGTCTCCCAGGTTTGTGCGCCACGATTTGCTTCCTCCGTCGGGTGTAAATATCGGCGTGGGCGTGTACGTGGCGGTCAATTGAGGCCAGAGAAAGTCGACGAGAGGTGTGATCATTGAAATAAAGATGTACTAAGTCGTACCTGCAAACTTGATGAGGTTTTGGTTGTGATTGATCTCGCTAGGTGTGAAAACTTGATTAGGTGGAGAGTCTTGAATCATTGCCTCATGGGCCAACTTGTTCGGTATTGCGAAATTTGACTGAACTTGGCTCTGGGAGAATATTTCACTCCCAGGTTCGTAGAGGGCACCGCGTACAGGTGTCAGTCTTGCCCTCCGGCCATAGACTTAGACAGGACAATAAAATGAATAATAAACACATTGTGTTTGGCTCAGATGCTCCTTTTCATTTACGTGGAACAAGATCCAGCAGCTAACCTGACCTCACTTAGCCCCATACGAGCCCAAATACCTGCAGGAGCGTAAAGTCGCCAAGGTGGCTAGTTTAGCACGTTAAGACACAAGAAATAATAATTACAGAGACCCCGTAAACTAAGCCGGCAAAGTCGAATTCTTCACCTTCCAGTGGTACTGGTGTAAACGCTCAGTTTGCTCTGCATATCTAGGATAGCCAAAAAGAATCGCATCCGAATTGAAGTCGAAAGCAACCTCAAGCATATCTAAGATCGATGACTTCTTGACAAAAGTTTGACCTAGACACACATATTTCTTCTGACCCATCACATCCAATCCCACATCGCATCACTTATCACCCTATTACAAGAATTTCCAACCGGTGCAATGGCCCGAGCTGTTGCATCGTCATCGACAACGCCCTCCAATGCAGGAGGGCAACTTCCTGCAAGCCTGCTCGGCTTTGTAAATGCAATGCAAAAAGCAGAACAAAAAAAAGGAAAAATTAGACGTAGGTAAGAAATTTCTTGATTTAACCGACTCCTGGGCGAAGAGCAAAGGAGAGAAGAAAGCTGTAGCAGTCGTCGCGACGCTGATGGAAAAGATCACGCCTGTCATATCAGCCTTTGCAGTAGATCATGCAGAAACAAAACCCCTCCATAGTAAGAAACACCCTACCATGGCAAGCACTCCCAAACCAGTCGCGCCCAGGAACAATTCGGCTGTTGAGAATCACAGCCACGGCCTAACCAAAAACCTCGGGACAATAGCTCGACATTGGCGATAGCAGTCGGCAAAGCGGCTAAGCTACCGACTCCGCCAAACGTGCAAGTTCGGCAAAGGCCTGCTCCAACAGGCAGCCCGAAACTCCAGACAGCCCCAAAGGAGGACAAGCGCCTGTTCCTTTGATTGAGGAAACATCACAAATGGCAAAAGTTATCGCCAGTCACGATCAAGAAAAAAATTACCGACAAAGCTGGGATAGCAACATCCAATTTCACGTCGATGTAACCAGTCAGGTGGGGGATTGCTCTCGAATGCGCGTCAAATGCATTGACAGACATAATTATTGAAATTGCACCTTCCCTACAGGAAGATAACACTATGATAGAGGCAGCTTCACACTGGAAACCTCTGATGGTTCCTCATGCTCTTCTGTTTATCAGGACGCTTGAAGGTAGCATCCTAGTCACCAATGAAATGGCGAAGAATGATTGCCAGGCAATATGTGGCGCCACACCAATCCATGTACGGCCCACAGAAAAATAAAATGGATAATATTCAACGAGCTGGATTATACACTTCCAAAAGAAACCAGCGAACACAAAGTTATGTCTTTTCGACGAGAGCAGGCCGGAAATCCCCTTCTCACGCCGACGACTGATTGAGCAATGCCAACATTGCTGCGGATTCTATACAACGTGTTCCTGCACCCGGAGCCAATGATGTGGAAGATGTGGGGGAGCCCATGAGACATCAAAGTGCCATGCCAAGGTGTTAAAGTGCTCGAATTGCGCGGGACCCCACCACTCAAATGAGAGTAGTTGTATGGCCTGGCCAAGACGAAAAAACAGGATAATTCTGCCCCGTGCCACCGCAGAACTTCACATTATTAGAGAACGCGGACATCGTAATTTTCACGCTGCTCTAGCGTATTCAGTTAAGAAGGGTAAGGTGGTTGAAGCCGTCATTGCCCAAGATTCAAAAATGCAGTATTAATGTTAGGAAGCCCCTCAACAAAAGTGTTGGAAAATCGGTATGAGTTAGATGAGTAAGGCAGCTCAAGGAATATAGATGCGATTTACGAATAGAATAATATCAATATGAGTCGGAAGAAAATATAGTAAACTGTAGAAAGAGAAGTGCGATATACCATAAATTGAATTAATTAACCTGTCTTGGATGCCCCTAGACAGCTTATATACACGTATCTCAGCAATCTAAATCCAAACCAAGTATCAACCCCGAGCCTAGTCCCATGCTCCAGCAATTACAATGAGAACAGGGTCGGTGAGTCAAACTATACCCGACGGGTATCACATCTCTCCATGTTTCAGTCGAGTCTCGTACACCAAACATGCTCAATGAGGTGACTGTTACTGACCCCAGTCGTGACTCAGGTTGGAGAACCTTTATTGTTCCAATCCTAGGGAAACTTAAAATGTCCAGGGTGTGAATTTCCAACAAAAAGCACCAAAAGATAAACACAACACCCTCCACTTTCACCAAGTGAATGTCGGAAGGGGTAGAGAAAATATAGATATAGCATTGCAGCATGCATAGGAAACAGATGCACATTAGTCATGGCACAGGAGTCATGGATAAGAAAGAAAGAGGGGGTTTTTACCAAAAAAGTCACACTGGCTATAATAGCCATATAACATTTGGAGAAATAGACGTTCGGCACTGCGCGATTACTTTCACACGGAAAGATATTCAACCGACTCAATTCTTTCCATTGTCATCAGGTCCGACATCTGACTGCTGTTTTGTAAAGATGGGCGGTCTAACCTTTACCAAATTATATCTTGCCCTAGGCACTAGTGGAAACTTGAAGCCCCTACTCCACTGGGGAGTTAGAGTTCCGGCGGTATTTGAAGGCGATTTCAATTCTATGTCACAGCATTGGTAGCTGCTAACAACAAATCAGTACAGCAATTGTAACCAGATTATGGAATGGGCATGAGCTCACGACATGGATATAGTCAGCATTGTCGGAGAGCCAACGCACAGGGACAGAAACGAGCTCGATCTAACCTGGAGCAACACAACCACGATATAAAATGTCTCCACACGCTATCACTGTACCTCAGATCATTCTGTCATGAACGCGCTTTTCACATTAGTAGTAAATTGTCATCCACGTAGTGTAGCATGCAGGGCTAAGGTAATGGAACTAGATAAGTGATAGATTACATACCACCAATATCTACATTCACCTGTAGACCACTCCTAAAGGAGACTAGTTAAGGGGCTATCTGGAAGTATGTGGGATTGGTTAATCATCATGTAAAATAATCTATAACATAACATCACACAATAAGATACCATTCGTACCCAAACACATTATTGCCATAACCACCCAAGTACAGTCTAAGCCCCCTGAGTAGTCACAACCATTCAAATTGAAGATACCAAGTGTATACGACCATATACACCACCACCCTTCAATACATTCTACCATCGAGGGTACCGTACTAAATCCTACAACGCCAGATCTTTTTGGAATTGTAAGGAATATTCGGGTCAGTGACGCCAATCTTAAGGAATTCAGCCGATGTGTCAGCTAATGGACCAAAACTTGCCCTCTTCACAATGTCATGGACATCAAAAATTTCACCAATGACCTCCTCCAAGCACTTGGAGATGCACTTAAGATGGTAGGGAAAGTCTCAGCCATCGAAAGCGGAAAAACAAGGCAATGGTGGAGCGATGAATGTCGCACGGAATGGCAGAAGTATAAGGCAGTGAGGGACAACCCGGACCTTGCAAAGGAGGCCCGGAATAGCTTTAGAGCCGTGGCCCGAAAAGCTAAGCGAGAGTACTGGAAGAGGCAAGTGGAAGCAGTAACAACTGACACGCAGGTCTTCAAGCTCATGAGACGGGACAAACCTCGACCAGCAGCTGAGTCTTCTCCTCTGTATAATGACGAAAACCGATGGTTATTTGACTCGCGAGAGCGAGCTAGTGCGCTACGAGATATTTTCTTGGCAAGATTCAGCGGCGAGAATAATATTTCAAGCCGGGATAGTGGAAAAGAAGAGCGCATCCCATGGAATACAAAAATATCACTTGAAGATGTGACTAGCGCTACTGTTTCTGTCAACAATTCGGCACCAGGAGCTGACAATATAATAGTACGTCTATTTTAAGCCTGTTGGTCCATCTAAGATCTCTGGTTAAGAATCCCCAACAGGCCTGTCTAGATATCTGCCACTTTTCCACGGCTTTCAGGGTAGCAGAGGTTGTGCTTCTTTCCAAGCCGGGTAGAAATCTGTCAACCGCCAAGGGCTGGCGGCCGATTTCGCTGCTTTCGAATTTAGGCAAAGGACTTGAACGTCTAGTTGACAAGAGAATAGCATGGCTGACAATAAGTCACCATGTGGTTAACCCTCAATTATTCAGCTCTGTACCAGGACGATCGGCGGTCGACCTCGCATATTGCATAATCCCCGATGCCGAGACGACCATGAGAAGCGGAGAATGTACGGCTATGGTCACACTCGAAATTCAAGGTGCTTTTGACGCAGTCCTTCATAACCGATTGCTCAAACGCCTTCGAGAACAAGGCTGGCCACGATCCCTGTGCCGGCTTATTCAAATCTTTCTTTACCAACGAAAGGTGAAGGTAAAATACTGCGGCGGAACTATAGAAGAAAAAGTATTGGAATGTGAAGTACCTCAGGGCCTGCCACTATCGCCATTAATTTTTATGCTATATGTCGCAGTGCTATTTCAGAACCATAGTCTCACAAGCAGATTTGGCTATGCTGATGATGTGGCCATCATCAGAGTTGGAAAAACCGCGTCTGTAGCCATCTCCGCAGTACAAGATGACGTCGATAGTCTCATCCTTCTTGCCAGATAACATAGGATTGAGTTTGACCCAGCGAAGTCCTAACTTCTAGTGACCGGAGGAAGACCTAGAAGGAACGTCAACACGGCTGACATTTCCATCATAGTGAGAGACCGCTGAATCGAACCATCACCGCACATCCGGTGGCTAGTGTTGAAATCTAGACATATCAGACCGAACTGCACGCAGTGCGGAGTAGATGAAGACTACTTATCTTTGATCGCTACCAGCTTTGGTGAGATCTCGGTTGGTAATAATCTCAGTGGTGTGAATGTTATTCCATCTCGTAATCAGAACATAATGTTTCTACCTAAGCGAGGTAGAACATAGATAGACAATTAGATGTAGATTAAACTATATACTTTCAACTAACTAATTATAAGCTCAGTAAAACCAAAAACCTCACCGATCCTAACCTTGTATCTCTGATCCTTAAATCCCCAATATCTTACGATTCGTACAGTATTGACTTGACGGTCAACGTTCACTTCTATCATTCCAGATAAACCTCTAGAACTTTAATAGCTAGAAGTCTGGATTGATACCCAGCTGAACTTTAAGCAACATGTACAGGAATTGTCCGGAAAAACTGATCGTCTAGTTCACTTCTTACGACATTTAAACAGTGTACAGCGTGTTGCAGCTCCTGTACCTCTAATTCGTGCAGTATAGGCATGCGTTCTGAGTACGGCTCTATATGTGACAGAAGCGTGGTAACCCGATCTTACTCGAATAACCACACTACGAGATAAAGAAGTTGGGACCGGAGTAGGCTGGCACATATCTCTGTTGGACAAAATTATAATGAAAGCAATCCAAGTAGCACTTCAAACGTGGCGTACCAATCCGAATAGCGCTCTTTACCGTGAAGCGGGAGTAACCCCGGCATCCATCATCCTCCAGTAAAAGACGCTGCGATCTGCAGCTCGCATACGAAGAATGGATGTCTGGTATCCTCTAGCACTTCGCGCGGCTGAAGGCCCGAAAGATACTATCAGACGATTAGGTCTTCGGCCTGGACAAAGAGATCGCCTTTTTAGACAGCCAGAACGATACATGACATTCCTGCAAATGAGCGTGTGTCAAGTTCTGATAGCCGAAGGCCCAAGAAAGCTGTACTTTCTACACGGCTTTCCAGCACCGACTCCATGCAGTCGAGAAAAAGAGGCTAGGTCAGGAATCATAAAACGATGGTTAGCTTCCCTACCAGCCGAGACAATCTGTACCTTCTCTGATGGATCTTCGTCTAGCCCCGGACAATCAACCTGGGGATACGTGGTACACCAAGGAGGCAAGCTAGCTGGAAGTGGCTCTGGTTCTTTTCCCGGAGTAGAGGCATTCGAAGCGGAAGTTGTAGACGTCACGAAAGCCTTGAAGGCTACAATAGTAGCATAAGACATACCGATTTGCATTCTTCTGGAAAATCAAGCTGCTGCTCAGGCGCTCGAAAGAAGAAGATCTAGTTCCTTGCAGGCAGTGGTGGACAAGTTTTCACAGCTGAGACAAAACAAGCGGGTGTAAATACGCTTGATACCCGGTCATGTGGGGATCAAAGGCAATGAAGAAGTCGATGAGCTGTCCAAATCGGCCTTGAGATCTCTCAATAACTGGTCACTAACCACGGCTTTTCTCGGTGGAAAATCTAAAAATCTAACATCTGCGGCACTAGGTAGACTAGTTAAAATTCGGGTTCAAGAACTCGTGGAAGAATGGTGATTAAAGTATCGGCCGGAACGATACAAAGACCCAGACATCTTCATGCGCTGCAAACAGCCACTGGAACTTGCTCTAACAAGATGGGCGTACCACCGTCTAATTGCGGCAAGGACTGGCTACAGGGACTACGCCGACTACCGCCGGCGTTTCAAACCCGAACATGAAGAACTGAAGTGCTTTTGCAGCCGAGAGAAAAGGCCCTGGCATTTTTCAGAGTGCCGACCTGCTTTGCAAGGTTGGAGAAGATGTGAGAAAATGGCTCCACCTGAGGCCAGGGAAATGATAGGGGAGAAGGGATGGCAGAAGTTTATTCACTTCTTAACTACAAACAGATGTTATACTCTGCCGAAGAATGAACAGGGTTGGAGGTTACCACACTGAGATTGTTTGTGACCCGAGAGGAAATGGGTGTGGAAGATAGGGATGCGGCGCAGGGCACCGTAACTCAGGCATTTACTGTATCTTTTTTTCTTCTTTTCTTTTGCCACTTCTGGCTCTATTGCCGGTCATGTAGGTAGCAATGAGCTCTCAGAGCCCATCTACTCGTGTAACGTCTAAATAGACGTTAGTTCCGTCCTGTCACGTAGAAGATTTCAATTTCAATTTCAAAAGTTTGACCTATCGTTCTCACGCGAATCCTCTACCTCAATCTTACTACATCACTTCCTCTCAAATACCGACAATGGCGTTACTCCAATTGCATTCGGGCATTTGCCTTATCTAAAACCAGCCATCTCCCACTACAAATTTACGACGCTACGTATACCCGCAAGGAGGAAACTAAGTCATAACATACAAAGCTCGGGTCTTGGTCTGTGGGAGACTGTTGCTCGAATGGGGCTTCACATCTTGAGGGAGAACTATTGAAAAAAGATAGAGTATCACTTAAAGCAGAGCGAAGAAGAGTGAATTGATTATTTGTTTATATATAAAAAGATATCAATCAAGACCATAAAAAACGACGTAATAATATATTTAAGTAAAATTCAGTAAGTTATAGTAGGCAATCATTTACGCTGTATTCCCTTGTCGTAGAAGTAGAGCCACACTAGTACCTGTTCGTGCAAATCTTGCAGGGGAGATGGGACTAGAGTGTAAATAGTGGAAGTAGGGATTGCGTTGGGAACCCTTACGTAATGAAGGTAATCGTTACTAATAGGATTATACTTCATTTTCCAACAAGAACAGGCAGCTGGGACGTAGGACGAGCGAGTGAAAAGGTCACAAATGGGCATGCTTGTACTTACAATTTTCCAGTGTTTTCGGCTTATGAGTGTTTATGGGCGCAGAGCTAGCGATTTGAATAGTGCAACCGACACTCTAGCAACAGCCAACTATGGAAGATGTTTTGATCCGCCTCCTGGTCATCATCTCCCCGAATTAAAGTCTGGATAGTCAGTACACCTACCTCACTCGAGAAAGGGAGGTCTGAAAGGCCATATCTCGCACAGCGGCTATATACAAGATGACAAAGGCATGTTAGGGTAGCCAAAGGTTTTTCCTGTTTTCCCTTTGGTTGGTATTAACGATCGAGGGAGGAGTGAAAGTTCCTAACACTAAGGTCTCGAGTGATGTCAGCGAATGCACCCACTAAATAAGTAGACTAATTTTCAAACTGAGTTGCCGTCGTATATCGTTGTCGGGGCAGCTAGTCTTCTCTGTGTCATACCCTCTGAGTGCAAGGCTTGTGCCCGTCACGAATAAATATTTATTCATTCAATTAGGGAACGAGACAAGACTGGCATAAGGTTGGGGTCAATACAGGGGACGTGATTGTTACATAAAGACGGCACTGCAGTGTAACTTTGCTTCCTGAAGGATAAATTGCAAATTTCAAAGACATAAACCAGAAAGCTGGGGAGGTTTTCACCGAGAGGTTTCCTCCTATGTAAGCATATAGATAGGCTTATAGCCACCTACACGGACCTATAGGGCGCCAAATTAGGATAGTGAAATCACGTCTAATATTCAATTTCAATTGAATAGACAAATTGTCAGTTCATAAAGCTCGACTAGAGTAGATTTGTCATCATGGGGGATCACATGAGGAGCTCGCTATGAACACGCTAGCTATGCCCCACTTTAGTTATAATTTCGGACTCTCTCTCTGATGATAGACAGACAGTCAGTCAGAATACTACTAACTCTATCTCTCCCTTTACGATCGATCCTGAAACCACCCCGTAGTCTATCCAACACAAATTAAATTTGTGGGTGTAGGATTATTGTGGATGAACCACTATGTCACGTGTCTACATCAGGTGACAGACGGCGGTGGGTTCTTCCACAAAGCCTCAGGGTAGATGGAAGAGAGGAGAACAATAAGAATGATTGAACACATACTGCTAGCCGTTACAAAGTCAAAACGTGGAGGGTATGACCGAACACGTGTACGCGGTGTCCTCTACGAACCTGGGAGTGAAATATTCTCCCAGAGCCGAGTTCAGCTATATTTCACAACACCGAACAAGTCGGCCCGAGGCAATAATTTTTAGTACTCCGCCATGTAAAATTTTAACTCCTAACGAGTTCGACTTCTACCTAAACCTCATCAAGTCTACAAGTACGACCTAGTACATCCTCGTTCCAATGACCATACCTCTCATCAAATATTCTCTGGCCTCAGCTAGCCGCCAAATACACGTCCACGCCGATATTTACACCCAACGGAGGAAAAAGCGTGGCTCACAAATCTGGGAGATAGTTCTTTGAGACGGACGTGAGAGGGATCAGGACAAGTTTTCAAGATGCAACCGAGGATGGATACAATCTCCACGGGCGTGTGATTTTGAATTTTGGCAAGGAGTTTTACGAATTGAGCTTTGTGCGCGCCAAAACTTCGCTTGCGAGAGTGCAGCGGACACTATAAAAACACGCAAACGATAGAAGGTGCCGTGGTCCGCCTCCTGGTGGTGTTCTTTGGTATAGTTTGGGTAGTCTGGGCACCTACTCCACTTGGGAAGGAGACACCGAAGACTACATTTCGCGCGGAGAAGATTCAGTGGATGATGAAGGCATGTCTGGATAACCCAGGGTTTTTGAGGCGTTTCCCTGGGTGGGTATTCACGGATGAGGGTTGACTTGGATTGAAGAAAAAGCCACCATAAGTTCGCAGTGGTACTTGCAAATGAAATCCGAGAGATGAGTGCTCTTCTTGTATATTGAGTCATCTTTTCTGCACATTTTTTTTCCGATATTGTGTCAGAGCTAGATAGCTGCGTACGCAATAAAAATCTGATGCAAAAAAAACATCAGATATTCTCCTGGTGTCTTCGATACTAGATTTCGTAAGTCAACAACAGCGATAAAAATAGAGCATACCATCAGTACAGGTAATTCTTCACCAATAAATCTACCTCCACGACGCTACAGCCCTCCTCAAGACATTGCTCTACGGGACTTTGTAAAGTAGCATGAAGGTACAATTTTACGAAAATCAAATGGCCCTTTGGGAGCTCCTACTCTAATCACGCCAAAGAAAGCACTTGGAACTACTGTTCACGCACCATCAGATCAAATTATTTGGCGTTTTTACTGCGATTCTCGTGTGCTCAACCGCGTGATCAAAAAGCACGCGCATCCACTCCCCAATCTGATGAATCAAATTCAGCGCGCTGCGGGCTATAAACAGTATTGTTTTATAGACATAAAAGATGGATTTTGGCAAATTCCAACCGCAAAGGAAGAACCTGAAAAAACTGCTTTTGTTACTCCATTTAGAATCTACGAATGGGTTGTCATGCCTTTTGAATTGAGTAACTCTCCTGCAAAGTTTTAGGCGTTAATGGAAGAGATCCTTGGAAATATTCGTGAATATAAATCTGGACTTTTAGACGACATCGCGCACTATGGCATTTGTGTGATTTACAGGCCATACAAAGCTAATGTTCTGGCTGATTATCATAGGCCGTCCAGAATTAAAGTCTTCTGCCTTTCTAGCAGTGAACGATGAAAACGACGATGGGGATGAGAAAATGAAGAAAATAAAATTGTTAATCATCCTCACGAATTCAATCGGCTGTAATTTCAAGCAATATTCGAGAATTTACGGTGTAATGCATCCTTGCCATTTACATTATCAGCAAACTGAATCAAAAAGAATTTAACCATCCACGAAGGATTATTGCATAGAATTTGTCAGTACGATCCATCAATAGGCGATCCTCCATATGCCGGAGGCACAGCACTTAACTCTGCACTACTAGTGCCGGTAATTAAATATGAAGATCTGTACAGTCATGCAAAGAAACTTCGTAGCGATTTGGGATATGCGACAGTAGGGATTGTTCTAAAACACTTGTTCACTCAATTTTGACATCCAGAGATTGTTCTAGCCGCGCAACAAACTGTGATCTCATGCCCTCACTATCAGATGATAAAAAACCAGATACTATATTACCTAATCTCAACCCGATACTACCCCCCCCCCATTACATCGGTGGGCAATAGATTTTACAGCTATCAGTCGCTTAAATCTGTTAGTCGCAATCGAACATACAACAGGCTGGGTGAAAGTTAGAATCATGCCAAGTATCAGACTTGAGGACACAATTCCACTGCTTGAAAATATTTGCCATACTTTAGGAGCACCGCGTGAATGGATATCTGATAAAGCCTGCTGCTTTACAGCTGCTGCTGCTCAACAGTGGCATAAGCGAAATGGTTCTGAAGTGAAAACCGTGACTCCAATTTGCCCTCGAGAAAAGGAAAAATTAGAAAAAGCCAATAGTGACTTGAAACATGCAATCGTCTGTGAGCATATGGAAAATCCAAATCAGAGCTTACAACAACTGGCTTTCCAAGTCTAAATACTTCATAGCCGCACTGTTGGACCCAGTCGATATAGATCGTTTTTTCTAATGCTTGGTACACAGCCACCCGAGAGACCGGATTTCACTCGATTTTCTCATGCCGCAACGTATGTGCGTGAGCCGACTGAGATGGAGGATATTGAGTTCGCTAGATCACTTGCAGAGAACCATGAAGCACCAATGGCACGTGCTCAAGAGAGTGGCTTGAGAGTGTCAAAAGATAAAATTCGAGCCTATCTGCAAGAAAATAAAGCACTGTGATTGGGCTCTACGCGTCCGACCGAGAAAGCACAAGTATGAACATTTTTACGACGTTCCATGGCAGATTATCAGCTGCCACGCAAATAATATATTTAACATAAAAGCCCAGGAGGGTTGAAACTGGAGTTTCGGTATAATGGGACAAATCTATTCACAGCAAATGTGGATGACTACCAGCCGGCACAAAGTCTGTGGTATGCGAGTAAGACGCAGTTGGAACGGAACCGGCAAAGTTAAAGGGGAGCAGCAAACATCTGAGAGGTAAAAATTAGTAATACTGTGTTTAATTTCCTATTTTATGTCGTGGCATATTTTGTTGATTGAGAACAATCAATTTGGTCCAAGGGGATGGCATGTGCATCTGAGGTCAAATGGGGTTACCGTACAGATCCACTTATTTGCTAAGTAATCCCATCCTGTAAATATTCTGTTTGTTTACTAAAACTTAGGGGATACATAGTATAAGCGATTCAACGAGCTTGCCGATATCAATATAATTATTGTGTGATAGTGCGAGCCCAAAGGTATAATCCTATACAGTCTAAGATACACAACTTATCGAAGGCTAAGAATATTCACCGAAGAAGTTGGACAGGGAAATGTCTCGGGTCAAAACTAGTGGCTGTCAATACGTACGTGGGTTTGCTTCGGTCAATGCTTATACTCTGTATTTAGAGGCGCAGGTTATATGTTCCTAGCGCATGTCTATGTTTAGAGATCAAGCCAATCATGATCAGTGTATATAGTCCTAGAATTCCGGGAGAAATAGGAAATAGGTTGTTTTTACTGAGGTATCTTTTCCTTCAACTACATACACTTCGCCTACCAAAGGTCAGGCTCCCAGTTACCTGACAAGACTGATACCGCCAAGAGTAGCATTATTTGGCCAGAAAACCAAAAAGATGTAGGGAAATCCTTTTCTACTCTGAACCGATGCCTTTCGCCAAACTAGTTTCCTCCTAATAGCCTGCTTGTAATATGTATTTCCCGGAAAACCCTGTTCAGTGTTGGGAATCTAGACTTCGTATGTATGAAGGTTTAGATTCCTAGGTATGATCATAAAGGTCAATTAAATTGATTCTATCGCATATGTCTAAGCTTAGCTAGGCGACATGATGTTCAGTGATATCTGAAACGCACTGTCCGGGAAATACTACCCTGTAATAATTGAGTGGCTGGTTGTTGTCAGATCACTGGGAGTTCGGGATCACAAAAGCCTTGGGAATCTGTATTTAAGGATTGGCTGATTTTTTATATGTTAAACTAAGTATTGTGATATCATAATATCTGTTGAATTATTACATGATGTAATGAAAATTCCTTATGGTGTTGCTCTTAGTTTGCTGTGTAACAATGAAGTCGGAAGTGCCAACTATTACCTGGGAAATGGTATGCGCTAGGTGGAGATAAGATGAATCTCAACAATTCTAGTTGGGAATGCGCATAGTTAGCTGGAAGGACATGATAGAAACTGGGTCTAAATGTTATGTATATATAGGCCTGCTCATATAGGAGAAAATAAAATCATCCGAATTTTACAATACTAAGTTAACCGAATATTATATATTATTAATTCATATTGAGAAGAGAGTTCGATATCCTATACAATTATCAATATATTCTTGTCCGAAATTGTACACTTGTTCTTCAAGGTATTTCCTCCGAAAAATCCTTGACAAGTTCTAACTTTAAGGAGGCTGCTAGAGTTCACTAGGCTCCTGTATTAACACCCATAGGTAACTATTCTTATCCAGGACATGCGAGATATAATTGGTCAAGAAGTTTACAGGCTTTTTATCGAATTCACATTATAGAGGAGACTGAAAATTAACTTGACTTTAATTTATCGAAATATTTCTCTACACAGACAATAAAAGATTCTAAGGCTGTCAATAAATACTATGACGTACCAAAATATTGGTCTTTTGGTTTAAGACGATAAATGGCTGATTTTAAGTCGGTAGAAACAAACTTACTCAAGTTTTTCTGTAGTAAATAGAAATATATATTCAAAAAAAGCTGAAACTTTTCCTGTGAAAATATCACATTGATATGTAAAAACCAACCCATCTTCCCCTAAACTCCCTACTCCTTTTGCCTAACTATAGATAATTAAGATCGAAACGATTTTGCAAGGCCCAGAAGCAACCAATAAATATTTTTCCTTATTATGTAATCACGCCTTAATGTTAATTCCAACCCCATAGTGTCTCGCACTTTGTGATCAATTTTAGGTCACACAAGATAACCTTTCTATTAGTACAAGCAGTATCTGATATTATATCAGTTTTGATTGCTTTTTTTGCCCAGAAATTAGTGTAAAGCAAATTAATCCCCAAAAGAGGCACTGGGAAAGTTTTGACAGGCCACAATTGGCTGATTTCGTAGGCCATTTTTACGGCTAGTCAAGTTGAGAATTTTCCAATCAATCGCTAATGCTGATGTAGGACTGCCTACCAGCGCAAGAAATCCCAGAGTCTTTTCTATAAGCATTATAAGCTCATTTTTAGTGATAAGCTCCAGCAAGAGTGGATTCAAAATCGGATTCATGTATGCAGCCTGTAGGGTAAGCATGTTCCCCCATTGCCTGAAGCCTGTTAGTTACATCAGGAAGGATTTTCAAGATCTACTAACGCATGAGCCGTTCCCCAGACATTGGTCACGATAATCCGTTTCTCGCCTGGATCTCCAAGGCCGTGAAAAGCGGTCGTGCTGTTAATTAGTGCAATGAGCCCCAGGCGAACATACTCTAAAGCCTTCGGATCAATGTCTTTTACCTCCTTAATATCGTGTCTAACTACAGGAGCCTTAACCTCGCTGAGATATTCATCTGAAATCTGTTCATTTCGACCATGCATGGTTTCGGGGCATGGTGGTTCAGAACGTTCAAGGACCTGAAGAACAAAAGGTCGATATGTGATAACCTGAGCTCCATAATACTTTGCACGCAGTCTGGCGCCCAAAATATCGCTGGGTGGTTCAGGTTGATCTACCATCCACCTCATCGTAGGAGCATAGACTTCGATACCGTTCAGGCTTTGGGAAAGGAGCTCTATGGTTGGAAACTTGGGCTCGTCGCCTTTGTTGTTGGCTAAAACTAGTGCTGTAAATCGATCTTCTAGTAATATTCAGTCTAGCTCTGATTTAATTTTTCCCACTAGGAACTATGACATACCAGAGTTTGGGTCGCGAGGCCTGTAGAACATACAGTGAAGAGAGTTTAAGTGCTTCCGCAAGAATAGTTGTGCGCTGTAACTTTCAATAACATCCTGTTCAAACCCATCTTCACGGTGTGCTGCCTCAAGATTTGGCCCAGGCATATCCTCTTCAAATGTTAGGATACCTGTTTGAGGACAGGGAATTTCGGCAACTATATCACTAAAAAAAAATTAGTATATTGGGTTCCATGTATAATTTTTATAAGAGGTACCTTTCGAGTTGTAGACATGTCCAAAAGGCGAAAATTAGTGGATTATCCTTGGATTCAATGATCTTTTGTTCATCGATAACTTTTCTAAAGCGATCTAAACGCGGTCGAAGTATAACTTGGAGGGCACGGCACGCATTTGATATATAAGCTGCACTTTCCATAATCCGTGCAAGCTGAGCGTGGTACAGTCCAGCAAGAATATTGGCATGGACATGTTGCAGAGAGCTACCGGCCATTTGATTACCAAGAATATCGGTTGCGAGAGCGAAGTATACTAGTCCCGGAATCACATCAATATTTCGAAGTCCCAAAAGCTTTCTATCGCGGCGAGGCGTATCAGGTGAGGTTCTTCGACTGCGAGATGTCTTATAATTAGAGTCGGAAACTTTATTTGTACCGAAGGAAACGTTTACGGAAGGATTCTGGAACTGTGGGGAATTTGGAAAGCCACTGACTGTTGGTGAGTTGTCGTAGATGTTGAAATTGGAAGTATAAATCTCTTGGTCACCGTGTAGTTGGGGGATTTTCCCCTTATCCAGACATATCTTCCCCAAGGCCATACAAAGCAAAACTATAGCAGATGAAATACTTCGAGCTGGATTCCTATATCGATAATCATTTCCCGCATTCATTTCAATCTTCTCGATTTCAGCTGGTGACCTCTTCCTTTTTCTCCCCGGGCTCTCCGAATGGTGGATCATTGCCACCAGCGGAGCCGATTGTGCAGATTTCGGTGTATGCCTAATGTCGGGTGTGGACCGTAGGAAATTTTCGACTATTTGGTCTAGTTGTCTAGGGATGAGGAGAGGATGCATGTTATTTATATTTTTTTTAAAGCTGAGCACCAGAGATAAGACTGTCTCCCGGCTAAAATCAGGTATACTCTCGGTTGTTATTCCACGAGGTGAAATTTCATGTAGATACATGTCAGTCGAAGGCGATGGAAATCCAATATGACCCCATTCTTCACCTGGTACGGGTGAAATTAATTCGGGATGGCCGTCAGCTGGTGAGAAATCGACATGATCATTCACGAGCTCCTTCTCATATCCTGAAGTATTTTCGTAACCTTCCCCTCTTCCATAGAGCCTGAGAAGTCCACGCTTCCACTCTTGCAAATATGGATACTTTTCACTTTTAAATTTAGAATGAAGCATAATATCAGCACACATTTTTTTAATTGGTGGAACAAGAAGAAGTCTTGCTGCCCCAGTCGTGTGATTTACAGGGATAGAAGGCTGTTTAGGTGGCCCAGGTTCAGCGGCAGCGTCATCATCCTCATCTGAAGTGTTATTGGTATCTTCTATGTTAGGAGTAGGGATGGGGTAAAGATCCAGTCGATCGCTGGCTAATGACGGGATAATAGAAAGTTGGGGAGGCTGAGAGGGGTCCGTTAATACAGAGGCTTCAGAATACTCAAAGTGATTAGCATTACTGTGAATTGAATCTCGTTCCTGTTTTATCTGAGTCCTTGGAGTGGATGCAGAAGGGGCTAGGCTACGCTGAGACTTTTTCAGTTCATTCACTTCATTGGTCAAGTGATCTATTTGGCGAGTAAATTTATGCATGACAGCTTCTAATCGGTTTAGACTATCGATAATATCGGCGGATGCCTTATCTTGTCTTTTCCTGGATTAGTACTCAAGCAATAATGATAAGAGCATTAACCTACTGCTTAGGAGGTGGATCACGGTATCGACAGTCTTTTCCATTCTCTCTGCAACTTGTACAAGCTGGTCGACCTTCATCACACTTAGCCTTTGCGGTACGACAACTGTCACATGCCTGTGCTGCCCGCTGCGCTTTTTTCCTTATTTGCTGGTCTGCTGCTCGGATTGAACCATATGCGGGATGTATGTATTGATCTAGGTTTCGTGGTGGTGGTAGTGGGCACGAAGTGGTAAGACCCGAGGCCCCATAAAGATGAGCAAAAGGCTCAGCGATCGGTATAGGCGTTGCTGAATAGGAAGCTGGAGGGTATGATTGGGATCGTCCGGTTTCGTAATTCGGCACCACTGGATTAAATCGACTTGTGGAATCGAGGGATTGGGGGGCATTTACATTGTCACTAATGATGCTCGTAGGTGAAGGGCGAAATTGAGAGTCATCGGGCGGCTCCCTCTTTCCCATTGAATCTCGATTGAGGACAAATGATTGTCCGGCTGTCGGAAGGTGATAACTGTGTGATACTGAACTTGACTTCCTAGTAGCTTGTGTTTCGTAAGTTGGTGCAACTTGAAGTGTTCGGCGATCACACTCCTGAGCATCGAGTCGAGGAAGTGGAGTTACATGTGAGGCGTACTGAATAGAGGATTGTAGAGAGGCGGAAGGTGGTGGCGGCGGAAGCTGGCGTTTTGC
This sequence comes from Blumeria hordei DH14, assembly GCA_900239735.1. Classification (NCBI taxonomy): domain Eukaryota; kingdom Fungi; phylum Ascomycota; class Leotiomycetes; order Helotiales; family Erysiphaceae; genus Blumeria; species Blumeria hordei. The sequence continues at coordinate 513,280 of OENG01000037.1, read as the reverse complement.
TGAGTCCGGCCATTGTGGTACTGGGTATCTACCGAGCCGGGCACGCTTCTGGTCAGGCGGAGTGAGATCCATCATGACGTTTTTTCATATCCTCCACAATCTGACAGCAGTGGCCATGAATGATCAAATGAGATGATGTTTAAAGCAGGGTTTGTGCTTACCGGACTATGGCCGGAGACGATAATTCGAGGATGATCATCTGCGCTTGTACATCGCACGGAGGAGCATTTAGCATATGTTGTGGGCTGATCAGAGACCACCGTCGCATCGATTAATAGGATAAGAGGGCCTGATGTTTTGATGAGGATTAGTATTACCAGTGGCACGGGGCACGAGGTAGAAATTCCATGGGTCAACGAGAAGCCAACGTAATGGAGGGGCCAACGTTGGTATAATCCTCGTCTAGAGAAGTAATTGATGTTAGGAAAGGTCGGTTGCGGGAGAGCAGCGCTATCCCATGTAATGCAATCGTTTATTCGCTCACCATGTTGGTTTGGGTCTCAAAAATATGAGGACTTTTTTATCCAACGCCTGAGAGCCCCAGGTATTTCCTGATTAGGCCGGATCGCGAGAGTAAGGCCGGGATGGCAAGTGATTTGACGGGCGCAGGACTCCACGTGCAGGGTAAGACATTTAAAGGCTGAGTCACGAAGACTTTGAAGACTAGGACAGAGGCCAGGATGAGGCGGATTGATAGCGAAGGGTAATCAGTGAAGTGTCCCCTTTTCGGCTAAGCGGGCTTATCGTAAGTCTAAGTCGAGGGGGTGGAGTAAGGAGTGTATATGCCGTTTCAAAATGCCAAATAAAATGTCCCTCATGTTGTGGGGTAGAATAGACAAGGTCGCGGTTGATAGTTGTCCACGAGGTGGATTCTGCAGGGAATAAAAACAAGGGTAATTAATCGTGACTCTTCTGAAAGAGAGGGAATAGCTAGAAATTGACTGTCGCCTACTGAACGTATGCTAGGACGAGAAGACCGAGTAATCCGCTTGGAACCGGCTCGGAAACCGAAAAGGACAACATGCTAGTTCCTCTGATCATTCCAAGAGAGTAACCAATAACGATTGTTCTGATATTTGGAAGTTTGGGATACAAATTGCTAATTACTGGGCAGATTCTCCAGGTTACGGACATCTGAGTAAGTAAATAGCGTGACGTTCGATAGCTTGATGGCATATTGACTCATCGGAAAACAGTTTAACGCCGGAGTTGCTGTTGCAGCAGTTAGGAATAAAAGCTTGAGATTGGAAAAAGAAACCATGCCGAAAGGAAAATTAATGCAGAAATAGGAGATGAGGCCCTCCGATTTCCGAGTGACTGGGATCCAGGTAATAGGTGTCAGATCCTACACGTGGGCTAGGACCGGGCTGGGAGTCACCCCAGATAAAAGCCCCGAATTGACAGAATTATCATGCTCGGATAACTCCCCTAGTATAGTGAGACCTTTATGAATCGGCAATCAGATCTGCCGCAAAAAATTCATCTGCCTGATGTGACTTTGAAAGATCTCACTATCCTCAAATAGACCGTGTACAATGCACATAATATCGTCCTCACCCTCTCTGATTCAATTAATATTTCTGGGAAAACTGTCACTGAAACAGTTTGCGTAGTGAGTTGGAAGCATTCTTTCTAAATTATGTGCTGATTGTCGAAGGAGACAAAATCTGGATAAATTAAGTTAGCTCGATTTTTGATAACTCCTTGCAGCTTAGTAAAATCTCACAGGAAGCGGTCATTCAATTTGATGTTGAATAAAGCTAATGCGGTATGCTGTGCTCCTCTTTGTATTATTAAAGGCATTTTTTTCGCTCAGTCCCCTAAGTAAATTATTGAAATGAGAGATCCCTGTCGCGCAAAACTAACTCTCGCATCATCTGCCCCTGTATTTAATACACATAGACTCAAGTGATTGTAATATAGGTCCCCATTCATACCGCCATATAATTAAATACAGCGCCCATCTTCCATCGTCATTGGGCGTTGACCTTTTCAATAAGAATCCTGCAGTTCTTTTTTCCTCAAGCCCTGGTTCACTATTGCATTCACTCAAATAATTTAAACTATCCATACCCGCAATGTAGTAATTATGATTTTGTAGTTGTCTTTGCAAATTTTCATCTCTTAACAAAATGGACATTGAACTTATTTGTGATTTTCTTCCTACTTATTTTAGCAAATAGGCAATCCATTAACTAAACACAAGTAATATCGAACAATTGATAGTTTGTATCAAAATTCGAGCAACATTCTGCCCTCCAATCTCAAGAACTAAGTATGCGTCTGTGGGCACGTTTCCCGTGCTTCGAAGCTGACCATTTGCTGATAAACAACGTTAGTATTCCACGGTTTGAATTGACAGGCCTGCGTCTCCCTGCTCATACTAGCGCGTCACAAATATGCATCATGCCGCTCACAAAGTAAGCGGTAATATTCATATCATATGCGCGAATAGCGCTGTTCGATCCAAGTAGGTGATTCATTATATATTTAAGCTTTTATTCATGCACCAAGAATCTGTGCAGTGAGGTACAGCTCGTCTGGGATAGAAAGGGTATGACTTCAAACTGGATTGTTTATGGGACTAACCTTGCAGGTGCAGTTAGGCTAGCTCGTAATAGGTTAGACTGTCTCTCCTCATCACCTCGCTCGCCATGAAGTGTGGTCACATCGTCGTTTTCAAACGGTCGGTGAAGTAATGTATTTTCAACAACACCTTTGACTGCCTAACCAACAAAGCCCTTAATTATTAAAATCACTATCAATTCATCCTATTATTTAGTAAACGATGTCTCTAGAAAGTTCGCTTCTGAAACCACAGTTCGCAAACAGCTTACTCGCGATCAATTTATTGAATTAAGATCACTAAAAAGACTTGGCTTGACAACACAAAATATAACAAACGAACTTGGCTTTACAACAACGCAAGTACAGCGTGCGTGTAGTCGAGAGGACGAGAATCCTACACCTCGCAAAGGAAGCTCGTCAAAGTTGAGCGCGGAACAAGTCGATGAGCTTGAGGCTGTTGTCCGGGGATCTCCTGAAAATCGTGAGTTGTGCTCTTTGTAACTAGCGATGAGACCTTTCAGCCACTGGGGACGCAGAGTGCATATAATTTCTATCCCTCCATAAAAGATGTTACAGCAGATTCATCTCTCGGAAGAAGCCTCCATTAAGTGGGGTTAACAAGCAGAAAAGTATAGACTTCGCCCAATTACATTTATATTGGAGCGAGGAGCAACGGAATCGAATACTATGGAACAATGAAATCTGTGTATTGAGTGATTCTCATATGAAACCTCGTGTCACAAGAAAAGTACGTATAAACTCTATCAAAATATTCCTTGTACTAATAGCAGAGCTTATCCTGGCAATAAGTTTGACGAGACCTGTATTTTGGCTCGTCATGCTCACGAGAACAGCCGAAAGTTTTGGGGATCATTTAATGGATCACAGAAAGTGCTATTTCTAGTCTGGGACAAGGATTGGGGATCAATGAGAGCCTCATCCTTTCATGGAAGGATTTTGCCTCTTTTGAACCAACTTCACTCGGAAAATTCAAAACCTTTATACATGCACAACAATGCACCATGTCACAAAGCATACTCAATGATTGATGCGCTGCGTCAGGTTGGAATAACGTCTTTTAGATGGCTACCTTACTTTCCGAACCTGAACCTAATTGAGTCATTGGGGAACATCATAAAAAATTATAATCAGGTAAATAGTCCTGAGATAAATGGGGTCAGGCTTGTGCTCTCTGCCACGATAAGAAAACGCTTGAGGTTGCATGGGACTCTAACACCTCCGAGGTGCTATTGTCACTAGTTGGTAATATGCACAAAAGATGTGTAGCCGTTATATAGGCAAATGGAGAATACACAAAATATGTAGTATGCTTGCAATATATTTCCGAGCCATACTGGGGGCCTCGATGTATACTCTTGTAATACAATGCAATTATGTATGAAATAGATGTGTACTTTTAGATAATATCAATTGATTTTTTAATTCTCTAATAAAAACCCATACATCTTTCATTCAGAGACGAAAACCCTTCCCTATAAATTTAGACTTTCACGTTGTATCATTGGTTAGCACCCTTGCTCGCATAACTAGTGGACAAACTAGATATGAGCTTTCATGAAGGCCAGATCTATCAAATCCATAATTATAGGGATCTAACCCCAGTCATTTTGACCCATATACTTTTTCTACCCACAAGAGACTGTGAGTTATATCCTAGATTGACTCACCCCAGTCGATCTAACCCCATGAAAAGTGATAGTTCATCCTAATTTCTTATGTCGAGGGTAGTATTCACTTTAAATGTACTAACGGGCACTGTGGAACTTTAACGCGGTGTAATTTTCATATCCTGCGAGGCATGTTTGCTGGTCCCCTGTATAAATCTGGGCATGCTTCCTGAGATGTGTAGAGATATCTGATGTATTGTAAACCCATTAGCCATTTACCGCGTAAATGAGGTTAATGTATGATTTATACAGCCATATTGCATAGCATTTCCGTACCAGCAGGTACTGTGTATTGATTATACCCAAAAAACGCTTAGATGTACAATTGAACAAATAATTACGGCTTGATCTAGCTCGGTTCTAAAGTAGCTTGCTATCACGTTCACGTAAGCGCGAGTGAAAAACTTCGGATGTAGTCTAAGTGAGATTGGGGAGTAACATTTTTTCGATGCAACGGCCTGCTATTCATGCAACCGACAATTGAGCCTTTGTCGTATGGGGCGAAGCTGGGAAGAAATTAAATATTCCGATTCTTTTCACTGCGCGAAGAGAGTGATGGCTCAAAACTAGGATAAAATAAAGGCTGTTAATGAGCAGCAATGTTACCAGAGTTTAATGCGCGTGACCCAAGGATAATCTTATCTCAAACGGATTCTTATGGCTGGCTGCGGATCCGACATTATTTAACTTTTGAGATGGATCTAAATTGACTAAAAGGAGTCGTAGATTTTTTCATGGGTCATGCCCGAAACTACTTTCCCAAGATATCCTCATTGTCAAAGTTAGTTTTCGCAGTGCAGTTTGAATGTATAGACAAATGTACGATTTTTTATTCGGTTTTGATAAAAGATTTTGGGCGCAAACTTCACGGAGCAAGCCATACAGGTCTATTCCATTTTATGTCTTCTCATACCCCGCAAAGGCGATGCGATTGACTGATTCGGATGCTCAAAGTGAAAGGCTGTTTAGGATTAATCATCCCCTCTTCGGTACATATGAATTTTAGTTTTTTTGTAAGGCCAACTCGGATTGAAAACTAAGCTCGAGGCCGGGTACTACTGGGTGGCTGGAGGTTTCCTTTTGCACGATGACACCTACTCACTTGTAAGCACTAAATAAGCCGAAGTTGTTGTTTTGTTAAGGTCTCATGTTCAGGGAAACATCACATTAGCAAGCTGAGTTTGAGCCGGCAAAGACGAATTCTTCACCTTCCAGTGGTGCCGGTGTAATCGCTCAGTATGCTCTGCATATCTGGGATAGCCAAGAAGAATCGCATCCGAATCGAAGTCGAAAGCAGCCTCAAGCATATCTCCATTTGCTGACCTCTCGACAATTCCTTTCTTACTATTCTCATCTCAGTCCTCAACCTCCTTTTAACCACGCCTCACCTCGCCTCAACAACCAATAAAGAAGTTACTCCAATTGCAAACAGGAGCTTGCCCCATTAATTACCGGCCATCACCGACTACAAATTTACGACGCTACGTATACCCGCAAGGAGGAAATCAAGTCATAATGTACAAAGCTCGGGTCATGGTTTATGGGGTACTTATGCTCTAATGGAGTTCTACATCTTGAGGAAGGATAGGCGGCTGAGATGTGGTGCGAGAGGAGGAACAGGTCAATGAAGACGATGCTGGGACTGACATTTTCGAGAGGTTTTCAACTTTGGAACGTTTGTGGGCGCCAAGACCGAGATTTCGGTTGATTAGCCAGGAGGGCTTCTTTTGTCGATGAGTCAACGGCACTCCCCAGCGCCCTGGACGGCACAAAAGAAGTTAGGCTAAGCTACTATACAGCAATCACACTCTGTCAAGTCTTTTCTGACATTTCAGCACGATCTTCGGGAAGGAGTTGGAAGGAGGCTAGAAAGGCAGAGTGTGAATTTCCCGAGTTACACACAAGTCTGCAGCGCCCAGCTGGCCGGCCTCTTCGAACGCTTCAGAAGGGTCACTATGTCTTCGGACTTAGTCCTAATGTCGGTATTAGGAGAGCTCCGCACCGAGTGGTTTTTGCGATTTTTCCCGGCTGCCATACATCCGCAAATGGCCATCGTTTCGTTGGCTGGAGAGGAGAGATAATGAAGGGCAAAGGGCTCCTCTAAGTGTATGATCGAATGAGGGCTTGTGAGGGGTGGTACTGTTTGAGGGGAGCTGTATGGGAGGCATAGGAGGGGATATACTACTGGCATAGGTATCCTTGGCCTGTAGGCAGAGAGGACCTGCATGTCCTACATAGTCTTAGACTCAGACAGGACAATAAAATGATTTAAAAAAAAAAAGCTGAGTTTGATGATCTGTTGATGTGCTAAGTAGCTTAGTCTCCGAATAATAATTCGAAAGTTTGAGCACTAACCTCTCTATGAAGTCGATTACAAGTCAAAGCCGTATCAGATCTTGCCAATTCTCACACGTTACCAAAGTTGAGAACCATAGATACAAGATCCCATCTTAAAATGTCATGGAGTTCACTAAAGGTGGATGCACGCTAACGAGAATTGTATTTGTATTTATTGCACTACTCGAGTCATAGATCATCCAGCACATTGGACTCCTCTCTGGCCCGGGCCACACCCTGTACAGTGCTCCTTGCCTATCATGTTTCTTGATAGATTATTGATATATTGCCCTTGATGAATAGCCATTCAGCTCAGTGTTTGCCCGCTAAGTTCGGCCACCCTTTCCACGGGACCTTTTACCCAAGAAAATAAAAGTGGTAGCAAAGGAAACTGTGTTCGTGGGAAGAAGTCTCAAAAAACCCTGCAGCCCCAGCCAGGCGAGGCCTAGACACTGCGACCACATGAGGTGCGCCGCTAACGATCATTGAGCGTGTCATTAAAAAAATAAACATTACATGGGGGATAAAGTACCTGTCAGCAGAATCCCATATGAACCCTAGCTCTCACCGCAGAGTTTAAAACTAAAGAGGACGGTAAGTCTGAACACCTGTACGTGGTGTCCTCTACGAACCTGGGTGTTAAATAATCTCCCAGAGCCAAGTTCAGTCAAATTTCGCAATACCAAAGAAGTTGGCCCGCGAGGCAATGATTCGAAATTATCCGCCATGTCAAATTTTTGCTCCCAACGAGTTCGACTCCTACCTAAGTCTCATCAAGTTTATAAGATGATGCAAAGGATAGATACAATCTCGACGGGCGTGTGATTTTGAATTTTGGCAAGGAGTTTCACGAATTAAGCTTTGTGTGCGCTAAGACTTCGCTTGCGAGAGTGCAGCGGACACTATAAAAACACGCAAACGATAGAAGGTGCCGTGGTCCACCTCCTGGTAGTGTTCTCCGGTATAGTTTGAGTAGCCTGGACACCTACTCCACGTGGGAAGGAGACACTTCAAACCACATAACGCGCGGAGAAAATCCAGTGGATTATGAAGGCATGTCTGGATAACTCAGGGTTTTTTGGAAGTTTTTAACTAAATTCATAGTGTATTCAGCTATATAGCTATGACATGGCTCTAACATACAAGGGATATCTTAATAGCTTCTCCATGTTTTATTTCTTTTTTTTTTTTTTTTTTTTTTGCATCAGATTTTAATTGCGTATGCAGCTAACTAGCTATGACACAATATCAGAGAAAATGTACAAAATAGATGACTCAATTTACAATAAGTGCACTCATGCCTCAGATTTCATTTGCAAGTACCACTGCGAAGTTATGGCGGCTTTTTCTTCACCCCAAGTCAACCCTCATCCGTGAATACCCACCCAGGGGAACGTCTCAAAAACCCTGGGTTATCCAGACATGCCTTCATCATCCTCTGAATTTCTTCCGCGCGAAATGTAGTCTTCGGTGTCTCCTTCCCAAGTGGAGTAGGTGCCTAGGCTACTCAAACTATACCAGAGAACACCACCAGGAGGCGGACTACAGCACCATCCATCGTTTGCGTGTTTTTATAGTGTCCGCTGCACTCTCGCGAGCGAAGTCTTGGCGCGCACACAGCTCAATTCGTAAAACTCTGCCAAAATCCAAAATTACACGCCCGTCGAGATTGTATCCATCCTCCGTATCATCTTGTAAACTTGTCCCAATCCCTCTCACATCCGTCTCAAAGAACTGCCTCCCAGATTTGTGCGCCACGCTTTGCTTCCTCCGTCGGGTATAAATATCGGCGTGGGCGTGTATTTGGCGGCTAGCTGAGGCCAGAGAATAGTTGATGAGAGGTGTGGTCATTGAAATGAGGATGTACTTGGTCGTACTTGTAAACTTGATGAGACTTGAGTAGGAGTCGAACTCGTTGGGAGCGAAAATTTGACGTGGCGGAGAATTTTGAATTATTGCCTCGTGGGCCAACTTAATCGGTATTGCGAAATTTGACTGAACTTGGCTCTGGGAGAATATTTCACTCCCAGGTTCGTAGAAGGCACCACGTACAGGTGTCAGTCTTGCCCTCCATGTTTTATTTCATCAAGTACTTTGAATTTCACTCCTTTTTATCTTCTGCATGCCCTAAGGCATTTAGTTGAATCAAGGAAACAAAGTAATGCTTTTTTCCCAATTTATGTTCCAAAAATAACTGATAGTTTCGATAGTGATATTCCTGCAAAATGTTCTCCCCTTTCAACCTTGAACTTTTTACAGTGAAGGATTAGATGTGGCATTGTTTGTCTTACTTCCCCACAGTGATCACACTAATCACTTTCTGATTTTCAATTTTTTTTAGGTAAGCCAAAGTATTCCCAATGCTATTCCTTGCCTGAAAGTATTAAACCTGAGTCCTTCTACTGTATTTGTTGTAGTTGTAGGGTTTGAGCCTGAAGTCTGGTTTGAGACATTCCCCTGGATAGGTATTCACGGATGAGGGGTTTTTTGGGGTAAAGAAAAAGTCACCCTAACTTCGCACTAGTACTTGCAAACGAAATCCGAGACATGAGTGCTCTACTTGTAAATTGAGTCATCTTTTCTGTAAATTTTCTCCGATATTGTGTTATAGCTAGATAGCTGCATTGTCATTGTCATTGTATTGTATGTGTTTATTGTCCTATAAAGTCTGCGACAATGTAAGGACATGTAGGTCCTTTCTGCCTACAGGCCGGGAGTATCTATGCCTCGGGTAGTGTACTCCCTCCTATGCCCCCTTCACGACTTCTTACCAGCAGTAATACCCCCACAGGACTTCATTCGAGTACACACTAAGAGGAGCCGTTATCCCGTCATTATCTCCCCTCTCCAGCCAACGAAACGATGGCCATTTACGGGTGTGTAGCTGCAGGGAAAAGTCTCAAAAACCACTGGGTGCGGGGCTCTCCTATGACGAAGAGGCCGGCCAGCCGGGCGCAGTAGACCTGTGTATACCTAAGAGCGTCTCTCAACCTTCCTAGCCTCCTCCTTCCTCTTTTCCTGATTCATGCCGCAGGACAAACCGAAGATCGCGAAAGGATGTCAGAAAAGTCTTGGTCGAGAGTGACTGTCGTGAAGGAGCCTAGCCTAGCATCCAAAAATCGTTACGGACGTGGGGTCGTCGGGTAACTCATGTATTCCAGATGCCCTCTTGGCTAGTAGATTCGGAAGTTAAGATTAGAAGGGACGATATTATAGACGAGTCGAAATCTGCTTTTCTTGAGGGCGGAAGGGTCTTTTACTTTGCTTTCGTGGGTTTTTTGTTCGCCCGCCGGAGGGTAGCACATGTTGTAATATGACGAGGGCTTCTCTGACTACCGTTGTAGCGTTTGGTACCGCATTATCTTTCCTTATTCCTAGCATCATTATCGTCTCATGTGTTATCGGTAGCGTATCTTTGACGGAGGGGGAGATAACTCAGCTCAAAGTTGAAAAGGTGTTACTCAATCTCGGCTCTGCAGACTCTACAGTGAGAGCTGAAGGTTCGTAGGGGACACCACTGACAGGTGTTGAGAACAGTCCCCCTAGATAGCTGCATACGCAATTAAAATCTGATGCAAAAAAATTACCCTCTCCTCAAAGATACGCTTCCGATAACACGTAAGATTATCAAGAAGATGATAATAATGCAGTGAATGACGAAAGACATTGCATACCAACGAGAAAAAGGTACTAGTAAAAGATCTTGTCATATTACAACATGTGCTCCCCACCGGCGTGGAGGACCATTCTCAACACCTGTCAGTGGTATCCCCTACGAACCTCCAGCTCTCACAGTAGAGCCTACAGAGCCGAAATTGAGTAACAAAGCCCTCACTTCGATGCGGATCCCCCTATCACCACCATCATCAAGCTAATCACGATCAGATCAGATGGTAGGGTCGGAGCCCTACTCATCACAAACCCTTGGTCATGGAGGAAAAGCCATCCGATGAGTTTCCGGAGCATACCAAGCACCCAATACGACGATGGTGGATTGGATCAAGTCGGCCTCGACTGTTACAAAAAAGGGAGATGTAAATGGATATGCACAACTCATGTGGTCGCGATGTCAAGGCCTCGCCTGGTTACAGCTGTAGGTTTTTTGATACTTTTTCCCACACTCAAAGTTTCCATTGATACCACTTTTTTTTTAAAATTTTTTCGGTAGAAGGTCCCGTGGAAAAGGTGACCGAATTTAGCTGAACAACACTGAGCTGAATGGCTATTCATCAAGGGCAATATATCAATGATCTTTCAAGGAACATAAGAGGCAAGGAGCACTGTGCATGGTGTGATTTGGGCCAGAGAGGAGCTGAATATGCTAGATAGTTTATGACTCAAGTAGGACAATAAATAAACAGAAACTCATAAACACAATTTTTTGAAATTCAAATGTTCGTATCATCCATTTTTCCTCTTCTAATTCCCTCTCTCGATGTCGTTCGCCCTCAACTCAAAATGTGTGAGCGACTGGTAGGCTACGAATATGCCTCCAGTTCGCAGTAAGCCATCGCGGGCGAAAGAAACCATAGACAGCCGCAAGCACGTCGTATAAGTTGCTCGACAGAAAGCAAGCTACAAGCTGGGTCCCCTGACTGTCTTCCAAGAGATGAACATCGATCAGTTGGTCCACGAAAGTGCCCTAGATTACGAGATGTTAGACGTTAGCGGCCTTGATATTGACAAGATACTTAAGAATCTGAGTAGACTACCCAACTCAATACACCAAGCCAAAAGAGACCGGAGCTAAAAATGCAGCGATGAGCCACAAAAATTTGGGGACAGCGACTACGAGGCAGCAGACACTGCCTCTTATTGAAATAGCTGTGCCAGCTGTGAGGCGGGAAGCGATTGTAGATGTTAACAAGGCAAAAAGTGCAGCATCTACCCCAAACTCCGTGGAACATACACCAGGGACCAAAGAAGGACTTCTCTCACGCCCCAAAAGCCAGGCTACTGGTAGCAAGACAGCAGAATATGCTGCTGGTAAACAAAGTGAGCTACAACGCAAAGCGACTTAAGCCGAAGTGCACCAGGCCAAAACTACTTGGGCCTCGATCACCCGGAATGGCCTACATACGCTCCCGGCATCAACAAAAGTCGAGCAGAAAATGCCCAAGGCGGCAAACTCGACGCGAACGGCCAAAAATTCAAACGGGCCAACAAAACCGGCTGTGCAAGACGAACGTTTGTTTCTCCGCCTGGGAAAAGAAAATCACCAGCGAAAACTCTCACCGTTCGGTGTTAGAGAAGCTGTTACGAGAATGCTCGAAATTCCCCCAACAAAAATTGAGCATGTCTACCGTGTGCCAACTGGCTTCGGAATCTGAGCCGAGAATCAAGAAGCACGCACGCTGATGTTAAACCTAGCTAGATCCTTCTCTCAGCAAGATGCTATATTAGAGAAAGCCTCGGACATGACTTCCCTGAGAATAGCGACGGTCACAGTCGCAATTAACACATTAATGGGCAAAGTCCCATCACAGAAGAGATGGTGGCCGATGAGATAGTCAGGGTCACCATGGCTGTACCGGTCAAAGTACGCCCACATGATAAAGGCCGGCCGGAAGTCCCACACCAATCATGGGTAGTACTCTTCGAGAAAGCGTCCACCTCTCGGCCAGGCTTCTATCTATTTGATGACTTTGGGATTGTAGTTCGCCACCAGCCTCGTCAAGGCATCAAACAGTGAAAGCGATGCTTATAATTCTATAGCAGTAGGGGCTGCTCGCGCGCACCAGCCTGCTGGAACTGCTCTTCCACCATGAATTCCATGATGGAGTACAAGGCACATACCAAGTGCTGCAACTGCGGGGCTCCACACAGATCAGACAATTGGGATTGTCTAGCTCGCCTTACAAAGTCTGGAATGGCCACCAAGAAAAACCTTCAGATCATAAGGCAGGTTAGCCAACGCGAATTTGCAGCAGTTACTCGGGCCAAAATAACTGTCAGACGCGCAGAGGCGTCAGATTCAAACCAACCAGGATTTAAAACAAGTAACTGTTTTGAAGTTCTCATATCCGACCTCACAGCAACTGTGGCCCAGGTTGATCAGGCAACAAATCCGCAAAAATCTTTGTAAAGGGCACCACACGGATCCATTTTTGCCCGCCTCCTACTCCAAGCTTTTTATCAATAAACGTAGGTAGAGGAGGCACGACACAGAACATTGCGCTCGCTCGTGCTTTTGAGCTCGGCATCGACATTGCTCTTGCTCAAGAATTTTTGTGGAACAAAGAGACAATCACAACAAAGAATCACCCAGGATACACCAATAATATGCCTCATGTTAGCAAAAATGTAAGACCAAGTGCTGTGATTTATATCCGGAAAGAAAATAAAGAGATATCTGCAACACAGCTTTTCCCTTGAGCTAAGACCACAGGGGACTACTGCTGGGTGGCAGTGAACGGTATCACTTTTCTCAACGTTTACAAGGCACCCAAAAAATTCGACAGCTATACAGCCACTCATAAACTGGGCTCCATCACCAAACTCCGTTGCTGCAGGGGACTTTAACTCAATATACTAGGCCTGGCAACCCGGGATAGAACGTCTACATGAACAAGGAGAAATAGTCGAAAAATAGACAGACCAACACCATCTAACATGCCATATTGTTGGGGAACCAACCCACCGAGCTGGGAATACCCTAGACCTAGTCTGGACAAACATTGACGGCGCCCGGGCTTGGGTTGATTGTAGCAAATGTGTCACCAGCGATCACCTTCCGATCCGAAGGCAAGTCCAAGTTCTTGACTCAGTGATGAGAACCGAAGCTGCCAAACTCTGAGTAACTAAAGGAAATCTACCCATGTTTGACAAAATTTTTGCACAATGGGTTAAAATACCACTAGTCCTTGATACTATCGACAGAATTGAAAAGTATGCTGTAGAAATATTTCCACACCTCACCAATGCCATCAAGGCGGCAGATCCACTCCGTGGTGGACCCCAGCGTGCAAGGCAGCCTACGCCGAGTACCAAGTTGTGATAGCACCCCACAAACGAGCTCTCTACGCGAAAAAACCTCGATCTGTTGTCTGTCACAGTTCCAGTGTAGAAAGCAAATGGGCACTTGTATGATTGAAAGGTAAAGCTATAATTCATCTATGGAGAAGTAAACTACCGGCAAGTCTTCCGTGCTACTTATACACATCCAGAGGTATCTAAATATAGCCTACGTTTACAGTGGCAATAATACTAGCTTAAGGTTTGTTCTGCCACACGGGTAACGCTTCCGATATCCTTGGCACTATCCTTTACGTAGTCTCAGTGGCGATTTCGTATCCATTTTAGTTAGCTGAGAATCCTACGAGTGATAGAACATGAAGGTTGCCTTCGATAGCCATCGAAGGCTACAGGAATTATCGGCTCACAAGCCGTCACATTGTCAAGGCTTTGGAAAAGGAATTCAACCCCAACAGGTCAAATGAATCACTACGCCGTCGCAAACAACCAGAGCTGGGGCTTTCCAGGCTGCTATTACGAAATCTCATTGCAGTCTGTACGGGCCACGGCAATTTTGCGGCGCACCATCGCCGCTTCAACAATCCAGACGCTCCCATAGGGTGCACCTGTGGGGATGAAACTACCCCTTCTCACTTCATACGCTGTCAACTAAACGCAAATGTTACACGTCGAATTAGAAGTTCATTGTCACATATTGCCCTCCTACACAAGCTACTCTGACCTAAGTTCTTCGAGAGCTTCAGACAATTTGCGCAGGATGCCAACTGTTTTGGGTATACTCCTGTGTATGCATATACTACTTTCAGTGGAGATCGAATATAATTTTTCAGGAGATTAAACCTGACTGGCCTGGAACCGAGGCGAGGAGTATTGGTACCTGTTCTAATTTCTTTGCAATGTATACTTTTGTCGGTTTTGGGGGAAGGAGTTGCTACGGCACATATTTTCAATCGAATGCTGGTTTTGTAGTGGTTCATGCGGTGGAATCGAGCTGGGTGTCACTTACATGTAGTCCTGGCTATGAACACCGGTCCTTCACTCATAGTGGACTTGGAGCTTTAGCTTAGGACTTTAATAAAGCAACAACACATATTTTTTTGAAATTCGAAAATTCGAAGCTTTCCTTTTACCCCCCTCTCTCTCTCTCTCTCGCTCGTCGCAGTCACTCAAAAATCTGTGATCGAGTCGCTGATATTTTAATCAGGCCACCTGTTCGAAAAAAGCTCCCCGACTGTTACGATCTGACCGTTGTTTAAGCTTAGGTTAATACCTAAGCGTATTGTTGAGAATGTTTATGACAAGGCTGCATGGGGAGGGATAGATGAAGCTGAACATGACGGCACTAATATCCAGAAGATCGAAGCGTTACTAGAACTAAGTAGCACCTGGAAATGCGTGGCTGGTTAGTAAGTGTTGTCTCAAGAATGAGGGTTTGACAGTGTCCCACGGGGTGCTTTGTATAGCTTAGTGAAGATCTAGGTGGTAAGTGAAGATAGTAAATGGGTCAAAGGGCAGGTCTTCCCTAGGAAGAGACGAATAGGCAGATAGTTGCGGTACATTTTACACGTGGGTCTTGCTGATGAAAAACTGGAAAATGGATAGATGGTCTTCCCGGAGAAGAGATGGGTAAACAAATGTTTTGTAAAGGGTAAGTGAAGAAGAAGTTGCATGCGGAGCAAATCCCTCTCACGCTGAACTATTGTATACAAGAGTAGAAGCATTTGCCGACCGGAATTAATCGTAATCAGTTCTTGCCAATATCCTCGCATTAATTTCTCTTCTCTTGTCCTTCTCTTCATGAATCTTTTGTATATCCTTACACGACTTTTTACATGACTAATTATATTAGTGAAAGTTATTCTTAATTTGATTGAATTAATTAACCACCCCT
This sequence comes from Blumeria hordei DH14, assembly GCA_900239735.1. NCBI lineage: Eukaryota > Fungi > Ascomycota > Leotiomycetes > Helotiales > Erysiphaceae > Blumeria > Blumeria hordei. The sequence continues at coordinate 497,821 of OENG01000037.1, read as the reverse complement.
TCATCTAATCACGAAGTAATATTAGTTTTAAAATTCTAATTACGGATCCGTGAAAGTAGGCCCCCTTTTAATCGCGAGCTCCTGCGAGGGTTAGTTATTTCGGTTTGTTTGAGGGGTCCTGGTTTCATCGGATAGTGTTCATGGAAAATATCGACTGCTGCTGTGTCATCCAGATTTATGGCTGGTTCTCATGTTGGGTCATTTTCACTAGCCCATTTAACTAAGTATTGAAGGCCAAAATTTTTGTTGTTCGAGAATCGTATGTCTTCTCTATTTTGGAATTCTTCCTCTCCATCTATGACTATAGGTGGAGGCGGTGACTATTCCTGACCTGTGACTGGGTTGTTTGCTGCAGGTTCTAGGAGTGATGCATGGAAAACCGGATGGATTTTCATGGTGCTAGGAAGAGAAAGCCGGTATGCCTATGGAGATAATAGATTTTTAATTAGAAAGGGGCTAAATTTTTCCAGTCTAATTTTCGAGGGTTGCGAGTTGTTCTGATATTTTTTGCGGATAGGAACACCAGGTCCCCGACAAAGTAACGAGGGGCGAGTTTTCTTTTGGCATTTACCGCTTGTTCTTGTTGGTCTTGAACAGATCTAATATTTGATTTTAAATAATTATGTAGGTCTTGCATTTTGAGGGCAAAAGTTTTTATGTAATTTTATAGACACTGTAAGCTTTGGGTGAAATCCATAATTACTAAAAATTGGAGTTGTCTGTGTCGTTGCGGAAACTTGATTGTTGGCAGCAGACTCAGCCATAGGAAGCCATTTGACCCAATCACCTTTTTGGTATGAAATATATCTGCGCAAATATTGTTCCATTACCGCATTCAATCTTTGGGTCTGTCCGTCCGTCTCAGGGTGAAAGGCAGTTGAAATCCTTGCTTTAATACCGAGGTGCCTATAGATTTTTTTCCAGAATGTCGCAGTAAATTGAGTGCCTCGATCGGACGTTATATGCATCAGTAGACCATGGAGCTTCCAAATTTGGCATAGGTATAATTGGGCAACATTTTCCGCACTAGTATTTGTGGTACAGGGTATCAGATGCCGAATTTTTGTTAGTCGTTCGACTATAGCTAGAATTTCATCATAATTTTCGCTCATACGCAAGCCTGTCACAAAATCCATTGAAACCTCTTGCCATGGCTGTTGCGGAATCGGTAGAGGCCTAAGTACTCCAAATTTGGCATGGTTGCTAGGCTTGGACCTGTAAAATATGTGGCAATTGCGGATATGCTGAGAAATGTGTTTACGCATCTGAGGCTAGAAATAATCTCTGCAGATAATTTCAAATGTTTTTTCGCGACCGGGATGTGTTGGAAATGGAGACAGAGTGTTGTGAGCGTACGGACCCCCAACTCCGTCTAGGTGCCCGACACGATCTTGTGTGTATTTAAGAGGTCGGAATGGGTAACATGGTAGCGCTCCTGGATACCTCATGGATACATGAGCGGCTATATGGCGTAGGAACAAGGAGGTTATGGGGGTTTTCTATCTCTAGATGGCGCCACACTCATTTATGCTGTGGTTTAGTCTGTGTCGCTTACACTTGTACTTGTAGCGCACACTTCCCAAAATTTTAGCCATAATCTGAATGACACTCTCTTAGTTAACTTCTATTTTCGTTCCACAAATATTGCGCCCATTTCATTGCGCGATATTTCCAATAGGATGTCCAGCAGATAGATTATTATGGTAGTTCTTAAGGATGTGGAGCTTAAGTGGGTTGAAGTTAAGAACATGTAGTACACCACCGTAGGTTAATCTGCCATTTATCTCGGTGCATTCGGCTAATGATATTTGGTTTGAGTGTCGTTCGCCTTTTCTGAGTAGATCTAGAAATTGAAGTGGTATTGTATCGCTTTCGTAACCTTATGAGAATAAATCTTCCAATAACTTATTACTGGCAAGCTTGTCTTTTGAAATACTAACTGATGACAATTGCAGTTGAGGCGCCAAGTCCTCCTTTTTCAGGATTATTTGACTTTGATGTTGTCACTTTTCGTCGTCAATATTTGGAAAATCCTGTGATCTTCAGGTCAGGGCATCAGATTTTCCACCCCGCTTCTCTAGTCTATATTGGATGATAAAGTTGAGCCGTGAAAGGTATTCCGCCCACCGAGCTTGCCTTCGGTTGATTTGTTTAGTGCTCATAAAATATTCCAAATTTTTATGATTAGATATCACGGCAATGGGGTAAGCGACACCTTCTAGCTCGGCTCTCTATTCTTCAAGCGGCCGGATAATTACTAGAAGCTCCTTATCATAAATCTTATAGTTAAATTCTGCAGGAGAGTGTTTTTTTCAAGAAGAATGCCACATGTCGAAGATTATGGTTGTGTCAGGTAGCTGGGAGCCTGACCTGTGACAGGCGAAGTGTATGTAGTTGAAGGAAAAGATACCTCAGTAAAAACAACTTCATTCCTATTCCTCCCAGAATTCTAGGACTACATACCCTGATCATGATTGACTTGATCTCTAAATATAGACATGCACTAGGAATAGAATAACCTGCGGTTCTAAATACAGAATTCAAGCACTGACCAAAATACAGCTCACGTACGTGTGGATAGTCCCTATTTTTGACCCGAGACTTTTCCCTGTCCAACTTCTTCGATAGTTATTCTTAGCCTTCGACAGGTTGTCATCAAATTTGGAGAGAATGCCTGCGGTTACATAGTCGGAAGCATCGGTTTCAATGATTATTCTTTTATATGGGTTGAAATGGGCCAAGATCGTTGCAGTAATAAAGGCATTTCTTAATGCTTTAAAGAAAGCGTCAGCTCAATTATCCCAAATGAAGGGTGTGTCTTTTCGTGTTAATCTGGTGAGTGGTTGCGCTAGTGCAGAGAACCCGCGAATAAACCGCCGATAGAAGTTAGAAAATCCGAAGAAAGCTTGAATGTCTTTTATTTTTTAGGTGTAGCTCAGTTTTTAACAGTCTCGATCTTTGTGGGGTCCATTTTTACACTACCAAATTCGATAAACTTAAGAGAGATACGTGGTGTTTATTTATTTATTTATTTATAATACTTAACGTCGTGCCCGCGCACAGCACGTGAGATCTTCACGTGCCGGTTAGCTCAGTCTAAATAAAACTACCCGACGTGTTGGCACCTACACAAACCCAACATAGCAAATGAAAGCCAGGATCTTATCATCCTGCGCTTGAAGATTAAATTATACATGGTTACCGGTCACCCTTCAACTCTCATGTATTCAGATTGTATTGAATGAAGAATAGATTAAATAAACAATATGGAAGGGGGAACTTGGTTAAATCACATGATTCCCTTTCGGTCAGACTTGTTGTGCTTTTCCAAAGAAATTTGTGACCCGCACTGTCACAGTTCCAATATAGAAAGCAAATGGGCATTTGTATGATTGAAAGGTAAAGCTATAATTCATCTATGGAGAAGTAAACTACCTGCAAGTCTCCCGTGCTACTTATACACATCCAGAGGTATCTAAATATAGCCTACGTTTACAGTGGCAATAATACTAGCTTAAGGTTTGTTCTGCCACACGGGTAACGCTTCCGATATCCTTGGCACTATCCTTTACGTAGTCTCAGTGGCGATTACGTATCCATTTTAGTTAGCTGAGAATCCTACGAGTGATAGAACATGAAGGTTGCCTTCGATAGCCATCGAAGGCTACAGGAATTATCGGCTCACAAGCCGTCACAATCCCCCCTCTAATCTGTTTTTTTTTTTTTTTTTTTCTTTCTGTTGCAATTTTGTATGGGATTCTGCTGGACCAACATATGTCCCAGCAGTTTCTTTCGAAGGACCGTCATTCTTCTCAATTGAGCCGTATGTAGCCTCAAACTCTTCTAATGCCACCGTATCTTTAATATACTCCAGTGGCTCCCATGTTGGATCAGCCCAACCAGTCCATTTCACTAGAGCTTGCCTATATTCGCCTCTTCCACGGCGAATTGTCCTGGCTCGTATGATGGCTTCTACTTCATACTCGGATTCTTCGAGGTCATCAATTAAAGGAGGATTTTGTGCATCATCACGGACTTGACTTGGAAGTGGGTCGTTGCCTGCTCTTTTGATTAATTCGACGTGAAATCGTTTATGTATGTTACCAGGGACGTTTAACTCCACAGTTAGTGCGTCAGGGACCGCTGTAACCTCGTACTTTGCGTGTTGCCAGGCGAGCTTTTTAGAGAGCTGCGGCGTTTTTATGTGACGTAAATCTAGCCATACTTTATCTCCGACTTCAAATCTTTCAGGTTGTCGACGAATTTTATTCGCGTTTTGCTCGTTTCGCTGTTGGGCAGACATCATTGCGGCTTGCGCCAGGTCTTGCGCATCTCTCAATCGTTGTAGGTAATTAATAGCTGCCACTCGACCTGGATGACGAGATTTTTCATCTCTAATTGGTGTCGGTTCCATGAGGGGGTCCAGCTCGTAACCATGTCGCAAAAAGAAAGGACTCATTCCTCCAATCGCAGAATTTGGACGTGAGTTTAGTGCAAGTTGAGCCATTGGAAGGAGGCTCACCCAATTGTCCTGTGCGTAGCATGTGAATACTCGTAAGTATTTATAAATCTCCTGGTTTGCCCGTTCGCTCGCATTTGATTGTGGGTGATAGGAGGTTGTAAGGCGCTGCTTAATGCCAGTGATTTGACAAAATGTTTTCCAGAAATGGCTTGTCCAGTCACTACCCCTGTCGCCTGTCAAGTAGCGTGGGAATCCATAATAACGATAGTAACGGTCAACAAAGATATCTGCACAATTCTCCGAAGTCATTGAATCAGTACCAAAGATAAATATGTCCTTTGAAAGGCGATCCGTAATGACCATTAAATTTGTGTAGCCTTCAGATGGTGGTAAATCTGTCACAAAATCAATCGTTAAATCGCTACCAATTCGTTCGGGAATAGGGAGTGATCGTAGAAAGCCCGCTTTCGATTCGCGCCACACCGTTGTTCGTCCACATACATCGCAATATCGGATAAACTGTCGAACCGATTCCCTCAACTTGGGCCAGAACCAACGACGTAATATCATGCTGACCATGTTATCTTTTCCTGGATGTCCCGACAATTGGCTATCGTGTATACGTTGCATTATAGCCGTCTTCAAGGGTTCGTAATTAGGCACCCAAATTCTATTTTCCCTCCCTCGAAGAACCCCATCTGCTGCTACACTACACTCTGCTATGTTAGCTGACAGCTTGTAGGCTAGATCGGGTGGAAATCCGCGTTCCCCTATTCGCACCGCATCACGGGCACGTCTCCAATCTGTATCAATTTCAACACCAATCTTCCACAATGCCTGCACCTCATCATCCTCAAATAACCGGGCCAAAGCAGCCTGATCTTGCAGATTATCTTCACCCCCCTCGGGTCCTACAACAGCTGGAAGTACGTCCACACTGGGTAAGAGCTGAATTACGCGTCCCCTTGTCCGATCGTCACTAAATCCAGTAGGTTTGTCTTGATCTCGTCTTGACAAAGCATCCGGTCGCTCACAATCATGTCCTGGTCGCCACTTAAAAATATACCGAAACTGCTGTAAAACATCATTATATCTAACTTGTCGCTCGTTGAGGAGACGTTTAGTTGCGAAATATTCCAAGTTCTTGTGGTCGCTGAAGATTGTAAATGGTTTAGCAACTGACATCAGTTCCGGCTTCCATTCTCGCAAACAAGCTACTATTGAATGCATCTCCTTGTCGTGAATTGGATAATTTGCTTCTGCGCTTGTTAACCTCTTCGAAAAATAGGCCACCGGCCTAACCCGTCCTTGATTGTCAGTTTGCGAAAGACAACCACCTATCGCGTATCCCGAACTATCAGCTTCTACAATTGTTTCGCGATCTGGGTCCCACTGAGCTAGAACAGGTTCTGACGCAAAAACTTGCTTTAGCTTTTCAAACGCTTCATTTTCTTCACGTCCCCATTTCCACCCGACATTATTTTTCGTCAAGTTAGTCAAGGGCGCGGCAATATCCGAAAATCCTTCAACAAAGCACCGATAGAAATTAGCAAAGCCAAGAAATGACCTCACACCTTTCACATTTGTTGGCGCATTCCATTCTAAAATAGCCTTGACTTTAGTAGGATCAACAGCCACACCCTCACCAGCCTTCACGATAAACCCTAGGTATTTGACCTGTTTCTGTAGAAATTCACACTTGTCAATGTCGAGAAAGAGTCCAGCCTTTTCAAGTTTTCGAAGTATACTACGAACTGTCTCCCAGTGTCCTTCCTCACTACCGTCTGTGTAAGCCAGGATATCATCAACATAAGCTGTCGCATCTAGATCAAGATGCTCTCGTAGATGTTCGTTAATATATCTTTGAAAAGATGCCGGTGCGTTAATTAGACCAAAGGGCGTAACCAACCATTCGAATAACCCTAGTCGGCAGCGAAATGCTGTCATCCATTCATCCCCTTCACGAACTCTCACGCGATGGAAAGCTGATTTTACATCTAGCTTTGTAAAATAACGAGCCTTGGATAACTGTCGTAGGGTTTCTTTAAACAGGGGAAGTGGGTAGCGATCCGGTACTGTAATTGCGTTAAGTCCACGGTAATCCACACAAAATCGTAAACCCCCATTTGGCTTCTTTGCAAAAAGTACTGGTGATGCGGCTGCCGAACTGCTTGGTCTAATCCAACCCTTGGCGAGCAGTTCTGTCAGTGTTTTCCGTAGGACAAGAAGCTCTTCTCTCGACATACTGTACAAAGGCCCCCATGGAGGCTGCAGAGCCTTCCCATTTTCGTGGCGTAGATTTATGGCATGATCTAAGTTGTTCGCGGGTGTGGCAAGTCGTTTGCTCCTTTATCGTCTGCAAAGAGGTGGGCAAATTCTTTTACTGGGTCCGGTAGGCGTGCTCTAGCTTCCTTTGTCGTTAGGCATGGTTTCGTCCGGAGTGCTTTGTTTATATCCTCTATTGAGGCCTTGCAGACAGGAACAGTTCTGATCATTGATGACAATAACTCTATCGTGGCTACCCTAGGTTCCTTAACACCCAGAAACTTCTGGCGCCAACGTTTTACGCTATAAACAGATGCACCGCATTTCTTGAGCTCTAAACGTTGCTCCTTAGAGTGTATCACTGCATCCTGATCTTCCAACCATTTTTTTCCAAGAATTAGCTGGTGTGTACTGGAAGGAACTACATATAGCCAAAGTTTTTTTGTAACATTTCCGTCAAGATCAATTGAAATGTATGTTATATCCTTCACCATTGGTTTCCCCTTCGAAGAGCTCTCCACAGTCTGAAGAAATCGTGGAGAAATTGACTTTCGAGGTAAACAAGTTTTGTTACTAATGAGTCCTCAATAATCCCGGAACATAGACATCCATTGTCTATCAATGCTTGTACCATGGTTATGTCGTTGATCAGCACATTAACGAGAAACGGTTTTGTGTTCAAATTAAATTCCTGTTCTATATTCGTGGCCGCTCTTGTCGGAGCATCGCTCGATGACGTGAGTGATGATATGGATGCGTAGTCCCTTCTCTTCTCCCTCTCTTCTTCTGATTCCGCTTTATTTTCGAGGATAGTTGTTGGCTTTTTGAACTTAGGATTTATTGCCGGAAGTAGAATACAATCATTAGTACTGCACCCTTGTCGCTCACATCTAAAACATCTGCATTCCATTTTAAGCCTGTCAATTTGGTCTGCTGTTTTCCATAAAGCTCGTAGAGGCCTGCCGTTAGGTCCCAACGTCGCTTTCACCGGACGAGCAACGTCCTTTTCGTGAAAAACTCCTCCCGATGGAAGAAGAGGGCAGACTCTGGCATAGCAGCCTCGTTTTTCACACCTAAAACACCTGTTTTCTTGACGAAGTTCCTCAATTTTTGTTGCTGATTTCCATTGCGCTTTCAAAATTTTTGCTTTTGGAACTTGAAACGATTGCATTTTTCGTGATTTTAAGATTGTACGCTGTATCTCTCGTCGTATCTTTCGTCGTCGTGTCTATCGTCGTATCTCTCGACGCAATATCTCTCGTCGTCGTATCTATCGTCGAATCTATCGTCGTATCTATCGTCGTATCTATCGTCGTATCTCTCGTCGTATCTTTCGTCGTCGTGTCTATCGTCGTATCTCTCGACGCAATATCTCTCGTCGTCGTATCTATCGTCGAATCTATCGTCGTATCTATCGTCGTATCTATCGTCGTATCTATCGTCGTATCTATCGTCGTATCTATCGTCTTCGTATCTTTCGTAACTGGAGATAGATGAATTATATGTCACAGTTCCAATATAGAAAGCAAATGGGCATTTGTATGATTGAAAGGTAAAGCTATAATTCATCTATGGAGAAGTAAACTACCTGCAAGTCTCCCGTGCTACTTATACACATCCAGAGGAATCTAAATATAGACTACGTTCACAGTGGCAATAATACTAGCTTAAGGTTTGTTCTGCCACACAGGTAACGCTTCCGATATCCTTGGCACTATCCTTTACGTAGTCTCAGTGGCGATTACGTATCCATTTTAGTTAGCTGAGAATCCTACGAGTGATAGAACATGAAGGTTGCCTTCGATAGCCATCGAAGGCTACAGGAATTATCGGCTCACAAGCCGTCACACGCACCCAGCTATTAAATGCGTGAACTCCCTGCGCGGAAGCGAGAGCCCAAGATATGCTGGGACTAGGATTCTGTGCTCTGTGGAGCTGTGCCTGGTACTGCCCAAGGTGGCAATAGAAAAAGTGGTCGGGGGACTTTTCTTCTCCGCATGAGCAGGTTAGAATGGCGTTTTCGTGCTGAAACCGTCGGTGGTAGTCTGCGAAGTCGCCATGTCCAGATCGTGCAGCTAATAGATATCCTAGTGTTCGTCGCCCTAGACAGGCGAGCTCGGCTGTAATCTTAGTATGAGATACGTGGTGTTGTAAACGCGCTTTTCACATTAGTAGTTAAATTGTCATCCACGTAGTGTAGCATGCAGGGCCAAGGAAATGGAACTAGATAAGTGATAGATTACTTACCCCCGATCGCTACATTCACCTGTAGACCACTCCTAAAGGACACTAGTTAAGGGGCTATCTGGAAGTATGTGGGATTGGTTAATCATCATGTAAATAATATATAACACAATAACATCACACAATAAGACATCATTCGCACCACAAAAGCACATTATTGCCACAACCACCCAAGTACAGTCTAAGCCCCCTGAGTAGTCACAACCATTCAATCGAAGATATCAAGTGTATACAACCATATACACCATCACCCTTCAATATATGGGACACGGTATTGCGTTGTAAATGTTGACTAAAGAGCACTATATTGATTTATTTATTTTTAAAGGTCTACCGGGCTTCAGCTACGGCTAAGGCCCCATCCTTGGGGGACATGGTGACAACTACGTACTAAACTATATAACATTAAATTGGGAGCCTGAAGGCCTTGAAAACTGCATTTGTGAAGGTGGTGTGAGCGCTGTGCAGCAGGACTCTCACATGGACATGAGTCAATTGGCACGGATCGGGCAAATTTCCGAAAGGAACTTTGTCTTCTCCAAAATAGAAGAAAAACACTTTGCAGTACGGGAGGAGCCATAAAGTAAATCCAGCTTCCCCAGGCTTCTTCGGTAACCAGCAGAGGCTAGCCTCTCTCGAACGAGGGGGTTAGAAAACTAGGTGGGTGATTGACTTATCACCCCCACAGGAGCAAGTCAAGTGGGAGTCTACGTGACGAAGCGATCGTGATAAGTGCGAAAATCTCCGTGTCCAGTTCGGCATTGAATAAGGTACCCAAGATTGCGGTGAGGGAGTCGTAGCTCTTCGGGAGGTTTTTTGGGGAATGGCATGCCTAACTCACAATAGGTGGAAGGAGCGTGACTTTGACACCATACGGATATCAGGTCCCATATATGCTGTTTCATCTTTGTATGAGCTCCAGCAAGAGATGCGGCAGGGGGAGCTAATTGGCGAGCAGCCTCACCAGCCAGCTTATCAGCTAATTCATTACCTGAGATACCCACATGACCAGGCGACCACATCACGTAGACTTTACCAGGGGCTGCGATGGGCAGAATTCTCCTCGAGGGCCACTGGGAGGCGAGATTTCGGAATTCGAAAATTTCTTGCTGTGAGGTTTTAGAAGGTGTTGCATCGAGAAGGCGTCGCGCTGCCTCTTGATTGTCTAAAATTACGTGGATATTGGTTGCCAGGTGGGTAGAGGGAGCTGCTACAGCAGCATTAAGCCCTGCGAGGGCACCGATTATCTCGGAGTCATAGACCTCAAAGTCAGAGCCTAGCGGGACTCTCACTGTCGCTACGGTAGTTCCCCTATGGAGAACGACGGCACCTGCCCCAGCAGATCCATCTTTTTTGTTTAGAGGCGTCCGAGAAGACGAGGATATTCCATGGTGGTAGGTTTCTAATGCGCTGCGAGGCTCTTGGTAGTCAATTCTTCATTAGTTTTTTTTTTTTTTTTTTTTTTTTCTTTTGCTGAGATGTGGCCATGAGATTGATTCGGTTCGGAGGGATTTAGTTCATGAAATTGGCGTACTAATTCCTTAGAACTATCTGCTTGGGATGCTGGAATACTCCAGTCATCTTCAGGTCCATATCCTTTCCATCGGACCAGGTAATGTAAGCTGCCATCAACCCAGTGTGAACCAATTATTTTTTCTATTTCGTACTCAGGGTCATTGCCTTCTGCTTCAAGTAATGGAGGTGGCCCTGATATTTGTCCTGGTAGCGGGTCCTTAGCTGCTGATCTAAGCAAGGAAACATGAAATACTGGGTGTATTTTAATAGTTGGTGGTAGTTTCAATCTATATGCATAATTTCCGATGGTTTGTATAATTTCGAAAGGTCCTCCATTCTTAAAGTCTAATTTTCTACAAGGACGCAGTAGCTTTACATTCTTAAGATTGAGCCAAACCTTGTCTCCCACGCGAAAGAGTCTTGATGCCTTTCTGAATTTATTCGATTGATCCTCATATTCAGCAGAATGATATGTAATATTATCAATTAAGAATTTATCAATTTTTCGAGCATTTTCAACTAGCTCTTCAGCATCGCGTCGCTGGAATTGAATAGAAGCGGGGACTGCTGGTCCAGACAATGGAGCAGAAAGCTCAGATCCTGATCGTGGATGTAAACCGTAAACCGCTAGGAAGGGAGAAACGCCAGTTGTATATGAATCTTGATTATTCATGGAAAATTCTGCAGATGGCAAGTATCGAACCCAATCATTTTGCAAGTAATTAACGTATGCTCTCAAATACTGTTCAACACGCGCATTCATTCTTTCGGTTTGTCCATCGGTTTGTGGATGAAAGGCTGTTGAAAGGCAGTGATTAATTTGAAGGAGTTTACAGAGCCATTTCCAGAATTCGGATGTGAACTGAGACCCTCGATCAGATATGATAGTATCTGGTAAGCCATGAAGCCGAAAGCATTCTTTGTAAAACAAATAGGCTGTATTCCGCGATGAGAGGTCATTACATGGAATCAAATGAGTCTGCTTTGTCATCCTGTCAACCACAACTAAAATGTTCGAAAACTCATTATCATTCCAGTCTTTGCTTAATGGCAAATCTACTATGAAGTCCATTGACACATGACGCCATCTTTCAGTTGCTACAGGTAGTGGACAGAGAAGACCTTGATTACCTTCCCTAGATACTTTTATTCTAGAGCAGGTATGACAATTCCTAACATATTTCTTGACCTGTTGCAACATCCCCTGCCAGAAGAAGGTTCGAAAAATCGCGGTATAAGTTGAAGCTATTCCTTGATGACCTGAAACTAGTGTATCATGATGGCTCTGGATAATTTCTGCTGTCAAGGTCTTATCCTGATCGCACTGAGGGACAACAATCTTTCCACGATAGTAAAGGAAACCATTTCTCTTTTCGCATTCGGAGAGTGTAAATTTCATAAATCTAGGAATTCCATTGCTTTCCAGCGCTTTTATTACGGCATTTATTGATTCATCGGATAGAGTTAATCGCCGTATTCGTTCAAAAAAAGATGAGGGACTTCCAGATACTAATAATGATGTGTCTGGCCGTGAGGAACCAGAAGACTCAACACCATTCTCAGATTGATCTATAATCTCCAATTCATTTGCAAGTAAATTTGTTTCTCCCATACCAGGTGACAAGTTTATCGGTTTCAATAGCCGTTGCTCAAGAAACTGTTTAGAAGCTAAGTCCTGGGTCCCGGCGGGTCTAGATAATGCATCAGCTGATCCGTTCTGACAACCAGGCCGATAGCATATTTTGAAATTGAACCTAGAAAGGAATTCACTCCACCTAGCTTGACGTCTGCTTAGAAGCCGAGATTTCATGAAATATTCCAAAGCCTTATGATCCGTAATTACTTCTACCGGGTTCGGAGATCCTTCCAACTCGGGACGCCATTCCTCGAAAGCCTGTACAATTGCTAACAGCTCCTTGTCATAGATTTCGTAATTCGATTCAGCCGGACTCATTTTTCGTGAAAAGAAAGCGACTGGTTTCCAATTCCCTAAATTATCCGGCTGTAAAAGAACTCCACCTGTTCCACGGTCTGATGCATCAGTCTCTAAACGAGCTGGCCGATCCCAGTTAAAGTGCTGAAGGATAACATCCTCTTTGAACTTAGACTTAATATTTTTAAATGTGGTTTCTTGAGTAGATCCCCATGTAAAAGGTACATCTTTCTTCATCAAATCTGTCAAGGGCATCACAATTGATCCGAACTTATGAATAAACCTTCTATAATAATTCGCAAATCCAATAAACCGATAGACGTCTTTTGTATTTTTCGGAGTTTCCCAGTTCTCGATGGCTTCTAATTTAGACGGGTCCATTTTTATTCCGGCAGTAGTTATGATAAGACCTAGAAACTTAACCTGTTCCACGTGAAATTCGCATTTCTTGATATCAAGCTGAAGTCCTGCCTTCATTAGACGGGCGAGTACTTTTTTTACATGTTCTTGATGTTCTTCTAGAGACTGGCTAAAAATCAGGATATCATCTATGTAGGCTGTACAAAATTCATCCAAATATCCCCTTAAAGTATCATTGATGTAATTTTGAAAAGAACTTGGTGCATTTGCCAAACCAAAAGGCATCACTAAATACTCGTATAGCCCAAATCGCGTTCGAAAAGCCGTCAAATATTCATCTCCCTCTTTGATGCGCATACGATTAAAGGCAGATATAACATCCAACTTAGTGAAATATTTTGACTTTCCTAAAAGCGACAGAGTCTCATTGATTCGTGGTATAGGATACCTATTCTTAATGGTTACATCGTTTAATGCCCTGTAATCTACACACAGGCGGAGGCCCCCACCTGGTTTTTTGACGAAAAGAACTGGCGAAGATGCTGGGGATGAACTTGGTCTGATGAAACCCTTCTCTAAATTTTCCTGGATGTACTTCTTAAGGACTTGAAGCTCTTCGCGAGACATACCATACAGACGACCCCAGGGAGGCTCCGATCCTGGTTTGAGAACAATTTGATGATCGCTTGGCCTGTGTGGGGGTAGCTTGTCAGCTTCATCTTTAGAGAAAACAGAAAGAAATTCGTGGTATGCTTCTGGTAACTTCTTAGCCGGGTCGACTCTTGGTTTTTCTTTAAGTGCCTCCTGGATATCTTCAATTGACACACTCATTATTTTCAAATTTTCTCTATCAGCATAATCTTCAAAGTCTTGATAGTTACAATGTTCTATATTTATCAACTTTTCGGAGTGCCTGGACTTGGAAGATTGTTTCCGGTATTGGTCAATATCACTTTCCGAAATTGCATGAACCGTAGTTGGAAACTTCTTTGAATGATTTTCACAGGTTCTTCGATCAAACGTAAGAAGTTCTTGAGACCAATTGATTTTCGGGTTATGAAATTGAAGCCAAGGAAGACCGAGAACAACGTCAAAGCTTGCTAGAGTGGTGACAAATAAGAAGATACGTTCCAGATGTCCGCCGATGTCAATGGTAGTTTGAGCCATGTGTGTTATCTTTCCATGAACTGAATCAGTTCCATCGAAAACTTTTAAAGAGCGTGGGTGAAACAATGGTAATATCTCCAAATCCTGAATACGCGCGAACTCTGCGTCTACGAAGCCATGGGCTGAGGCACCACTATCAATCAGTGCAAAAGTTGGGACATTAATTGATTTTTTATTTTTAATAGAACATTTGACTACAAAGTGACTCATTTTGTCCCTAACATTTCCACCGGTGGCAACTGACGAGAGTGTTAAACAATATGGATTGCCCTTTAGGCGACTTTCTAAAGGGCTTAATCTTTTCCCGACGGCAATGTGTCGTCCTCAATCTTATCCATTTCCATTACCCGAGCCTGAACTGCTGGTCGTGACTTTTTATTGCAATCAAATGACCTGTGGCCTATCTCCCCACAGTAAAAACATAGTCCTAAACGCCTACGTCTTTCTGTTTCGTCCTGAGATAAATTACCTCTTTTCTGAGGCATTGTTGCCGAAAGTTCCATGGGGTCATCGACGGTGCGAGGAGATATTGCATGTGTAGCTGGTTCAGGGTATGCAAAGGACTGAGTCGAACCTCCACTGCGCAAACTTGGTCGAAATTCTGCGTTAGCGCAGGATCTCAGGCGATTTTCTATGTCCTGCAGTCGAGATGCCGCTTCATCAAAATCGAGATATTCGATGTCGCGTTCATGGACCAGGGCCTTCTTCAATTCCAGATTCATCTTGTTCAAAACCAGGTCTCGTAGATACCGAGAATTGCCTTCGTATCCGGCAATAGCCGCGTCGCGTCTAATTTCGGCAATCCAGGTACCGAAACTCTTATTCTTCTGCGCGTTTGAGTGTAAACGCGAAGCTGCATCACGCGCTCTGTGCGGATCGCCAAATATAATTGTCAACTGATCCATCATGTGGGCGAGAGTTGGGATCAGCAAAGATCCATCCTGAACCCAATTCTGCAAATGTGTGCGACTTTCTGAATTCATTCGTGAATACACATAAATCATTCTAGATTGTTCCGTCGGGTAGTGGTCTAGGTTCCCCTTAATTTTCATCATTATTAATTCTTTCCAGTTGTAAAAATCTTTCCTGGTACCACTGAAAATATGAGCATCCGGCAGTAATGCTGACCTCACTGTATTTCGACCTTCTAATGCAACCACTAGTCGCGACATCCAATCCTCATTCACTGATTGACTATTCACATTTCCCGGGGTTGTTGGTTTCTTTTCGAGCTTCTTAATTCGCCGCCTAGCTGATTCCAGTTCCGCTTCGGCCTCTTCATTTCTTATCTTCAATGCCTTAATTGCATCGATGACAACAGCTGGGTCGGTCTGAACCCCTTTAACAAATTGCGACACATCTGAAATGCCGGCAATCTCTTCCAATATTCGTCGTTCCTGGCCTGGTGCTTCTTGATTTCCTGGATTCGAAGACATGACTTGAAAAATGATATAACGAGCTTTCAGTAATGTCAGGGCTCTCTTGGGACTTGGTTACGTAACTTGGAAATGGATGGTGGGAAATCTTGGATACTTGATAATAAAGACAATATATTAACAGAAGACTAGGTTCTTGATTCTTGGATATCTAGGTAATAGTACAAGACTGAAAGCTGGAGAGCTTTCGACATGAAGATACCTCAGCTACTTATACTTCGACACTATCTACTACAGACTACAGTAATCTAGTTCCAGCCCAATTCCTGTCGAACTCCTGAGAGTGACCTAGAATCTGATCGAAGCCCAGTGAACTGGTAAGAGTACAAAATACTATCCGGAAACATCTAGAAACTAATTGCTAGAATAGCTTAGAATGCCATCGAAGTAACTCAACACCATGAATCATCTCCACATCAGTCAGTCCGTGACACATAATTATGGTATTCGGTTTGATCGGCCAACTTAGGAGTGCACCGAGGCTCTCAGGCATATGAGCTTGAGGTGGGCGGTGTATATTTATGATCTCTACAGGAGGAGAGCACTGGAGACTGAGGGCAATGATATCAGGCGAGAGACCAAAATCCAGCTGTATCGGACGGAGGTTTGATTTCTTTCGTACATAGGTCATAACGCGCAGGCGCGCAATTTTTCAGTCACGATTAGGAGTGAAAATAACGTAGGCCGGATGGGGCTTGGTTACGTTCTTCTGGTTTTTTGTTTTTGTCCAGGGCTCTTGGACAAAGATCACATCATACTTGCCCTGAAATGTGGCTTGTAGAAAGATGAGGTGAGAAGATCCACCACGCCCAACATTTGCTTGGGGGAAACGGAGGAAAGGCTGGGGAGTGCTCCTGAAATAGGCTCTATTGCTCATAGGAATTACTTTTGGAGGTATTGATGGTGACTTGCTCATCTAGATCTACTTCCATAGAACCATCTGAGGCAGATGCAAGTAGTGTGAAGCTGTTCTGGCTGGCAGAAAGCGTGCGTTTAGAAGGAACGGAGGGAGTTTCCATCGAGAGAGTCGATGGACTGGAGCTGCTGGCAGAGGTGACAGCAGTGGCTGCTGCAGCTGCAGCAGCCTCCACGCGACGTTCTCTCCGGAGATTATTGCGGTTACGTGATCAGAGTTCAGCAATCGCTGTTCCTGAAGGCTGAATTAGTTTGCCCTTGAAATGGCGAAGACGTAGAGGGCAGTTAGAGTCGTCTGCTGAATGAGGCCCCAGGCAGTTGATACACCGACAAAGGTGCCGGCATTCTCCGTGATGGCGAGGTGTACCGCAACGAGCGCACATCGCTTGAGCGCGGCAGCGAGAGAATTGATGAAACCCAAAGCATGCATCACACTGGACTACTTTCGGGTTAGGGACATAACGTCTGGAAGGAGCGCTGTCAACAATTCGAAAAGTGGACACTGTTGAAATTGGTGCTATATGGTAATGAAGGGTATCATTAATATGGAACGTAGAAAGGTGTAAGTTCTCTAGCCAGGTTCATGATGACTCATACATTGACCAGCCTCCCAATTATCCACAATAAGCCAGTAATCGTGTCCCTCGCTTAGTTGTAATAATTAGTTTAAGTAGCACTCTGATACTAAGTGGGTTTAATCAACAACTCTCCATTATAGTTTTCAGACTCTTCAATCTCCCAACTCGCTTCACTAGGTGATATTAAACAGAAGCCTAACAGCTTAAGCTTCTCTACACAACTTCCATTATAACAGACACCTCCTTTGGGAAGAAAATAACGGCCGTATGCAGAGGATCATGGCGATCTTCGTGTAGAGACCATTGGGCACTGGATGGAGCGACGCCTGTCTGTGCCTGGGCAATACTCTTGACGTCATCAAGCGTTGTGGGAACCAAATTAGAAACTGGATTCCAGATGGTGCGTGGGGTACGCTTAACAACATACCCGATTCGGTCCTCAAGTTGAGCGAGAGAACCGTAGAGAGACGCCTTTATGGAGTCAGCGTTGTCCATCGCAATTTTCAGCGATGTATCAGACGAGAAAACGACTTTGAAACCATTAGAGCAGCGAGAGATAGAGTCAACTCCATCCTTGAGACCGGGCACAATATGAATAAAAGTAGACTTGACTGAAGTGGCGTCTGCTCTGAGAAGTGGAGCCTCTTCTGAGAGGCCGAAGATAGCCTTGGGGCCCTTGGTTGTTGCAGCTTGTTTTGAAACAGGTGTGCGAGGGGTGCGATGCGTTGAGTTGGGCCGAGACGAAGACGGCACCATGGGGATGATTGCGGGAGGGCTTGCGGCGGTCGCTGCCTAATTTTTTGGTTGCTTCGAAGTAGGAGCAGGTGGTCGTGGTGGGATGTTTTGGCCGGGCTTGGGTAGGGAGCCCGACGATTTGGGTTGTACATGGCTGTCGAGTCGCATAGGGTGCCTGGAAGCAACTGCTAGGAGAAACGCGTCCATTTACTCACGCGCGAAGGACTGAATGAGAGGATCAGCCTCTTCAATGGCTGACAAAGACTTGTTAGGAAAGGATTAAACCCAGGCAGCTCGACTCTTTGCCACGCGCTGGGCCAAGGGAGGTGGTTGTTATGATTTGGCCATCACGAGCGCGATGACCAAACTATGATGCACTTTATAGTTATCGAAATGTAATAATCGACTTAGGGGAACAGCTGGATAGGAAAAGTGAGACGACGATGTGTAAGCTCGTGATGTGTTGCAAAAGAGCACTATATGTTTGTTTTTTTTTTTTTTTTTTTTTTTTTTTGCTAATTTCTGGTCCTAAGCTAACGCTTTCTTATCCACAATGGGTCAAGGACCGGTGGAGCCGGCAAGGATCACTGCGTACAGGCCCAACTCATTCCAACCGCATGAACTTCTACTGAAATTGTAGAAGTTAACAGCAAAACTAAAATCAAAAACATAAATCAAAAACTGAAATCAAATTTGGAAGAAATAGTGTTTGGTCCGGATCCCGCGCTTCTCGCCCGTTCCCTTTCCTGCCACATCCTCCAAGTGACTTTTTCCTATCTCCGCTGAGAGCGAAAGATTAGTTCGCAGATTACCTGAATTCAGCTGGTATCCTGCTATATATTTTGAAGCTTTTTGTAGACTTCACCGAGGGTTGCTGTACCCTCAAACTTCTTCTTCGGATTCCAGGATTCCGAAACCCGATCCCTCGGCCATTGAGACGTCCTTCGTTGAGGCCATCGTTGCCTCTTCGGCCCTTTTGGCTGCAGCCCTAAATCGAGCCACTTTCGCGTACTCCCCTTGCTGGATCTGGCGGATCCGCGCGAGCTGCTCTTTTGGCACCGGTCCGGACTTGCTGGGTCTGGCTAAGCAGGCCCGGGAATCCGATCGGTGAGGTCCCCCACAGTTTCGACACCGGGTGAGAGCCTTGCACTCTGATTCTGAGTGCATGTTAGATCCGCAATTCCAGCAAGCTGGAGCGCGGGAACAGCCACGGGTGGCGTGAAATTCAAGACACCGTTTGCATTGTTCGATTTTGCGACGAGGTCGGAAGAGCTTTGCAGCTCCAGAGTCGTCGAAAAGGCGGAATCCGGGTCGAGGAGCGGATTCTCGGGGAAAGAGCGCTTGCCAATTTGAGTAGGGCGCCCCTGGTTTGCTAGTCCCATGAGGACGAACCAGAAAGGGAACCAGCTTGGTCACTCGCGTGACTTCGTCGGCAACCATCTTTGCTGTCACGTCGATGGGGCCAGCAAGTGTTCGAATTGTCTCCGGAACGGTGGCAAATTGCATGGCAACCAGATTTGACGCTGGTTCCAGGTGTATTTCTAGATCTCTCCGCAGTGCAGAGGAATCCAAGAGCTCCTTTCGAGAAGCTTCGTTCTTTGCTGTAATCGCAAAGCCGGTCTTTACCCGCTGAACCAACGTAATATCGTTAGCAGCGGTTCCCAGCGCCAGAGACACAGCTGACCTAATGCCAGCTGGGGAGAGGAGACGGTGGGGGTGGAAGTAGTCGAGGCGCAGAAAAAGTCGTGAATCGATTTTTGTCCTCGGGTTGGCACTCTTTGCTTTGGGGGCGGGCTGTGCTGCCTTTTTTGTCGACTGCCCAGCGCTGCGGGCTAGGCCTCCCCGAGCTACGGTAGCCCAAGTTGTCTTTGGGGCCGGAGCCTGGGTTGTTGGAGGGTTAGGAACCCTTATTTCTGGTGCCCTCGGCGGAAGAGGGTTGGCGGGGCGAGCAGGGAGAACTGGTGGTGTGCTTCCTGGGCCAGATTGTACGAACTGGCCGATGGCCGCTCGAAGATAGACTTTGATTCCGTCTACGAATTCTTTATTATCGCCAATCGAAAGAGGCGAGAGTGCTGCTTCGACACTGCTTATTGCAGTCGAGCAGATTGCGAGTCGGGCGTTTATTTGCGTCATGCGACGCTTTTCGGCCTCCATCACAGATTGCAGCTCAGGAGGAAATTCCATCGCTGTTGTCGAAGCTGTGCCTTTGGAGGCTGGCACAGCGATTTTTCTTGCAGAGTTTTCTGCAGGTTCTGTCGTCTTTTCTCTCACGACCTCCTTTCCTTTCCTAGAGCTGCTTGCCACTGGGGCCAGCTCGATGGGGTTGGTGGTCTCGGGACCAATTGTAACTGTCCTGATGGGCTCAGAATCAGTCATCTCTTTGTCGGGAAGATTTGTAGACTTCCCTGGGACGAAGGCCTCACTCGCAAATAGGCTTGATAGTTTTTGCGCGAGGCCAGTAGGTTTTGGACACAATGGTGTCCGTTCAAAGCCGACTGAAGTTGTCGGCTTTGGGCGATTTTTTCTCACCGGAGGCATTTTAAATACCTCGCGACGGTTAACAATTCGAGAAGTCAAGCACAGAAGTGATCATAGGAATGGAAAGAGGGAAAAAATGAATTTTCGAATTTTCGAATTTCTCGATTTGTGCGTTTGTTTGTTTTCTATTTTACGTCATGCCAGCGCTCAATACATTTCCCAAGGTCACATGCCGGCTAGCTCAGTCTAGAAAAACTACCCGACGTGCCGACGCTCCTAAGATCCCGGCATAAACTAACTGAGCCGTGGCCCTCCTGCCAAGTGCCCCAAACTAAACATACACCAAAAGCACCCTTCCTCTGGGTCTTCTGTTAACTATACTGTAGACAGAATTAAAATGTAAATCTACATGCTAGAGAGGAGAAATCATCTACCACCGGTACAGACAGAGCTACTAGTACGTGATTGAGTCCCGCTAAATACTTCGTATGGTGCGAGTGTAAAAGCTAGGAGTGAGAATTGGTCTCTTCAAAAAACTTAGTCTTGTGGACCCACTTGCTGAAAGCGATAGCCCCTTCTGGAGAGCTGAGAACCCAGGGGATTCCAACGTTGGGATGTCGAGATCCACCTTGCAGTCGTGATCGGCTGCGCCCTAGTCGACAAAAGAAGAAGTGGTCAGGTGACTTTTCTTGTCCGCAGCTGCAGGTCAAGAGAGCTTCGAGGTGTTGGCAACGGCGGTGGTAGTCTGCAAAGTCCCCATGCCCTGACCGTGCAGCAAGAAGCAGGCCCAGTGTTCGCCTGCCGAGACTCCTGAGTTCGAGTGAGTCTCCAACATTTTCTCTAATTCCAAGCCGTTTGTATCTTTCAGGGGCGTTTTGCGTCCAATATCTGGTCGCCGAATCTTGGTATCTAATTTTGATATCCCTCTTTGCTCTCGAGATTGATGTTGCAAGTGAGGAAGCTGGCAGTTTGCAGGCCTGTTTGGCGAGAACATCTGCAGCCTCGTTTCCCAAAATACCAACATGAGCAGAGCACCATCTAATGATGACTGAGCCGACTTCTGTGAAGTGGCAACGGTCTCTTCTAGTCCATACTTTCGCAAGCCCTCTAAACTGAGCGATGCGAGGAGGACTAGAGGTGGTGGAGGTGCATACAAGAAGCCGAAGGGCAGCCTCCTGGTTGTCTAGGCATACAAACACCCTATTGGCGTATCGGGCCATGGGGTTACGAAGGATTGCGGCGAGTCCCTCGGTTGCTCCGGCAATTTCGGCATCGTAAACCTCAGCAGGAATTCCGAGAGGAAGTGAGCCCCGCCAAACTTCCTGCGAGAAGCCGCGGTATATCACGTACCCAGCTCCGGCTTGGTTGTCGATAAGTGCTCCATCTGAGAAAACAAATAAGTCTAAGGGGGACTGTGATGTGTGCCACTTTGTGAATTCCTGTACACCTATTCTTTTGCCTACAGCGCCTATAGTTTGTAAGTGTGACTTGACGTTTATGTCCCAGGGTGACGGAATGGTGTCGGTGGAAAGTTCGGGAGAGGTTCTTTGGCGGATCCAACGCATACGAGGTGAGTTCCAGCGTCGTCGGAGCGGATGCCTTGGGTCTGCTGCTGCAACTTTGACTGCGAGACGGTCGTGTATTCTCTCAAGCCATGCAAGTGCCGGGCCCCACCCAGTCTCTCGGAGAAGGGCGGCAGAAGGGGTTGTACAGTAGTAAAGAGCACTATGGTTTAGTTTAGTTTAGTTTAAATTTAACATCGTGCCTGTCTACAGCTCGTGACCTTAGTCACGTGCTGGACGGCCCAGCCCCTACAGAACTACCCGACGCTCTAACGCGCATTACAACACCTAGAAATTACAAAAGAGTCCGACCAGCTGTCCGCCACTCTGCTTTCCAATTTGAATGTAGCAAATTTCCCTCTACCAGGAGCTTCAATTTTTTTTTTTTTACAAGTAGTTTTAAATTATACCCGTAAAACAAGAAAATAGGAGTACACAGTTACATCTAACAATAACCCCACAACCAATCGTAGAATTTCACTTGGAAATATCTAATGGGCTCTTTGGATTTCGTCGAAGAATTTAGTCACCTCGACCCATTTTCCCAAGGCAAGGGCGCCTTTAGGCGTGCCAAGTACCCATTTGATGCCGGGGCAAGGGTGACGAGATCCACCGCGAAGACGAGCACGGTTTCTTCCTATAGTGCAGAAGAAGAAGTGATCGGGGCTTTTTTCTTCGCCACAGGAGCAAGTCATAAGGGCACCGTCGTGTGCGAAACGTCGATGATAAAGGGCGAAATCTCCGTGTCCGGAACGAGCTGCGATGAGCGCTCCAAATGTCCGCCGATTTAAGCTTTTCAGTTCTTGGGTTATTCCTGAGCTGGGACCAATTCCGAGTTCTTTATATCTAGCCGGAGCCTCTCGTTCCCAGAAGGCGTCGCTGGAGGCCTTATATAGTTGAGCCACCTTCCTTTTTGCCCTTGCTATGGACAAAGGGAGAGAATATGTGGGAATTAGACATGCTGACTTGGCTAGAGAGTCTGCTGCTTCGTTTCCGGGGATTCCAGAATGTCCGGGGCACCATCGGACACTAACTGTTCCAACCATAGTGCAGGATGCGCGTTTCCTTTCAGACCAGCTGGCTGCAAGTTTCCGAAATTTCATAATTTGACAGGAACTTGTTGCGGTGGGTGGTAACAGGAGCAGCCGTAGAGCCGCTTCTTGGTTGTCTAGGCAGACAGTTACATTAGTCGCATAAAATGCCATGGGATTGCGGATGGCGGCCGCTGGCCCCTCAGTCGCTCCGGCAATTTCCGCATCATAAACTTCTGCTGAGGTACCTAGAGGTATAGTTCCACAGGCTATCTCGTGTGATGCGCCACGTCGTATCGAATATCCTGCTCCTGCTCGGTTCTCGATTAAAGCACCATCGGAGAAAACAGTGAGGTCCAACAATGATTGCAGAACGAACCAACCGGAGAAGGCATCGACTCCAGCATTACGACCGACTGCCCCGATCTTTTCCAAAGATGTATCCCGATTAACTTTCCAGGGTGGGGGAATAGTATCTTCTGAGAGTTCTGGGGAAATTCTTTGTCGGATCCACAGCATTCTTGTGGAATTCCATCTTCTACGAAGGGGGTGCCTAGGATCTGCCGAGGCTATGCGTACAGCTAGGCGATCTTGGATACGTTCCAGCCAAAGCTCGTGCCGGACCCCAACCTGTCTCCCGAAGAAGTACAGCAACTGGCGTCGTTCGGAATACTGGAAGAGCTGCTCGGGCCGCGTCGTTCATCCTTTGTTGTATTCTAAGAACTAGTCCTTTTGGGGTTCCTTTGGAATACCAAGTCTCGGCCCCGTAGAGCAAGGTTGTAAAAGCTGCTCCTTGAAAGTGCTTGTCTCAAGAGAAGAGGGCTTATTCCTCGAGTGGTTCTTGAGAGGCTTTTTATGTGGCTCGTGATGGCCAGGGATCTACCGCATGTTTGTCTTACATGTTCTCTAAATCGAAGGCCACGGTCAAAGATGACCCGTAGCCAGCGTGTGTGGTCGTTTGGAGTGACCTCTACTTCATTAGCGTATACGCTGGGCTCTGTTGGGGATCCATGCTTTCGGTGGAAGTATTGCAGCTCAGTTTTGGACACTTCAAAAGTGATGCCGTTCTCGCGCCCCCATGCGAGGGTTGAGTCTAACTGCTTCTGGAGTAGTTCTGAGCATCGAGTGAGAGATGGCGCAGACGCCATGAGTGCCACATCATCTGCATAACCAAAGCGTTTTGGGGAGAGATTGAGGAGGCCCTCAATTGCCAGTAGAAACAGTATTGGAGAGGCAGGAGACCCTTGCGGAAGACCACAGTGGATTTCAAATGTTGGAGATGTAGTTCCATCAACTATAATTGAGGCTTCTCGCTCAGACATAAAAGAAGACACCCACTGTACCACATTATTGGGCCAGCCTTGACCCCGCAAGCAGTGACAAAGGCGGTCTTTTTGGATACCATCAAATGCTCCTTTCACATCTACTGTGACCATGCCAGCCACTTCTTTTTTGGACCACGCATCCTGAATATCGCACGACAATGCTGTGGTGAGGTCTGTGGCAGATCTTCGAGGAACTGCGCTACATTGATCCCGGGAGAGAATCTGCAATTTCAGCGCTAGGAATGAGAGGCGGCGGGCCATTAGTCTCTCGAGTCCCTTACCAAGGCATGACAGAAGAGCAATTGGTCGGTATGACTTTGGTAGAGCCCGATTGCGGTTTCCAGACTTTGGAATTATAATAACATTAGCCTTCTTGAAAACACTCGGGTGTAGTCCTTGCTGATCACACCAGCGGAATAAAGCTATTATCCGAGCCCCAATGAGTGGCCAGGCGCGTCTAAGTACCGTCGTGGTGATACTGTCCGGTCCACGAGCAGATATTGAGACGACACAGCATGAGTTATAAACCTCTTCGTCCGTTATAGGAGGCCAGGAAATTGATCTTTTTGCCACTACAGGGGCTGTATTATCGATATCTACTTGATTTAGATGTCGGCTGAGAAGGGTCTCTTTAAATAGCTGTGCCTTATCTTCTGGACGGAATACTAGGCCAGTCGGGCTCTCTAACGGGGGGGTGTGATAGTGAGGCACTTTCTTGTGCCAGCGTACTACCTGGTAGGCCTCTTTGAGACTAGAGACTTGTTCTATCTTGTGGTGCCAATATGCCCGCTTAGATTTTCTGACCACTTTACCGAAGGCTCGACGTTCGGAAACCGCCGGAAGACCTGTGCGGCGAGCTCGGCAGAACCTTAAATGAGCTTCAGTGCACTCCTTGGTCCACCAGCCAGCTTTCGCTACCTGTTTACGGGATCTTGGGCAGGCAGCACGAAGGGCCCCTGAGATGGCGCTCACAATTCCTGACGCCTCCTCTTCAATTATTTGGGAGGGGGCAACGGCTAGGTGGTTCTCAAGAAGGCCTTCGAATATAGACCAGTTACAGGAGGCTAATTGCAGCTTACCTGGTGCAGGAATTTCGACCTCCCAATTATTTACTTGGCAGAGAAGAGTTCTGTGGTCTGAGCCGGCTTCCAGATCTTGTCGAATTTCGCAAAATGCGTTAACATCATTTCGGACAAAGCAGAGATCGATGGCTGCTCCGGCGTCATGAGTGGGAGCTCCCTCATGGTTGAGAAGTCGCAGTCCCCGGGAGGCTGTCCATGATAGCAGGGAGTCGCCATCCACGCTATCGGTTCGAGATTTCGGGTCCCAGGATGAGTGGTGAATGTTGAAGTCCCCTGCCAGTATATCTAGTGACCCTGTGCTATTAATTAGATACTTTAGACCTTCCCCGGAGTGAGTTGCTCCTATTGGGGCGTTGTAGACGTTTCAGCATGCGAGCGCACGCTTATTCCTGCGCGGAATAACGACTTGTAATAGGTCTCGCGAGTGTAAAGCTGGCTGGAAGGGGGATAACCCTTGCTATTTGCAGACGTAAGTCATCACCCGTGGCCGAATATTTCAGTTGGAAAGTGGAGAGAAACATTGGAATCTTGGGTGAGTCTTTGTTAGTCTACGGGAAAGGTCAGTAGAAACCCAAGGTTCTTGGATTAGTACCACATTAGCCCCACATTTCGAGGCCAGTTCTAGGGCGGCGTCGTGCGCAGAGGCACGTCTACCAACGTTGATCTGGAAGAAGCAGAGGCCTGGGGTTTTCTGCTTTCTTCGGTTCCTGTTACGGTCCCTCATAGTGACTCCTGAAGGGAAATCAGGGGAGCAAACCTAGATGCCGAGCCTATTGTTAGAACAGGAGCTGGGATCGTGGTGCACGAGGATTGTGTGGAAGGAGACCCAGCAGGGGGTTCCGGAGCGGGCGGTGGAGAGTTTAGAGCCAGCCAGGACTTGTGTCCGCATCGAGCTCTCCGGGTGCAGGCATTGATGTTGTGATATCCATGGCAGCGTTGACAGACCTAGAGGCGTGGGCGATTGTCAGCCGGACGAATTTTGGCGGACCGAGCAAATAGGCGGACGCTGGAGGGGAGTTTATCTGCGGCTGGCTTTGCCACTACTAGTCGTAGAGTACCTTCCCATTCTGGGGATGCCAGAGAGTTACGTGTCCAGCTGATGGAAAAAATCGATTTTGTGTCGATTTTTGCTGCTGCGAGCTCTTCTCGCATTTGAGCATCAGAAAGGGCTTCGGGAGATCCAGAAGCATTGTACCCATATTTGGGGACTGGGCTGAGGAGGAAATTCTCTCGTTTTTCCTGTCTTTCGATCGGCACAACTCCTGTGGCAGGCTGTAAAGCAAGGGCTACTTGCATGAGTTCTGGGGCTTGATCGGAAGAGGGGGCCACAAGGGCTAGCCCAGAAGGGACCGACCTGATGTCCTTGATTAGTTCCGGTTTTTCGAGAAAGCTTCTCAGCTTTGTACGGACCAGAAGAGAGTCCTGGAATCTCAGAGGGTGGTCGGGCGCTAGACGTATCATAACTCTAGAGTCCGGCCTGTCTTTCTTCTTTGGACTTGTAACCCTGGGCGTAGCCTTTGGAAGGTGTGCAGGTACGGACAAGTTTTTCTTCGCAGCATTTGCGTGAGTAGAACTTGCAGGCGGTTCTGGTTGTGGGGCTGGTTGTGCGCCAACTTTAACATTTGGAGCAGTTTGAGACTGCTCGAAGACGGGGAGGCCTGCAATGACTCGAGCTGCGCTTCGCGTCACGATAGCCTTGAGGTCCGCCGCGATTGTTGGCGGTAGACCACATAGATGTTGGGCTCCAGCGTTTTGCCAGGCCAACAATGAAGCAGCTATGTTATTTGTCATAGCTGCCGAGGGGTGTTCGATAGTCCGCGCTGTGGTACGCGCGCTAGATCGCGGGAGAGTTGAGGAAGGTTGCTTCTCAGTTGCAACATTATCCTCGGTGGACGCGTGGATGGAGCTGGAGAGACCCTGGGTGGAATCTCTTCTCAGGGGTTTTATTTGAGAATGCGATAAGGCCGCTGTTACCGATACGGGAGCTGGCGTTGGAGAGAGGGGAAGGTTTTCCGAGGAAGAGTTGGAAGGAAATTCGGTTTCCAATCCGAGGTCCATGAACTCGTCTTCTGAGTCCATGTAGATGGGTTCAGCTGGAGATTGTTGCTTCTCAGCTGCGGCTGCTAGGATAACTTCCTCCTGAACAGTTGGAAGTGGAGGGCGAGGCCTCGCACGTTTGACTGCGCGCGAGACAACTCGAGCAGGGGACACGAGTTTCGTGGGGATTTTACGCCTCCCGGGGGGCATCTTAACGTCTCGGGACGATGAAAAGTCGAATAATAGAGTCACAAGATGTATCTTAGCTTGGGAAAACAAAGCGTGGATTGTTGAGGAGAGACCATATGTCGGTAAAGAGCACTATAGCTACAGATGAAATCTTTGTGCTGCTAGGAAGGTCATGTGACCTTTCTAGCTTAGTTTACATGAGTAGGTGAAATGTTACCCATAGACAGATAATCAGTCCCAAGTATTTTGTAATTTGCGTATGGAATTCACATTTCTCTGGCTTTAGCAGAACATCTTGGCGTCGAAGGGCTTCCAAAACTATAAGATACGTTCTTGATGTTCTTCTAGGGTGTCGCTATATATTAAGATATCGTCGAAGTAAGCTGTGCAGAATATGTCCAAATAATCGCGAATACAGTCATTGATGAAGTGTTGGGAAGTAGCTGGTGCATTTGTTAGGCTAAGCGGCATGACAGTATATTCGGAATGGCCATATCTTGTCCGGAAAGCCGTTTCCCATTTCTGACCCTTCGCCATTCGAATCTGATTGTACCCCTATCGGAGGTCTACTTTAGTGAAGTACTTGGCTTTTGAGAGGTGGTCTAGGGTTTCTTTAACATGCGGTAGTGGATAGCGATTTTTTATGGCCTGATTATTCAGTCCGCGGCAGTCGACGCAGAGACGTAGTGTGCCATCAGGTTTTTTAATGAAAAGTACTGGGGCTTCTGTTGGCGAGGAGCTGGCCCGAATAAAGCCTTTTTCAAGATTTTCTTTGATATAATTTTTTAGCTCTAACAGTTCTTCTCTTGACATGCCATGTAAAAGTCCAAAAGGAGGTTCTTTCTCCTCTTGCAGGGGTATTTTATGGTCATAGATCCGGCTTGGCAGCATAGCATTTGCCAAGGATTTGTCCATCATGTTATTATACTTATGATATTGGGCTGGAAAATGTTTCTTCCAGTCTTTGTGTGTCTTTTCTACGGGTGTTTCACCAATATTTTCGCTAATTTTTGTGTCCATAAGACTAGTTTTCGCTTGAGTATGGCTAACCAGGGCTGCTGACTTTGTCAAATGTGATCCCCTTCGAATGGTGATTCCTTTGACCGGGATTGGGTTTGTAAAGAGATTGCAATTTGAGCGACATTGGTTAGAATTGAAGAGAATTGTATTATTTTTGAATTTTATGAGCGGGTCATGCAGCTGAAGCCATGGAATCCCGAGAACGATGGGATAGGTACTAAGTTTTGTGGCGAAAAATGTTACCTTCTCATGATGGGTGTCAATTTCAAATGTTAAATGACAGACATGAGTGACGTTACCAGAGCAAATATCTCGGCCGTCAATAACTTGGATTGTGCGAGGGAATCTTAAGGGGAAGGGGAAATTATGGTGGCGCGCGAAAGTTTCGTCAATCATTGCAAGGCCTGAACAGCCTATATCTAGAAGTGCATGAGTCTGGATTATTTTCTCATTTGTTTTTAATTTACAAGCTGCGATCAAATGATCGCCATCCAGCTCACTTTCATCGAATAGTCTCTAATGGTTGGACCTGGAGAATGCATGTACTGAGGATACTATATGAGGTCCCGGATCAGGGCCATTTGTCAAATCCGGGACTAATAAAAACCCGACTCAGATTCAGTGTCCTCCGCCTTTACTGACTGGTGCGTGGGTGGTGCTGTTCTTAGAACTGCACCAGTAATTGATGCCTGATTTATCGGGCTTTTAGCCGAGGGGTATTTGTCAGAGCCATGTCCTGCCCCTGCACAATACATGCAGAGAAAGTTATCTCGACGCCATTACTTTTCACCGGCTGAAAGTTTGTGGAGACCGTTGTCAAATACGTAACGTTTTTCGGGTGTCGGTCTAATGGTAGTTGACGAATGCATTGCTGAAAATTTCATTGGTGCTAAACCACCTGCAACATGTGATGGGTGCTCATAATGTTTGTCAGCATATTGTTTCGGAAAATCAAGAGTGTATTTTTGTTCAGACTTGCGACACCGGATCTAATTGTCGATTCTCATGAGCAGAGATGAAAAGTCCTCTAAGCTAAACGGTGTTTCTACCCGATGTGACATGGCGTCTTTCAAATCTTCTGATAAGCCTTTTTCGAGGGCATCAACTTTGGCTGCCTCATTGTACTCGAGGTAGCTAATAACTCGAAGAAATTTCGAGTAGTATGTCGCAAAGTCACCAGCCCCCTGTTTGAGAGTACTCAGTTCGTGACGGGCAGTTCCTCGATGATCTGGATCCCCAAACTAGGCTTCTAAATACGACAAGAATGCGGTGATAGATGTGAATGGCTTTTCTGGGTTTGTGTTAACTAGAGGAAAAATATGGTCGGGAGCTTGTCCCTCCAACCGACTAATCGAGTAGATGATTTGGGCAGACTAATCGCAGAATCTATCATTGTTCACTTCAAGCTTCATCCGTAATTGTGTGATGAAACCGGGCAGTTTGCTCTTTGTACCGTTGAATTTTTCGGGATCCGGGAATTTCTCGGAGCGGAATGTTGAAGCTGAGTCCCGGGCGGCTGCAGCTGAGTTAAATGGAACAGATGTTTGGCTAGCCTTGGCAATATTTAGGTCAAGGCTTAACTGATTGCTTTGCTCCTCCAGACTTTCTATAACCTGGCTAGCGGCCATGAGCTGGCCTTGAATAGTATCTCTTTCAGTGCGGTATCGATTTAGATGACTGTTTATGTATGCTTATAGGGAATCAGCATTAGTCTCAAACTGCTGTTTGAAATTTTCGACTATGGCAAGGGGAGCCCAACCGTCCAGAGAATCCTCTTTTGACGCGCCGAAGCGCAAATTCCTCCTCAGCCTCGGCCACAACGCGCCCAAGCCCTTGACACCTTCGCCATCTGTAACCTTTCCCTTCCATTCAGTCCCAGCTTTCGCTCATCTCATCCAGAGGTCTTTTTCTTCATGGGAGGCCTCATCCAGACGCCCACCAAGGCCTCCTCAGTTTTTATTCCATTTCCCCCCCCCCCCATACAGCATTCCTTTGTCCTTTAGTCAGCCTCGCCATCTTAGAAACTTTGTAGAATGTCCACTCCTCCGGCCTTGCCCCGTCGCTGCCGTACCCCTAACCGTGGAGGTCGAAAACGCGACTGAGAGCTCAAGACTGAGATATCGGTGCCCCAGCATTTGTCGAACGCTCTAGTTGGTGTGCCGGCGAAATGTCGAACGCATGTTTTCGGTGGCGATTCGCGGCATGTCGAGTTGTTGGTGCCCTTGGCCGAGGTGAGGACGCATTTAAGGCCGGTATTTCGACTGTACATTTACAGCGACTAGCAGTTGCGGAGTGTGGGACATCCTCTTATTTCTTGGTTGGTGATTTGACTTTTGGAGGTATGGGATTGCTTCGGTAGGTGGTGAGATGATTGTGGAGAGGGCCGCGAGATGATTTTGGCTGGTAATGATTTCCCAGAGAAAGAAATTAAGATCTTGAAGGTGTCGGTTGTTGTGATACGAACATTAGACAGGTTATAGCCTGTCTGCGGTTTGTATCTGGGGTGTAGATGATTAATTTCGTTGAGTTGTGCAGTCGTGAAATCTCTGCAAGTCGGATTTTCGACCAAAAATGAGCCAACACTACTCCCCCCGATCACCAACTCGACGAAGACTCTCAGGTTCACCCTTTTTCGTGACCGAATCTCGGCTCTAGGGGAATTTTCACCTCCAGGTTCGTAGAGGACACCACTGACAGGTTTTCAGACTTCGTCGTTCAGGCAAGAATTTGTCTTTCACGGCGAGGAAACTTATTAGTCTGGGGGAGAGCAAAAGACATGCAAGATCCTTGCCAACGCACAATTCTGTCAACCTAATGAGGTAATACGTTTGCGCACAGCTTCGTAATCCACATGGCCTCCAGTTCTGCCAACGGCGGCGGAATACAAAGTTCAAACCCAACCAAAGAATTTCCCAACTCAAAGAAAACTACTGGAATTAGACACCCGACCGTCTATGATGCAGTTGCCGGTAAACATATACAGCTCTCGCGTGATTCTGAAATAGCTGACCGCGAGCAGGACGCATATCGGTGACCGGATTCATCCCCACTAAACCCTTGATCTCATGCAGTCGAGATACATCTCGTTCCTCGGGGACCGCGCTGCCCCCAGAGCAAGTACTTTTTCGAAGCAGGAAGGCGCCTACGCGATTCGCTGAGTGTGACATATACTTCTCCAACGAGCGGCACGATACTTCTGACTTACCAAGTTCGGATCTGCTCAAAGCACTGCATAGTTATTCGTCCGAATATTACTCAAAAGCTACGGTAGATGGAGGTGTGGATGACTGGCAGAGCTTGGATGGATCGGCCCTGCTGGCCTTGGGGATATTGGCAGAAGAGCTAATGCGGGAAAGTGTCGGAAGTACGGGCGATTTAGCTCTGGCCGAGGGCGATGGAATGTGTGGAGTAGCGGAATCATCATCAAACCAGACATCTACATCTCGATCTGAGCCAGCCAAAAAGAAGCGGAGGCTGGACATAGTTTCGGACTTAGACTCGGACTAACGATCGCAACCACCTGGAGCAACACTACAAATCTCTACACGTTGCCGTTCCACGCCTCTACATCTAGTGTTAGTTGTGAATCGACGTCAGACGATGAGTGATAATTGTTTCTGTCGGTTCTTATTTAAATATTGTTTGGAGTATATTTAGCTACAAAGCTATGATTAAAGTCAGGGTCTAGTATACATGGTAGATGCCTTTCTTTTGGCTTTGGAGACTCTCATACTCTGGATTCATTCGCAAATACTATTCCGAGGTATGATTACTTACGCGGAACAGTCGATTCTCCTCCGTGAGTGCTCACCAATGAGAAGTTACGATTCGTTTGACTGTCTGAGAATGTCTTTATTTTCCATGCTCACGAGTACCGCGAGAATGTGGATGAAAAAAATTTGTTGCGTCGGATTTTATATGTAAATGCAGCTATCAAGCTACAAAGCAATATCAGAGATAAATTAAAGAATAGACGACTGAATTTAAATAGAGAGCCCTCAAGCATCGGATTTCCTTATCAAGCACCACTGCAAAATTATAACAACTGTATTTAATCCCAAGTCAGCCCTCATCCGTAAAGTCATACTCAGCGAAAATTCTCAAAATCCTGAGTTATCCAGATATTTCTCCATCACTCATTGACTAATCTCTGCTAGAAATGTAATCTGAGATGCCTTCTTCCCAAGAAGAGTAGCCAAATCTTGCTGAACTTAAACCAGTCGTCGTCTGTCTTAGGTGGATCATGTGTCAAAACCATCCGGACACTACTTGGATGACCGTTCCGGATGATATACCACTGCACCATGCGACGATGGTGGTATTTATAGTGTAGTCTACATTCCCCCAATCGAAGTCGAGTAGCGCACTATGTTCAAAATGAAATACTACTCTCCAAAAATTGAGATTATTCCCCTTTTGAAAAATTTCATCTTTGTTTCTTTTCCTATTGAGTCTATGGCTATATCAGAACATCTAGGTTCTTTCTGCCTGGAGGTCGCGAGACTCTATAGCCAGGAAGTGCACTCTCTCCTTTGCCATTTCACAGCTTCATTTCGGTGGTTATAATCCCATCGGACTTCGTTTGAATCCATACTGAGAAGGGCTGCTATCCATTCGCCATCTCCCTTCTTCGGCCAATAAAACGAAGATAATTGGTGGGTATATGGAAGCCCGGGAAACCCGCAGAAATCATAGCTAGAGTGGGTGGCCTGGCTGGCGTATTCATAGCCATTTCTTCATATGCTCACCGTGTGATCCTCACATTACGAAACATCTACTTGTAATGAACTTTATGAAGCGGCAGAGACAATCGCAGCGTACAAATCTTGGAGACAGGTCTTTGGCATGGACGTGAGAGACTAGGATAGATCAGCGAGATAGTACCAGGAATGGATACAATTTGGGAGGGGCAATCCTAGGTACATGATTTTCTCGAGAATCCCATGTCCGTAACGACTTTTGGATGCTAGGTATAGCTACTTCACGGCAATTCGTCCCCATCAAATTTTCTAAAATCCTTTCACTAATTTCAGTCTGTCCTATGGCACGAATTACGAGAGGGGCGGATGGAGGCGAGGAAGGCCGAGAGACGCTCTTTGATATACACAGGTCTGCTGCGCCCGACTGGCCGGTCTCTTCGTCATAGGAGAGCCCCGCACCCAGTGGTTTTCGAGACTTTTCCCTGCAGCTACACACCCGCAAATGGCCATCGTTTCGTTGGCTGGAGAGGGGAGATAATGACGGGATAGCGGCTCCTTTTAGTGTGTACTCGAATGAAGTCCTGTGGGGGTATTACTGCTGGAAAGAAGTCGTGAAGGAGGCATAGGAGGGAGTACACTATCTGAGGCACAGATACTCCCGGCCTGTAGGCAGAAAAGACCTACATGTCCTTACATAGTCATAGACTTTATAGGACAGTAAACACAAACAGACATGTCATGCCTAAGTTGAGGTAGCATTGGCCCACATATTACACGTCGGGCCCAATCAAAAGCGCAGGCACATCGGGTAATATTTATAGACTTGGCTGGCCGACAAGAGACCTTACAATTTTGTTGTTGGCTGGCACGACGTTGAATAAAAAACAAACAAACCTCTAAAAAGTGGATAGGCAGCATCATATAGTTTTTGTGGCACTCGTCAGTATCACCGGTATCAGAATACCATCTTGCGCAAAAGTTTAATAACTTGAACTTCGAAATCTAATAGTGGAGTTAAACGTGTAATTCATTATCCTATCTTCATATCCCGTATCATTTAAATTACTTGCTTATCCAGAAACCAGGTATCCAAAATATCAACTAAAAATTACACGTTAGAATATAAAACCTGGTCCACCTCGCGTTATTATCCAATCGCAATAAGAGTGAAGAATATCGCCTAATTGGCTCGCTCTTCGTGAGATGACATCTTACTTAATATACCAAAATTGTTTCTTATGATTGTTGGAGATCCGATTATACCCCTCAGCTCCTCTCGACGTCGTGCACGTCTTTTCTCATCCACCCAGCGTCTAATTTCACCCCATCCAACACTCTCGACAAAGACCCCAACCCTAGAGCCCTGTCGTCTGCTGGCACCTGCAATTTCTTCAACGCCAGAAATTCCTTCCTTACATCGTAGATTCCGAAGCTCATCACTTCCAATACATGGTTTGCTTTTCAGTCTCGTTAAATCATTACCATTTTCTGAAGGCCCAGAATTTGTATTGAATTCTACTGGTTGAAAAATTGTTTGTTCGCCATCGACAGACGGGTAGACTCGAGTATTTTTTCGCAGCCTCTCACTAGCCGACCTCCTGAGATCCATTGAGCCACTTGGAGCCGGGTAAACTCGATGATCCCATTCAAAATCGTCATCATCCTCTATATCATTCCAGAACCTTGTCGGCCTCCAAAAAGAACGTGATTTATCGTTGTCTAATGCTATGCTTCCTGTCTTGTTGCATGAGGACGCAGTGTCGTCGCCAAATGCTGTACGAATAGGGCTACGCAAGGAATTCTTTCTTTTGGTGCTGAGAGACATTGTTCTTTTTATAAATCTATATGGTTGAGTGGGCTCAGAAGCACGACGACCGCTTATACGACGTATAAGCGACTTGATTTTTTCTGGTGGTGCATTGTCGGTCGAGGCTGGTAGTTTCTTCACAGTTTGAAGGTTTGGCTCTAGCTCACAAGGAGTAGGCGGTATGAGCTTAATGGAGGGAGGAGCTGGTGGATTTCGAGGATTGCGGAAGGGAGAGTCAACATGAGCCATTTCTTTTTTTTTGTAAGGTAAAGGTGTCGTTGGCTCTGATGTAGTGGCTTCTATTTTTTGAGTTACGTTTAGAATGGAATGGGTAGAGCTGCTTGATTCGGAATCTGGAGAATTACAAGGCTCCGTGGCAGTAGGATTATCTACAACCACAACTGATTTTTTTTGGTGAGGAAAGAAAGAGACTGCAAAAGCCTCAGAAACTTCTGCCATCGTTCCGGCTGTCTCATATGATTTCTGAGAAAATGGAGTGACTTGTGTTTGTGGATCAACTGGAGAGAACTGCTCGCTATTATATTTAGTGTTTAAGTAATGATCAAAGCTGTTCAATGCGTCGGTGTTCTTCACTGAGGGGTCAGCAGAGTCACAGATGTCAGATGGAGGGATTTCTGCTTGTTGAACATCGTGAGCTTTCAGACTTTCGACTGTCAAAGACCCTGGTGCTACCATAGGTTCATAACCCACTTGTGCTGCCATAGAGGAACCTCTTAGTGGAACAACAGGGGGATAATCAATTGTACGCGCTGAGTTGCCAGATAGAGCAGATTCTGTGAAAATTTGGCTAGAAAATCCGGTTTGATCTTTATTTTCATGGGTGTTAAGTTTCCATGCATCAGAGAGAGTCTTTGAGCCGAGAGAGACGCTGAAGCGGTTTTTATGACTCTTGATAGACCCTGGGTACTGAGACTGCGATGAGTTTGTGCGAGCACGTCTTTCTGGAATTACTAGAACTGGTATCCCTCCATTCCTTATAATTTCCTGACGATATCGGAAATTTGATGCAGGACTGAGGGATCTAGCTGAAACAGCCCGAGCGTTCGTATTGATTGGTGGAACTTTAACAGAATCATTTGTAGTATTTTGCATATGTAGGTCGGTTGAGCACGTCGTGGTGTTGTTTGAGTCTTTGAGCATCTGGTCGCTGAACTCTCTCAATCCTAAATGCTTTTTTCTGTGTCGGAGTGTTTTGATGAATACCGGGGAAGTCTCTAGTCCCATGACATCACTTGACACAGATCTTCGATGAGCCCTATAAATATTTGCTGCACCAAGTGCTGACATGGATGTAAATGGAGGTGACTCAGGAGCTGAAGACCTTGAGCACTGACTTTTTTCAGGGAACCACCGAGGCTGCTGATCTTGGGAGGATAGGGGATTGTTTTGTCGCAAGTGATGGCAGTAACTCTTATCTGGTATTGATGAAATTTTGTGGTTGCTCTCTTTTATTTGATCTCTATTTTCATTTGAATATATAAAACAACTTCCTTCATCTTGACTCAAAATAGATTTGAAACTTTTTTGGCTGCTTTTGTTTGTATATGAGCTGGATTTATTTTTGGGCTGCAGTGGGTCTTCATCATCTTCCCCTGTTGCCCACTGGCGGCTATATAACTCATCTTCCGAGGGCGGGGTGTCCATGGGTCCTAGGTAAGAGTATACTCTTTCCTTACAAATAATAGATTCTAAGTTTGAGCTCTTGAGAGGAGGTCTCTGGTTGGCTGAAAGGTTGGCTGAACTAGAAACGGGGGTCCTAATCAATGAAGTTGCTGAGTTCATGGTAGTTCCATAGTCTTCGTCTGATGAATACGGCTCTTCGCGCGCAGTGATGAATGAGTTTGAGCGTGATGAGTAAAGATTATGAGTAGGCTGTAGAAATTCTGACCGTTGAAACCTAGGAGGTGTGACATCAGGGGTTGGAGGACTACGAACACTGTGAGGTGTATTGGGGGATACAATGTCTAGTTTGCCTGTGATCGATTCATCACATGGAGGTGATAGCGCATCTAGATGGTGGTACTGATTCCATTGTCTCGAGTTCGTTGGCGGCGTCGGAGGCGGATCGGGGGTGCCAATTCCGGTCAAGGCACGGCTCCTTTCAAGTAGCGATAGTTGGCTAGAGTTTGCCGTCGAAGAGAATTTATAATTGTTGTAATTATCTTCTGTTGGTCTGTTCGCGGGGGTGAGTACAAGAGGGTGCGGAGTCTTCTTCTCCGTTGAAGTATTTTGCATTTTATGTTTCCGAAATCCCATACCGTAATGGAAAGTATCTGTTGACGGTTTCCATGAGTTTTCATAATTCCATTCCATCAGTCTAGTCGTTCAGTCAGTCCTGATGGTACGATAGGTTTGGGTTTGTTGCTAGCCAAGGGTAAAAATAAGTAGAATTGGTACAGAAATGTGTGAAGGAAAATAAGAGGAATTGAAGCGTGCGTAGTTTTGCCGAGGGTGTTGCTTTTAACATAAAGAATGAGGTTCACGACAGTGAGTAAAGAAAGATATAATGAAAGGCCTTATATGATTAACGATGTATTGAGGCTCGGACTCCTGTCGTGATGGTTTTCTACGGGGGGGACCAAGGCCTGATCAGGTGTTGAGTAGCCAAGCAGATCCTTGGAATAAAAAAAGGAGCGAACGGATGAAGGGTTAAGGGGTACGCGGTGCGAGGATCAAAGGGAGGGTTAGGGTGTTGGGGGCTAGCGGCAGCAGAACCTGCCAAGCAGGGATTGCAACTAGTGAAATTTGATGATGGAAGCGACTTCTCATGAAAGAACTTACCTGCCTCCCATCTCAAAGGAAAGACAAGTTATTTAAGCAAGAATTACAATTCAAACCATACAACATTGTGACAACACGAGCTGGTCTAATATTGGCTGGATCATGAAGACCCGCTAGACGTCATGGCAGATAAGGGACTGACACTAGGACCATCCAGTGTCAGTAGATTTATGACCTGAGGTGTCAAGTAATTGATGTCATGTGACTTGTAAAGCTACACCCCGGCTTCCGGACTTATGATCTATAATTGGACAGGCAGGCCACAGTTAATTTGCACAGCCGAAGAACCAAGATGAACAAGTTTCCATCTGACCTGACTAAGTATTAATTACGACCATACAGCTTAGAACGCTAGATCAGATTGCCGCTGTTTTCTCCTGCAAATGTAATGAATCTGTGAGAAAGGAAAGAGCAAAAAAAAATCCACCACTTGTGTGTGGACTTTTGAAGGTCATTGCACAATAAATTGGATGCATGGTCCATTTAGCTTTGGCAAGAATTAGATCAGTTCTGGTGTCATAGTGCACTCCAGAGCCGACTGCAGGGAGAAATTTGAAAAAGGTTGAGATAAAGGACATATTTAAGGCTGCACCAATCGGATGGGTATTATGAAAATGTCTTGGCATAGAACGGGTGTAAACGGTTTTAAAAACTTTCTACAAAAACTTCCAAGGGAATAAGGTTCGCCTAATCGCACTGGACAGTCACGGGGTTTCGATGCTTGAGCCTCACACAAGTAGTAT
Organism: Blumeria hordei DH14; assembly: GCA_900239735.1. Taxonomy (NCBI): domain Eukaryota; kingdom Fungi; phylum Ascomycota; class Leotiomycetes; order Helotiales; family Erysiphaceae; genus Blumeria; species Blumeria hordei. The sequence continues at coordinate 459,435 of OENG01000037.1, read as the reverse complement.
CGCATAGATTTGACTCGCTTGCACATTGGGACATAAACTTATCTAAGCGAACTACAACTGTGTTTGACTAACACGGGTTGCTCTAGTTCTGAGATTCGTTGGTTCTGAACGAGTGAACCCCTATTCCCCGAAAATGCCCGGTCGGATCCAAATGAGGCTCAGGATCGGATGCACCGTCGGCATCAGAAGCTGTATGCCGGACTCTGACAATGTATGTTTGTGATATTTTATTGTGCTGCTTGAGTCAATGACTATCTAGTACATTGGGCTCCTTTCCGACCTAGGCCACACCTTGTACAGTGCTCCTATCCTCTTTTGTTACTTGTAAGATCACTGATATATTGCCCGTGATGAATAGCCATTCAGCTCAGTATTTACTCGCGGAACCTTCTTCTCTAAAAAAGGATTCAGTGAAAACTACTTGCGCGAGAAAAGATCTCGAAAATCCTGCAGCCCCAGCCAGGCGAAGCCTAGACGCCGCGACCACATTAGGTGCGCATATCCATCTATATCTCCCCTCTTAATATCATTAGAGGCCGACCTGACCCAATCCACCATCGCCGTATTGGGTACTCTCCGGAAACTCATCAGATGGCTTTTCCTCCATGATCGAGAGTTGGTGGTAAGAAGAGCTTCGACTCTACCATCTGATCTGACCTTGATTATCTTTATGATGGTGGTGATAGGGGGGATGTGCCTAGAGATGAAGACGATGCAGACGGTGAAGTGGGGACTTGTTTCTCAATCTCGGCTCCGCAGACTCTACAGTGAGAGCTGGAGGTTCGTAGGTGACACTACTAACAGGTATTGAGAATAGTCCCCCTCTGACAATGTATGTGCCAGTATGTCCGAAGGATTTGTGGTTTCAAAGAATAATGTTAATTTCCCCAATCAGCTAAGTGAAGAAGCACACTAAATTTACAAATGAGAAAACAAATCATGTAGTAATTGTGCCGCAAGTGCTCCTTTGTTGGATCATCAAGAGAACGACAACATTGGAAGCAGGTCAATTGCGGCAGCAATCTCAATAACCTCGTGAGCAGTATGGTAGGGGTTCAATTAGTTGAAACACGAGTAGCTGAGACTGTAGAGAAAGATGGTGAAGGTGCTTCCTGACCCGAGCTGAGGATATTTTTTTTTGAATCAGATTTTCACTGCGTATGCAGCTATCTAGCCATGACGCAATATCGGAGAGAAAGTCTAGAAAAGATGACTCAAATTACAAGAGCACTCATGCCTCGGGTTTCATTTGCAAGTGCTACTGCGGAACTGGGGTTGTTGTGGCGGTAGCTATAACTGTACTATAGTGTTCATACCCATCTAAGCAGAGGCATAGGATTCGACTATTCTTGGTCGATGGGATACGATCTTGTTTCATGGCGTGCACGGCCCACACCGAGAAGTTGAAACGGGGTAATCCATCATCTGGATAACCGGCTTGTCCTATAAATAATGAGCCCTGAGGTGCATGATTTACGCGACACATTCCAGGCCTTCAAGCTGTGAATTGGAAGTATGTGCGCGAGCTTAAACGTCAATCTCAAATTGGATGGCCTAACACGGGCGCGCTTAAGTGGTCGGCTACGTCTCCCCGGATTCGGTTTCACCTCATCCACCTGTACCCTGCGTCGTACGTCTCCATCCGTTCGCTAGGGTCCGCAAATAAACGTGACTCAGCGCCTGGCAATCTAAGCGGGCCGGAAGATTATTGACCCGGCAGGACTATAGTGAAAGCCGAAGATTTCGGGAAACGTGCCATAGCATTTTGGGAGGCCTGAGCTCCGCTTAAGTCGGTAGTTGATTGCGATCAACCAGAGGACATGCTCAGACTTCTCATTTGCAAAGGGGATCTATGCCTTGTTGCGAAACATGTGAGTGCTTCATATATCTTGCAGAGGGGGAAACTATAGGCGTCAAAAGGTAATCGTTGATGATATCCCGTGCTATCTTGGGTGATCCGCAAGATCTCCACGGGTATGGTTGAGGGAATTTTTGGCTAGGTATCTTCCAGAGCTCTGCTAGATCGCTGGAATGCCTAGGCGCCGTATGCACGGCGAGCTAGTGGTACCAGGTAGATAACAGACGAGACGCTATTCTTTCTCCTGTTACATAGTGGGGAAATTTAAGATCAGAGCCAGGGGACTGCGATCCACGAGTTACCCCAGAGCTCTTGGTAAGTGCCCGAGCATCATGACAGAGCGAGTGAAAGGCTGCAGCTTAGTCAGTCACCGATTCTCATATCGAAAGAGCGGTGGATCTTTCACTTACCACGAAGCTCCGATTTAATAGGAGGTATCTCCAATAGCCGTGTCAAATCATTTTGGACGCTTCACCGTCACACAGGATGTGTTCAGTGACCTAAATCTGCACGCTCAAGAGCTGCAAATAATTCCTCACATGAATTCGAATGAGACGCAGCTCTTTCAGACGCCCAATGCCGTGCTCTTTAGTGATCCCTGTAGGCCTAGAGTTACCGAGCAAGCTCCCGAATATAGGGCTAGATACGGCTTTAACTTGCCTTGCCTGGCCATTCTAGCTGGGGCAGGGCTATTGGGTCCACCACTAGCCCGGGAGCTGGTCCCTGTAAAGCTGATCAATGCCAAACGATACGAGGTGATTGGGTTATGCTTGTCCAAATGGTCTGGCTAAGGCAGTGCCCTTGTTATTGAATGTTTGATGGTTTTTCATGGCATAGGTCAAGGCTATTATGTCACAAATATTGGCCATCTACTCAGTTTAAATATATCACAACTGTCAAGGATTAATTGAGAAATGGATACGTGAAGAAATCAATGATGCTAGACATTGAGAAAAACATAGGTTTGTATATTTTGATCCTCAGTTTTGTTTTATACCACAATACAATATCTTCGAATGCCTTGGGCAGGCTAATTTCAAAAACTAGTGCTTCAGGCTGCTTGTGGATACAAGAGCAGCTGTATTGCGTGGGTACATTTCGTTTAATCGGGGATTCTTTTGCGTCAGATTCTAATTGCGTATACAGCCATCTAGCTATGACACAATATCAGGGAAAAAGTACAGAAAATATAGCTCGACTCACAAGAAGAGCACTCATGCCTCGGATTGCACTCACAAGTACCACTGCGGAGTTATGGCGGCCTTTTCTCTCCCCAAGTCAACCCTAATCCGTAAATACCCACCCAGGGGAACGTCTCAAAAACCCTGGGTTATCCAGACATACCTCCATCATCTATTCACTTTTCTCCGCGCGAAATATGGTCTTAGGCATCTCCTGCCCGAGTGGAGTAGGTGCTTAGGCTACTCAAACCATACCAGGGAACACCATCAGGAGGCGGACCATGGCACCTTCCATCGTTGACTTGTGTTTATAGTATTTACTGCGCTCTCGCAATCGGAAAAATGGCACGCACGAAGTACCATTTGGAAAACTCTTGTCCTCTTTTTTATATGAAAGATCATTGATAAATTGTCCGTGATTGATAGCCATTCAGCCCAGCATTTGCCCGCGGAATCCAGCCATCAACTCCATAGATGCTTCGACCCAAAAACAACGGAAAACAATCAAAAAACTGCAGCCCCAGCCAGGCAAGGCCTAGATACCGGGACTACATGAGGTGCACATATACATACACACCTTTTCTCTTTGTAACATTCAAGGCCAACTTGATCCAATCCACCATCTCCGTATCGTGTGCTGGGTACGCTCCGGAAACTCATCGGATGTGCTTAGAGACGAAGACGTTACAGATCGCGGAAGCGATTCGGGATCCTCATCGAAGTGAGAACTTTGTTACCCAATATCGACTCTATAGACTCTACAGCGAGAGCTGGAGGTTCGTACGGGACACCACTGACAGGTTTTGAGAATAGTCCCCCTATATGTATAAGGAAAAGTTAGAATATTGTATTCATTTATAAACATTCAACGCGAAGGAGGCAAACAGGATAGCCCGGCCTCTAAGTCTTCCTGAGAACGTTTGGCGTGCCTGCAGAGCCTATTACTATCAGATATCGCCGGCAGAGACGAATTCTTCACCATCCAGCAGTGCCGATGAAATTGCCTAATATACTCTACATATCTGGGATAGCCAAGAAGAATTGCATCCGAATCAAAGTCGAAGGCAATCCCAAGAATATCTCCATTTGACGACTTCTCGACAATGCCTCTCTTACCATTGTCATATGAGTCCTCAACCTCTATCTTACCGCGTATCATCTCGCCTCAACAATCAATAAAGAAGTTGCTCCAATTTCAAGCAGGAGCTTGTGTAAAAGGTTTAATGAATTCAGAAGTACTTGAAAGACGTTAACTCAATAGGAATTGATAATTTTTCCTTGGGAAGCTAATCTACCAACGACGGCTTCTGTCCTTTATGTCCTCTGCAGCGTCGCGTCTAAAATCCCCTCCTAGCCTACCTGAGAATACTCCATTCTCCCCGGCTACCCTCTTTCCTGTGACATCCTCACCCCTTAGTGCGTACTCTATTAGGTCCTTCCTCATGCGCAACCTTGCAATCATCCTTATGCAACACTGAGACTCATTCTTGTGCGCAACCTTGCATTCGTCCTTATGCGACCCTTTTGCGTCTCTATAAGCGCCGCTTCGCTAGCGTTTAACAATCTAGCCGGAGTGGTCCTTGTGACCAGTCCCAATCCGGGCACAGCCCGTCACAGCTTGCCCCATTAATTACCGGCCATCGCCAACTACAGCTTTTCGACGCTACGTATATCCATCAGAAGGAAAATAAGTCGCGAGAAACAAAGCTCGGGATCTGATTTTCGAGGGACTGCGGCTCTTACGGAGTTATACATCTTGAGGGGGAACAGGTCTCTGAAGACCGTACTAGGACCGATATTTTCGAGGATTTTTCAACTTTGGAATGTTTGTGGGCGCCAAGATCGACATTACGCTAATTAGCCAGGAGAGCTTATTTTGTCGATGAGTCAACGGCACTCCCCAGGGCCCTGGACGGCACAAAAGAAGTTGGGCTAAGCTAATACACAGCCATCACGCTCTGTCAAGACTTTTCTGACATTTCATCACGACCTTCGGGAAGGAGGCTAGAAGGCAGAGGGTGAATTTCCCGAGGTACCCATGAGTCTGCAGCGCCCGGATGGTTAGCCTCTTCGAACGCTTCAGAAGGGTCACTATGTTTTCGGACTTAGTCTTAATGTCGGTATTAGGAGAGCTCCGCATCCAGTGGGTTTTGCGATTTTTCCCGGCTATCATACACCAGTAAATGGGCACCGTTTTGTTGGCTGGAGCAGGGAGACAATAAGAGTCAAAGGGCTCTTCCCAGTGTATAGTCGAATGAGGACTTGTGAGGGGTGGTACTGTTTGAGGGGAGCTGTATGGGAGGTATAGTAAGGGATATACTACTAGCGTAGGTATCCTTGGCCTGAAGGCCGAGAGCACCTGCATGTCCTACAAAGTCACAGACTTAGACAGGATAATAAAATGAAATAAGATTTAAACCGGGCATCCCACGTTAATGGATTACAAGCAAAAGTGGAGTCACAGATGCGGGCATTGAGTCGACAAACTCAGTCAACGTGGGGTGCAAATGTCAACAAATCACGACTATTATACTACTTGGTAGTAAGACCAGCGCTTACCTATGAATCCCCTATCTAGGCCAGGACTGGACCAGCAGGTAACATCCCTGAAAGGACACTCAAGCCACTCAGAAGTGTTCAAAGGAAATTCCTAAAGATCATTATGGGGGCATACCAATCGACCAGTAGCAGAATGCTAGAGCATGAAACGTCAAATCTCCCGATAGAGATCTACCTTCAACAAAGACGGCTTCAATATACTGGGCTATCCAATAACCTACCTGTCCAACAGACAATTTCAACTGCACGCAGAAAAATCGAATTATTTGATGAAGAAAAGTTAAATAAACGGGATCTGAATAGGAGTGATGATATAGCAGAATAGACCCTAATCTGCAGCAACATCTAGTCTAAAACAGGACAGAAAGTAGCCGGTAAGAATGCCGCGTTCAAGGAATGGTCAGAATCCTGGACGAGCCGGAAGAAGGAGCGGCGCTTGGTCCGCGAGCGCAAGCCAATCCAGATAAGTGGATAGCTGCAAACTTTTTTAACGACAAGAAAACAGGCAGACCTATGATGAATATATAGAGAGTCACCTATCCAAGTCCACCAAAACCTTAGCAGGGCCCAGAGCAGCATTGGCACACAAGTAAGAAGCGAGCACATTGGGCTCAATGCTTACTTATACAGAAGGAACGTGCCAGGAGTAGGAAAACAATGCTGCCAATATGAATATCCGTCCCAAAAAAACACATGGTGATGTCTTGTCCAAGATGGGCAAAGGGAAGAGATGAGCTGTTGCGAAAATCGATAACCCGATCTTTCGAGGCTATGATAAATAACGTCAAAGATATGATTAGAATTGCATAGTGGATTCAAAAAGAAGGATGGTTAGAGCAGTTTCGGATGACCGGGGAAATCGGGGCGTTAATCAGGCGAAGAGAGGAAAATGGAAACACGGGACAAGGACGGAATCCACACTGGCCACAACAGTGTGAGTGCACTTCCTAGAGGTAAGACTATAATGGCGTCGAGTCCAATCAGACAGCTAAGTTTCACGGAATAATAACAGGGGTTAGAATGACGGCTTACTAGTAGTAAACAAACCTTGCAGGCCTGAGTAGGGAAAGGTAACGTAACAGTGAACTACGAGCATGTATATGATAAAGCGTAGTCTACAGTCGAGTTGCCTTTTTCACGCAACGTCTTCTCAATATTATTCTCATTCCAGATATTCCCTCTCCTCGGGGAAGACCTTGACCCCATATTTACTCACACTTGTACCCTGTGGACAAATAGCATATACACTCCTCGAGACTAAGGGGGCTTTACTGCGAGCTTTCCTCCAATGTAAATATTATAGTTCGTAGACACCTGCATGGGCCCATAGGGCGCCAATTCGGGCTAAATGAATTCAAAATCAAAGACAAAATGAAAGAATAAATATCAGACATCTCTATGGTTAAATGAGGTCTAGTTCAATCCCCCTCGGACAATATCGTACCGTGCTGCTACCTGCTGCGGCCGAGCCTATCACGTCTACGATTCGGATAATTCGCCATCCCCTCCACCATTCTTTTCCACTGGACTCGAGCGAGGACCAAACAGATGTGCGTAGTAGAGAGTGCGAGATGACAAGCAAGAAAAGCAAGCGGACAAATGAAAGGCTGGGGGCTCACGTTGATTCCGGCCATTCATCTCTGCGTCTTTACTTTCTCGTGCCGCTTCCCGCAGGCTCCATCAGCACTACTTGGTCCTAGTATCCATGTACTATCGCCCGCGATACGACGCGAGCCTCTTGGTCGAGGGCTGTGGGGGCCTGCTCGACGACCGCCGACGGAGGCGGGCTCTGCAGCGCTTTCCCCGCCACATCCGCCGCGCGGTCCCCCCCTCGAAGAAACAATGGGCCTCGCTCAGTGATCCAAGCAGCGACCCAAGTAAAGCCAAGTTCAGGTTTCGCAGTCACGTGCGCGTGTGTGAACAGCGCGGCCTACTTGACTGTCCGCATCACACCAACCTGCAAAAGCTCTGCATTTCCTTGATTAAATCGACGCTGGTAGGCGGCAGAGGGATCATGGTGCTGTCAAAGGTAGGCCGAGTGTTCTCCCGGAAAGGAAAAGTAGCTGCCGTGGCATTTTACGAGTCACGGGGATGTTGACGTTTCTATTGTTACGCCATTGATCCGTTGCGCTTGTACGCTCGGCGCCAATAGGCAGGAATGGAATGTGGGGTCTAGCTAGCTACGGGGGCTGCCGATGTCGCGGTGTGGATGTGATTGCCTAGCAAATAGATTGTTACCATCGCCGCTGATAATGACAATTCCCCATGTATACGGCGAGAAGTAGTGAGTCTTGTGGAGTTCATTGATTGACTCGTTATGACCTGCTCTGCTGTATACCAGCACCAATTGATCCGGCGACATCTGCAGCGCTCTAGGCCTATATTTTGCTAGAGCATTAGCTCGCTCATTACACATGATGCCTGCACGTCCTGGAATCCATCTTGCCATGACAGGACCAGTCGATGCAACTGAGGTGCGAACTCTCCCATGCCAGCTATCTCGTAGCTCTTGAAACTGATTGATCTGTTTAGAGCTCGGCGGAATCAGGTTGTCAGTGCGTAAATGGTTAGCAGCTTCTTCACTGCCCAGGATTCCTGCAACGTTTCTGGCATATTTAGCCGTAATCTTCGCGACAGCTGCCTCGAGACCATTTGTTGTCCCCATTATTTCCACGACGTACACTCCTTCTGTACGCCCAAGTGGTATCTTCCCGAATATAATTTCTGTGGTTGGCCCGCGAAACACATTTCCATACCCGTCCATTGATCCATCTGAAAGCAAAACAAGATCAATTGCACCAATTTTGCCGGATTTGATGAATTCTTTGTAATTCTCTAGTCCCTCGTCGCATCCAAAGGCACCTATTTCTTCCTTAGCTTAGACCTATCTGTTAACATTTCTCTCTTGATATCGACCCGTACAAACATACCGCATAACAGCAACTCACATTGATACTCGGGATTGCGATGGATAGCAGAGATTGATGGTGTTTATGTTTTATTTTGTTCGTTTACGTGTTAGGTACATTGATTCCCATCGCACTCCTACTGGAGCTTAAGCACGAGTGGGGCCGGGCTGGATCAGATTGACTACCATTAAGTATATTTACCTCGTCCCACCTATGTGACCGGACCACCTCAGACTTCACCCATGTGCTGAATCATGTCAAGCACAACAGTCCAGAGAACCCTCTTTTGACGCGCCGAAGCGCGAATTCCTCCTCAGCCTCGGCCACAACACGCCCGAGCCCTTGACACCTTCGCGATCTGTAACCTTTCCCTTCAATTCAGTCCCAGCTTTCGCTCATCTCATCCAGGGGTCTTTTTCTCGATGGGAGGCCCCATCCAGTCGCCCACCAAGGCCTCCTCAGTTTGTAATCCCTATTCCCCCCATACAGCATTCTTTTGTCCTTTAGTCAGCCTCTTCATCCTAGAAACTTTGTAGAACGTCCACTCCTCCGGCCTTGCCCCGTCGCTGCCGTACCCCTAACCGCGGAGGTCGAAAACGCGACTGAGAGCTCAAGTCCGAGGCACCGGTGCCCCAGCCTTTGCCGGACGCTCTAGTTAGTATGCCGGCGGAATGTCGTGCATATTTCTTCGGTGGCGATTCGCGGCATGTCGAGTTGTTGGTGCCCTTGGCCGAGATGGGGGCGCATTTAAGGCCGGTATTTCGACCGTAACTTCACAGCGACTGGCAGTTGCGGAGGGTCAGACATTCTCTCGCTTATTTTTTGGCGATACGACTTTTGGAGGTATGGGATTGCTTCGGTAGGTGGTGAGATGATTGTGGAGAGGGCCGCGAGATGAGTTTGGCAGAGAATAATTTCCCAGAGAAAGAAGTTAAGAACTAAAAGGTGTCGGTTATTTTCATACGAACATCAGATAGGTTATAGCCTGTCTACGGTTTGTATTTGGGGTGTAGATGATTGATTTCGTTGAGTTGTGCAGTCGTGAAATCTCTGCAAGTCGGATTTTCGACCAAAAATGAGCCAACACTACTCCCCCCGATCACCAACTGGACGAAGACTCTCAGGTTCACCCTTTTTCGTGACCGAATCTCGGCTCTAGGGGAATTTTCACCCCCACGCTCGTAGAGGACACCACTGACAGGTGTTCAGCCTTCGTCTTCCGATGGTGTTTATGGCAGTGCGGGTCTGGTAATTTTGGACAGGAATAGGACACGTGTATAAATATATCGCGCACTTACCTCCTCTTTAATATGATGATGCTTCCGACTACACTCAGAATGTCCATACATACTCTGGGCTATCCACCCCTTTCTATACTGGTTCTATCTTCTAATTAATGTCTTTCCGCCCTTTTATCTTAATTGACGGGTCATGATATACTTCGTCTTGCTGGCCATCATCAAGCTCAGAGTAATGGACAGATTAAATCTTTAACACTCTCCATCTCATACCATGGAGTCTGTGGAGTGTTGGGGTAAAGCTCCAGAAGTTGTCGCCGTTTAATCCACAGGAAGTATGAGGATTTCCAGCGTTTAGGCAGTGGATGCTTTGGGTCGGCGGCAGCAATTCGTACTGCTAGGCGGTTATGAGCTCGTTCAAACCATGCAATAGCTGAGCACCATCCTGCTTCTCGTAGGAGAGCCGGTACTAGGGTGGTCTTCTACACAAGCATGACGCAGCGCTGTGTAGTAGTCAGGTCGACGATATACTAAGTATAGCCTGGCGAAGTAGATCATGTATGATCCCTTTAACCGCATTATCAAGCCATTTAATATGATCTGTTACGAACCAACATTGTTGATAGGCTCTTTGGACGTGCGCTCTAGATATTAGCTTTCTGACACAAACAGTGCCCAGCCGCCGCATGAATTCGTTAGGTTGGATGAGAAGATTCTTCATCTAGAGAGCAGGATCCATTTCCTTTTTCCTGTTGTGAAAATACCGTAATTCAGTCTTCGCCCTCTCAAAAGACGCCGATTTCGTAGCCCCGCTGTAGCATTTGATGTAGGATTGATTGTAGCTTCTGTCCACACTCTCCAAGCGTCAGGCTTGTTTCTAGTGTCAAGATATCGTCTGTGAAGCCAAAATGTTCCCTTGAGAGGCGCAGAACTAGTTCCACCCAAAGTGGAAATAAGATCGGGGTGTTGGAGAGCCCTGTGGAGATCCGCTGAGAATGTTTCCGAAATTGTTCCGTCTAGATGTAATTTTGCCGTCCGATTGAGTAGATAAGATCCGACCCATCTAGCTAGGTTCACCAGCCACCCTTGTCTCCGTAGTCTGTACAGAAGCTTGATCCTTGGTACTCTATCAAAAACACCTTCCACATCGACAGCCACAATGCTCGCTACTTTTCCCACGGTAAGTGCGTCCTTTATATCACATAACAGAGCTGTGGTTAGGTCTGTTGCCGATCGCTTACTGATTGCGCTACAATGGTCCTTAGCGATAATACTGTATTTTAAAGCTCAGTAAGAGATTCGTCTTGCGAGTAGACGTCCACGCCTTTTTCCTAAACAGCTTAAGAGGGGTGTTGGAAGACATGCTTGTGGGAGTGTGCGATTTCGTTTCGTAGATTTCGGCCAAATAAAAATATCTGTCCTTTTAAACCCTTGGGGATGACTGGCCAGTATGGCGCACTTACTCAATAGGTTAGTGATACGAGGCCCTATCAATGGCCACGAGATTCGAAGTATAGCGGCTGTAATTTGATCCTCGCCAGGGAATGTAGAACTAATCTGACGTGTGGCCCTGAAGAATTCTGCCATAGTAAATGCCAGCTAATGAGTATTTCTAGCTTCTACGGCTGGCAAAGCTTCTTGATTACTTGTACCTTTCATATATCTGGGAAGAAGTAGTATATATAAAAGTTCGGCTATTTTTGGATACCGGACATCTATGTCTCTGTTAGGATCTTTTAAAGGAGGGTTTTGGTGCTTTGGAACTGCGTTATGCTAATTTACTATAATTTTGTATTTTTAATCTATTTTATTGTCCTGCCTGAGTCTATGACTATGGAGGACATGCAGGTCCCCTCGGCCTTCAGGCCAAGGATATCTATGCTAGTAGTATATCCCTTACTATACCTCCCATACAGCTCCCCTCAAACAGTACTATTCCTCACAAGTCCTCATTCGACTATACACTGAGAAGAGCCCTTTGACTCTTATTGTCTCCCTGCTCCAGCCAAAAAAACGGTGCCCATTTACTGGTGTATGATAGCCGGGAAAAATCGCAAAACCCACTGGATGCGGAGCTCTCCTAATACCGACATTAAGACTAAGTCCGAAAACATAGTGACCCTTCTGAAGCGTTCGAAGAGGCTAGCCATCCGGGCGCTGCAGACTCATGGGTACCTCGGGAAATTCACCCTCTGCCTTCTAGCCTCCTTCCCGAAGGTCGTGATGAAATGTCAGAAAAGTCTTGACAGAGCGTGATGGCTGTGTATTAGCTTAGCCCAACTTCTTTTGTGCCGTACAGGGCCCTGGGGAGTGCCGTTGACTCATCGACAAAATAAGCTCTCCTGGCTAATTAGCGTAATGTCGATCTTGGCGCCCACAAACATTCCAAAGTTGAAAAATCCTCGAAAATATCGGTCCTAGTACGGTCTTCAGAGACCTGTTCCCCCTCAAGATGTATAACTCCGTAAGAGTCGCAGTCCCTCAAAAATCAGATCCCGAGCTTTGTCTCTCGCGACTTATTTTCCTCTTGATGGATATACGTAGCCTCGTGATTTTGTGGCGGAGGATTGCTAGCAATTAATGGGACAATATAACGTTTGCAATTGGAATAAATACTGGACCGGACTCTGTGGTGTGCGGTAAAATGGAGTTGGAGAACTCACGTTAGGAAGATTGATCCGACACTGACGAAAAGCTGCAGATTTTAGATATAATTATGTGCTCTAGGCTTCGAAGCAGATGCAATTCTCCTTGGCTATCTCAAATATCCAGAGCTTTCCGATCGACTACACTAGGACGACTGGGAGATGAAGAATTCGTCTTTGCCGGCGACGGCACACCTGAGATTGAATCACACATCTTTTCAAATTTGAACTGAGCATCTCCTCTCCCTCAGAGGTACATTACCCCCTACACCAACGACTGTGATGAAGTCCGGAAAGAGTGTTGCCATTTCCGAGCAAGGCGAGCAGAAATTATAGCTCAAAGAATATTGTTTCCATTAAAGTTCTGAGTTATATTTAAAAGGCGAATTTATGTGTGCATATCCTAGAGTTAAAGTGGGTATGCAAACAACAATTATTACAGTAAAAAGTCTTCCGCACAGCTGACCGCGAAACCATTGTGCGGGGAATAAAACAGTACTGACCCCGCACCATTAACGTCATCCTATTTGTCGCAAAGGAAACATGACTATGTCTTTCACTGCAGTTGCATCTTGTATCATACTACCCCGCACATGCAAATGTATGAGAGACTAGCTTATTAACAAAAAGAAGTTGAAATGTAGAATACAGCATGTATTATGGAGTATGTAGGAAAGCTGTTCTTATTTGCAAGGAATGCTAATTATTGTAAGAAATGTGGTAAATTCCAACACGTATACTGCCCACCGCTAGGCAAATGAAAGCCCGCGAAAGAAAATTAAAAGACCCTTCCGCCCTCAATAATTTCAGAGCTCGACTCATCAATGATATCGTCTCTTCTAACCTTTACTTCCGAATCTGCTTGCCAGGGAGGTATCTGAAACACATGAGTTAATCGAATAACCCACGTCCGTGACGACTTTGGAGTGCTAGGCTTGACTGCTTCATGCACTGCCCTTGACCAAGACTTTCCTAACATCCTTTCACAACCCTAGATATTTCCTTCGGCGAGAGAGGATATCTTGGAAGATTGAAAGATGCCCTTTGGTAGACACAGAACTGCTACGCCTGACTGGCCGGCCTCGTTGAACCCTTCAAAACGGCTCCCATGTCTTCGGAAATAGCCATGATATCGGTATTGGGAGAGCCCTGCTCACAGTGGTTTTCGAGACTTTTCCCTGCAGCTGCACACCCGCAAATGGCAATTCTTTCATCGGTTGGAAAGATGAGACAACAGGATAACAGCTCCTCTAAGGGTGTACCTTAGCGAATACCTGTAGTAGCACTACGGCCCAAAGGAAGCTGCGTAGAAGGCACAGATACTCCCTGGTTGTAGTGAATAGGAACGTACGTATTCGCGCACAGCTGGACCCTGTATGGCAATGTGCGAAAAAAAAAAGATAAAAGAAATTATTGGATAAGATTGTACAGGGGTCCGCTATGCGATGACTAGATCGGGGCTTCAGTAATACTAGGGTATCAAGTTTGCATTGGGGCTTTTGCTGGGGCTTCGGCCTGCTAAATTTGCCTGCTTAGGCATCGTCACCTTCAAGATTGGGATTAGGCCCCGTATTTGTGCAAATTGTTGAAAGAATTTGTATGGCAATTTTTTTAGGGGTACCGTAGTTTGCAGAGGCTCTTTCGTCCCCACTAAACCTAATCGGTATCTTGATCGCCTGTAAAACGTTTGTGTATTATTGCTACTTGACTTTATAACCCATTTACGAGAGTTCAAAGGTTTTTCGAATTACCAAATAGAACCCCAGTCTCATCTTAAAGTTGGATCTGAACATGTAGCTGGAATATTTTCAGCCCACAGTATCTGCTTGGTCCCCCATCCGCAGCTATCACTGCCTGGCATCATGCTAGCATACTCACAATGAGTTTCACAAAATCGTCGGGAACACGGAATCCCATGCCTCATCTGCGATATTGCCAGGACTATCTGGAGTACACTGCTTTTCGCCACCCAGATTCGGATGATGACGCTGGATATAATCCTTCATCCTATTCCAAACAGCTTCGATCGGGTCAAGATCAGGCGAGCTGGCCGGCCAGAAAATCGGTTGAATGAGCCTTTGGCTCATATCTTCCTGGTATGTGTTGCTACGTGAACAGAAGCATTTTTCTGCATTACGGAAAGCCAAGATCTCATCGAGACCATGCCATCGATCAGAGGAACTATTTTCGCGCAATATTTTTGGGAGTTAATAGACCCCCACTCCTTCTTCCAAAACAAACAGGGGCCTTTTTCAGGCCCAGATAGGCAACACCAGAGCATTCAGCCGACTCTTTCGATTTTTCTCAAACACAATCAGTCTTGTGTTCTTTGAAAGTCTAGCTCATAATGTTAGAGCATCAATTACTATCTTCTTAAAGGGGAATATACGAAAATTCCTTGTTACCCATGTTGAGACCTAATAAATACAATATTATTACGGGTAAATAACGTATGGGTCACAATGAACCAACCAACAAAACATCATTTTTGCCAGAAAGCTGCGCAGCGTTCCACGCTGCCCGTATCATCAATTTGACATCGTGATTATTATTTTCACATCTTTATTACCCTCCTCTCATCTTTTCGCTTTCCGTGCTCCAACATGGCGAGTATGGGTGCTGGTGTGGGTAAATCCAGCGGCTTCAACGCGTCGCAAAATGCGACAACGGCATCGTCAAACAACGGCAGCGGAGCGCAGATCGCTCCAAAGGATCCTAACTTGGAAATAATAGGGAAACTGTTAAAAAAGGTCAGACTTATTGTGATGGGAGAGATGGATGAGGAGGACCTACCAACAATGGAAGACGTAAATGAAGCCGTCAAGGCATTCAATTATCATAAAAAGGCTTGGACAACGATGTCCCAGATCCCATCTCCGATCGAGGAGAGAATGATAGCGTTAGAGGAGGCGGTAAAGAAAAGCATCGCGGATGCCGCGCGACAAGCAGCTCCTGTTGTGTCGTCTGGGAAGCCGCTACCAAGGACCTACGCGTCGGTCGTAGCTCCACAAATGGCGAAAACAGCGGTCAGAATAAGAATCGACGGCGCACAAAACTTGCAGCCACAAGAGCTGCTAACAAAGGCACAAATACACATTCAAGGCGCATACGCGATTCGCCAAATGCGAAGCAACGACACTGAGGTGTTTGTCCAGTTGGCGTCCCAGAGAGACGCGGCGCTCAACACGTGCCAACCCAACAACTTTAAGATTCTACGGCAAGATTTTCCCGTCGAGGTTTCTGGTGTCCCTTTGCGGACTCGAATTGAGGGTGGCAGAGATGCCCAAAACCACGCTATCATCAGTGAGATTGAGATAGCAACCAAGGCTCGAATTCCAGGCCTAGTGATTAATCGAATTAGGTGGCTACATGATGGAAAGGAGCATCAGCGATCGAAGAAAAACGGTCGCAATCGAGAATCAATTGTGGTTAGCCTCCCATCAAAGGCAATTCAAACGGAGGTAGTTCGAAATGGCCTTGTAATTAACGCCATGCTCTTCACCGCGCAGGTATGGTCACCACGGGCCCAGCCAAAGTAGTGTTACAACTGCAGCCAGTGGGGACACACACAAGCGTCGTGTGGAAAGGCAGCTAGGTGCAGTGAGTGCGCTGGTGCTCACCAAACTCGGGACTGTCCGAAGAAAAGGGTTTCTTGAGCGAACTGCGACAAGGAACACCGTTCGTGGCAGAAAGCAGCGTGTCGGACCTACCAGGTCTACAAGGGAAGTGTGGAGAAGGCTCGGATGGAGCTATTATCGAGAACGGCAGATATTTGGAATGAAAAACCAACAATGGCACCAATACGAACAGTCAGACCAACTGATGATCAGGGATTTACTTTAGTCACCAGGAAGAAGGCTGAAGGACTAAAAAGAGGGCCAGGACGACCACGTAAGGTAGTCGAAGCCCCAGTGGCACCAATCATCGCCTCGACAGTAGCACCACCATCGGGGCCAACTCTTCGAACGCTTCGAAGACCAACGCCGAGTGAGGAGGTGCCTTCTCTTTTCAATTTTTCATAACGTTAGTCTGATTGAAGGGGGAGTTAATGAATTCTGGGGAAAGTTTAAAAAATTATGGTTGAAAGGAACGTCCTCAGCATTAAGCCGGGTCGGTTCAGAGTGGCGGGACATTGGTTTTGTTTGTTGAAAGCTTTTTCCCTTCTTAACATGGCTTACCGTCTTCATGGTTCTGTATATAGATACCGCATAGGACGTTAAACTAGAACAATGAAATGAAATGAACGTATGGGTCACATATTTACCTGACTGTTAGTGGTCACCAGTCGGGCATGAAGTCTGCATGATTTGAATTCTAGTCGTATCAGGCTTGCGCCCTACACCCACGGGGCGTGATACGGGTGTGTGATCCTTGCCGACTCACTACTACCTTCATGAAGGGCTTTTCTTGCCAGAGAATCTAGAGAAAAATAGATGGATGATAAAAATGAAATAAAAAAGGGGTCCGAACAAATCCGCCCTGCGCCCTGTCCTAATTTTCCCAGCAGCTAACCAAAGGAAAGATACTTCGGACCCCCGGGAGTGCCTAGGCTTCCCGGTGTATATTTTGTGCACCATAACATTTGGTTATCGTCACGAATTCAAAGAATTTCTCCCATCCATCTTCTGCCCGCATCTCGCTCGCCGTCGGGGTCGGGGGTTGCCGTTTAATACTTCTCCAACGCTGTCCGCCTGCTCGGCATTCTTCTCGTCGGCATTCACACTTGCGGATAACATCTCGTGAAGTCTGCATGAGATGTTGGGTTGAGGAAGATGCCGGTCACGTGATGGCGACCCTCGGACACTGAAGAGAGGCGGGAAGACGCAACACTCGCCTCGTTCAGGACACGAGAAGACATGAGCGTTGGCTCTACATCGCTGGATCACTCGTGCACCATGAATGGTCTATTGTGATGTGGTCCAGTCTTTATTAGTATGACAATTGTTATTTCATTCCAACAGCCCATTCTCTGGAATTCCTTCCATCCTCTACCCCGGCTTCGTCTGTCCATAACACCCACCTCCACCCATCCTAGGCCCAATGGCGATGAGCCTTGGCCTCTTCACCGCCTATCTTGCTGGTTTTCCGCGGAGCCGGAGGCACTAGATGAGCTTCATGTCGTCGATATCCTCTTTTTCGAAGTTCTGTCTGTGTTACTCGCTCGCTCGCTCGCTCCCTCCCTCACACCAAGATATATTGAGGGGCCAGAGGCGAGTCCTAAAACTATCTTGCGGCGGTTTCCAGATGAAGACTCAACGCTAGATATCATCTGCCTTCAGGCCTGAGGATGCTCCGTTTCACTGTTTGGGGGGGAGAGAGTTCCGCGGCGCAGTGAATAACTAGCTTGTCCCCCGAGAATTGCCTAGTTGCGCTGCAATATACATCTAGCTTTTGCCCGATTCACAAAGCGCGTAAAGCTGCAGATTCCTTTTACCTTCAATTTGTCAACATTTCATCTTTCGACTCGCTAAAATGTTTTGATCTCTGGATAATTGCTTGAAGCGAGATGTTGAAGGCGGATTCATCTGCAAAATAAGGTTAGTATCGAGTGAGGCCATGTGTCTGCTGAATGAACAAATTTGTATTGGAGGAATCGAATTCTTTTTTTTTTGCATCAGATTTTAATTGCGTATGCAGCTATCTAGCCATGACACAGTATCAGAGAAAATCTACAGAAAAGATGACTCAATTTACAAGTAGAGCACTCATTCCTCGGATTTCATTTGCAAGTACCACTGCGAAGTTGTGCCGGCTTTTTCCTCACCCCACGTCAACCCAGGGCAACGTCTCGAGAAGCCCGAATTATCCAGACGCGCCTCCATCATCCATTGACTTTTCTCCGCGCGAAATGCAGTCTTCGGTGTCCCCTTCCCAAGTGGAGTAGGTGCCAAGACTACTCAAACTATACCGGAGAACACCACCAGGAGGCGGACCACTGCACCTTACATCGTTGACTGGTGTTTATAGTGTCCGCTGCACTCTCGCAAGCGAAGTCTTGGCGCGCACACAGCTCAATTCGTAAAACTCGTTGCCAAAATTCAAAATTACACGCCCGTCGAGATTGTATCCATCCTCCGTGTCATCTTGAAAACTTGTCCCAATCCCTCTCACGTCCATCCCAAAGGACTGTCTCCCAGATTTGTGCGCCACGCTTTGCTTCCTACGTCGGGTGTAAATATCGGCGTGGGCGTGTACGTGGTGGTCAATTGAGGCCAGAGAAATTCGATGAGAGGTGTGATCATTGGAACGAGGATGTACTTGATCCTACTTGTATACTTAATGAGACTTGGATAGGAGTCGAACTCGTTGGGAGCGAAAATTTGACATGGCGGAGAACTATGGATTATTGCCTCGCGGGCCAACTTCTTTGGTATTGCGAAATTCGACTGAACCTGGCTCTGGGAGAATATTTCACTCCCAGGTTCGTTGAGGACAAGACGTACAGGTGTCCAATCTTGCCCTCCAAATCGAATTTTTGTTATCAGTCAAGAACAAGATGAGAAGAGCTGTGTAATTTTTCTAGCCATCGGCGGACAGAGAAGTGATGGAAGAGAACTGGAGGTGGGGCTGGATTTGCATAAAACTGATGGTGACAAGAAACCAAGTTGTGCCTCTAGTCTGGGCCTTGAAATTCAGGACAAGGATTATATACCCCGTTGATTAGACGCCAACAGGGGTCCATCACCTGAAACGAATATGCGCTCCACTGCAAACTTGGACCCGTGGCCACAGGGTATTTTCCACGTGCGAAAGCACCGGTGCTAGTGCGGGGGATCGTCTCGGTATGGTCAGCCAGCTGCGCCCACTTTCGCACTTTGCTATTTTTGGCTGGCAAAAGTCCGGCAATGGGGCTGTCTGACACATGCATTTCGTTGTCCATCGGCCGGCCGGACGGACTAGTTAAATGTTGAATTCTCCCATCAGCCGCGCAGAGAACGGGGTAAACCGCCATGAGTATCACGAATTCGACAAACTCGCAGCTTACACGGCCACAGAACAGCTTGCCATTTACCTCTAGTCATCCAGACGAGCGAACATCCCTTCTTCCGCCACGCCTGAACACGACTACGAACAGAGATGAAGTGGATCACCAACATGTCTCGTCCAGACGCTCTTCACTGGCCGAATTCGTGATATTATTACGTGGCTCTGTACCCGTCATATTGGCATATTCCCTTCAAAATTCCCTGCAGACCGTCTCTGTCTTAATCGTCGGGCGCCTGAGCCCAGAGGCATTAGCAACCTCGGCCTTCAGCTACATGTTCGCCATGTCAACTGCATGGTTAGTGGCATTCGGAGGAACAACGGCGCTGGATACATTGGCATCCTCAACATTCACTGGTAGCAAGGATCCTCACGATGTTGGGATTCTTCTTCAAAGGGCATTTATTGTTCTGACAGCCCTCTACATACCAGTCGCTATTCTCTGGGCCTTCTCAGCGCCGATCTTTCGCCTCCTCGGCCAGGAAGAGTACATTTGTATTGATAGTGCCAAGTTTCTGACGGCCTTGATCCCTGGCGGTTTCGGCTTCATCTATTTTGAAGCCTTGAAAAAATATCTTCAAGCACAAGGTACGAACAGATTTCAATCCCAATACTAAAACTAGCGCTAATAATGTGAAGCTATTATGCATCCAGGAACATATGTTCTTTTGATCACCTCACCAGTATCCGCCGGTCTGAACTACTTGTTCGTTCATACTTTCAACTTCGGTCTACTAGGGGCTCCTATAGCGACGGGAATTGCTTATTGGCTTTCGTTTTTCCTCCTACTCCTCTATACAAAATTTATATCTAATTCCCGCGGTTGGGGTGGCTGGAGTTGGGAATGTCTTCATATATCGACGTTTGCGCGCTTAGCTATTCTAGGCACGGTGCATGTTGGGACCGAATGGTGGGCTTTTGCGATTGTCGCTTTCGCAGCTGGGCGCTTGGGAACAGTATCCCTGGCCGCGCAAAGCATCATTATGACTACAGATCAAGTAATGAACACGATACCCCTTGGATTCAGTGTGGCAACTAGTGCGAGGGTGGGAAATTTACTCGGAGCTCGAAATGCAGTGGGAGCCGCTCGCGCAGTTCGCGTGTCGGCTTATCTGAGTATATTCGTTGGTACCATAGTGCTTGCCTTTCTAATGGCAGTAAAGAACGTTTATGGCAAATTGTTCAATGACGATGCTGCAGTGATCAAGTTAACGGCCGAAATTATGCCATGGGTTGCAATGTTTCAGATAGCAGATGGTCTCGCTGGGAGTTGTGGCGGGAGTCTAAGAGGTATGGGTAAGCAACACATTGGCGCTATTGTGAACATTATAATTTACTACTTTGGCGCTTTACCTTTGGGGATCTGGCTTGCATTCAACGGATGGGGCCTGGTAGGGCTCTGGATAGGCCAGTGTATGGCTCTTTACTTGGTGGGTATAATTGAGTCGATTATCCTAGCGGCTAGTAACTGGGAGCAACAAGTGGATAAGGCATTTGAGCGTATGGGGTATGGTAAGGCTACAGGCGAAGCAGGCGAATCGTTGTTGGATGAAAGCTAGTAACCAGCACTGCAGTGATAGCCAATATAAAAAATGGTTGTAGCTGTTGCTCTTTTCACTACAAAAGGTCCGTCGGCAGAATTATATGACGTGGGACAGAATGATTCGTTTATCGTGATTGTGCCATCCACGAACCCTCTACAGTGCGCAAGACGCCATTGTGGGTAAAATACCTCGGCTTTACAATCGTCATGGCGTGCACCTCATGCAGTGCGATTTCTTAGACTTGATGTGTTAGCCGTTTAATCCCATGCGAGGAGGGCACGGCTGGATACCTTTACGCCGTGTCATCTACGAATCTCGCAGTGAAATCTCCTCCCAGAGCCAGGTTCAGTCGAATTTCGCAATTCCAAAGAAGTTGGCCCACGAGGCAATAATCCATAGTTCTCCGCCATGTCAAATTTTCGCTCCCAACGAGTTCGACTCCTACCCAAGTCTCATCAAGTTTACAAGTACGACTAAGTACATCCTCGTTTCAATGACCATACCTCTCATCGACTTTCTCTGGCCTCAATTGACCACCACGTACACGCCCACGCCGATATTTACACCCGACGGAAGAAGCAAAGCGTGGCGCACAAATCTGGGAGACAGCTCTTTGGGATGGACGTGAGAGGGATTGGGACAAGTTTTCAAGATGACACGGAGGATGGATACAAACTCGACGGACGTGTACTTTTGAATTTTGGCAACGAGTTTTACGAATTGAGCTGTGTGCGCGCCAAGACTTCGCTTGCGAGAGTGCAGCGGACACTATAAACACCAGTCAACGATGTAAGGTGCAGTGGTCCGCCTCCTGGTGGTGTTCTCTGGTATAGTTTGAGTAGTCTGGGCACCTACTCCACTTGGGAAGGAGACACCGAAGACTGCATTTCGCGCGGAGAAAAGTCAATGGATGATTATTATAAAGAGATGGATCGTGAGGAAGAGGAACGTATCTAATGTCGTGAATTACAAGGAGTTATTATTAACTATGTTACATTGATTATTGACGCAGTAATGAAAGAACGCCTGCACGCTAAGACACTTGCATGTGATGCACAATTACAACAATGATGGAGGCGCGTCTGGATAATTCGGGCTTCTCGAGACGTTGCCCTGGGCTGACGTGGGATGAGGAAAAAGCCGGCACAACTTCAAAATAGTACTTGCAGATGAAATCCTCGGCATGAGTGCTCATCTTGTAAATTGAGTCATCTTTTCTGTACATCTTCTCTGCTGCTGGGTCATGGCTAGATAGCTGCACACGCAATTGAAATCTGATGCAAAAAAAAGGGCATCTGGCTCGGCTCATTAGCGAGGCGCTTGGAGCAGGAGGAGAATGAGAAGGGAAGAGATGACGATATATGTGCTTCGAGATACCAGTCAAGTTACCTTGGCCGCTCCGTGACGGCGCCCATCTTGTATCACTTCGGGGCTCACCAACACTCGGGCGAACTTGCATGTACACGGTCGGTCGCAGCCAAATGTCGGGTCTCAAGGGATGATACTACGCATAGGGGTTCGCGCATTACCCTCCGACATGGAGGGATGGTCATGACTGTAGAGTTATCTCCCCCCCCCCCCCGTTGAGCATCGCGGAAAAGTGACAGAGGTCGACGTAATCATCTTCGCATGGGCCTAGGTCTTCGCGGATAGCTGGGTGTAGCTGGGCGATGGACAATTCATGCTCGAGACGCCGCAAGCCGTGTATCGTCGGGGAGTCCCAATCGCCGGCGTGGCGTGTGCCCTGCGCACTCGGACGACTCTCGCCTACTGCCTGTCTTCCGACGGGAGCGAGGTCCTCGCGCCGGCCCACGCCGCTCGCGCTCCCGCCTCTCGGGCGCTTTCGAGGAACGGGGCCGTCGGACAGACTGCAGGTTCGCACATTGCTCCAATTGGTCCGTGGCCCACGTGGCGCGAGCCGATCCCTCGTTGGCGGGGCTCATGTGATGTGTCGTGCGGCCCGTCGGCGGTCTGGGCTTCAGTAGGAGGGGCAGATGTTCGCTGACCGCCTCTCACGCCTACACCGCTTCTTTGTTCAGTGTTTACTGTCCTCAAGAGTCTGTGTCTCCATGGGCCCATCCACCATATGCCGCTCATACAAGACTAGCTAGTACTGCTATCGTCTGCTGTTGATCTAGGACTGTTCAGGACGTGCAGGGTCGCGCTACGTACGGGCCAAAGAACCTGTGCCAGTTGTATGTGCCCACCAATTCCTCCCATAGCGCCTCCCTCAGACAGTATCGATGATGCACTGGGAAGAGCCCTTCACCCTCCATTGTCTCCCCTCTCCAGCCAACGAAACGATGGCCATTTGCGGGTGTATGGCAGTCGGGAAAATCGCAAGGACTACTGGGCGCGGAGCTCGCCTGATACCGACATTAGGACTAAGCCCGAAGACATAGTGGCCCTTCTGAAGAGGCCGGCCAGCCGGGCGCTGCAGACTCGTTGTTGCCGCTGAGCATTCACCCTCTGCCCTTCCAGCCTCTCCCGACTCTTTCCCGAAGATCCTGCTGAAATGTCTGGAAAGTCTTGACGGACAAGTAGATGATGCTACCTTCTGTGCGCCGTGTGGGGTTGGAGAAAGGGTGTCGACGATTGATCGGCAATAAAGGTGTCCGGAAGTGAGGATAGAGCAGCGCGCCTGCATTCTTTCCCGACGCAGTCTGCGAATACTCACTCACCTTGGAATGTTGATGAGGAGTAAAGGTATACACTGCGAGGCCCAAATTGCTCTGGCTATTACGATGTATTTACAGACTGGACAGCGCCGCTGCATTCGGCGACGTCCCATCTTCCCTCCTCTACTGGCCTCGTCTCCCGTCCGAGTTAGAGTTACGAGTTCATACCTTTGGCCCTTGCTGACCTCTGCAGATTTTGCTCAAGTCGCTGAGTAACCCTCGCAGCGCTACCCGTGGCACCCTCGACTTTGGCAAAACGTCGTTCTTGCTAGGCTGTGGAAAGCACAGCATCGCCACACGTAAACACTCCGAGGACGAGTTACCCTCGGAAATATCTGTCCCGGCTCGGCCCATCGTGCCCTCTTTCCTCTCTTGCTCCCTGCCCTACAAGCCGCACCCCGAGCTTTGTACGCCATGACTTGTTCCCAACCTCGTGCACATATACGTAGCGTGATACTTTGGTGGTAGAAGAACGCGGGTAACCAATAAGGCGAGCTCTCGCTTTCAATCGAAGCAACTCCTTAATCGGCTGTTGAGGGCTCGTGAGGACGGTGCGATGGATACGAATGAGCCGTCGTCGATCCTAGATATACTCGGGCTTGCTATCGACTTTGAATCTGACGCGAATCTTCGGGGATATCCCAGATACGTGGAGTAGACTTGACGACTGCACCGGCAGTGTTCGTGGCTGAGGATTAGTCTTTGCCGGCGACGAGACCAGTTGGGGCCACCGTGGAAGCTGTGTTTTGCACACATGCTGATGATGATGGGAGAAGCGGAGGGCAAGACCGAGCACCTGTCCGCGGTGTCCTCTATGAGCCTGGGTGTGAAAATCTCCCAGAGCCAAGTCCAGTAATATCTCGCAACTCCAAGCAAGTTGGCTCAAGAGGCAATAATTCAAGACTCTCTACCAAACCAATTCCTCCCTGCCAACGAGATCGATCCCCATCAAGTTGACAGGTGCGACTCGGTACATCCGCATTTCAATGGCCGCACTTCTCTCCGGCCCCGGCTGACCACGAAACACACGCGCACGTCGATATTTGTGCCCGGCGGAGGAGACAAAGCGTGACGCACGACGCTGGGAGACAGTTCCTTGAGATGGGCGTGGGATAAATGAGGACAAGTCTACGAGATGATGCAGAGGATGGCTGCAATCTCGAATAGTGCCGGATCTTGCATTTGGGCAAGGAGTTTTGCCAGTTGAGCGTTGAGCGTGCGCCGAGACTTTGATTGAGTAATTGCGGATGCGCTAGCTATACCACCAGGCTTGGATGGTGCGGCGGTACATGATCTGGGCCAGTCGTCCAAGTAGAGTCGGCATAGCTGGGACACACATCCCACTTGCGGCAGGCGACGGCTGGTGCGCGTGCAGCACGACACAACCACACATCTCGCGGTGCAAGATTACATGGACGAGCATAGGTTTTGGATTTCCCCGTGGTGGGTACTGAGGGAGGAGGAACGACTGGTGGTGTAAGCAAGCACACCTCATAGGGGTATGTGCGAATGAAATGCAGAGTAAGAGTGTCTCCAGGGCCAAAGAGTCATCCAAGATGTCCACATAGCACCGGTCGTCTCATCGCCAAAGACCTGCATGCACATTAAGTGATTTGAAAAAGGGCCAAGGGGCAGTGTACATGATGCGCCCTGGGTCACAGCGGAGCCCAATGCGTTACATGCCCTATGGCTCGAGTCAAACATTGAACCGCACTCTAGTCAGTGGATAGCGTCGCTCGCGCCGCGTCTCGTGTCTGCGAAAAGAGGCCAGACGAGCAAGAGATTGGACGCGGGGCCTAACTCCCGGCCGCCTGAAATTCTCGAGCGCGCATATCGGGATTTGCGAGCAGTGGGTGTTTGTAGGAAATATCGAACCGCATATTTCGAGGTTTCCCGCTGCTCTTCACTTCAGCGCATCTTCGTTAGGGTTCAAGACACTCAATACGAAGCGCTGCTAAATGAAGAGGCAGGCAGTCCCGACACGTTATTCATGTCTGTCGCGGGTGTGTTGGACTTCAATAGGTCCGGAGGTGTGCACATCAAGAATCCCATTCATCTAATCAGGCCCTAGACAATTCAGTCGTACTCTATGATAAGGAAGATGGAGTCACCTACAAGGCAACGAGAGCAATTGTGTGTACAAGGTGGCGAGTAGTTTACCTAATCGTAGCATAGACAATTTATATGGGACACGCAATCTGGTATCAGACTCTGGAGCCACTAGACTCGGCATAACCATTACACCATCCGATCATATCTAACATGCAGACACTCTATTTCCCACACACATCTAGTGCACGCTAGAAACCTCTTTTTTTTTTTTTTTTGCATCAGATTTTAATTGCGTATGCAGCTAACTAGCTATGACACAATATCGGAGAAAATGTACAGAATAGATGACTCAATTTACAATAAGTGCACTCATGCCTCAGATTTCATTTGCAAGTACCACTGCGAAGTTATGGCGGCTTTTTCTTCACCCCAAGTCAACCCTCATCCGTGAATACCCACCCAGGGGAACGTCTCAAAAACCCTGGGTTATCCAGACATGCCTTCATCATCCTCTGAATTTCTTCCGCGCGAAATGTAGTCTAAGGTGTCTCCTTCCCAAGTGGAGTAGGTGCCTAGGCTACTCAAACTATACTAGAGAACACCACCAGGAGGCGGACCACAGCACCATCCATCGTTTACGTGTTTTTATAGTGTCCGCTGCACTCTCGCAAGCGAAGTCTTGGCGCACACACAGCTCAATTCGTAAAACTCTGCCAAAATTCAAAATCACACGCCCGTCGAGAGTGTATCCATCCTCCGTATCATCTTGTAAACTTGTCCCAATCCCTCCCACATCCGTCTCAAAGAACTG
Source organism: Blumeria hordei DH14 (assembly GCA_900239735.1). Taxonomy (NCBI): domain Eukaryota; kingdom Fungi; phylum Ascomycota; class Leotiomycetes; order Helotiales; family Erysiphaceae; genus Blumeria; species Blumeria hordei. Next base: position 432,976 of record OENG01000037.1, on the reverse strand, counting down.
CCTCCCAGATTTGTGCGCCACGCTTTGCTTCCTCCGTCGGGTATAAATATCGGCGTGGGCGTGTATTTGGCGGCTAGCTGAGGCCAGAGAATAGTTGATGAGAGGTGTGGTCATTGAAATGAGGATGTACTTGGTCGTACTTGTAAACTTGATGAGACTTAAGTAGGAGTCAAACTCGTTGGGAGCGAAGATTTGACATGACGGAGAATTTTGAATCATTGCCTCGTGGGCCAACTTGTCCGGAATTGCGAAATTTGACTGAACTTGGCTCTGGGAGAATATTTCACTCCCAGGTTCGTAGAAGGCACCACGTACAGGTGTCTCTAGAAACCTCAGAGGCGCCTGATGGCTATGAGCAATATAGGCGCGCGATAAGTTCTCTACAAGGCTCAAAGGCCAGCACTATCCTGCATCACTTCTTAGCGTTCGATGTTTAGAAATGCGAGCCTCAGGCTAATACGAAGATGCTTTATCCTAAGCGTAGGCCATCCATCGACCTAGACATATCAGTTTTCCGTCAGTCCACAGCGCCGCTGGGATATCCCACGTACGAGGTCTGAAAAATTTGGAATATTTATCGTATACGTCTGCATTCCGGTTAAGCGGCCGGATCTGTCGTGGATCCACAGTGTGGCATAGGCGATTCAGCTGGGCGTCCGAGTGGTTGAGTCTCCCATGGAATCCGGCAGACTTGCCTTGTCCGCACTCTGCAGCCGAGCTGTACCCGAGAAAGTCAAAGCTCGCCCGAGCGTCGCGGCGCATGATTGAAGGTTTATTCGTGACGGGCGGAAGCCCTGCACTCGAAGAGCATGACACGGAGAAGACTAGCTTCCCCGACAACTATATACGACGATAACTCAGTCTGACATTTGGACCACTCATGCAGTGGGTGCATTCGCTGATACCGCTCGAGACCAGTGTGCTACGCTCTTTCACCCTGACCTCAACCGTTAATATCCGCCAACGGGAAAGCACGAAAACTGTTTGGCCACCCTAACATGCCTTTGTCATCTTGTATATAGCCGCTGCTTGAGATATGACCTCGCAGTCCTCCCTTTCTCGAGTGAGGTAGGTGTCCAGGCTGCCCAGGCTTTGATTCGGGGAGATGAGGACCAGGAAGCGGACCAAAACAACTGCCAATGTTGGCTGTTATTAGAGTGTCGGTTGCACTATCCGAAATCGTTGCCTCTGCGCCCGTAGACACCCTTAGGTAGAAAAAATGTGAGTCCCAGCATGCCCATTTGTGACCGCTTCACTCGCTCGTCCCACGTCCCAGCTGCCAGTCTTCCCTCAACATGTGAAGCCCCCATGGACCAAGACGCGAGCTTTGAAGATTCTCACTTAGTCTCCTCCTCGCGGGTATACATAACATCGTAATCTTTTAGTGGGAGATGGCCGGTTTTGATGAGGCAAATGCCCGATGGCAATTGGAGCAACGCCATCATCGGTATTTGAGGCGAGGCCGTGTAGTCAGATTGGATAGAGAAAATGTATGAGCATGGTAGGTCGAACATTTCTCGAGGTGTCGTCGATTTTGAATATGCTTGAGGTTGCTCTCGACTTTGCTCCGGATACGATTCTCCTTGGCTATCCCGGATCCGCAGAGCTTACTGACCCACTACAACGGCACCACTGGAAGGCGAAGAATTCGTCTTTGCGTCCGGGCGCATGAGAGAGGTGTGTGTTTGTTTGACTACTGGAGTCATCGACTATCTAGCACAATGAGCTCCTCTCTGGCCCGGGCCCCACCTTGTACAGTGCTTCTATCCTCCTCTGTTACTCCAAAGATCATTGATATCCGGGCGCACGATGTTTCCGGACCTTCTAGATCTCTATGCGTTGTGCTCGTCAGGGAAGCTCTTCAACTAATCACATGGATTCTGTAATTGATCGATATGTCGAACGTATCGCTCAGAATCTTCGAGACGAAAGGGTGAAGAAGATTGATTCAATGCCGAGTTGAGACTTGGGCTGAACGACCGGGAGTTGTACGCTGCAGATACCGGTGTGAGCGAGGCGGCGGTACAGCATCCAGACTGTCCTCCATCTTAGAAATTACGTAGCTTGGACATATGCCCCCCCCTGGACGCCGGGAAAACTGCTTCGAATCAGGTTGAGCTCATACACTATTCTCTTCCAATTAAATTATACTCATCCCTCATTACAACGTCATGTAGGACGTGCAACGCACACTACATTCCCTAGCCGTGACATTATATTTGTCCGGGGACGAGACCTCCATCAGACGACCACGGGTCTTCCACGCTTTCCCCCGTTTGAGTAGCGAGGCAGCAGGTTACGAGCGACTAGAGCTGACTTTGAGTGGTCTGTACAAATGAAATCTAGATGTGCGTGTTCCAAGCGCCAAAATAGGCCGCTCAATCATTAATATGGAGACTAGAGATAAGTTGACTGTTAATTTATGGCATTTACTGGTGGTGTATTTGTCTCAGGGAGCTTACTACTAACGTTCCGTAGGGCACGAAGGGATATGGAATATGATTATAGGATAGCAGTGAAATGGTCTTCTGTGAGGAAGAGAGATGTGAGGTGGTACAATATGTGTACAGAATATAAGAAGACGTTGCGTGAAGAGAAAACTCAATCACGCCTACCACACTATATACATGACATTGCCACTAGCGCTCCAGCATAGGAGGCGATGTGGCGACTACTTGTTTACCACCAGACCACCTTTACCCTTCTAGACCCTTGCATCCACACCTACTCACTAGCTTACTAAGATCAAGTACTACCCTACTGCTTATCCATGAAAATTTGCTAGTTGGATATCCTATTATTTTTACAAAGGGAGCCACTTGGGTATCAGATTTTAAATGCATATGCAGCTAACTAGCTCTGACACAATATCAGAGAAAAAGTAAAGAAACGATGACTCAATTTTTGTGTAGAGCACTCACGCCTTGCGTCTCATTTGCAAGTACCATTATTTGTTTTGTTCATTTGCGTGCTAGGTACATTGGTTCCCGTCGCACTCCTACTGGAGCTTAAGCACGAGTGGAGCCGGGCTGGATCAGGTTGACTACCATTAAGTACATCTACCTCGTCCCACCTCAGACTTCACCCATGTGTTGAATCATATCAAGCCCAACAGTCCAGAGAATCCTCTTTTGACGCGCCGAAGCACAAATTCCTCCTCAGCCTCGGCCACAACGCACCCAAGCCCTTGACACCTTCGCGATCTGTAACCTTTCCCTTTCATTCAGTTCCAGCTTTCGCTCATCTCATCCAGGGGTCGTTTTCTTGATGGGAGGTCTCATCCAGTCGCCCACCAAGGCCTCCTCAGTTTGTATTCTCTTTTTAACCCCATACAGCATTCCTTTGTCCTTTAGTCAGCCTCGCCATCCTAGAAACTTTGTAGAATGTCCACTCCTCCGGCCTTGCCCCGTCGCTGCCGTACCCCTAACCGTGGAGGTCGAAAACGCGACTGAGAGCTCAAGACTGAGATATCGGTGCCCCAGCATTTGTCGAACGCTCTAGTTGGTGTGCCGGCGAAATGTCGAACGCATGTTTTCGGTGGCGATTCGCGGCATGTCGAGTTGTTGGTGCCCTTGGCCGAGATGAGGGCGCATTTAAGGCCGGTATTCTGAGCGTACCTTCACAGCGACTGGCAGTTGCGGAGTGTGGGACATCCTCTTATTTCTTGGTTGGTGATTTGACTTTTGGAGGTATGGGATTGCTTCGGTAGGTGGTGAGATGATTGTGGAGAGGGCCGCGAGATGATTTTGGCTGGTAATGATTTCCCAGAGAAAGAAATTAAGATCTTGAAGGTGTCGGTTGTTGTGATACGAACATTAGACAGGTTATAGCCTGTCTGCGGTTTGTATCTGGGGTGTAGATGATTAATTTCGTTGAGTTGTGCAGTCGTGAAATCTCTGCAAGTCGGATTTTCGACCAAAAATGAGCCAACACTACTCCCCCCGATCACCAACTGGACGAAGACTCTCAGGTTCACCCTTTTTCGTGACCGAATCTCGGCTCTAGGGGAATTTTCACCCCCAGGCTCGTAGAGGACACTACTGACAGGTGTTCAGCCTTCGTCCTCCATGCAAGTACCATTATGAAGTTACCGCGGCTTTTTCTTCACCCCACGTCAACCCAGGGGAACGTCTCTGAAACCCTGAGTTATCCAGACATGCCTTCATCATCCATGTACTTTTCTCCGCGCGAAATGTGGTCTTGGGCGTCTCCTTCTCGAGTGGAGTAGGTGCCCAGGCCACTCAAACTACACCAGAGAACACCACCAGGAGGCGGACTACGGCACCTGCATCGTTGACTTTTATAGTGTCAGCTGCACTCGCACAATCGAAGACTCGGTCCAAGCAATGCTCTTTAATTTGTAAATCTTGACAATATTTCAACACTCACACGCCCGTCGAAATTGAATCCTTTTGCAGCATATAACAAACTTGTCCTGATCCCTCTCACGCCAATCCTGAATAATTGTCTGCCGCATTTGTGCGCCACGCTTTGTTTCCTCCGTCGCGCGAAATATCGGCGGGCGCGTGTATTTGGTGGGCAGCTGAGGCCACCGAATAGTGGATGGCAGGTGTCATTATTGAAATGAGGATGAACAAGGTCCTACTTGCAGACTTGACGAGACCTAGGTAGGAGTCCAGCTCTTTGGGTGTCAAAATTTGACGTGGTGGAGTAATCTGAATCATTGCCTCGTGGGCCAACTTCTTTGGTATTGCGAAATTTGACTGAACTTGGCTCTGGGAGAATATTTCACTCCCAGGTTCGTAGAGGGCACCGCGTACAGGTGTCAGTCTTGCCCTCCAGCCATCAAGCTCTGTCAAGGCTTTCCTGACATTTCAGCACAACCTTCGGGAAGGAGGCTAGAAAGGCAGTGTGTGAATTTCCCGAGATACCCACAAGTCTGCAGCGCCCAGCTACCTAGCCTCTTCGAACGCTCCAGAAGGGTCACTATGTCTTTGAACTTGTGAAGGGAGCTGTATGTGAGGCATAGGAGGGCATATACTACTGGCACAGGTTTCCTTGGACTATAGGCAGAGAGGTCCTGCATGTCTTACATAGTCATAGACTCAGACAGGACAATAGAATGAATTAACAACTTCCCCAAACGAAGTAGTGGTTTGTGTCTCAATAATTTCAATATAAAATGCATATCCTCAGAGAATACCTGCATGGTCCCTTGCTGGTCTCTATGAACACCATCAGACACATGAGAGGAAACCTCTGTCTACCGTCTTTGATTTTCCCATGTATCCTTTTGGAAGCGCAGCTACACTGTAGTGCCCTCCATGTAAACCAATCACATCAAGTCTATCGACCTCAAGACCTGCCTGGCCTCTTCCCCTCCCCAAGCAGCATTTCGACCGACTTGTCATGTAGAATAACTCCACCCAAGTATCACTTCGGATCCACTGCTCAATTCTCTGCGTGTCGTGATTATTAGTTCTTGCCTCGCAGGACCGATCCTTGTCTCATCTGCGAATCTCTCACCTGCCACTTGCCATCAGGGGCAGGGCATCATCACGTGCTTGGAGCTCTGCGATGAGTGGTCCCAAGGATGTTTTGGACTATTGACTCTTCGTATGTCCTGAATAAATACGAGCCGAACCACGGCCTACTCGATTGTGGCGCGACTAAGCCATACAAGCCGGCGATGAGCACCTTGCGCCTTCGCCCTTCAGCCGCTCATGGATCCCTGATCAGCCTGAGGCGCGACGAAGCGACGTGTTCCAGCCAGAAACCGGCCAGCCCAAATTCCAGGCCCCCCTGTACTCTTCCCCCAACACCGCAGTCGCAACAGCGGCGCCGTGTTGTAAAGCTAAGAGCTTACGGAAGCTAATTGGCACAAGGTTTACAGATGATTATCTATGGATCAATGTGAGCTGCTGATATATTTGTATTCAGAACTACAGGGATTTCGGAGGTAGAAAGAGCTAATTATAGACACATCCGAGGTAGCTAGCCTCTCGACTTCTTTTCCCAAAACAGCATGACGGAATATTCTAGTCTCCTCCATCTGGTAGGGGTATGTAGAAAGACTTTCCATACAGTGCTCCATTTCTCTTCCACCCATCATGGAGCCACGTGGAAAGTTCTGCCTTCACCCTCAGTGATCATTACCCTTGTGCATCGTAATGCTAGCCATTACCAGCACAACACGCCGGGAGAGACGTCGCGCGCCACACCATCGAACTGGACGGCATGAAATCGCTTCGCGGCTAGCCAAACTCACGGATCGCTGGCCTCGTCTCCATCTTCCAGCGCCACCGTCGATACGGAGTGTCCGGGGAGAAGAGAGAGGGGAGATTCTGTGGTCCGCTACGTTGGATGAAATTTATATCATGGTCCTATCTGGGTCCATGACTACGGAGGACTTTGCGAGTCCAGTCGAAAGAGACGAGTTACATTTAGCCTAGTTTACCCGGACTATCGTTGATTTTATTCCTCTCGTCCAGTGCCAGCCAGTGTGGGGAGACGACGTTTTGGTGTTGGGCCTGGCAAACTTTGGCCTCCACCGACTCTTGAAACGATTCCATCTTGGCATGTCATGCCGTGATCCATTCCTATCCACAGCATTGTCTGAGCTTTCTTCCGAGTCTTCATGCGTGGGCCAGATTCTCCCGAGGAAGGGAGTCCAGCACTGCTCCTACGCGAGGTCTGCCCGAGATTCTTCGTGTCGACTGTGACTTTCGCCGATGCACGCGTCGAGATGGCCTCCGCTCGAAAGTTGCTTTGTCAAGAATTAGAGTTTGAATGTCATGGCCTCTCTCGAACCACGTGTTGATGTAATGTGATCTGACAAATCCAGGGGCATACTAGGCGTAGGAGAGGGCATAGGGTACGAGGTAGTGAAGAAGGACACCTCTTGGGAACGCGGAGGCCTTCCAGAGAAGTGGTAAAGTGGAACGCGTGGAGTCGCTCTACATAAAGTGGCCGGAGGTGGTGGTAGGTCGCTATGGTTGGCAGGGGACGTGAGTGAGATGTGATTAGAATTATGTAACTATTCCTAAAGACCAATAACAGAGCGTGAAGAACTCAGTCCCGGAAATGAAAACTACACAACGGTCCTCGCCAAGCAAAACAGGTTAGTGGCAGTGCAGGCAACACTATAAACACCGCCGTGGCTGGATGGTGCAGTGGTACACCATCTTGTCCGGTCCCTCAAGTAAGGTCTGGATAGCTAGGACAAATATCCCACCCGAGACAGGAGACCGCTGGTTCGAATCCGGCAAAACTTAACTACATTTCTCGCGGCGCTGGTATGCATGGATGATGAAGGCATGCTCGGATAATCAAAGGTTTTTAAATTCCCTTTAGTGGGTACTTACGGAGGAGGGTCGACTGTTTGTGTAAGCAAACATACCTCATAGTGGTATTTGCGAATGAAATCCAGAGTATGAGTGTCTCTAACGTCAAAAGAGTCATCCTACATATCTACATAGCACCGGTCATGTGTCATAGTTAAAAAGATGAATACAAATTAAATGATAAAAAAAAGTTTAATGGGACTAAACAAGGAACCCATGGCTCCTCCCTAGGGCATTTCTTCAGAATCCTTACATTCACAAACATTTACACAATTTTGACTGATAAATCATATGCATGCTCAATCAGCCAGCTAATATATATCCAAGGCCTGTATACCTGCTGTCACCTGGTCCTGTGAAGAGAATAAAATTATCCATAGAGCTACATACCCTTTGAAAAATGTTCTTTATAAATTTCTTATTTAATATTCATGGCTCAATAAACTAGACAACTGGGACGACAAAGACTTACTCCTAACCATTATTAAATCTATAAGGCTAGAAGTTCGTCATATCTTTGCCCCCGATCCCTCTGTAGTTTTCTTTGTGGTTGTGATTACTACAACCATCAAAGATAAGATCACGATACCGACGCCAGGATTTGGTCGTGCCAAAAACGAGGAAGGCTATGAGTGAGACTGACACTCCCGGTATAAACATGAAGGATTCTTCGATTGCACCGCTTACACTTAGGTCTGGCTCACCAGACTCGGCCATCTCTCTATTATTATTGACCTGGAAAAGTGTAAAAAATATGATGACGACCTCAAAAACACTGAAGTTTATTAGCAGTGGACATTGTTATTAAATTGTTGTAGCACTTGCCTCATTACTACAAATCCGATGGTGAATCTCGTAACTAGGGCTCTATCATAGATAGATTTCTTTTTACTGCTTATCTTGGCACTGACTGAACTACTATTACTGTCTGTAGTAGAAGTTCTGTACATAAGATCGTCCGCGTCGATAGTTGCCCACCACTCGCCTCGGCCGTTGCATTCCGCTAATAGTCGCCTTGTTTTCATGTACTTGTAGAGAATCAAAACTAGTAGGACACTTCCAAGCGTTAAACTTGTAAACACTATGATAACTGGTCAATATACTAGGCTACATGGTGAGTATTCTAAGATATCCAACTTACTAGTTATATATGAGACGGTAATATGGAGAATTGGAATATGTTGCAGCATTTGACATTGCATTAGAGCAATGATGACCCCAGGCCAAATTATGGAGAATACTTTGGAAGCAGAAGCTAACTTGTTATTGCGATCTCCGAGACGCGAAAAAGTATCTGCCCACGAGCTATTAAATAGGGATATTGCCCTAGTAAATATTAGAATATTGTTATGCTCTGCTAGTAATCTTTAATTACCAGAATAGAATGTTTAAGCTCATAGCATTATAGCAATAGAACTCTGCAATATCATTAGGAACTTGAGCTGTAGATCTGACCATAAAGATTCTCACGTATATAAAAGAGGACTAAATCCCAAGTCTCACCAGCGCCACCAAAGGCAATGCCATGGCGATGCATCTTATCCATGACATGTTCAAAATGACCCTGCTTGATGATGTTCCAATTGGCAACGAAATGTATTTGTTGTATTATTGAGGCGAATGTACTCACAACCGTGAATACGGAGAAAAATGTCACATCTGCCAGCCTATTAGTTGCCAAGAACCTTGCAAGCGACGAGATAGGAGAAGAAGGGTCTGTGAATGAGGAGGTATAAGAATCACATTTCGATCTTTCTCCAAACTTAATGAGAAGACAAACTAGCAAAGTACTCAAGATGAGGCAGGCTAGCGAAAATAAGAGAACAAAAGTAGAGGCTCCCAGAGCCTCGACAGGAAAGGATCGATCGTTCATTTGACAGAAGGCATAAACTGTACCTCCAGAATCTCGAAGTTGGATTTGTGTTATATCTGAGTATTATTTCGGCCGAATAACGATTGAAGCAAGAAAGATTATTAGAAAGGACGAAGATGAAAGACCTGTGGTTGCTTTGAACCCGCGCAGTCAATGATTAAAAATTGCAATGATATGAAATCATGGCAACGTGCGAACACCCGATTAATAGACTGCTGCCATGTTTCAGATGATGGAGGTCCAGACGATCTTTTCTCTCCATGTTGTTGTGTACTTTCGGTCTTGGTAGTTTCAGCGGCGTCCGAAGTGTGACCCGCGTGTCAGGCATCAGTTATGTGGTGTTTGAGCGAGTTTAGATCGGCCTCATCTCCCACGCGATTACGTGATGACTTGGTTTGGCGTTAGTTGAATAATGTATGCGAGGGCTATGGACGAGAGTATCTTGGTGAGGTTTTACGAGTAGTCGCTACTCTCTCTAGGGGGCGTATATGATGGTTCGAATCATGGCTCTAGCACCTATTCGATAGTTCATAATTTCGAGACAAACGATATGTGAACTTTGGGGGAATAAAGCTGTTGGCCCGTGTAGAGAGTGGAGGTAATCATTGTCTCTGTGATAAGTGACCGCCTCACAAGCTTGCGGGTCTCTGGATGAGGTTCCTGGCCCGATGTGGCCTATCCCGGCAAGCCATCATCACTTGCCGCACGGGTACGAGCCCTGACAAAGGATAGACGCGTTCTTCTGATCATGTCTCTCGGTCTCGGCACATGCTAGGCGCGATGATGGCCAAATAGTGGCCTGCTCGGTCAATTGGTAGTCTTATCATCATGTTGGGCATTATCGACATGATGAGGCTAATTCGATTGTGGTACCCTCAAGTCTCAGTGGGCGATAGTTGGGGCTGAATGGTACGAAGGCCTGAAACACAGCCCGACGACGTCTCGTCCTTAGCACAACTAGCAAATGTTCCTGACGTATTCCGAGGCGCTACACACACTTGCAGACCCCTACGAAGCGCGACGGGGCTCGCTTGGCAGCCGTATTAGTATCCACCACCCTACAACAATCAGGCATGAAACTTCTGCGCCAAGAGATTGTTGGTCAGCGTAGTGCTCGGCAATTTTTGCCCTGTCCACCGGCCCGTCATTATACGATGCTGCCAAATTCGTGGACCCGGGGCCTCTACACTCTGAATCAAGTTGATGATAGGCCTAGCTAATGCAAAGCCGTTATGTATCGATAGAAACTGGTTCCTGCACCTACCTCGCACCGAAGCATACATATTCAGGATGCGGCCACGACTTTGGCATGGCTCGAAAAGCTTGGTACGAATTGACTGCTTGATCGCCATGGTGCGGATACGGGCGGGGACCCCGCATATGGGTCAGCCTTAAGAGTATCTGATGATCATGGAGAACAAGCATTATCACTAGATCGATCCTGGTACCCGTACGGTCCTCGTCTCATTTATTTACACCCCGACTCGCACAGTCCAGATTTTCGTAGAATGAGTGATTGTACACTGCCATCCGGGAGCATCAGCATGGGCCAGATAGCGAGCAGCACTACCTCATATCGGCTCTGCGTCAATGTAGTGACGAACGAGTACTAAAATCGGCACGCAATCTGATTTCCATGACTCGGAACCCTCTTTCTTACTACTCATTCTATAGAAATCGACCCAAGTCGAACGTTGTGAATCATTCCGTGTGCTTTACGTTGTTGAAATTGAGTAGGAGGTTGTGGTTTCTGTGTTCTAGATGTTTTTGGGACTAGAACAGGGGTTAAACTAGCCGGCATTAGCGAGGCGTTTGAGGCAGTGGCGGAAGGGAGAGACATATAGAGCCAATCATATGTTTCGAGACACCCGTCGACTAATTGCATTCACAGACTTTGTAACGGGCAGCTGACTTGGTGACGGCAGCAAAATTGCAATGCTTCTTACTTTCCAACACTCACTGTTGTGCTTACACTGGAGTCCAACATCTTGAAGAAATTCAGATGAGAATCGCTAAAATTGTCAACACTACCCCACTGTCCACTGAGAATGACATCGAATTCAACAGAAACAACTTCAATAGTATCCCCTAATACGCTGATCTACTAGCAAATCAGTGTTGATCTTCATTCCTAATCATATCTCTATAGTCTTCCGTCGAGACTGACTATTAGATCAACCTCCAGACTCAAGACTCGACGCGTCCGACATCGAAATAGTCCTCTGTGCGATCTACCCGAGTCCTAACAACTAACAAAGCGCAGAGTCAATCAACGTGATGAAATATGAGAGCTCATTTCAAACCCCTACAGATCTAACAGATATAGCTGTGACTAATTTTATCGTAGATCAAGGAAGGAACATCGACACGCGCTCTACTAGGGTAGAGATTATTGTCAGCGGATATCTCATTCTTCTAGCTTCCATCAGGGACGGATCATAGATATTCTGCTTGAATACACAGTCGAACCCCTACTCACCACGCCACCCCAGGCGACGAGCGGCAAAGGTCAAAACCCTTTACCCCCTACATCCTACATTTAGGTAGAACATCCAAAGTGAAGACTACACAATCAGCGCACATCATCGCAAGATAAAATACCATACCAACGATTGTCGGTCCCCAGCTAGTAAAATGACTCAGGAGCGCAACCGGGGCACCAAATCGACTCCCTTTAACATTGGCGAGAGGTTTCGAGCCCGAGTAATGGGCAATAATCCCATGTCTAAAACTCCATGGTAGCAGCCAAATCGGTACAAATAGAAAAGCACGTGTTTTTGCAGCTCAAATTTGACGGTACAACCTCTAAGGTTATAAAGAAAGATATAGATGGATATGCACACCTCGTGTCGCATGGTTTAGAGAGGAGCTAACGTGCTAGATAGTCGTAGACTCAAGTAGCACAATAGACTTCACATACTCAACGGTCCATGGAGGTGATTATCTTCTTTTTAGCCGAGAGATTTTTCAATTGATAGCTTTTAGACACACATTATACCGTCTCGTGAAGTGAATGAGAAAATGGTTATCTGTAAATCTACCGTGGGGAGTTGGTAATATCTCTCATTTGGTCACAGAGCGTTACATAGACTATCTTCTGCAATTAGAAAATCTAGCGGTAGATGTTTACGTTAAAGCGTATAAATACTCATTTCACAAACAATGGTAGGTTAGTTATGAGTATTCAAAAAATCACTGTAATAATGTTTATATTTATTGATTTATCGAGCCATAGACTAATTAAGGACATGCAGGTCCTTCCTACCCATAGACCACGAGTATTTATGTCTTGAAAAGTGTACTCCCTCTTATGCCTTCTACGCAGGTTCCTTCGAGCCGTAGTGCTACCACAGGTATTCGCTTAGGTACACCCTTAGAGGAGCTGTTATCCTGCCATCTCATCTTTACAGCCGATGAAAGAATTGCCATTTGCGGGTGTGCAGCTGCAGGGAAAAGTCTCGAAAACCACTGTGTGCAGGGCTCTCCTAATACCGACATCAGGATTATTTCTGAAGATATGGGCGCCTTTTTGAAGGGTCCAAAGAGGCCGTCCAGTCAGGCGTAGCAGTTCTGTGTCTACCAAAGGGCATCTTTCAATCTTCCAAGATATCCTCTCTCGCCGAAGGAAATATTTAGGGTTATGAAAGGATGTCAGGAAAGTCTTGGTCAAGGGCAGTGCATGAAGCAGTCAAGCCTGGCACTCCAAAGTCGTTACGGACGTGGGGTATTCGAGTAACTCATGTGTTTCAGATACCTCCCTGGCAAGCAGATTCGGAAGTAAATGTTAGAAGAGACGATATCATTGATGAGTCGAGCTCTGAAATTATTGAGGGCGGAAGGGTCTTTTAATTTTCTTTCGCGGGCTTTCATTTGCCTAGCGGTGGGCAGTATATGCTGTGCTACGACGAGGGCTTATCTGATTACCGTTATAGCGCTTGATACCGCAATATCTTTCCTCTTTCCGAGCTTCATTATAGTCGTTGGTGTAGGGGGTAATGTACCTCTAAGGGAGAGGAGATGCTCAATGTCTAAAAGGTGTTACTCAATTTCGGCTCTACAGACTCTGGAGTGAAAGCTAGGGGCTCATAGGTGACACCACTGACAGGCGTACGTATCCGAGCCTTTACCGCAAATGGAAGCATCAATTTCAACATTTTCACAAACACAAGCTGTGCGACGCTGTAGTTGAGCAAGTATTCGAAGTGAACTCAAGATTTTTGATGCGAGTATACGAATAAGAGGTTAAAATACGCTCGTCTTAAAAGCTAAAATCCTAAACAGCTCAGAAATTAAAATTAAACAGGCTTCCAACTAGCTTTTGGCCCTCGGACTAGATTACGAATAGACGCTACAGTCTAAACTTACTAACTATAGCAATACCAAAATTAGTGAAAGAAGAACAGGTCCTGATCATGGGATCACGATTCACCTTGCCCGTGCTTTGTATCGATCAAGGTGAAGCCGTTCACCGACTGGATATAAAGCCGTGCAAAAAAAAATGAAGTATGGGCTCATAATCTTCGATAATAACTGTTGATTTCACAAACCTCGATACAAGCCTAAAATTGCGCAATGCGACTATTTTTAGGGACATCACGCCACGAAAAGTGTTCTCAAGAGGAACGATGCTCGTGGTTTGGCTCCACCGAGGACAGAGCTATCGAATACAAATGGGTTATTTTGACGTGCGTCAAGTGCCATGGGGACATTTCGATATCAAGTCACACTGCATGCCAGGGCCAAAACGAACAAGTAGTAAAACCATGGAGTTTACTAGGGACCAGTCGCGGGTAGTCCAAGAGCATCTCCACATGTAATCAACAGAATTAGTCAAATTTGAAGAATCTAACAATACGTCACCCAGGAAACCGCAAAAAATAACGTCTTTCGTAATTTTGACTGCCTACATGGAATCACAGGCGCCTTTTCCTCAATACATCCGACGACAAAATATTTCGTGCTCGCTTATCGAGGATATGGCAATCCCACAAGGAATATTCTCAGTTTATTACGATTCAGTAACTGATTTAGTACTTACCTATGAATTGGAATCAACGTACAGATAGAATTTTGCTTACCAAGTTGCATCCCATCTTTGACAAGCAAGTCACTCTCAGTGCTGGCGAATTTTTTTGCAAGACTATACTCTTCAATCTTTATTTCAAAGAGAAAAAGGTACCATCTAAAGGTTATCTTCGATATGCCATTCACTCTACTACTGTAGAGATTGGGAGGGCCAGATTTTTCATATTATGTTGTGCCCTAGAAGCAGGTCCTTTACTGTTCTACACATGAGTTTCAACTGTACTCACAGATCTCAACGAAGACTTCAAAGGCTTACACCTGATTTACAACCAATAGCAACTAGACTGGGTAGGCGTACTAAGCCCCTAATTGAGTGAATGCTCGAGCACGGATTGACACTAGTTTAAGGTCCCTCTATGACTTTTGGCCAAGGAAAAATTATCACCTTAGTTCAGTAAAAAATAGATGCTCTCAACGAGATGTAGATACAGCTTGAATGAGAATTGGATCCTGGTGCACTATATAGACTTGGCCTACGTTCACACTCTTATGATAAAGTCATTATGAAGGTCGGCCAGTCGATTTGAATAAGTAAATACGCCCTTTAAGACTTTTCCAGAATATTGGAAAGGTGGGACGAGTGAGTTCGGTAGCGGCCTATCATATCCACAAAAGGAGTGTAAAACCTTGCTGATGCTCTAATCCAAACAATGAGTGAAGGAATCAAGGTTACTGAGATACGTGGTAGCACGAAGAAGGGTTGGACGGCGCCCTTTCGACGGAAGAAAGCTGCGAGCCAAATACCAGTATATGATCTTTAGAGACGACGAAAGCATGAAGAAATTCTGTCACGTTGTAAGATTTGCAAATCACCATTATCAGCGACGTAAGTTCTCCATGGCTGTAAAGAATAATGACACCTTCCCAATGATCCACTGGGCCAGAAACTGACCTTAAACGGCGATGTCACGCTTATAATCCCCGAATATTATGATTGGTATTTGATTTGGGAATGGAAATTTGCGCTGGAACAGCTAAGATATTTTATAGAAAGATATCTTCATTAATATACAGAAGTAAAGTCACTATGATGATTTTGATGTTACAGATTGGGGGAAGCTCGTCCGTTATCCCCTAGCTTGTTCGCTTGTAGACCGATCACGTAACCAGTATGCAGCGCACAAAACTGAGCAACTATGGCATCCGAATGGCATCCGAATGGCAGTCGAAAGAACATACATGCATATCTCCATTTGAAAACTTCTCAATCATGCAGCACTTATCATTATCCTCTGAGTCCTCAACCTGTTTCTAACCACAAATCATCTTGCCTCAATGAACAATAAAGGCGTCACCCCAATGGCAAACAGGTGCTTGCCTCATTCAGTACCGGCAATCACCCACTACATATTTACGACGCTATTTATACCCGCAAGGAGGAAATCGAGTCATAATATACAAAGCTCGGGTCATGGTTTATGGGGGGACTGAAGCTCTAATGGGGCTATACATCTTGAGGAAGGACAGACGGCTGAGATGTGGTGCGAGAGGGGAAAAAGATCTATGAAGACCATGCTGGGACTGACATTTTCGAGGGGTCTTCAACTTTGGAACGTTTGTGGGCGCCAACACCGAGATTTCGGCTAATTAGCCAGGAGGAATTCTTTTGTCGATGAGTCAGCGGCACTCCTCAGAGCCTTGGGCGGTACAAAAGAAGTTGAGCTTAGCTATCATACAGCAATCACCCTCTGTCAAGACTTTTCAGACATTTGAGGACGACCTTCGGGAAGGAGTTGTAAGGAGGCTAGAAAGGCAGAGGGTGAATTTCCCGAGGTACCCACAAGTCTGCAGCTACCAGCTGGCCGGCCTCTTCGAACACTTAAGAAGGGTCACTATGTCTTCAGACTTAGTTCTAATGTTGTTATTAGGCGAGCTCCGCACCTAGTGGTTTTTGCGATTTTTCCCGGCTGCCATACACCCGCAAGTGGCCATCGTTTTTTTGGCTGGAGGGGAGGAATAATGAAGGGTAAAAGGCTCCTCTAAGTGTATGATCAAACGAGGACTTGTGAGGGGTGGTACTGTTTGAGGGGAGCTGTATGGAGTCCAGTAAAACCCACACCACTCTCCCGCGGTGATATTGTGTTTGTGGGATGATGAAAGCGCACTCGAATTACCATATGGATTTCACACTTTTGCCTGTTGTGGGTATGCACGGAAGAGGTTAAACACCGTACGGGTTGACCTCAAGTGGTATCTGCAAATGAAATCTGATTGTGAGTGTTCTAAAGGTCAAGTTGTGTCATCCGACTTAAAATACACAACTTCCGGTAAAGCCTGCATGGGCCTCAAAGCGCCAAATCTGGAAAATTGAATAATTTATCTACTGATTAATTGTAAAACCGTTATATAGAGACTGGATCTCCTTAATGCGCGATTATGCTATAATAACTACCTACGCGCTAGCCACTAGATGTACCATACGACATAGCTGAGCACAACACAAAGGCTTTGTATAAGACCTAGGTTAGTGAGGATATCTACGGAGAGGCTTGTTTGTCAGCCGGTTTTGAGAAAAATAGATGTCTGTCAGGAACTGAGGATAGAGTAGCACCCCCGCATTCTTTCCCCACACAGTCTGCGAATATTTACTCACCTCAGAATGGTTACTGGGTGACGAATTGAGCAATTGAGTTGTAGAAGGTGTACCCCATGAGCCCTAGATTGCTCTGGTTGCTATGATGTATATATAGATTATGTTTAAATTTAGAATAATTAGGGCCATCAAGTAGGCCACGTTGTTGGTACACACGTGACTACAAATTCTGTACTTAGTTTCACTTCGGTAGTAACTTTAATCAGTGCGCTTTACAATCTCAATGACTGAGGGGTCATTATTTCCTCAATAGATTGTACAGAGCTGCTGTAGGGCATCACGTCTTGTACTCCTATCCTAGTTTCCCTCGTCCCTCGTCCTTAGCTTTAATTACAATCACGAGTTCATACCTTTGACCCTTGCCAACCTCGTCAGATTTTATTCAAGTCTCTCAGTAACCCTCCCAACGCTACCTTTGGCACACTCGAGTTTGGCAATGTCTAATTTGAATAATC
This sequence comes from Blumeria hordei DH14, assembly GCA_900239735.1. Classification (NCBI taxonomy): domain Eukaryota; kingdom Fungi; phylum Ascomycota; class Leotiomycetes; order Helotiales; family Erysiphaceae; genus Blumeria; species Blumeria hordei. The sequence goes on along the minus strand of OENG01000037.1, from coordinate 415,666 downwards.
CGAGCCATTCAGAGTCAATTTATCGTGGGTCTCCAACATCACTGACAAAGAAGTCAGGTGAGTTATGACAACATACCAAAACAAAGCTTCTGGAGTGGACTCAATCAATGTGCAGCTTTTCAGGGTAACAGCCCAGAAGACAGGAGAAAGGGGCGGGAAAACTCGTAGTATATCAAGAATAGGCGAAATCCTTGCCAACTCAATAGGTGAACTAATAGCCTCGACGACTTGCTGTCGCCAATCCCTAAACCTGGATAGCAGCCAAGTTGAACCGAGGCCGTCATTTGGAACGGTGTGAAATAATGCTCCAAAAATCGCTATTTTCTCTACACCGAAGCCTAACAAGGGCCCCAACCATCCCATCAATGCAAATACGGAGCATTTATATGGGGTTCAACTTGTACTTGAACTGAGGAAAAGTAACAAGATTAAACAGCCCAAGCTGTTCATGTAGCCACCAATCACAGTCCCCTAATAATATGATTATGCCCTGCCCTCGATGCTCAAGTAGTAGAGAAAAGGTTTGAGGATAGCCTAGAATTGGTCCTTCGAAGTAATGACTTCAAATTCCGGCAACATGAAAAGAATTACACCGTGGATATTTAACCACAATTTGAACATCACTTTTGCCAAAAAGCTGCGCAGCGCTCCACGCTGCTTTTATCATCAGCTTAACATCGCGAATCCCATTTTTATATCTTCTTCACCCTTCACACATCATTTCCCTATAAGTGCTCCAAAATGGAGAATGCGGGTGCTGGTGTGGGTAAATCCAGCGGTCTCGACACGGCACAAAAAGCGACAATGGAGACCACAAACAGCGGCAGCGGAGCGCAGATAGCTCCAAAAGAAAATAACCTTGAAATCTCAGGGAAACTATTAAAATAGGTTAGAATAATCATCATAGGCGAGATGGATGAGGAGGACTTATCATCAATAGAGGATGTGAACGAGGCCGTGTTGGCTCTAAACACGCACAAAAAGGCCTTGACGGAAATCTCCCAGAAGAAGTCTCCAATCGAAGAGAGGATGGTGGCACTAGAGAAGGTTGTCAAGAAGAGCCTTGCAGATCCAGTTCGTAATGCTGCACCAGAAGTAACAACGGGGATGCCGTAAATAAGGAACTATGCGTCAGTTGTAGCTCCGCAAATGGCTTAAACAGCGGTACTTATCAGAATTGATGGTGCGGATAAATTTCAGCCTGAAGAGCTGCTATCATTGACAAAAGAACATGTCCAAGGCGCAAACGCAATTCAAAAAATGTGCAGCAAAGATACTGAGGTGTTTGTCCAGTCAGCGTCCCAGAGAGACGCGACGCTTAACATGCGTCGAACCAACGCTTTTAAAATTTTGCGGCAAGAATTTCCAGTCCAGGTTTTTGGAGTTCCACTGCGGACAAGAATTGAAGGTGTCATGACACGCAGAATATTGCAAGCAAGAACTCAAGGTTTAAAAGGTAATAAAGCTAAAGAGCAAAGCTCTGTCTACGAATTACATATATAATAAGATTTAAGCGAGTAGTAATGAAAATGTCATCAGTGCTTCCATACCGCCAAACCTCCGTGGGTATCCCAATCCAACACTATATCTCCATACCAGATCCCTAGTCACTCAACAGAAGGTGATAGAAATGCCAATAACCACGCCATTATCAATTAGATTGAGATGACAACTGGGACACAGATTCTAGGCTTAGCGATAAATCGTATAAAGTTGCTACATAGCGGAAAATAACACGCGCGGCCGAAGAAAAATGGCTGTAACGAAGGGTCAATCGTGGTCAGCCTCCCATCGGAGCTAATGCAGATGGAAGTGGTCCAAAACGGCCTTGTCATGAACGCCATGCTCTTCACCGCGCAGGTGTGGTCATCACGAGCCTAGCCAAAGCAGTTTCACAACTTAAGCCAGTGGGGACACACGCAGGCGTCGTGTGGAAAGGCAGCCAGGTGCGGTGAATGCGCTGGCGCTCACGAAACTCGGAACTATCCGAGGAAAATGGTCTCTTGCGCGAACTGCGGCAAGGAACATCGTTCGTGGCAGAAAGTAGCGTGCCGGACTTATCAAGTCTACAAGGGAAGTGTGGAGAAGGCTCGGATGGAGCTATTATCGAGAACGGCAGATAATTGGAATGAAAAACCAACCATGGCGCCGACGCGAACATTTGGAACGACTGATAATCGGAGATTCACTCTTGTCACCAGTAATAAGGCTGAAGGACTCAAGAGAGAGCCAGGAAGACCACGCAAGGTAGTCGCAGCTCCAGTGGCACAAATCATCCACACGACAGCAGCACCACCATTGAGGCCAACTCTTCGGACACTTCGACGACCAACGGCGAGTGAGGAGGTGCCTTTGTTATTCAAATTTTCATAACATTAATCTGATCAAAGAGGAAGTTTACGAGTTCAGTGGAAAGTTTAAATTTGGGGTTGAAAGGAACGTCCTTAATACTAAGCCTGGTCGGTTCAGAGTGGCAGGAGAGTGGGGTTTATTTATCTAAAGCTTCTTCCCTGACCAAGGCGGCTTATCGTGAGTGTGTTAATTGTACTACTCGAGTCATAGACTATCTAGCACATAGGGCTTCTCTCTAACCCAGGCTATACCTTGTACAGTGCTGCTATCCTCTTCTGTTATCTCAAAGATCATTGATATATTGTCCTTGTTGATCAGCCACCTATTCACGGAACCTTTTACCCAAAAATAATAAAATGGTAGCAATGGAAACTGCGTGCGCGGGAAAAAGTCTCAAAAACCTTGCAGCCGCAGCCATATAGGTGCGCCTGTCCATCTACAGCTCCCATATTTGTAACGTTCGAGGCCAAAATCATCCAACCCACTATCGCCGTATCGGATGCTGGGTACGCTCCGGGAACCCATCGGATGGCTTTTCCCCCATGATCAAGGGTGGGTGATAAGAACTTCGACCCTACCATCTTATCTGATCGTGGTTAGCTTCATGATGGTGGTGATAGGGGGATATGTTGAGAAATGAAGACGTTACAGACGGCGAAAGCGATTGGGAATCCTCATCGAAGTGAGAACTCTGCTATTAAATCTCAGCTCTACAGACTCTACGGTGAGAGCTGGAGGCTCGTAGGGGACACCACTGATAGGTGTTGAGAATAATCCCCTCCGATAGAATAGCAGAAGGCGTACCACTTGAGGTCCGAGTTGCTCTGGTTACTATGATGTCTATACTAGACAAAACCATTGTAGAGGGCCACGACTTGTCTTTCATCTTCCACACGCCGTGTCTCCAGTCCTAGTATCCCCTGTCCTTATTTATAGGGAAAACTACGAACTCATACCTCTTCTTGCCGATCCTGTCTATCGCAGCTCACACCTCTCGGTAACCCTCCGAAACGCCACCTCTAGCGCCCTCGAGCTGGACATGATCTACTGTTTAGGCAAAAGCTCACGGAAGATTCATCGGCTGAAAGTTTAGAGATGAGTAGTGATAAATCAATTTGACCTGCCGATATCTTTGACACGCAAAATCATGAGGCCTTGTACGGTGGAAAACGCTACTCATATACATATCCGTCGTAGCCGGAATCTCGCCTTATTCTACCCAAACAGTTCCGCGGAATATTCTATAAACACTTGCCGTAAAGTGCTGCATCTTTCATCCATCGTCATGGGATTAGCTGGAAAGTTGTCCCTCCGCCATAACTGGTCATTGCCCATTTACATCCTAAAATTGGCTATGAGCAGCACAGCACAACCATGTCCCCTTGTCACGCTTTCATTACAAAAAGCATGGGCGGCCTTTTAGGCGATATATTTTGATTATGATTCTCGGAAGAGAGGATGTCTGGAGCTAGTGACTGCCTAATATAAATAGTCTGAAATGTTCCCCCTCGACAAGCTTCGCTCTGCGGCTTGGCAACTCAGACTCTCCGATAATCACCTGGAGATTTTTGATACACCGTAACCCGCATGAACTTTCAGTGTGCTTCAACGAGTTTCGGTGTGAATCTTCAAAGGCTCCCCGTCATCCAAGATCGTCCCACGAAGGCTCCCTTTGTATAATTGCCTGCGCTAGACAGCCATCATACCTCTTCATTGACCCCCCAGAATTTCTCGCCCTATTTCTTTTCCCCAGCGGCATTGCGACTGCCTGTGTCATCTGTAATTACTCTATTATAGTTATGAGCCAAAGGACGATATTATCAGATGCACGTGAGAGCGAGGGTTGATCCGTCGATGAGGTCTGGAGGAGACGAGAGGGCTGTTTGTAGTTGATGGTGTTGTCCTTTATTTCCGCACAGCGACATGGAGTTGAATTTATTCATTTTCGCCGTCCTACCCGGTGACTACATTGTAGAGCCCCGAAGACGCTAAGCCGCCCGGGGAACTGTCCTCAACACCTGCAACGGCTGCTCAGCCTAAGGATTCCTGTAGCCTACGCTGGCCAGCGCAGACAACGACACCAGGGGAATCTTCGCGAAGGATCTCGAAATACCCGGAGCCTAGAGGATTCCCAATGAGCCTTGTCGAAGCATACAAAAGGTTCACGAGGATGATAGGTGTTTGGAGAATCCTCTGGGGAATTGTCGACCTTTCCAATCAATTCTGACCATGCAGGGAATCTTATAGAAGGGGATTATCTTAGATTGTATATATATTTGTAGTCTAGCTGTAGGAATTCTCTCCCCAGAGAATTATAATCAATATACTGTAGTTACAAGATTGCCCATGCATTTTGAACTGAAACCGTGACAACACCTGTCAGTGGTGTCCCCTACGAACCTCCAGCTCTCACCGTAGAGTCTGCAGAGCCGAGATTGAGTGACAACGTCCTCACTTCGATGAGGATTCCCAGTCGCCTTCGCCGTCTGTATCGTCTTCATTTCTCAACATATCCCCCTATCACCACCATCGTCAAGCTAATCACGATCAGATCAGATGGTAGGGTCGAAGCTCTTATCACCCACCCTTGATCGTGGAGGAAGAGCCATTCGATGGGTTCCCGCAGCGTACCCAGCACCCAATGTAGAAATGGTGGATTGGATCAAGTTGGCCTCGAATGTTACAAAGAGGAAAGGTGTAGATGGATATTCACACCTCATGTGGTCCCGGTGTCTAGGCCTCGCCCGGCTGGGACTGCAGGTTTCTTGACTGTTTTCCATTGTTTTTGCGTCGAAGCGTCTGTGTAGAAGATGGCTGGATTCCGCGGGCAAATGCTGGCCTGAATGACTATCAATCACCGGGAATTTATCAATGATCTCTCAGACAACTGAAGAGGGCCGGAGTAGTGTACAAGGTGTGGCCTGGACCAGGGAGAAGCTCGACCTACTAAATGGGCTCTGACTTGGGCCGCACGAATAACTTTGAGATCCAGTAAAGACCATGTTCTGGGGTGTGTGAGGTGGGAAATTTGCAAAAACTACTAGGCGGTGGGCTGTTTCTTATAAGCGGCCTTGGGACTACATAGGATGAAATAGCTATGTTCCTGGACGTTTCATGGAAGTGTGCCTACCGGGCTCAGTCAGCTTGGCTGTACCCACGGATGACGCTCTCCAAGTCTCCCACCCACGACCGAATGATTTCTTAGTTGACGCCGCAAAGAAATCCGACAGTGCGGTGGGACTACAGCAAAGTCTTTGTCAGAGGGTTAGTGCGAGTGGCTAGCCGAGTCGAATTTGTTTGTGCGGCCCTCGGTGACGGGGAATGCCGTGGAGGAGTCGACAAACAATGTCCACCGCGCTCGTGCGTGCTGCAATCTTGGCCCAGCAGATGCTCCGGTACGAGCAGGAAGTTAGTGTTGGTCAGCGTTCATAGATGACGAGCCATGGCTCCCCAAAATCCAGCCATGAGTGGGGTTGGTATATTAGTGGCGACAGCGGCATCTGATTGACAAATCTCCACGGAGTCAGTGGCATGGAATGGGGCAAATAGGCATGCACGTGACATCAAAGTATGAATAAGCCACACTAGTTGGGCTGAGTATACCTCCTTAGATGGAAGCTGAAGTAGCCAACCTATCCCGCAAGTATGGATCCCTATAGCTCTATGGATGACGCTACGGCGGCTCTAATCATCCAACTACAAATACAAGAGACACGAGAACTACTTGACGCAGAAGATGACAAGGGGAAAGGACGAGAAAACGACAGAAGCGATGTCAAGATAGCATTACAATCTTACCTACAAGACCTGGAAGCTAATCATGCCTTGGTAACTGATCGTGTTTTGACGAAAAGGATCGGAGAGGGCCTTGATATAGATGGAGACGCAGCCGCAGCAGACGCATATGTCGAGACACCAGCCAGTGACGAGGGAGAGTGTCAGTCGTTAGATGGCGACTTTCAGCCCAGCAACCCCTTTGTGGCAGGCGCGCTCCCGCACTCGCCGGACTCCAGCGGCCTGAACAACTACGAATTTTCCTTCAACTATCCCCGACTCGAGGGGAGTAGCTCCAAGACGGCGGCCTGCTCGAGCACCTCAAAATCCCGGGCGGAATCATCGCGGCGCATCATCCCCCTCAAATCGAGCGAGATATCGCGCAGCAATTGCACTGCCTGTCAAAACCTACTCCCCTCGAGCATACTGGTTCGCTGTCCTTGCAACCATGACTACTGTGAGGATTGTCTATCCGATCTCTTCCGCGCATCCTTGACTGATGAGAGTCTATTTCCGCCTCGATGCTGTAAGCAGCCAATCCTTCTAAACAGTAGAGTGTCCGAAATCCTCTCATCAGAACTCGTTGACCGTTTTGAGGAAAAGAAGATTGAAATAGAGACCCCTGATCGTACCTACTGCTCCAACCAGCTGTGTTCAGCTTTCATTCGCATGGAATTCATTGCCCAAGAGAAGGCTGAGTGTAGGAAGTGTGGAACGATAACATGTATTATATGCAAGGGCCCATCACACAATGGGGATTGTCCTTCTGATAAGTCTCTTAACCTCCTACTTGAGCTTGCTGAGGAGAGGGGTTGGCAACGCTGCTACAACTGCGGGCGAGTTGTTGAGCTAGAGATTGGCTGCAATCATATGACGTTAGTGACTCGCCTCCCATGCATTCGACGAGTCGGAACTAATATTTTATTAGGTGCCCTTGTGGCTCGGAATTCTGTTACGTTTGCGCTGAGCGGTGGAAGACGTGTGGATGTGAACAATGGGACGAAGAGAGACTTCTTGCCCGCACTAATGCTATTGTGGCTCGTCAACCCGTCGCTTTTGAAGATGATTTATTTGTTCTCGATCACGCGGCAGACGTAATGCAGAATCTCCGTCTTCGGCACGACTGCGATCATGAACAGTGGCGCTGGGTCAGAGGTCACCACCGTTGTGAACTCTGTTATCATACACTACCTTCCTACATTTTCGAGTGCCGAGAGTGTGCCATACAAATTTGCAACCGCTGTCGTCGGAATAGGATTTGATAATGGGATGAAGGTAGCATTTCTTTTTGGTATGACTTACGACAACCTGAAAAGGATAGATACCGACCTCTATGGAATAACTTACGTTTAATGACCTTCCAATTGTACATAAATTTATCAGACTTTCTATCATGAATGTGACTCTATTTTCGAGGGACTTGGAAAAAGCTTAGTCCAGATGTTTACTTGGATAATACCCTACTTTTTGAAACAGAATAGCTGCTTCCTACGTCTGTGTTATCCAAGGTAGACTAGAAGCAAGTGATTCGAGAATGGAAACCCATTTTTCCAGATGCAAGTCAAGGTTTGGTTAGCATGAGCGCAATGGCCTGCTTGAGCAGGGACCGTCAAAGTGTTCCTCATCAGATCGCTCTCACCAAACTCGAAATTTAAGGCAGGCAACTGAAAATCGATCAAGAAAAGAATATTTTATTATTACTTTCACACATTATTCTACGTTGTAAGATGTTCATTGATATTAACAGGGCAAATTTCGGCCGGCCGAAATGATCGCTCGCGCCTGCGTGGATAGCACGACTTCCCAAGACCAATCATGTTCTTTGGGGCTGAGGAAAGCTCTGGTTGGGTGGGAGCCCTGCGTTCAGAACCCATTTAAAATTGACTGGGCCGTCATAGAATCCCCTTTGATAGTAAGCAGACTTTTCGATCAAGTGGAATGCGCATTGCGACGACTTACCCATGCCAACGTAGTCGATGGAAATGAGATTGGGACTTCGGCCCCACTCATTGCGACACACATTAGACTGTGCGCCGATACTGCCCTTCCCTGTTGGAGCATTGGTTCGGGGTGCGGCTCCCCGGTTGGGAACTAAGGCTCCCCGGACATCAATACTCAAGTAATGATTTACCAGCTGCACGTTGTCTTAGCAAAATTACAAGTCAGCTGGGTGGAATGCCCTATATTACTCACCATCATTAATCCACTTCCGTCAGATCCCGAGGGTTGATCGAGTGCACAGGATGAAAAGTTTGAATCTACAACGTCCGACTTGGTCTCAAAGAAATAGCTGTATTCATCCAATATTTGCGGCGCTTCGGTAGCATTGGCGCCATGGTCTTCAGGTTTATTAGCTCAGAAATGTGGGAAGAATGGTGAAGTGTGTTTACCCATGAAGACAATGAGACGAGTATCGCTCTTGATAAGCTCTTCGAGTGTCGGCCATTCATCGAGGGAAAGTCTCTTTGGAGGGATAAACGCATGTTCTGCGAGGCCTGAGGCTGCAAGGTCCTTTCTGAACATATCGGCGGGCGCACGGTTCATGTTTCCCAAGAAAAGCGTTATGATTTCGTTGAAGTTCTCTTCCATGAACTCCTTGATGTCATCTAATAATCCCATGAGTTTACCAGCATCCTCGAGCTTGCATGAAGATTGGCACATGTGGAGTCTATCATCTTTAACGTGGACTGGAACCTGCAAGAAACGGGTGCCGTGATTTAACTGCTCCTTTACCGATAGCAGCTGAGTGTGTCTCGGCTGGTGACCGGAGAAGGCCGGATTGTGCGAGCCGATTTGAGTTACATTGCTATATTTCCTTGAGCACAGCTCCGCATATCCATTACAAGATCGAGATGTGACAAACGATCCTAATAGAACAGCACTAAAGAAGAGTTCGAATAACATTTAGAGGGTTGTGAGGAAATTAATATTATACTAAAAATTTGTAAAAAAGCTGTGTAGTAAGATGAGAATTGAAGATTGAGTCGATGCTTGCTTTTTCCATCATGTAATGCTATCGACGTTGTCATTTATATCCCATTATTCCGCCACTGAGTCTTCTCATTCAGAGATGTCGCTCCAGACATGCCTTGATTCTTTCACACTCGTCCGGTTTGTGCTTGGGGCTTCAGAGACATTCCAGGGTGCAAGTGAACCTTCTATGGCGGTGTGTATTTAATTCTTCAGAGTTTCTAGTGGCCTTCCATAGATAGAATCAACAATTACACGGTTCTAGCTGTCTGGCCCTGAAATAAACATGTCGGTGGCGAATGCTTCGACCGGTTTTGAATGTGCCAGGACGGTGGATAGTTGAGAATCATGGGGGTCGCGTGCCACGAGTTCTAGAACATAATTCGACTCACTCATTTCCTGTACTTGGTGGCTAAAGACGAGTGGCGATGAAGAGGTTGTCCAGGTACGGTCTTGCCACAGTCTAGCCAGCTGCACGATGAAATTAGCTGCGAGGAGCAATGAATTCAAGCTTTGATGTTCGTAGAGCTAAGAAAGCCGGACATTGATTGGCGGCACAGGAGTGTTGAGACATTGGTTTTTACCGGAGAAATCGAACACTCCTCATGCTGCGTCTCTTTGTGGAAGTTTTGAGCCTTCGCTGTTGGTCGTGATTGAGATATACTCCAATCTGACGTTGCGATTCGCATGACCCCATCACAATGTGAGGGAACCGTTTACGCACCCGAGTCGGAAGATTCGATGTGATTTCAGCTACCCCGTTCAGGTAGCCCACGGGCCCATGCGGGAGCCTGCGAACTCTAAAAATTAGATGAGAAGCCGTGCTGGTAGTGCTCGAGGGCTCGGGCGTGTGGGGGCCTGGACTGAGGAGGCTTTTGCGCTACGGCACACACATAACGGGTTTCTGGGCGGTCGGGCTTGGTGGGACGAGGCGTGTCGTTCTCACATGGTGGTTAACCTGATCCAGCCCGGCCCCACTCGTGCTCAAGCTTCAATAGGGGTGCGGTGGGGGCTAATTGCCTAGCATGTTCATATCCAAAAAAACAAACAAAAATTGTTGTAGCACTTCTTCCAATCTCTCGAAATCTTGCTGGCCGAGTCGAAATCTTCACCTTGCAGTGGTGACGGCGTAGATGCTCAGTAAGCTCTACATATCTGAGATAGCCACAGAGAAGCATATCCGAATCGAAATCGAGGGTAAAATAAACATATCAACAACCGACGACCTCTCATCAATATTGGTCTTGCCAATCTCACGCGAGTCCTTTAACGCCATCTTACCTCACACTACCTCGCCTCAACAATCGATCAAGCAGTTGCTCCGACTGCAAGTGGGAACCTGCCTCATTTATTACCCGTCACCACCCACTATCAAATTTTCAACGCCATGTATATCCGCAAAGAGGAAATAAGTTAGAATCTTCAAAACTCAGGTCTTGGTCTATGGGGGCTTCAAATCTGGAGGGAAGACAGGCAGCCGGGACGTGGGACGAGCGAGTGAAGAGCTCACAGGTTGGCATGCTGGGACTCATATTCCTTCGAATGTTTTCGACTTTGGGGTACTCGTGGGCGCCGAGGCTTCGATTTGCATGGTGATACTGACACTTTCAATACAGGCTACGACGTCAGGTGTTGTGGTCCGCTTCCTTGTCTTCATCTCCCCGAATCAAAGTCTGGGCAGCCTGGACACCTACCTCACTCGAGAAAGGGAGGACTGCGAGGTCATATCTCAAGCAGCGGCTATATAAAAGATGACAAAGGCATGTTAGGGTAGCCAAAGGTTTATCGCATTTTCCTGTCGGCGGATAACAGCGGTTGAGGGAGGGGTGAAAGACCCAAGCACACCTGTCTCGAGTGTTATCAGCGAACGCACCCACTGCATGAGTTGTCCAAATGTCAGACTGAGTTATCGTCATATATAGTTGTCGGGGAAGCTAGTCTTCTCCGTGTAATGCTCCATGAGTACTAGGCTTGTGCCCGTCACGAATAGATGTTCATTCATAGTTCTTTATTTAATCAGGATATCACTAAGTTTACAACAAACTTTTGCGAATAGCTAAGGTGATCAGTCCCAATTACAAGCGGTTGCACTAGCCATTTATGCCTAGTCGAGGATAGCAGTCCGGATTGTATACCACTGCACCACGTCCCACCGAAACAACAATTTATTCTAGCCCACCCAAATCTGCAGCCGGCCGACAAACAGAATCTAAACTTGGCCGCAGTCTCAAGCTTCTACGGAGACTCTAGGCGAGCCGAAAAAAGTATTGCTATTTCGATGAGAGGTGAGCCGTCGATCTCAGCACCAAATTGCATGGATATTCTACGGCGCAGCCGGCATCAAAAGTCAAACATACGGGCCTTGCATACTCAGAGCATGGAGGTGAAAGTTACGGGCCAAGTCTAACATGCATGTGGTACTACATCGACATGAAATATTTTTTGATAATCACCTTTCAAGCACTTGGAGGCTTGGCTGTTGTGCGAGGCAAACTCCACCAACATGCAAGGCTAAGATCGTAGGTTAGCGCAGCCAAACTGTGTCGGGTAAAACTCACAACACTCAGTGGTCATTGGATGGAGTGACGTGCTGCAACTGACCAAAGAGGCGACCTTGAAACTTCGATTGAAACCCCAGACGATATAGCCGGTTTTGGAGTTCGCTAAATGAACGGCGCATAGGCCCAGAACACTGTGAATCTCTACCTACAATATGAAGATTGGAGGGTAAGACGGAACATCTGTACGCGGCATCTTCTACGAACGTGGGGTGAAATATTCTATCAGAGCCAAGTTCAGTCAAATGTTGCAGTATCAAAGCAGTTGGCCCACGAGGCAATGTTTCAAAATACTTTACCACGTCGATTTTTCATCCCCAACGAGATTGACTCCTATCTACGTCTCATAAGGTCTACAAGTTCGACCTAGTACACCATCATCCTAATTATCACATCTCTTACCGGCTTTCTCTGGCCTCAGCTAGCTGCCAAATACACACCCTCGCCGATATTTATACCCGACGGAGGAAGCAAAGCGTGGCGCACAAATCTGGGAGACAGCCCTTTGGGACGGATGTGAGAGGGAGCAGGACAAGTTCACAAGACGATGCAAAGGAAGGATATAACCTCGATGGGCGTGAATGTTCGCAAGAGATTTACGAATCAAGCTTTGATTGCGCCGAGAATTCGCTTCAAGGGTGCAGTTGACACTATAAGCACAAGTCGATGATGGAAGGTGCCGTGGTCCGCCTCCTAGTGGTGTTCTCTGGTATAGTTGGAGTAGCCTGGGCACCTACTCCACTTGGAAAGGAGACACCCCAGACTACCTTTCGCGCGGAGAAAGTTCAGGGGGTGATGGAGGCACGTCTGGATAACTCGGGGTTTCAGAGACGTTGCCCTGAGTTGCCTTGGGGTGAAGAAAACGCCGCCACAACTTGCCAGCGCTACTTGCCAACGAAATCCGAGGCACGATTGCTCTTGTATATTGAGTCATCTGTTCTGTGCTCTATCTCTAATATTGTGTCGGAGCTAGATAGCCGCACACGCAATTAAAATCCGATGCAGAATCAAAGACGAGGAATTATAAAGTGGTTCCTAAATTGCAGCTGACCTGACCAATTCCGACTCAGCGGAATTCGAGCTTGCAAGGCGTGAGGATGAAATGTAAGATGCAACCCATGATTGATTAACCGTGAACTTCTTCCAAAGGAACCTTGGATCCCGTGAGATTCAAGGCAGACGGTAGTGGCGGGGTTCTCCCAGTGGCTCCCTCTCTTGTAGACCTTCTAGCGGTAAACACCTGCACAGGACCGGGAGTACTGGGACGCGCCGCATGGAATGAGATTCCAGGCCTTCGCATCAGCCTTACGCGCTGAAGTATTGTATTTGGCCATTTTGAGGCGAGTCCGGTCTCGACGAGGCGCCTGATATGCGCGACTTTGTGGAGTAGCGGGCGCTTGAACATTGCCGCGCGAAGCCTATTTGCAAGTATAGGAAAAGATACTCAGGAAACCAACTCGATCCCCAATCTCCCGGAATTCTAGGACTACATACACTGATGACGACTCACATAATCTTCTCAACGCAAAATACACGCGCTGGTCCAAGTCAATAGCCCACCTGCCAGTGGACAGTCCCTATTCCGACGAGAGACATTCCCCGCCCGACTTCTGCGGTGGTTACTGCTAGCCTCGACAGCTGCGAGTTCGCGCCACCAACCTTCGCGCTGGGAAAAGCGTTCTCCCTAAACAGACGTGTCGGCACCAACCTTGCACCTCCCGCATCTATTGTGATTGGCCTATGGTATGGGCAACGTACGGGTGCGCGTTAGGGGTGAGCCGCGTGACTCTGCAGGTCAGGCAGGCCATGCGCTCAATTTCTCCGTCTCCCTCTCACACGCGCGCCCCGACCCTGCGCGAATATCATAGCGCACATTCGGAGATGTGAGTCTGCTCGCGAGCTTGCCCGAGTCTTGTGGGATGAGTCGCGCCGACAAAGATTTCCCTTGCGAAACAATCTCTGCATGGAGCCGCTGCTGGATCAACATTTGATTTTCCTCGTCCATTCAGCATGAGCTTTTCGAAATTTCCTCGTAAGTCATGGTTTTGTGGGTGGAATGAAGATTTTCTGGCCGAGGGGGTTGCTATTTTCCCATCGGAAGCCAGGGCGGCTGTCGTGCGTCGGCTAGTTCGGCAGGAGCTCGGCCGTCGCCTCGTGTCAGTGGCCACGAGAGGCGCGCACTCGCACGACGTGGATGAAGCCAACCCTGACTCAAGCCTATTCCCGATATTTTTGAGGAATCGACGAGACGTCTTGCCACCATCTCACGTCCCTCCCTTCGCTCCAAGTGACGCTGATTCAAATTCACACAAGAGCAAGACCGCCGAATCTCCCACCTATCTCCGGGGCCTGCCAGATCATAGCAGCTTATTCGCCATGAGAGGATCGTGAAGAGAATGAATACCACGATCATGTAGTGCCGGAAAATAAATACATGCCATTAGGCTCAACAGACGGCGAGAGGTTGGATTGGACTTTACTGTTATTGTCCTGTGTGAGTCTGTGACTATGTAGGACATGCAGGTCTTCTCTGACTACACGCCAAGAATACCTATGCTAGTAGTATATCCCCTCCCATACAGCTCCCCTCAAACAGTACTACCCCTCACAAGTCCTCATTCGATCATGCACTGGGAAGAGCCCTTTGCCTCTTATTGTCTCCCCGGTCCAGCCGACAAAGCGATGCCCATTCACGGGTGTATGGCAGCCGGGAAAATCGCAAAAACCACTGGTTGCGAAGCTCTCCTAACACCGACATTAGGACTAAGCCCGAAGACATAGTGGCCCTTCTAAGGCGTTCGAAGAGGCTGACCAGCTAGGCGCCGCAGACTTGTGTGTACCTCTGGAAATTCGACCTCTGCCTTTCAGCCTCCTCCCCGAAGGTCGTGCTGAAATGTCAGGAAAGTCTTGACAGAGCGCGATTGCTGAATGGTAGCTTAGCCCAACTTCTTTTGTGCCGTCGACCCATCGACAAAGAAGCCCTCCTGGCTAGTTTGCCTAATCTCGGTGTTGGCGCGCACAAGCGTTCCCAAGTTGGAAACCCCTCGAAAATGTCGGTCCCGGCATGGCCTCCGGAGACCTGTTCCCGCCACAAGATGTATCGCCCCATAGGCCAGTACCCGGCTCTATATTTTGACTTGACTTCCGCCTTGCGGGTATGCGTAGCGTCGTAAATATGAAGTGGGCGATGGCCGGCACTGAATGAGGCCAGCTCCTGTTTGCAATTGGGCTGACGCCTTTATTGGTCGATGGGGCGACACGATGCGTGGTTGGGAAAGGGGTTAAGGAGTCGGATGAGAATTTCAAGTGCTGTAGTGTTGAGAAATGGTTGAATGGAGATATGCGTGAGGTAGCTTTCGACTGCCATTCCGATGCGATGCTCCTGGCCATCCCAGACATGCAGAGCGTGCTGGGCGAACACACCGACACCGCCGGACAGCGACGAATGCGACTCTGTCGGCTAGGCGCTACCCACGATGCAGTCGCGATACGCTTGCTTAGCACGAGGGGTGTCACGCTCGGCGCTCATGATTCCCACTCCGGATGCACACAGCGAGTAAAGGAATTCCCCTCCATCTCGCCAATGAGCTGATTTCAATCTATGCTTGCGCCGTCGTATCGACATCAATTGATGCGGCGACGAGGATGGCCAGTACGCGCGTAGATGTGAACACTCTGCAAGCGCAGCTCCGCCGCATCATCTCTCGCACGCTGCAAACATGCACTTGAAGGGCGAGAGGAGACCCTCACGCGCTGCCACGGCCCGGCATTCGGGCCCGTCGGCATCTACGCTCACGTGCGCGGCGACCAGGCGCAAAGCCGCGCGCACAGGAATAGCCTCGGCCTTTTGGCACCCACGTATTCTTCTCCAGCTTTTCGATTTGATTTATCACACAGGCGGCGCAACTGCGCCAAGGACCAGAGCGGACTCCTGGAATGTAGAGACGCGAGGCTAGCTACAGTCTTCTACTCCAACCTTACAATTCCAACCATGCTCTCATGGCAGGTGGGGGTCCCCTTGAGCCTCGAATCTGCTCGACGGATGGGATTATGGCCGTGCGTGCTGTACTTTTGCTCGTGCATACTCTACGCCGTGATGGGGGAGCGACGAGCAAGAGAGTTTGGCTGTGGTGGCGCGAGCCAGGGGTGCAGCCAAACGGGCCGAAGCGGCAATCATCGCCCCAAAAATAGTCGTCTCCGTGGCGGAGGCATCGGCCTTCAGAGTTCTGCAGTCTGAAAAAGGTTTGAGGACCCAACGACCTCGACGCTGCCGTTTTAGGCATCTACTCACCAACAGTGGGGTACCGGCTGAATCAAGGGCACGTACTAACCAATCTCTTGCTCTCAGCAGAGATTGAATAGTCATTTGGGGGGTGTAGTAGGCGAGGGAAGGTGTGAGGAGCGCATTACTTGGTTGAACATGGAGGAATCTTCTATTTTTCCGAGTTGTTTTGATTAACATGTTTTGGTTTTCCGAATTAATCAGCTGCAACTTTGGCAGCAATTCACGCGGTTGGAACGAGTTGGGCTGCGGGAAAAAGCACAGGGATCCATGCCAGCTCTACTGGTCCTGCACACATTGAGCTTTAGCTTAGGACCTAATTAAAAAAATTAAAACTACCATTCCTGATTTATGCAGAGTCTGAAAGTACTCAATGCGCTGTAATGACCAAATGCCTGACCATGTCCATCCCAGCCTAGCTTAACACTATCGCCCTCAACATCATGAGACTAGTAGTGGGTATCCAGATTAGTGTCAATTCTCGAGGAGATATCACTCTGATCACATTTGACTGTGCGTAGGCCGTCCAAGTCTACCCCGTGGCTCATTCAATGAATTCCATATCAAAACGACCGATTTCGGCTGTTAAATCTGGGTCCCATCTATTCCACCATAGTTGGATGTCGACAATAATGCCGCCTGCATTTTCCGACTTTGACCTTCTAATCTGATTTTTATGCATCGGACTGACATCATCGCCTATAGCGAGAGATTTGCAATTGTTTGTGGAGACTTTCGATCTGAATTTCGTCAAATGACGACTATTCTCCGGATTGAGGAATAGATCACAGAATCGCTTTATTTCTAAATCATTGTTGTAAATCAAATCGAAGATTTCTCGGCCGGAATCCATCTCCATGCCATTGCGAGTATGTTGAACCCAGACCTTTCGAGATTCCTCTCGTTTAAATATGCATAGGTGGCCCTGGCTCCAGGCAAGCGCGTATTTTGTAGATCCTATGCTCACAACCTTGATGAATTTTCCATTTAGGACTACATTTGCCATGTGAATGAATTCATCGAAGCCGATCTCAGGTATATTTCGACTGTAGTCTACTGTGTCTAGCTCAAACTCATCAATTGCGGCTATTCTACGCTGATATACTAGGCTGACTAATAGACGTTCAGTACATTCGTTCGTATTGACAAGTCCTGAGGCCAGTATGATATCAGACTCAGATTGGCGATTGTAAACATCATTAATGTGCTGGAGGCAATCATCCTCCAATTTTGCGTCATTACTAAATCCTATCTGGTAGGTATTCGTCAAGTCTTCCGATTTGGCGCTGACAAACCTCCATAAGTTAGGGACTGACTTTGTATATGAGCAATATGCCTTGATATACGTGCCAGCCCGATCCACGTGGCCATGAGTAGTATATATATCCGAATTTTTGGAGGGTACGGGTAAGTGGTAATCATAATCAACTGCATAGACGGCGTAAGAAACAAGTTTATTCCTGCTTGCAATAACTAATCGGTCTTTTTGCTGCGATTTAAGGCCCGTATATAATAAGATTGCCAGGATACAGACCATAATCGTAACTCGGACTCTTGTTTGCTTCGGAAGTTTTTCTGGGTGAATTTCTGTGCCGTTCATACACTGGTGATGTATGAAAAAATAAAGGAATCCAGGTACACTTTGCAGTCGGCTTTTTGGTGTGGGAGTTGAAAGATACACTGGGAATTTCTTGTTGGTCGTCAGGCGGCGCGGAAGAGTAATTTTGCAAAAGAAACCATGGCTAGAGTAGACCAACAGACGGGGACGAGTTATCTTCCAATTACTGATAAATTTTTTCAACTGATTCTTCTTGAGTCATGTGGCAGGAGCTTCTCGGATTACCGTGCAAACAGGGGACAAAAGTAACCATCCATCTTTGGTGAGAACTGGGCACGAGTAATATGGGAGCTTAAAAATGAATCCTTGTGACTTTGGGTAATCTTGGGGATTCAAGGATTCTGGATGGTCAAATTAATGCTACTAGTTTGGGCATCTTTCTCATTGGAAGGACAGAGAGGGTTGAGATACCTCAAGGATGACTTTTATTAGTCCAAGACAAGAGGTCGGCGTAGAGAGGAGGGACCAAGTCGGATGAGATGTTGTTTTGATTAGGCATCCATTCCTCGCCGTAATAGATGTAGGTAGAAGGAAGGATAAAGATTGTGTATTTGAAAATTCAATGGTTAAATCAACTGCAGATAATGGAAGCTGATGCTTACGAACAGGTGATTGCTATCTGCGTCGAGACCATGATTGATGGACAAGAATTTATGGAGCTAAAGTTGACCGATGAGATGGTTTAGAGAGTTGTGAGTATTTTTGTTGGATTAAACTACAGGTATGGCTTGCCCTTCCAGTCCGGTTGAAAGACACACTAGTGTCGGCTATTTTGCCAAACAAGGTGCATTCTAAATGTTGAGCTCCTACGAGATGGTAGACATTACTAGTACCTTTCCTGTTTATTTTGGGAGACTACACTTAACATCTGGTAGTAGTGACCCTTGCAAACCTCGAGCTCTCACTGTAAAGTCTACAGAGCCGAGATTGAGTAACAAGTCGTCATTTCAATGAGGATTCCCAATCGCTTTCGCCGTCTGTATCGTCTCATCTCTCAACACATCTAACTACGATGAGATCAGATGGTAGGGTCGAAGCCCCACTCATCGCCACCCCTTGATGGTGGAGGAGAAGGCATTCGATGGGTTTCCGGGGCGTACCCAGCACCCCATACGGAGCTGGTGGATTGGACAAAGATGGCCTTGGATGTTACATAGAAGGGGGGTATAGATGGATATTCACACCTCATGTGGTCCCGGTGTCTAGGCCTCGTCTGGCTGGGGCTGCTGAATTCTTCACACTTTTTCCCGCGCGCACGCAGTTTCCATCACTACCTTTTTCATTCTTTTTGGGGTAAAGGTCGGTGGAAAGGCGGCTAATCAACACGGGCAATATATCAATGATCTTTGAGATGGCGGAAGAGGACAGGAGCACTGTACAAGGTGTGGCCTGGACCGGAGAGGAGGTTAATGTGGTAGATGGTCCATGACTCAAGTAGTACAATAGACAGAACTCTCTCCCTCTCTCTCTCCCGTTTGTTTTATCAACTTCCAGTGGGAAGCCAAGCCGAGACTTGGACCCCTGCTGCCTACTCAGTACTAGACTCAGACCTCGGTGCTAACTGCAGTGGAAGCGGCGCCCTCGCTTCTCCCCAATAAGAGATGCCGAGCCCTTCATATACCCGTAAAGCAACGCCTGATGTCGCATCCGCGCTATATGCAGATAACATTACATGATTCAATGTTTCTCTCAGGGGCCTGAGTCTTAGACTCTGCTCCCTTCCTACAGCCAGGCTGCCATGTGTAGTGTGGTAGCACCGAGAATTATTACTTGGAGTTATTCAGCTTGTATTTGTATGGAAGATGGATGAGTAGAATTCCGCCTGATTAGACCATTTGACAACACTCATTGCCCCCTCCCAGGAGCCTTGATAGAAATTTGTCCGAGTTGTCAAGGAATGCGGGGCTGGAGGAAGACTACGGTTGGGCATAGTACATTCCCGTGCCTTTCCCATGCTTGGCCGCACTAATTATGGCCCAGGCGATGCGATTTGGAATACCACGTGCAGATCAAGTCTCAACCAACTGCCATCAGTCATCAAAAGCGGCTCAGAGTTAATCTGTTCCTAGACGGCCCCAATCCCCTCTGGCTCCTGGGGTTGCCAAATCACGATAACGACAATGGAAACTATTGGTGGCTACACGCGCCCAAGTCGCATAGAGGGTTGGGAAAAGGCAGATTTAAACGCTGGTCCCGTGCACTAATATTTCCCTGCTTTCTCCTCGCCCACAGTTATGCTGGACTTTCTTGTCTTGAGCACTCCCAAAGTGTCGACACAGCAATCTGAGATACTCCGCATCATATATCATCACCCCTGTATCCCACTTCCCCCACATCCCAACCGGTGCTCCTTAGTCCCCCGATCGCATGATTCGCTGCCCTCAAAAATCCCTTGAATTGCCTGGTGTCCCGAAAACGCTGGAGACCTGGCAGAATAGATGTTGGGTAGAATGTGTCCCCGTCACCTGACACCTAAAGTCGGACCAGCTTATAAATAGTCCATAATGCCATAATCACGTCATGTTGGCCTAAATTGTAGAGATGAAGCGGGAGGATTGTATTCTTTGAATTTAGCTGATTTTATATATAATGTTGGGAGGGCAGACGGTGAATTTCCCGAGGTAGCCACAAGTCTGCTGCGCCTAGCTGGCCGGCCTCTTCAAACGCCTCAAAAGGGCCACTACGTCTTTGGATTTAGTCCTAATGTGGGTAATCGAAGAGCTCCGCAACCAGCAGTCCTTGCCATTTTCCCAGCCATCACACACCCGCAAATGGCCATCGTTTCGTTGGTTGGAGAGGGCGAGGGGCTTCTCCAAGTCTATGATCGAATGAGGACTCATGAGGGGCGATACTGTTTGAGGGGATATACTACTAGCATGGGTATTCTTGGCGTGTAGTCAGAGAAGACCTGCATGTCCTACATAGTCACAGACTCACACAGGACAATAAAATGACTTATAAAAAAAGCTGCGTACGCGTGAAAAAGTCTCAAAGAACATGCAGCCGGCGTCACAAGAGGTGCGCCTAACCATCTACGAGTCCATTCTTAGTAAGATTACAGGCAGGCTTGATCCAATCCATCATCGGCGTATCTGGTGCTGGGTTGTTGTTGTGATATGAGACAGCGAGGTCGTCGAGGCATAGCATACATCACTAGTGCACTGGATAGGCGAGCATGTATATAGCTCCATAGATGTACCCACAATAGATGGATACAGGTTTAGTCTTACCCTTTCTGTCCATATACCAACAGCATATTATTGTATGAGTCTATTCACTGTCACCCACCAAGTATAACACCATCCACTCTGCAATATGACTTCCGCCTAGCTCATAGCCAGAATATGGGTACGCTCCGGAAACTCATCGCCGGCCTTTTCCTCCATGATCAAGGGTTTGTGATGAGAAGGGCTTCGACCCTACCATCTAATCTCATCGTAGTTAGATGTGTTGAGAGATGAGACGATACAGACGGCGAAAGCGATTGGGAATCCTCATCGAAGTGAGAACTCTGCTATTCAATCTTAGCTCTACAGACTCTACAGTGAGAGCTGGTGGTTTATAGGCGACACTACCACCAGATGTTGAGAATAGTTCCCCTGATGAAATGTGTCTTTGGATAGCATCTCAACCAATCCATCTATTCGGAGCAAGTCAGGTCACATCTGTAGACAAGGGGCTCTCGTGTTGACATTTTCAATATTAAACCGTGTCCCGTACGTCTTCCTCAATAGCTCTTGGACATCTCGGCATGGCCGTGGACCTTACTGGAGGGTACCCTGAATAATAATACACTTGATCCGGTTTAAGAAGCAATGATGGCTCTCACATAACTTTAGGCTTGTATGCCAACTTCTCTGCCAGCCTCCATCGTTTAGTTTCATACTGCGGCTGGATTGTGTGATTGGCATCGCGAGAGTGTAGAGCAGTCTCGGTATCACTTAGCAAGTAAGATGAAAATTTCAAAAATACTACACATGTGTGCCCCCGAACGGAATCGAACCGTCAACCTCGTCATGTATCTGAGTACTAGTGACGCGCTCTACCATTGAGCTACGAGGGCAAGGCGGGCCTAATCCGGGATCGAACCGGAGACCTCTTACATTCAGATCCCAAAGCAAGAATTCTACCACTGAACTATCAGGCCGTGTGAGGTTATGAACAAAGTAGTAATTAATGCCCAAAATGATTCCATGCGTCTCATCAAAAGCGAAACTTTTGAAACATGGCTCTAGAATTATGGATCCAAGCTAATCAGCTACTTAGAGCTAGGGTGATGTACTGCGCAGTATTTTGCAACACTTCACACCCTGAGCGGCCAAGAGTAAAGTATTTGTACGTCTGGTTAACTAGTCTAACCAAGTACCCATGCTATATTATTTATATTTTATTACATTTAGCCCGATTTGGTGCCCGAGGGGCTACAGCAGACGGCTATGAGCCTCTCCATAGATTTACACACGGGGGGGGGGGCAAGTATGGCGATAAAACGCCTCTCCCCCAGTGGGATTTAGCATTTCTGTAGTGCTTCTTTAACTGTGTGAGAAAATGTCGAGGATTCCTGGGAGGAGATATGTCGAAGAACAAGCGCACAATTTCGGACAAGATTATATTGATAGTTGTGTAGGACATCGAACTTTCTTCATGATACGAATTAATGATGGGTAATATTTGGGTAACTTAGTTTAACATCTGCAAATAGGCCTTACTGTATCGGCCTGGCCACCGCCTTGGCTCAAGCTCATAGCCTCTACACAGGATTCTCTCCAACTAGGCGCAGCGGTTTAATACCAGCTTTGTCCGACGGCGTCTTTGAAGCGACCCGTCTCTCGTCACCATGGGTGGCTTGGCCCACAGCAATCGTCAAAGTAGGGGGAAGATTTTGCGTGGAAAGCCGGGATAATTTGACGGGTTCATGGTGGAAGGCGCACATTCTCATGCGGCAGATGCATCGAATAGACGAGTAACACCGAGTCTCTTTCTGGGTTAAACAGCTTCTCGCGCTGTGCGGCAGGAATTTGGCATGGCATTCTGTGCTTATGAAATATCAACAGCGATTGGTGCGCGCCTTGTGCGAATCTTTCGACTCCAAGCCACTCATCCGAAGCTTCCAAAGGGAAATTCAAGACGTCTGTCAGCAGTGAACTCGAGCAGCGCGAAGATGTCGTCGAGTCTTGCCCGAAGCGACCCAAGCACCTCGTGTCTCGATTAGAGTAGGCGTCTAAGCCATCTGGAACCTACTTGGGATGCTGTGCCGAAGTATGAATCATAGCACATCCAAACACGACGGTGTCTACAGCGTTATTTGAGCCCCCAAAGTAAAGGACTGACACGCGCAATGCTCCTTAGAAGGCCAAATATCAAAACTTCAGCTCTATCGAGGCCCTATACATCATTTGCAATATCTTGGCCAGTCACCCTCATCCATCACTTTCGCCCCAGACTTGTGCAACACATTTCTGTCTACCCCGCCGTATTAATACCGGCGTCAGTTTGTACCTGGCGGCCAGCTAAGGCTAGAATCTTCTACGTTCATGTTCAAATAAGGACTTGTGAGGGGTGAGACTGTCTGTTAGGAATTGTCTAGGAGGCATATGAGAGGATTTGCAGCTAGCAAAGGTGTCCCTAGCCTGTAGGCAGACAGGACCTTTATATCATTTTTTCCTGTTAAACAATGACCCCTTGGTCATGGGGTTATAGGAAATGAATAATGTGATGCTGTGATGTCGAACGATTCAGTTGAATCAAGGGTGCGAGGGGGTTCCAACCAACCAATGAGTGTTGGAAATGGAGACGGAGTGTTGTGGACGTACCCGTCCTCCATTTCGTCTAGGCTCCCGACCCCATCTTTTGTGCAGTTAAGAGGTTGGAATGGGCAGTAGGATAGCACTTCGGGCTACCTTGTGGATAAGTGAGCGACTGTATGGCGCCGGCACAAGGAGGCTTCTATATGCCTGGATGGCGCTACAATCGTTTAATCTGTGGCCTAGACTCTGTGCCGCTTACACTTGTATTTACATCGCACACCTACGGTTTTATAGAGGTCTTCTCGTTCCAGGAATATGATGCCCACTTCATTGCGCGATATTTCAAACAGCCGTAAGAGCGGCTCGTGTTGAGGCTCTTCTGGCATTAAATGGGGAGCGGTCGAAAGATAGTTCGGCGTATTTAGAGCATTATCGTCTTGAATTGTCTTGATTATTTTCTTCGTGATTTTTTTACATTCATATTTGACTTCATAGTCCTGATGTGACGCCCTATGAGCCCATGCAGGTGTCTATCATACTCTCTAATTTACATGGGAGCAAACCCTTTGGTGAAAACTCCCCAAACCTTCCAGTGTATTGTCTATGTCGTTCTAGTTTATCCTTCAGGAATCCCAGTTACACTATGGTGCCCTTCATATTAACCAATCACATCATCTATATCGACCTCAAGAATGGCTTGAGCTGTTTTTGTCCCTCAGAAGCATTTCGACTGCCTTAGTCATCTGGAATTGTTCTTTCCAACCATGATTTAGGATCCACTGTGCTATCCTCCTGATGTCTGCAGGACTGTTTAGCATAACTTCGTAGAATCGATCTTTGGCTTGTCTCCAAATCTCTCCTTTTCCATTTGACCATCGAGGGCAGGACATAATCGTGTGCTTGGGGTTCTACGATTGGTAGCCACATGGACAGCTTGGACCGTAGAATCCGGCTACTTTTCTTCGATATAGATACGAATGGAGTCCTACATCCTTAATTCGTATTTGCACCTCTAGACTGCTTTGGGCC
Source organism: Blumeria hordei DH14 (assembly GCA_900239735.1). Lineage (NCBI taxonomy): Eukaryota > Fungi > Ascomycota > Leotiomycetes > Helotiales > Erysiphaceae > Blumeria > Blumeria hordei. Next base: position 391,336 of record OENG01000037.1, on the reverse strand, counting down.
CTTTTCAGGTTTCGGTGGAGTAGAAATGGCGATTCCTGGAGACTTTTATCCATCGATCCGACTTTTGGCTCTGCTGGAATTTGGCTGCTCTCCAGGTTTTGTTCTAATTCATATTGTATTCAGTTATTTGTCTATGATAAATTCTTCGTGATTTATGTAGTCGAGAAATCTATGATACCCGGAGTTCCCACCACGCCTAGCCCGGCACCGCGCCTTCTGACAAGAATCTCTGTCAGGAAAACATCGATTTGAATACTAGCGGATGACTTAATCCTGGCTTTGAAAGAACATTGCACTCCCAGGTTCGTAGAGGACACCGCGGATAGCTATTCAATCTTTGTCCTGGTATGTTTACTTTGATTAATTGCATACCCGCGCAAAGGACATGAGATCTTTACGTACCAGCAATCCAAGGCTTAAAAAAACCGTCCGACGTGCGCTTTACTTAGCAGAAGGCTCGGAATAATAGATGAATGGAGTTTTATCTGTGATGGGTACAAGCCTAGCATCTATGGTGCATGACCTGGAGAAGGCTAGCTCTTTCCTGACGACTATATACGACGATAACTCAGTCTGAAATTTGGACCACTCATGCAGTGGGTACATTCGCTGATACCACTCGAGACAGATGTGCTTGGGTCTTTCACCGCTCCCTCAACCGCTGTTATCCGCCGACGGGAAAATACGATAAACCTTTGGCTACCCTAATACACCTTTGTCGTCTTGTACACAACCGCTGCGCGAGATATGACCTCGCAGTCCTCCCTTTCTCGAGTGAGGTAGGTGTCCAGGCTGCTCAGACTTTAATTCGGGGAGATGAAGACAAGGAAGCGGACCACAACACCTTACGTCGTAGCCTGTATTGAAAGTGTCAGTATCACCATCCGAATCGAAGCCTCGGCGCCCACGAGTACCCCAAAGTCGAGAATATTCGAAAAAATGTGAGTCCCAGCATGCCAACCTGTGAGCTCTTCACTCGCTCGTCCCACGTCCCGGCTGCCTGTCTTCCCTCCAGATTTGAAGCCCCCATAGACTAAGACCCGAGTTTTGAAGATTCTAACTTAAGTTCCCCCTCGCTGGTATACATAGCATCGTAAATTTGTAGTGGGATATGGCCGGTTTTTGATGAGGCAAATGCCCGATTGCAATTGGTGTACCTACTTATCCATTCGCTGAGGCGAGTTGATTCGTGGAACGAGTAGGTTGAAGGAGTTGCGTGGGAAAGACCGGTATTAGAGTATAGAAAGGGCTTTGGAATAACAAATACCTGAGGATGGAGCAGAAACTAACTTTGCCCAGCTGACTGAATCAACTACGGGTATCATGATATGTACAATAGGATTGCAAGGTGGAAGGGTTAGCCGGAACCGAGCTGACTGCAGAATTAATCGCGATGCCTGACCAGAAAAGGATTATCCACCGACCCAAAATACCAGGGCATGCGAGAGAAAATGCGAACCGACCAAATACTGGGGTTGTCCGGTGAGAATGGGGTTCAGGCAGACTCCACCGTTGAATCTGACGGGATCAGAGATATAGTTCGGGCAAACGCATGCGACTACATTGGTCGATTGAGAGAGATGCAAGACGCTGCATCTCCAACAATGTGCAGCCATCTAGCCACGACACGACGTGGGAGAAAAATTACAAAAAGATGAATCAATTTACGAGAAGAGCACTCATGCCTCGGATTCCATTTGCGAGTACCACTGCGAGGTTATGGTGGCTTTCTCTTGGCCCCAAGTTCACCCGCTGGAAAGAAGTCGTTGAGGAGGCATAGATGCTCCCGGCTTGTAGGCAGAAAGCACTTACATGTCCTTACATAGCCATGGACTTCATTGGACGATAAACACTCGCACACACACAGAATAACCGTAACGAGCTGTCACGGGGGGCAATTTTCACATCGAGAGGGTCTAGAATCTTTTAGCAATTTGATAGGAAAGTGGGCGAGGCGCAGGGCGTTTTTTGTCTATTCTTCCATGCACTCACCCGGCCTAGAGAGCTGGACGGATAGGTAGTAGTGAGTCTTCGGGAACCACACGCCCGCATCATGGCTCTCGAGTGTAGAGCTTTGGCCAGATTCGAAACCAACACGCACATAGACACGGGTACCAGTCTCACTTCAATCCCCATAGATAGCCCGCGCGGGATCTTCTGTGAACAGCAATGAAGAACGCTAGCACAGGATATGTGCAATATCCGCCCGCCAAACACCAGCCGGTCGGGACTACTTGTTATGGAGCCAAGTAGGATCGACACAGTGTATCCCTACGCAGGAATAATAGAAACCCCAACGACCGAACCCTTCATCAATAACTGACATTAACCATCACCCAAATAATCTCTGTGGGGGGTGGGGGGGGGCAAGACTGACCATCTGTACGCGGTATCCTCTACGAACCTGGGAGTGAAATATTCTCCCAGAGCCAAGTTCAATCAACTTTCGCAATACCAAAAAAGTTGGCCCACGAGGCAATTATTCAAAATATTCCACCATGTCGAACTTCCACTTCCAACAAGATCAATTCCCACCGAAGCCTCCTCAAGTCTCCAAGTTCGACCTAGTGCATTCTCGTTTCAATGACCACACCTCTCATCGATTATTCTCTGGCATAAGCCGGTCACCAAATACACGCCCACTCCGATATCTATACCCGACGGAGGAAGCAAAGCGTGCGCCACAAATATGGGAGACAGCTCTTTGGGATGGACGTGAGAGGGATCAGGACATGTTTACAATTTGATGCAAAGGAAGGGTAAAACTTTGATGGGCGTGAATCTTGGAATTTTGGCAAGAGATTTACGAATTAAGCTTTGATTGCGCCAAGTCTTCGCTTGCGAGAGTGCAGCTGACACTATAAACACAAGTCAACGATGGAAGGTGTCGTGGTCCGCCTTCCTGGTGATGATCTCTGGTATAGTTTGAGTAGCCTGGGCACCTACTTGACTTGGAAATGAGACTACTCAGGCCACATTTCACGCGGAGACATTCAATGATTGATGAAGGCGTGTCTGGATAACCCAAAATTTTTGAGACGTTCCCCTGGGTGGGTATTCACGGATGAGGGTTGACTTGGGGTGAAGAAAAAGCCGCCATAACTTTACAGTGGTTCTTGCAAATGAAATACGAGGCATGATTGCTCTTGTATATTGAGTCATCTGTTCTATACTCTATCTCTGAAAATGTGTCATAGCTAGATAGCTGCGTACGCAATCAAAATTTGATACAGAAAAAATGTCATCTCAGTACTCTAGATTTTCAAGACGAGCATGAAACTAAACGATTAGTTTTGAATGTTATCGGTGCTTCCATGACGCCGACACCTTTGGATTCTCCTATTCAGCTCCATATTTGCAAACTACATCCCTAGCCAATGAATATGAGAGTCCTCACGTCCATGTGGGTAAGTTTGTATAGCGTTTCCGTGCTAAAATCGCCATAAAGCCTACTGTTTTGCGATGCTCACTCAGGAACCATTCTTTTTTTCACTTGATGCATATGACTTGTTCTGAACAATGCTATTTCAATAGTTATTATATTATGAGCAATATATAAGAAAGTAGAGAACATGTATTTTTAGCAGATTCCTTCCAATCCCAAAGTTACCAATTAGCGCCGACTCCTTACTTCCGGGCGCCTGTGATCTGGTCAATTCCGACTCGCGCAAAAAGAGTCTGCCATGCATTGGATAATTGCCGAGCGAAAGAGCGTTGTCGCCATTATATGTGCCGAAATTCCGATTAACAGTGCGTCTTTCAAAATATGATTTACGCTAACGGAATAGATCTGCGTATTTTCCCAGGGCTGGCCCCTTACTTCCGCTAAACTCTTGATTTAAACCTTCTAGAGCATGGAAATGTTCGGCGTACATGAGTCCGCGCTTGTTTCGCTCTTCAACACGCCTCCATTCGCAATCAGGGCCGTCGACATCCACGAATTCCATTGCATCGCTTGAGGTTATCACTGACGGCGGACTAGTCATCGTATGCCATCCTCCTGGTCGCGGCGGAAGAAGATTCGAAGCTGCTAGAATTACCTCGGGATGTACAGTTAACCTTCCGATTTTGACAACATATTTGCTGATCGCACTTGCAAAGATTGCTCTTTCGTCAACATCTTCATCATCTTTTCCCTCACCCTTCCGCGTCTGGTAGCCTTTTCTTAACCAACTACCGTCCGTATGTATATACGAGCTAGGTTTAACGGTTCCACGCTTCACAAAGTGTGTGACAAAGTAGAGCCACTTACGATCCCAGCACAGCAGACGGCTCCACATCTCGTATGGTTCATAGATTCCTATCTCTCGCTTGAAATTGCAAGCTGTGGCCCCGAGGATAACGCTCCATCTGCCTTGAACAGGCTCGCCTTGGGGTGTGAGAACAAGCCTTTCTGTATTGTTATTTTTTGTCTTACGAATGCCGGGCTCAAGCAAAGCGCAGATGATGTGCGATCGAGTCACATCTAAGTCGGAAAAGTATGAGCTGTTTGACTTATGGAGATTATAGTCACATTCTAATAGCGGAGATCGCGACGCAGTGATGACAGGGAGAAATAGAGTAGAGGGGGCGAGGGCTGGAGGAACCTTGGGTTTATTAATGTAACAGTGCCGAAGAATAGCGCTCCACACGCGCAACTGAAAATAAGTTAGTTCGGCTTCCACTACAAAAAGGATCGGTAGCTATAACGCACATGCCATATAAATGGTAAATTCTTGAGGTTTGCGAAAATTAGAATGGCGGCCACCGCACGCGAATATCTTCCCTGACCGGAGAGAAGGCTTGCCAGAAGTTGAGGAACCTTAATATGAGATGCACCGACTGCTACTACTACTGACGAGATAACTGGCAGTGGTAAGAAGGGAAGACGACTTGTAAATGCCATTCTTAGAGAGTCAACGTGCTGAAAGAAGGAATGACCCAGACAAGATCGAATAGAGAGTAACCTAGAGATGGCGAACACATGAATTCTGACATACGGATCAGCTGCATTTATCTACGTAGATCTAGATTGTTGTTCAAATTACTAGAGCCTCTCCTTTCAACGTATGCTTTGGTAAAGGTTCGTAGCGCCATTTAGAAAATGTAGAACGAAATAAGATACTAGCATCTGAGTCTCTGGGACGATCCCTTCTTCATGGATGAGGGGAGATCATTGACATGAATGATAAAAGTCCTGGCGAGGGCCGTTGTCGACTCGTATAATGGGCCGAGAGGGGATCCATCTTTAATCCATAGAAATGTGATAGGTGGCAGCTGCAGGGCAGGATAAATTAGAAATCTAGACGTTACGCGGCTTTGGTGCAAGGTGGGGATCAACCGAGACCCGTTTCTTCCAGCTTTTACCTGGCGTTTAATTACGCCCCACTCCTGTCAGATCAACGGCACGCAAAAACCCTCGTCCGAGGGCCGAATTTTCCATCGATTCGGAGGACGCCTCTGAACCCCGTCATTCCCGTCAGAAATTGGAACGATAGAGAGAGAGATGAATGAAATCGGAGAGGTATCTCCGAATCAAACAATTATCTACATTGGATGCTTACTCATCCCTGGTTGACACATTGGGAAGTAATGTCCTCTCCTCGATGCTGTTCCACCTACGTAATGCCATTATACTTGACAGTAGGCTAGAATTATTTGTGCTATTCTTAATTACCAGCGCACAGGCTTTCTTGTAGAAATATATGGAACGACCAGCGATTTAATACAGCCACCATGGAGTGGGGGACGTTTAAGGTCTGAAAATCCAAGACGACACTTTGGACTCGCAAAGCCTTCCCCGGAAAGACATTTCTCCGGTATAGTGGACCTTACCCTTGCATCTAGCTGCATGATCTGCAATCACACCAATCAATGCCGCCTGGTACGCTGTACCCGTTATGACCAGACCCAAGAATACATAAGAAAGAGATGACAGAATACGACATGATTTGGGTAAGCCTTTGCCTGCGATTCTACTTTTTTGACACGAGGCACTACAGTGGTTGATGTATGCACAATAGACGGTTCCCCAGAAGTGCCAATATGAACAAGTTAGCAACATCACTGGGAACCGTGGAGACTGTATCATCGGTGAGTCATTGCTGGTTAGCACCACGAACAGCAAGCACATGGTCCAAATTTTTAGTCATGTGAAGTTAATCCATTATGTAATACAGGGCTGTACATCAGTTTGACACAATTCTGGAAGTATGTCAACGAGAGACGGAGCATTTAGCTAACCTAGCTCAGTGGTGAGGCTGTCATGTCGATGAACCCTCTACATTTGTGCTATGACCCAGAGTCAGCAAACAATTCGCATCGTCATTCACGACCAGTCCCATAACCAGCAAAATGTGAGGCTATATTTGACTCAATATAACAGAGTCATTAATAAAAGATTACCAAGCCATCCATGCTACCAACTAATTTGTTTTTATTTGTTTTTTATGCCCAAATTTTGTGTATTCACAACAATCTTAACGTATGGGAGCGCTCTAATGAATGTAGGCTAACTTCACTAATGACTGGAATAGATTGTGACCTTGACCTCGCAATGTGTCGTGTATACAACTAATGAAATGATGGATCCAAGAAGGTTATTTTTTTGGAAAAAATCCGAAATTACTATGCAATGTACACCAGCGACATAGTTTTTTTCCGACCATGCTAAATATATGACTCGAGCGAATCTAAACCCACAACTATCGAGGTTACCATTTACGCTTTCTGTGCTTTCATGTATTTCTACACACGCTACTAGATACAGCGGACGTTCTAGTCCGATGAATTGGCACAGGCCAATAATGATTGGCATCAAAAATAATAAATGAATTTGCCGCATTTCGGATGCTCTGAACAATCTCCGAACAACCTTGTTTCCCCTACTGACTCGATCAAACATCGTCCTATCCACTAAACCTGTGACAGGCGAAATATAACACGGGTAAACTTGAAGGGATTCACTAATGCAACCAAGTGCGCTTCGAATTAAATCACTTGGTAATTAGGTAGAAGCACCTTCACGGGAAACATTTCTTACAACTTACGGTGAGATGAGGATACCATTTATTCGTTCCCAAAGTCAGTAAATTGCATGAGCAGGCAGCCACATACGATTACAGAAAAATAATCGCAACAGCCAGCTGAGTCGCCGACACAAACTAAAATGGACCGTATAAATTTTCAATAAACGTGCCAAAGCGAGATGATTGTCAATTTCCACATCCAGGACCACTATTTTCCTACTGCGCACAGACAGGCCGCCTGTCGACGGCGGCGCACTTAGGCAAAGAATCTGACTAGCCTAGCTGCAGATCTCTTACCGACACTTGCAATTAGGCCCAAATTTCTGCTCCCGAGTCGACCAGAAGCATCTGAGGGCGAGGTCATGGGCCATGAATTGGCACCAGGCTGAACTTATCCGAACTAATCTCCAAACATATTGCTTGGCACGTGTTGCATGAGGTGAGAGAGGTTTTTTAGCTTATAGATTTCTCCGTTTGCAGCTTACGGAGGCAAGTACCGACAAGTCTTAGAACAGACACAGTTACAACTATTGATGGATATTTGCTGTTCGCAGGGTAAGTCTAAGAGTAGCAAGGAATTGTTTTTGCTGTTACTTTCCGTTCAGGGCGCTTGGTATCCGCCGTGTCACAGGCAAGAATCTAGACTACGTCGGGCTAAGTTCTTTTTATGGACATGTAATTGATCTTTCTTAGTCTATGACTACTTAGGACTCGTCGGACTTGTCCCGCAACAGGTCAAGGATATCTACGCCTCGAATAGATTTTGCTCGAGTATGTCACCTTGATAGCCCCATCACATGTCTGTATTTTATCTTACGGATGAGTCTACTTCATCCAGTATGTCTTCTCTCCCAACATAATACGAGGATCAGTAGAGGTGATAAGCTAGCTACAAAAATATCTTAAAACCACCGGGTACGAGTTGTGCTAACACAAACATAAGGACCAAGTTCAAAGACTTAACTTCCGTTTTGGAGCGTTCCAGGAGGCTGGCTAATCGGGCGCTGTAGACTTTTGTGTAGCTGAGAGTATCAGACTTTGCCCTCCTGGCCGCCTTCCAACACAATTCATCAATCGCGCCTTGGGTCAGATCGAAGGTTGTATTGAAATGCAAGGCAAGTCTTGACCGAGTGTGCACAAGTTAAAGCAGTATAGACCAATCTATTTGTGCCATCAAGGGGTGGCGGGTTATGACACAAACTCGTTAACATCGGAAGCCCATTTGACGTGTGTTAGGCTCGCTCTATGCTCTATAGAGTCAATGACAATGGCTGCATATTCAAGGGAGATATTGTTAAAAGGTGTTGAGTCGAAGTAGCCTACAGGACTGTCATTATTAATTCTTTTATTGACTTTTCTCAGTCTTTGACTATGTAGGACTTGTAGGACCTCTCTGCCTCCAGGCCAAGGATACCTATGCCAGTAGTATATCCCCTCCTATGCCTCCCATACAGCTCCCCTCAAACAGTACCACCCCTCACAAGTCCTCATTCGATCATACACTTAGAGGAGCCCTTTGCCTTTCATTATATTCCCTCTCCAGCCAACAAAACGATGGCTATTTGCGGGTGTATGGCAGCCGGGAAGCCTCATAACTCTTTCCCGAAGGTCGTGCTGAAAAGTCATGACAGAGTGCGATTGCTGTAAGGTAGCTTAGCTCAACTTTATCTTAGCGTCTGGGGTACTGGGTAGTGCCGTAGACTCTTTTTTTTTGTTTTTTTTTTGCATCAGATTTTAATTGCGTATGCAGCTATCTAGCTATGACACAATATCAAAGAAAAGTACAGAAAAGATGACTCAATTTACAAGTAGAGCACTCATGCCTCGGATTTCATTTGCAAGTACTACTGCGAAGTTATGGCGGCTTTTTCTTCACCCCAAGTCAACCCTCATCCGTGAATACCCACCCAGGGGAACGTCTCAAAAACCCTGGGTTATCCAGACATGCCTACGTCATCCACCGTATTTTCTCCGCGCGAAATGTGGTCTTAGGCGTCTCCTTCCCAAGTGGATTAGGTGCCCAGGCTACTCAAACTATACCGGAGAAAACCACCAGGAGGCGGACCACGACACCTTCCATCGTTTGCGTGTTTTTATAGTGTTCGCTGCACTCTCGCAAGCGAAGTCTTGGCGCGCACAAAGCTCAATTCGTAAAACTCTGCCAAAATTCAAAATTACACGCCCGTCGAGATTATATTCATCTTCAGCATCATCTTGTAAACTTGTCCCAATCCCTCTCACGTCCGTCTCAAAGAACTGCCTCCCAGATTTGTGCGCCACGCTTTGTTTCCTCCGTCGGGTATAAATATCGGCGTGGGCGTGTATTTGGCGGCTAGCTGAGGCCAGAGAATAGTTGATGAGAGGTGTGGTCATTGAAACAAGGATGTACTAAGTCGTACTTGTAAACTTGGTGAGACTTGGATAGGAATCGAACTCGCTGGGGGTGAAAATTTGACATGGCGGAGAATTTTGGATTATTGCCTCGTAGGTCAACTTGTCCGGTATTGCGAAATTTGACTGAACTTGGCTCTGGGAGAATTTTTCACTCCCAGCTTCGTAGAAGGCACCACGTACAGGTGTCAGTCTTGCCCTCCGTGCCGTAGACTCATATACAATAGAAGTCCCGGCAAATTTCCTGAAACCTTGATCTTGGCGCCCATAAACGCTCCAAAGCTAAAAGTCCCTAAAATGACAGTTCTAGTGTGCCAATTAGTGACCTCTCCCATTTTTCACTCTACTTCCCATCTGCCCGTCTTCCCTCAAGAGGTAGAGCCAAATTAGACCAGTAGTCCCTCATAAGCTGGACCCCATGCTTTTTAGACTAAGACTTATTTCCTCTTTGCAGATATACATAGCGTCGAAAACTTGATAGTGGGTGGTGACTGGCAATAAATGAGGCAAGTTCCCACTTCCAATCGGAGTAACTACTTGATCGATTGTTGAGGCGAGCTAGTTTGTGGTAAGATCGCGTTAAAGGACTCGCATGAGAATTACAAGACCGACACTGGTGACAAGTCGTCGGTTAAAGAAGTACCTGTATTTGATTTGGACTTCGATTCTGATACGATTTTTGGCTACCCCGAATATGCAGAGATTACCGAGCGATCACATCGGCACCACTGGAAGGTGAAGAATTCGGCTCTGCTGGCTATGTTCGCCGATACTGAAACCCAAGATCGTCAATAAATACTTCAATTTCCTTCTCTGCCATGGATTTCCGCTACGTACAGCCCCAGAAATTCTGGCTCGAGTGTTATTCCAGCAGCTTCATTTTTATGAGATGTCACGGGTTAACGATTGGATCGTGCATCACGGAAGTTACTAACCTCCAATCTTGAAGAGATTAGGTGGCTAATCTGTCCAGAATTTACGACGGAGACTAGTCAGGGCAGCATACCGGCGTATCTTCTCAACTCAAACTTATCAAACCTACATTTATCTACCTATTCAAAAAGGTAGAGAGCGCAGTTCCCATGTATTCCGGGTCTGGAAGCAGGACATTCCATAAGAGAGATGTATTCACAGCCTACAATATAAAATATTGGAGGGTTAAGACTGAATATCTTTCCGAGTTGTCCTCTACGAGCCTGAGAGCGAAAAACTCCCCCAGATATAAGATCAGTCAAATTTTGCTATACCTGAGAAGTTGGCCCACGAGGCAATGATTCAAGGCTTCCTATCCAAATAAATCTCCCACTCCCAACAAGATCGATTCCCATGAAAGCCTTATCAACTCTACAAGTACGACCTAGTACATCCTCTTTTCAGTGACCACACTTTTTGTCAAATCAGCTTCTGGCCTCCAAATGCACGCTCACAAGAATACGGGTATTAACTGGACGACGGAAAGCTTGGTGCACGAATTCGGGAGGCAGATATTTGAGACTAACAAGAGAGATTCAGGATAGATGGAGAGGATTATACCAAGGATGTATATGATCTGGAGAAAGATCACCTTTCCACTTCTAGGAGGGAGATTTTCACGTTGGAAAGTATTGTGCTCTCCACGACTTCGATTTCGAGGGTCTAGGCGACACTGGAAACACTTCAATAGCTGGATGGTTCAGTGGTACATTATCTGAGACGGTCTCCCAAGTAGAGCCTGCATAGCTTGGACAACTATCCCCCTCCAGATGGGACATGGCCCGTTCAAATCTGGCAAGACTCTATCACATTTCTTGAGATGCCCTTGGGCATGGGTGACAAAGGCATACTTAGATAATCAAAGTTCTAGAATTCACCTTCGTCGAGATCTCACAGGAGGTGGTCGATAGTTAGGTGAAATCGAACACACACCACAGTGGTATTTGCGAATGAAATCCAGGATAAGATTGTTTCTAATGTCAAAGGAGTTATACAATTTGTAAACAAGATACCACCATGTATTACAGCTAAAGAAGTGCATACACAATACATAACTAAAAACAACCCAATAATCTTCGGGCCGTGCGGCAAAATACTGCTGGGAAATGCAAACATGGGATTTCGGCTATATTGAGCTTAGGATTTATCATTGGCCGACTGAGCAAGAGAATGTGACCACGAGCCAATGAAAGGCGTTCAGTGAAGTCGTTGGACCAAAATATGTTCACAGCAAGATCTAAATGTTCAAGAGAATTTCCCATTTCAGTCCTTGGGACCCTCCTTCCAACAAGCTTCACAAGATGCACCAGAGGCTACGACGACTGGTTTCTGGCTAACCGGTAATTTCTATGCCGAAGATCCGAAGCAATGATCTCTACGCCATAAACTTCTTGCCATGGCCAGACTGGGTGTGACTCTTCAGGTCCAGCCGTTGGACTTTCTCACTCAGTCCTGCATGAGTAGAAATTCGGGTAACTTGAGCCACACAAGAGCTCTCGAATGCGACGACTATCTCTGCAGCCTCCAGCTCATGGTGTTCTCGCCCATAGCATTTGCCGGGAAAAGGGCCCGAGTAACGCTTCGGATACGGGGACTCTTCTCAACACCTGTCAGTGGTGTCCTCTATGAACCTCCAGCTCTCACTGCAGAGCCTACAGAATCGAGATTCAGTAACAAGTCCTCATTTCAATGAGGATTCCCAATCGCTTTCGCCGTCTGTATCGTCTTATCTCTTAACACATCCTACAACGACCATCATGGTGAGGCTAACTACGATGAGATCAGATGGTAGGGTCGAAGCCCCACTCATCGCCACCCCTTGATGGTGGAGGAGAAGGCATTCGATGGGTTTCTAGGGCATACCCAGCACCCGAAACGGCGATGATGGATTGGATAAAAATGGCCTCGACTGTTACAAAGAAGGGAGATATAGATGAATATGCGCACCTCATGCAGTCCCGGTGTCTAGGCCTCGCCTGGCTGGGGCTGCAGGATCTTTGAGACTTTTCCCGCGGACGCAGTTCCCACCACTACGGTTTTTACTTTTTTGGGTAGAAGGTTCCGTGGAAAGATGGCTAATCAACACGGGCAATATATCAATAATCTTTGAGATGACGGAAGAGGACAGGAGCACCGTACAAGGTGTGGCCTGGGCCAGAGAGGAGGCCAATGTGCTAGATGGTCCATGACTCAAGTAGTACAGTAAAATATGACAATGCTTCAATCAACTTGAGCCGCTCTGTTTTGATAGACGACCTGCTCACTCATCCACTGCTCTCAGTGGGGATCAGATAAACTAGTCATTGCCACAACGCATGACACGAAAGGGAACGAGGCGAGAAGTGTCGTTTCCCTGAGGAAATTTCTTATGTACTTGAATTTAGGGTTGAAGGATGGAGTCTCGATTTCGGAGTCGGAGTAGGTGGTGTCTTTTGAGTTATAATTTACCTTCTACTTTTTCCGTAGCAGGTCTCGCGGTTGGAATGAGTTGGGCCTGTAGGCAGTGATCGCCGCCGGCTCCACCAGTCTTGTACCGATGGTGGACCTAGAGCTTTAGCTTAGGACTTTAATAGAGCAAAAAAAATAAAAAAAAACTTGAGCCGCTCAAAGTGAGGCGTGTGCTGGAAGAAATGCAAAAAAGGTTTGGTCACTGTAGGGCTGCAAGTCTAAAGGTAAGCAGTACTACGACCTTGCCAAAGTGCACTGTAATAGCAGAAGAGAAAAGCTGTACCATGGAAGACGCAAGGCTAAGTTCTTGCTGGATAATATTGCAACGTGTGCAGCATTTCAGGTTCCGACGGTGCAGCTCTAGCCAGTATTCGCATATTTAGCTTAGTTGAAAGTTGTCAGTACATGGTGTATGTTCATTGCACCGATTGAGAACTTTGAAATCCCATTTCTTACTTATTGTGAACATTCTAGACCATGTACTCGATGGGGCAGTAGGAGCTTTACCGCCAAGTCGTCAAGGGTAAGCGTGCTATCTCCCATAACCCTAAAGTAACTCCAAATGAGACTCAAAGTTTTCATTGGTGTACTGGGAAAATTGAGAAAATTAATTTAGCAGATACATGCTACTATCGTAAAAGTTTCTAAAACACGCAAGCAGTAGTCTATTACTTTGCAAATAGGATAGAGACGCAGCATAACTGGCTCAGCGGATAAAATTTGTGGCTATCAACATACAAAACAAGCAAGTAATAATATAAGTGACACGAGTTTAAAGCTATGCCGGACCAATTATTATCTTGTGATGGCCATAATGCGAGAGGCTCTATTGTTTGTGATTATTGTTGATCCTAACAAGACTTGAGCACCCACGCTCGTTGTCTCGTATTGTATTCACTAGGAATGCTAGGTGTTTTCAGCAAGTTCCATAAAGGCGACCTTTAAATGTTTGCTTTAGACGTTTCATTCCCTTCATAGAAAATACAATTAAACAAAACATTCATCTCCCTGGCCTCTGGGCCCAAAAGAAGTATTTAAAATCACACGAAGAATAAGTATGGGGGTCTGAAAAGACGGGGATCAAAAGGAGAAGAGTTGAAGGACCGAGGACCTGGGTGCGCTAGTTGTTGATGGGAGGTGGTTAAAGAGGCCCATAAAACTGACGGACCGAACCACTAGTTGTTGAGAGGTCAGAAATAACCAGGCCAAAGTATCAAATACCAAGAGTGCATCAGAAGTTTGAGATAGCTTAACATCACAGCTCCTGGAATTAATACCTCAAGGTTCGCCTGCGACGATCTTCTGAGATTTTTCCTTAATTTTTGGATGTGATGAGAGGGGCGAGAGTAAATGACAAGGGAATTTCCAATTGTCTGTGATCTTTCAACTCCCGTATCATGAGCACTCATCTTCCAGTCACCCAGCTAAGTAGCTCTCATGTAACCAGAAAGCCCCATCAAGCTTTTAAAACTTTATCAAAGGATTCTCCTCTCACTGTGCCACCTGCCATGCTAGTCTTCACATTTTTCTTGAACACCTCTATTTGACCCCTTAGATCCTCGGCGGCTTCCTTGTTCAGAGGATCCGACGCATTAGGCTCAAGAAACAAAAACTAAGACATTATTAGTGACTAGAAAGGGCCTAAACAACCTCAACAGTTCTCCACCCTGGGCAGTACTGTTGGAAACCTACTTGTAACCCAACCAAGATACTTTGTAAATTTAGCACTGGTTTCCAGTCCTCGCGTAGGATATTGAGACAGATGTTTCCATCCAAGTCGATATTCGGGTGGTAGATCTTCTGTACACACTTCACTTTCGGCGCCTCGTGTGGGAAGTTTTGTGAAATAGCGAATGTGAAGCGAAAGTGGCCGCCCCTATACATGCCTTCATCTGGCTCTATGGAAAGATTGAAGTTTAGGGTATCATCAGGATCCGGAAACTCCGTATGCATTGTTGATGGAAGTGACAGTTCAGAGAGATCTGGTTAGTCGAGCAGATGGTAAGCACTCCCACGATGCTATATGCTGATAAGAGCAGACTATCTTCAAAAATACCTTTTTGCACGCGTAGCTGGGCAGCAGTGACTTTCTTCTTCCTTGAACCCGTGGCTACATCTGTATTGGCGTCCTTTTGCTGCTGTTGCTTCTGTAATGCTCAAGACCTCAGTTAGCCCACCATGTTTTCTACATAGAAGACATGCCTTGTCCTGACAATATCAGTATCCATGACCTACCATAGACCAAATTTTTAACATCTTGATTGATAGCTACCACGAGAGTATATCGAGATAGTAATGAGAACCGTTTGTTGTACGTTGGAATCGGTACTCCACTTCCCCTGTTTATCAGATGGAACTTGGGCTGATTCGGGCGCGGAGCCCTGTCTAATCATCGTTTCGTCACCATGGCATTTTTCCATCACTACAGTAGCCCCATCGCAAATATCGAGAAGGCCAATGTTTAACAACTGAGGTAGGTGCTATCTACAAAATACAGCAGAAGCTCTTCCCCCAGATTAAATTTATGAAGTTTCTTCTGGGCTGCTGGTCGAAAGGTGTCATTTTGGATCTTTTCATTTAAAGTCACGCGTTGGAAGTAGTTCTCGAGCACTTGAATGAAGAATGATACAACCACCTTCTAAGACTATTCTATCGTTATCTGAGCTTGCCTTCATCACCTGTTACTCCAACTCATAAATTATTCCTCTATCAAAGAATTTAATATAAATAAAACTGCTCAACGCCCTCTTGCCAATCCAGGAGGCATAACAAGCATACCATGAAGGCTTTGCATCACAAAGATAAACCGTTTGCTATTGGGGCGTATATTTTGAACAATTCTCTTGGGGAAACAGGAACAAGAATTTGATGATAAGTACAAGACTAGCGCCAGTTGATAGGAGGAATTAAGGCTCTACATACTATGAAGGCATAGAACAAGCGAAAATGAAGGATAGGACGTCAATTGAGGGTACTACTTCTAATGCAACTTTTGTTGATTCTATTTTTACACGTAAAGTGCTAGAAAGCGGGAGGTTTCGTATTGTATTGTGGAGTCACCCATCAGATTGAGATAACTAGAAGTTGATCTTGAACCTTGAGCTGCGCACCGCCACAAATGAAATATAGGACATCTAAATAGTAGCTTTCATCAATTCAATGAAGATAATTGGTACATAGTTAATAATAATTTCATGGTGGTAAGTGACCGAGGTACGTAATCTAATCAAAAATCGATGATAAAAGTATATTCAACGTCAGTTATCATCAGTTTCATAATCATGCAGCTTCTTTACGCCATCCTAAATTTCCAAAAAAGCTCCACGAGTCGCAGAATCTACAGAAGGTAGCGCATATTTCGTTTGAGGCCTCTCCAAGCGTGATTATGTCTAGCTAGTGGAGCACCACTTTCCATTAAATTTACCGCCTGATAAAGCAGCACATAATGCCTGACCGTCCCAAAAACCACATGCACCCAATGAAACGAACAAAGGATAAAATAGCCGTAGCGTACAAGAGTACGGTAAAAAATCTAGCTGTGCGTACGGATGCCTCGTTCTATGTATTGTTAATAAAGTCATAACATGGCAGGTATAGAGTACTTACGGCAAACCCAAAGCTATCAAAACTATCACTAGTGATTAAGACAGACAATAATGCATTCGAAAATATCCAGGATATAAGAAGTTTTGTTCGGAAGGATTTGTAAGAATCCTCGAGAGTTTTCTTTTCCATCTCAACTTCCGGCACAAATGGTTTGAGCGCACGCTTAACCGTCGCTTCGAACTGACTATCAATGTCTTCTTGGGGCCTATCAATCTCTTCAATGACAGCACCTTTGCCATCTTCTTTTTTAGTAGTAGCAGAAGGAAGTGCATCTGCCTTATCAGATCCCTTGGTGCCCCATGAGACATCGTGCCAGTTTGAAAATGCGTAAACCATAAGAACATTTATGTATGACGACATAAGAAGTAAGTACTGGGCGAACGAAGTAAACATGTGCCAAGGATCCAGATACATGAAAGAGGCGACGAAGTATAGACCAAAAGTGGCAAGTAAAGCAATTATTATTATGCCTCCTGAATCTCCTGAATTTCCAAAGAAACTTTGAAAGAATACGCCCACGTTCCCTGTATCTATTGATGCACCCGTAATACCACGTACTGCCAAGTACATAGATAATACAATCAAGTAAGCATTAATTAAGCCAAAAACCACGAATGACACTAGATAAGTGATTTTGGAACCTTTAGGTCTATTTCCTAGGGCCAGGATGAATTGGGTTAAAAGAAAAGCTAGATAGAGGTACTTTAGGATGGTGTTTATTATCGGGGTTGCCGTATCGCCGAAAGGCCAGGCATGGTGTTCAGAAGACGTGCTTGAAGCTGGTACAGGAGTTCCCACGAGATCCATAATGACAGTGGTTGTAAGCCAAAAGGAAGCCAACATGAACCAGGAGAGAAAGACAGAAAACATGTTATATAGAAGTTGGACGTGTAAGAAAAACATCCGCAAGATGTTGTGACCACTCTTGTACCTAGTCTTGTTAGCGTTACTTGTCAGGCCAGCGGATATCCTTCACTCACATTCTACCAAAATGCATGATAGAGTACATGCTAGCGGCAAAGGAACCGTTAAGCCATCTTCTTCGCTGTCCAATGAATTCTGCGGCTCCTTCAGGAACATCTGTCTCACCCTTGGCAGCTTTGATGTAGGTTAAATGCCATTTAGAGCCAGCCTTAGCAACAAGTTCAAAACATAAGATTCGATCTTCGGCTAAGAACATGTTTTTCTTGAAAATATTCATGCCCTCGATTCCTTTTTTGCCTAATTTTTTCGAAAGAGTATGATCGCCATGAAAATATTGTTCAAGAGGACGACCCATAATGGCTCGAAATCTATATGCTGAAAAAGCACCGGGTAGAACACTAACATATCCAAAAGAGCTTTCTAGTGGTTTGTCGAGAATGTTACTGATCTTATATTCGAAATTTTGTGCAGCAACAAGTGGGTTGAACAGTTTGCGTCCGCCCTTACCTAACATGGCATGGATTTCACCACAAGCTCCACCTAGATCTTTATCGTTGTAGAACCCTTCCCACAAAGAAAGCAGGGACTTGGTTCCTGGCTTTGTGCCAGCATCAAGGAGGATACAGACTTCTGGGTTAAGAAGGCGGCCAAAAGCGTTGAAAAGCCACCTGTGGGAATTGATTTTCTTGCTGTTCTTTTGTTTGAGACAGAACATCATTTGCACTGGAGGTAATGTATTTGCGTTATCATCGCTGGGTCGAATGAGCTGCTGGTTAGCTGTGACAGAGAGTTGGGTAGTATATTCAAATATGTGAGCAACGGTCTCCTTGCCGTCAACATCTTTCTTCATAACTCCATCCTGGTAAATACCAATGGTAGCCAGAACATCAAGAGTGTCTTTATCACAAGGGTCAATACCGTCAAAAACTAAACATACGACAATCTTCTGCCAGGCAGGTCCACCAACATTCCAGAAATCAGACTTCTTAAGATTTACAATATCTCGAATATTTTGCATGACTCCATGAAGTGTTCGTGCCGTTAAGTTTTTGTCTTCATTGTAATAGGTTATGGCAATGAGTAGTTCGGTGTGACGATTGTACATAGCGGGTCGTAGATTGTAGCCATTCTTGAGAGTAAATTCGTCTGGATCGCAGGTAGCAGCCGTATACCGCATAGTGGTGAACTCCTCGCTACCCCCTTCGAGGTCTTGAGTGTATTTTGCCTGTACGGCATTCTTGATTGCAGAGGGAACCGGATGATCGACGCTCAGAACAGTTCCTTGCACTAACTTTACCTTTCTAGTTGCAAATCGCTTTAATCCACCAGCCCCAGCTCTTGGGGCTTGTCTTTGTCGCCAGGCTTCGGTCGAGCTAGTTTCTGATCGTGGATAGGGAGAGGTTGAGCGACCATAGGGATTATCCTCTAACTGATGGCCATATGCTGGAGCAGCTCCATATTCGGAACTATATGGAAGAGGGGCCGGTGCAGGTACAGCATATGTCTCTGTGAGACTATATGTTGAGGACGGTCGGATGGGCGGTGTCCCAGTCCGAAGAGTGTTTGATTCGTAGGGACTTGGAGGAGGATTTCGATCGAGCAAGAGTGGCTGCTGACCATCTTCATCTTCCTGTGGAGGTCGGTGGTACTGATACCGAGAGTTAGGATTCTGATCTTAGTTGGTGGGGATAGGGAGAACTTGCAGCACCGGTGGGAGGTAGATCCTGCAGCCGATGCTCGTAGCCACCTCCGCCGCCTTGGTATCCGGCCATTGAAAATGATAATATCAGCTAAGAATATTATTTGAGGGGAATGAGAGAAAATAGGTTCAAAGGTTGGCGTTGATGCAGGTAGAATTTGGTACGGTGAAACGTCGCCTGATTTCGTCGGAATATTCGTAGCGCACAAGCAGCAAGCGACGTCACAGACCTTTGCGCAAAGTCGTATGCGACACAATGAGGCTAAAAGTTCCAGTGATCCGGTGTACAGACGATGAGTTGCACACACTCTGGACGAAAAGAGCGACTGCTTAGAGAATGGAATGAGTGTGATGGGGAAAGTCACCTTTGTTTATGCATTAATCACTGGTAATGTGCGTGCATCTGCCGCCTCCTCAGTATCAATGAATCAGCCTTGTTTCACGACGGGAAAATCATTAGTCTACTATGATCAGTTTGTGTCTAGTGTTATTATGGAATCTGCTAGGTGAATTGACTAGCCAGCAGCTATTGAGATGAGCTTGGATCACCGTCCCAGCATTGCTCTGAGTCTCTCCAATCAGCGTACCCTTCTGGTCTCACTTCACAAGTCTCATCTCGGAAACAGTGATGATAAGCTTCCTCATCTAATCGCAAGGGTTCCCAAGACGCATTAGGGATGACTGTATTTGCATAGATTCTCATGAGTAGTTGTTCCTTTGTCCCACGGTCTCGCCCGTAGACATTCAGAAACTACTACTGTACAATTTAACTAGCACTAAATATGAGAGCCATATCGAAGTGAGGGGATCGGCGTGAGCTTTGCATTCTGTCCCATTCCGACGCTAGATAAGCGCAGGACTAGCTAGCTCTACGCCTGTATTATTACCCTAGCCGGCCGATTTGCGGGTATAGGGACTACCCGCCCGGAGATGAGCTATTAAAGCAGTGCAAGGCTGGATTGACTTTATAGAGGCCTATGCAGCTTTTGTTCAAGAATTAATTCGCTTTGTCTAATGGCCCGCATGGCTCAGCATAAATTCATGCCTTACTTGTACAATTTTGGCCCAAATAATCACCATGAATTACCTTGGCCTGATTTGTGAACATTCATGACTATTCAGACATGCAGCCTTGCCGAAAATTAGCTAAAAAAACAACTATGGCTCTTCTGTCACAAATATGATTTCAGGCGCCTGGAAACTGTACTCTTGGCGTTTTTTGGGAGGTTTTGACCCAGGCCGCAGCATGATGAAAAGCCCCTGAGACGAGTTGAGTGTCAATACCAACGAGAATGGGAACATTATACAAGAAACCAAAGGGAATACAGGTTCTTGAATACAGCACATGACGCTGCAAAAAGAAAATGAGTGACTATGTAGACCAACCTCCTGCAAGCTGCGAGCAGCACAGAGGGGTAGACTAGTGTGCATAAAAATAGTCCCCCTTTTACTATTATTTGGTACAGTTATCGCTCTTATTCAATCATTGACTATACAGCATATGTAGAAACTTGCTGTCCACAGACCAGGGGTACTCATGCCTTGTGTACTATATCCTCTCCTATGCCTCCAGTACAGTCCCCATCCAGCAATATCGCCCACAATTCCCCCTCGATCATACGTCAAGAGAGGCATTCCTCTTTCAGCTTTCTTCCCTCTCCAATCAAAGGAAACATGGAAGTTTTTAGGTGTTTGACTGCATAAGAAATCATGACAAAGATCGAGAAAAGATCTGACGGAGATTAAGTGCTGTAGATTACTCTAGCCCAACTTCTTTGTGCCGTGTGAGATATCGAAGAATCCCGTGGACTCATTGACAGTAGAGGCTCACCTGGCTAGTATTGAATTAAAACTCAACTCTACAGACTACAGCGGAATCCGGAGGTTTGTGGGAAACAGTATTGAGAGGCGTCTAGTCTATTTTTCTCCTCCCTTTCACTTCTTTACAATACACAGTCAAGTCTCTAGGGGCCTTGTCAGCAGAAGTTGATTTTGACGCCCATTAGACGTTGGTAAAATTTCACAAACCTAGCTATGAACGGGTCGCCAAAATGGATGATTCTTGACTGGGAACGAGTCACACAGGCAACCTACTGAGACAAATGACATCAAGCTGGGTTACAAATTACAGTAGTCAAGTTATATTTTAGTACGTGCCAGTCTGGCTTTTATTAGATTAGATCCATAGCTAATGCTAAAAGACTACTTTGGGCCAAGGACCGGTAGAGACGGTGAGGGTTTCTGCATACAAAGCCATCTCATTATAATCATGTGAATATCTATAGAAAGCGCAGAAGTTAAAAAAACATAAAATCAAAATGTAGATCAAAAACTGAGATCAAAATTAGAAGAGTTTCCTTGTATGTCCGGATCCCTTTCGCATTACAGCTTCCAGGCGAATTTCCTTGATTTCCGCAGAGAGCAACAGATAAGCTCGCATATACGGCCCACTGTCAACCAGTTACATGCTCTGTATTGTTTAAGCCTTCGTAGACTTCATAGAGGGCCGCCCCACCCTCAAGCTTATTTTTCGGACTCTAGCACTACGAAACCTGATCCCTCCTCCTTTGAGACGTCCTGCGTAGAGGCGATAATAGCATCTTCCGCTTTTCTGACCGCAGCTATCGCGCAGGCCACTTCCGAGAACATCATCTGATTAACTTCACGAATCGCTGCGAGCTGCCCTTTGTTTGCCAGTCCGAACGTTCGGGGTCTAGCTAGGCACTTCTGAGAATCCGATCGGTGATGTCCTCAACAATTTCGACATCGAGTGAGGGCCTTGCACTCGGAAACCAGGTGCATCTTTGATCCGTATTTCTATCGAGCTAGAGCGCGTGAGAAAGCGCGGGTGGCATTGAAGCCAAGACAGCGTTTGCATTGTTTGACACGTTGGCGAGGTCGAAAGAGGTTCGCAGCTCCAGGGTCGTCGATAAGTTGGAATCTAGGTCGGAGTGTGAATTAGCGCGCAAAGAGCCCTCGCCAACCCTGGTAGGGTGCTCTAGGTTTACAAGCACCATGGGGATGAACAAGAAAAGGAATTGATTTGGTCACTCGCGTGACTTTGCCGGCAACTATCTGTGTAATCGTAGTGATGGCGCCTGCAAGAATTCGAATTATCACCGGGACGGTGGCAATTTACATGGCGACTAGATTTGATGCTGGTTCCAAATTGATCTTAGATTTCACCCGAAGTATGGAGGCATCCAGAAGTTTTTTCCGAGCAAGTTCGTTTTTTCTGTAAGAACAGAGCCAGTTTTGACCTGCCGGATCAACGTGCTACCGTTGGCTAGGGTGCCGAGAGCCTACGACACGGCTGATCGTATGCCAGATGGTGAAAAGATTCGGTGAGTATGGTATGGAGAGAGGCTTAGAAATAGTCGTCTATCAACTGTTGTCCTCGAATTAAACTCTTTGCTTTCGGGGCGGACGGTGCTGTCTTTTTGTTGTGGATTACCTGGAACTACGGCCTAGGCCGACTCGAGCTGCTCTATTCCAAGTGGTCTTTGGGGTTGGAGTTTGGGTTGTCGAAGGGTTTGGTAACATGGTTTCTTGAGCCCTCGGAGGAACAGGGTTGCCGGAGCGAGCGAGAAGAAGTGATGGTGTACTTGCCTATATTGTACCAACTGGCCAATGATACCTCGTAAGTACACTTTGATTCCGTCTACAAATCCTTTATTCTCAACCGCTGAGAGGGGCGACATTGCTGCTTCGACGCTGCTCATTTCACTGGAGCAAATCGTGAGGCGAGCTGTAATTTTCGCCGTCAGACGCTCTTCGACCTCCATCACCATATATAGCTCTGGCAAAAACAAACTATTGCTGTTGGAGGGGCTCTGCTACTTGAGGCTGGGTACTTTTTTTCCACCAGGTTTTAATTGCGTGTGCAGCTATCTAGCTATGCCATAATGTCAGAGAAGAAGTACATGATAGATGACTTAATTATAACTAGAGTACTCATGCCTCGGATTTCATTTGCGAGTACCACTGCAAAGTTATGGCGGCTTTTTCTTCACCCCAAGTCAACCCTCATACGTGAATAATCACCCCGGTGAACGTCTCAATAACCCTGGATTATCTAGACGTGCCTCCATAATCCATTCACTTGTCTCCGCGCGAAATGTGGCTTGAGGAGTCTCCTTTCCAAGTCAAGTAGGTGCCCAGGCTGCTCAAACTATGCCAGAGATCACCACCAGGAGGCAGATCAGGGCACCTTCAATCGTTGTCTTGTCTTTATAGTGTCAGCTGCACTCTCGCAAGCGAAGACTTAGCGCAATCAAAGCTTAATTCGTAAATCTCTTGCCAAAATTCCAAGATTCACGCCCATCGAAGTTTTACCCTTCCTTTGCATCACATTGTAAACTTGTCCTAATCTCTCTCACGTCCATCCCAAAGAATTGTCTCCTAGATTTGTGCGCCACGATCTTTGTCCTCCTACTGGTATTCGTATTGTCGTGAGCGTATATTTAAGGACCGGCTGGGGCCTGAGATTAATTGATGAAAGGTATAGTCAGTGGAATGAGGATGTACTTGGTCGTGCTTGTAAACTTTATGAAACTTAGGTATGAGTCGATGTCGTTGGGAGTGAAAAAATTGAAGTGGTGGAGTATTTTGAATCACTGCCTCGTGGGCCAACTTTTTTGGTATTTTGAAGGTTGATTGAGCTTGGCTCTGGGAGAATATTTTACTCCCAGGTTTGAAGGCACCGCGTACAGGTGTTTAGTCTTGCACTCCCAAGGCGGAGTATGTGCCAGTTGTTGGTGTGTATAATCGTTCACATGTAGATTGGCTTCGATTTGGTGTATCAAAAGCTTATGGAAAATATCAGCTAGTTCCAATCATAAGATGGCGGATCTTTGTCCCTAAATTACCGTAGATAAGCCCCAAGCTGTGTAGTTGGGCTAGTTTAATTTTAGTATTGCTGTTTATATGTTTCTGTCGTTTTGCATGGGTAAATGACTATCTCACAAATTTGTCTCCTCTTTGGCCCTGGTTACACCTTGCTCAGTGCTACCATCCTCTTTGGTTACGAAAAAGTGGTTATCATACAATGCCTGTGATAGATATCTTTTTGGCCTGATTTATACCCGCGGAATTCTGTTAAAGGAAAAGATAATCACTTATGGCAGAGCGGAGAAGTAAGGACTAATTATTTAGTTATTTAAAAAAGATAATCTAATCAAGATTATCAAAAAGTAGTAGCCGTTTATTCTATCAAACCATCCATAGAATCAAACAATAGTACACTATGTCTCCTCTCGTAATAGAAGTGGTGCTACGCTAGTACGTATCCACTCAAATCATAATGGATGGACCGAAGTGTAGTGTGAATAGTGAATGTAAGGATTGCTTTGGGAACTCATTACGTAATGAAGATGATAGTTACTAATAAGATTGTACTTCATTTCCAATTACACCACTTTTTCCACGAAATCTCCTACCCAAAAAAAGAAATAGAGCGTTAGCGACAGAAACTGTGTGCGTGGGAAAAGTATCAAAAAGGTTGCAGCCCTAGCTAGGCGAGATCTAAGCACCAGGATCACATAAGGTGCGCATACTCATCTATATGTCCCTTCTTTGTAGCATTCAAGGCCGACTTAATCCAATCCATCATCGCCGTATCGGGTACTTGGTGCGATCCGGAAACTCATCGGATGGCTTCTCCTCCATGATCAAGGGTTGTTGAAGTGTAGGGCATCGACCCCAACATCTGATCTGATCGTGGTCAGCTTCATGATAGTAATGATAGGGGGGCTATGTTGAGAGATAAAGACGATACAGACGGTAAAAGCGACTGGGAATCCTCATTGAAGTGGAGATTTTGTTACTCGATCTCGGCTATGTAAGTTTTAGAATGAGAACTGGAGATTTGTAGAGTACAACACCGATAGGTTGTCAGTTTCGTCCTCCGAAGCTGGGCTATGTGTGGATGATTCCCGTACAGAGACCGAATTTCATTCATCTATGCGCCCAAGCCCCCCCCGCACTCTCACCTCCTCCATCTTTCTCAGTCTTTCCACATTTCAGCGTCGTCCCCGATGAAAAATCTCACCGTTTTGTCTATCGACCGTCTTTTTTAAGGGGCACCTATATCCCTCCGCCAGGCTGGATGGTGCAGTGGTATAACATGCGGGCCATTCTCCCAAGTAGATTCTAGGTAGCTTGAACACGTACCCCATTCACGACAGGAGAGAGCTGGTTCAAGTCCAGTAAAATCCACACACCACTCTCTCCCGCGATGGTATTGTATTTGTGGGATGATGGAAGCACACTTGAATAGCCATAGGTTTTTAACGCTTCACCATATTGTGGGTATACACGGAAGAGTTTATATGCCGTAAAGGTTAACCTCGAGTGATATGTGCAAATGAAATGTGAGTGTTAGTGTTCTAAACGTGAAATCGAGTCATCCTACTGAAAGTACATATCTTCCGATAAAATCTGCATGGGCCTCAAAGCGCCAGATCAGGACAGTGGAATATTTTATTTATTTTATTCCCTTCTGCCAAGATATGATCACCGTCGTATCTTTTCCCCTCTTCTTCTCCTGTAAACTCGCTTCCTGGCCATTATCACTTCCTTGGACGGCTATGGACTAGGAGTAGCAAGATGTTTAATAACACTCGTCGTGCGCCTGGTTCTCAGTGAACAGAATAATTTTTGAAGGTGTCCGAAATAAAATCTACTTGGGAAAGTTATCTGGGCAGATTATGAATTCATGTGACCGCAATTCTGAACTTCAAGTTACTTTTGTATTTGCATTAAATAGACATGCTTATGCACAATACGATTGAAGAACTCATCTTTGCTCGAAAGAATTAGTGTTAGTTCGCTTGTTGAAGCATGATCTTCACATTCACGGCCTTCCATTCGAGAATCGAACATGAATGGTCAAGGGCTTTTAATTCTGGCCTATCAATAAGATCATCCCCGATTAATTTTACGATCATTGTACTGAATGTGAAATCTTAAGATGAGATTCTACACAGGATATGTCTGCCACTGCATGCTACTTGTTTCCAGTTAAAAATCCCCGCTCCCGTCGGTAGGGAACTTTGCTCAAGAATGTTCAGTCTTCATCCACAAGGTTTGCCTGATGGCTTGGTCTTTCATAAAACTATGGGCGACTCCTTCCAAAAGAGCTTTCTCGAAGACTGTTTGAAGATCGAGTGCGCAAGATCGAACGCCTACTATGAGAACGTCCAGGTTACGATCTGTTGATATAGTACATATTTCATGGCTTGGATTTGACAGAAGTTCAGAGTAGCCAAGCAGAGAGGAATGAGCTCTCTACATTCAAACAAGATAACTCGGTAGCCTACTGAACGAGCACATCTCTCATACAGATTAATCTCTATCAATATCGTCTCGGACTCGAGTGGTAGGGTGCTGTAGTCTGTAGAGTTGAGTTTTAATTCAATACTAGCCAGGTGAGCCTCTACTGTCAATGAGTCCACGGGATTCTTCGATATCTCACACGGCACAAAGAAGTTGGGCTAGAGTAATCTACAGCACTTAATCTCCGTCAGATCTTTTCTCGATCTTTGTCATGATTTCTTATGCAGTCAAACACCTAAAAACTTCCATGTTTCCTTTGATTGGAGAGGGAAGAAAGCTGAAAGAGGAATGCCTCTCTTGACGTATGATCGAGGGGGAATTGTGGGCGATATTGCTGGATGGGGACTGTACTGGAGGCATAGGAGAGGATATAGTACACAAGGCATGAGTACCCCTGGTCTGTGGACAGCAAGTTTCTACATATGATGTATAGTCATAGATTGAGGGATGACACTAGCAGAATAAAATATCTACCTATTCAGCTAATGCAGAGGCAGAGAAGCCGACGTGCTACATGTGGACCTGGCTCAGACTACCGTAACGAATCACGTTTATCAATGAAAACGCCTCAATTTCGTCATCCTTGCTTAAGCAATACTTCTGGTAATCACGCAACACTAAAAC
This sequence comes from Blumeria hordei DH14, assembly GCA_900239735.1. Taxonomy (NCBI): domain Eukaryota; kingdom Fungi; phylum Ascomycota; class Leotiomycetes; order Helotiales; family Erysiphaceae; genus Blumeria; species Blumeria hordei. The sequence goes on along the minus strand of OENG01000037.1, from coordinate 364,330 downwards.
TTTCACCACCCGAATCTTTACCCAACCATGCATCTATCAATCCCTGTTATTGCCAACTGCTTGTTCATATTTCTTTAGGACTGTGATTTGTTACACTGACTTTTAAATTTAGCTTTGCTAAATTAAAATCAGCATGATGAGCCGTCAAACTGATCTGACCTCTTTTTACATGTCAGTCGGTTTTGAATACAACTAGTTAATTAAGCTCGACTACAATACGTGAGTCACGCTATGGATAACAACAGTCGGAAATCTCCACGAAACAAAGAGTTCATCATTCTGTGACTCTTAATACGCTTTCATCAAGCTGCAGCGAGTCACGGAAACTAGTCGAAATTTATAGTGTATCCTTAGCTTCTTAGATTCAAGATTTCCACTACTACGCAGAAAAAATTATATTCTTTTGCCTGTTACAATGGCCTTTCATTAACAAATATTAACGATAAAAGAGAAAATGGTTAGCTGACTGCATTGTAAATTGTTGGAACGAGATGTTAGTCATGAAATACCGGGGAACTAGGGGCGCTGTCTGAAACAACTGATAGAAACGCAATATACTCAAATAACCTGGTGGTTATCCATTGACAGCATGACACGGCAGAAGACTATACAGCCTAGGACATCTTCTCTGGCTTGATCTGTGAGTCCCCTTCTTTGTTATTTCATTTCAAACGCTGACTGTTCCGCAAACACTCTCTTAAACAAGCCTAGTCGGGTCCGTTTGAGCTTTGTCAGTCCGAGAAAATACTGAGCTTCTGAGACTGAAGTTTTCCTTTCATCGTAGGATTCAATATCCAGGCCTACCGCTTCTGATAAATTTTGAGGCTTGGGTCAAGATATTCAAGAACTACGAGTAGGGGACCATGAGAAATGGTGAGTTTCAGGCTATCGTTAAGGCCAAGCACAGGGTATCCTGCATTGGTAGCATTCTCGCAGACCGTCGACTGATCGAGCATTTCGGTTTAATAGATGAAAGGGAATATCAGCGGAAATTTACGCGCCTGTTGTGGGTAGGGAGACAGATGCCAAAGCAGGCACGACCTTGGACTCTTTCGTACGAAAACCTTGAGAGGCCGGTGAGTGAGGCCGAGTAGGAATAAAAATTATCTGGATTGAATTTCCACATTACACGCGTCATTGTAATCTTCATGCCGCCCCGCATCCTGCCTCTCCACCCTTCTTAGGGAAAATCAGAACTGGCACGGTACCGTCACTGTATAGTAGACTCGACTTTAGCTCGGGCGGGGAGGTCGAAAGATCAGCAAAGCAGTTGTGGTTGCTACCCAGTGATTAGAATTTTTGATAACAATGGCTATAGCCACCATGATGAGGTTGTACGATATGCCCTGCGGCGTTTTCATGGTGGCAACGCGAACACCAAAGACTTATCTCCCGATAAGCTCATCGAGGCTGGGGCTTCGGGGTACAGAAACGCAAGATGAACTACTTCAGCTGCGTGCAAGTACTTGCGCACATGTATGTCCATGTCAACACGTTGAGCACGGATTAGATAGCGCAGCACACAGACATTGTACGATCCTTCGTTCAGCGAAGGGGCCACGGGAGACGCTATGGATGATGATACCCCCGCCCCCTTTCCTTGTGCTATAGCGTACCTGCTATAGTCCTGATCCGAGATGCTACTGTCAAGGGCACCATGGCGATTGTGACATTGTCTCCCTTCTTATCATCCTCTCACTCTCGTACACCCTCTCACCCTCTCGTGCCCTAAATCTTGCATAGCCTCAGCTCCGCCAGACGACCCACGCTGTGGCTGCCTGACCACCTCCCCTCAAACCAGGCTACAAGCAGGCATCTACAGCTTGCCTGGCTTTTGTATTCATTGGAATGACCGCCTGCCTTCCGAGACAGTAGTAATCTCAAGAAAACTAGCAAATTCACACCTTCAAAATCAGTCGCTGATCCATCGAGACAATCCCTACATTGTCAACCTCGTCTCCCACACCTGCTTACCAGCGTCCGAGCTTCTTAATCGATATCCCCACTCACCCCCGCCCGACTAGGAGTATTCCTCAGCAACACCCACTGTTCAGCTCAACGTGAATTCCCGTCCTTCCGCCAGAATTTGACATTAGCAAAGCGAAATCGCCGCCACGAAGACTAGGAATTCCAACACCAAAACTTCCAGTTAACACTGCTCGAGCTCGCCCGCAATATCTATCAATATGGCAGCAAAGATGGTGCTCTACAAGCTGGTGGTTCTGGGCGACGGAGGGGTTGGAAAAACTGCCCTGACGATTCAGCTAACTCTACAACACTTCGTCGAGACTGTAAGCTATACATTCCCTCTCTCAGCCTCTGTACGGCCTAGATTGTTAATGAGCGCTGGTCACAGTATGATCCTACGATAGAAGATTCCTACAGAAAACAAGTCGTAATAGATGGGCAATCCTGTATGCTTGAAGTTCTTGATACTGCCGGACAGGAAGAATATACGGCGCTGCGAGATCAGTGGATCCGTGATGGTGAAGGCTTTGTCTTAGTATATTCCATCTCTTCTCGATCATCCTTTACACGCATCAATCGCTTCCACAATCAAATCCAAAGAGTCAAAGAGTCATCATCGTCCTCATCATCACCTTCTTACCTTGGATCACCCCTCAGCACTATGAATGCGGACATGCCCGTGCCAATAATGCTGGTTGGGAATAAATCTGATCGAGTCACAGAACGTGAAGTTAGCACTCAAGAAGGTTACGCTTTAGCACGCGAACTGGGCTGTGAATTCGTCGAAGCAAGCGCTAAAAACTGTATCAATGTTGAAAAGGCCTTTTACGATGTTGTTCGCCAGCTACGAAGACAACGTCTTCAGACGTCAGCTCGAACAAATGCCGGCGGAAAAGCCAAGACAGGGGCAAGTGAAGACAGAGGTGCAGTGCGAGACGAAGGAAAGAGCTACAGAAGCAAAAGGAGAAAATGGCTGTGCACCATCTTATAGGATGCACATGGCATGGCATACGTTTCCCTGATCTTGGGGATGCGGGACGTCGACTTATTGCGCGCGCGCATACAGACACTCGCATCCCGGCGAAAATAAGCCTGGAGTAATGATCCCATGAAGACTGAATTCCGCCCGCAGCCCAAGATTTGCCTCGAGAGTGGAAACAGTCACGTAAAGGTAACCCAGTTACACTGACAACACGCTAGATTATTCGTCAGTCTACATGTTGTGGTCTTTTATACCATCTCACCTTCCTTTCGAACATAATTAAAAACAGGCACCAGGTATCTAGCCAACACTATGGTCGATGCACTGAAAGGGGAATTCTACTCGCATACGAGTGGCGAAAGGCAAATGAGCGTGTCTGAGCTTACTGGGGAGAAGAAATTTGGCGTTTGGGACTACGGGGTTATTTTTTCGCGGGTTACTTCGGTTTACAACGAAGAGGCTTTTTGGAGATGTGGTAGTGGAAAGTTAGAAACACATGTACCTGTATTTTCTCTTGATATCGCTGGTTGTATTGAGGGAGCCCGATAAATTCTCGCGAAGAATTCTTGCTTGGTTGAATCGGAAGCAGGATTTCTTTGAAGATGTTGCCGAATAGTGATGGGGGGCGTGCTATTAGGATATAATTCGACGCTTCTAGTACAGCTTCCCTAAGAGAAGGCTTCAGAGACAGGAGAATTTTGTTCCGACGCGAGAAGTGAAGAGCATCTAGAATGGAATATTACAGGCACAGATTCTTGCACCATACGTTTCCGTATCTAGTCAGATTACTGTCTACAGGCAGCTCGCAGTCGCCGAGATGAGATCCCTCCACACTCGGAATAATGGCCACTGCCGAACTTACTGCAGAGTGCCTGCGACACGGGATGATTATTTAATAGTCGCCTAGGCGGCTGTCCTTGTCGACGCAGAAAGGCTATACCCCTACAGACCAGGGTCAGTAGTAGGGGAGTAGCGAGTGTCGGATAGGCCCGTCATGGCTGTCCTGCCTCAGGTCTCCACTTTAATAATTTCGAGTTCAAAGTTGGACGGGATCTGATGCCAGGCCAGAAAGAGGCGCCGACGCCCACAGATGTCCACCATGCAGAGGCCCGCGGGCCCGACCGGCAGTTGAATCCTCCGCGGTCCATGGCGCTCTACTCCCGCACGATGGGCGTCGCGGCCGGGGGGATGACGCGGGGAAGAAGTGCCGGCAGTGCTGGGCGAGCAAGCCTCGTGGCTGGGTGTGGGTGCCAACACGCATGGGGTGGCCAGGCGAGGCGCGGGGCAGGATTCACAGAGGAAGGGTTGAGGCCACTAGCTTCGCCCAGCCCCTTTTCCGCGGCTTCCGTCGCTGCCAGGAATCGTAGGTCATCATGGTCATTGACGGGCCGGAAAGGGAAGATGCTGGCTGCCGGTCAACTCCCGTAGGAGGGCCGTTGCACTTCGGACCTAGGCGATCGACTGTAGAGCGGCGGGCAGCGCCACGGAGGGCATTGGCGTTCCGGGCTCCGACCGCCGCCGTGTTCGTGTTCCCGAGAGAGGCAGCCGGGGAGTGGGGCGCATGACAAGCTCGCCCTAATTCTCGCCGCCAAGTTGAGCCGCCGGCGGTGCCGTGTCACGTCTGACGAGCGCCCTCCGACGCGTCTAGACCGCGCGCGCTGCAGGGCAGGGTGGCGGCACCTCGCTCGCGCAAAAGGCCCCAGACCCCTGACAACCTGAGGCTCACAACATTTTGGGTGACGCAATGCGCGAGGTTGGCGGCTGGTCTCCGATCAGAATCATCGGCACACAGGGTTTGACGCTGTACCATGTAGCCGGCCACGCGCAGGCCTCTCGTACGCAGATACATGCCGCCGCCCATCGCAGCCGGGCATGGCATCCGGACCGCGGTAAAGACCTAGCCTCTGAGCGCTTAGGCCGGCGCCTGCGTGAAGCGCCAAGACTGACAAAACGGCTCGGCTCACCTCGATGCCTAAACTGAGCCGGCGGCACTAATGCCGAGATGCTCGCCCTGTCTAGCAACTATCAAGGTTTGCTGATCTCACCCCGGCCGTCGCCTGAGCGCAGGCTCGAAGCTATTTAAAGCAGAGCTACTGTGACTGCCTGTCGCCCTTTAATCAGGTTAAGCGTGACATTGATCGGCTTAAGCGACCACGTGTAGACTCGGACCCCGTCCAAGCTCGTCACGCACGAGGGCTGAAGAGAAGACTAGACGCCCCATACGGCCTTGCACGCTAACCAAACCAGGTTTCGCCGGCCTCCTCACGTCGCGTCTTGAAAGCTCGGTCACCCTCATTTCGCGTCATCGCAAGCATTATGCAGGGCCTTGGATATCAGCAGCAGCCCACTATTCCTCTGGACGTCAAAAAGTTAGACACAAATCGTTACATGAACTGAAGAACTCATGACTATCAAACCTTTCAGCTCCTCGCTCCTCCCATAGCCGTATGCTATTCATGAGCACGACTAGAACATCCTCTTTCAACGAGTCAGCGCCTTGTATTACAATCAGCCTCCAGTTGGCATCAAATCAGACGCCTACAATCCCATGAATAACCGACAGTGGACTCGACCCGCGACGTAAAAGTTCTATGGGGCTAACTTTTGAGCTGAAGGTTTACACGGTCTCGCGAGGGGCGGAGACTCGATAGTGGAAAGGTATCTATGATGTCGAAGAGGATTGTGTGCGCTACGACTTCGTTTGTGAGGGGCAGATAATGCTCTAGAAAAATTCAAGGATATCGTCGTATCCTAATTTCTCAAAGCAGCCCGCTCAACTTCAGTCACGTTGGCCTAGACACCAACTCGACTAGACTCGAAATCACCAAAAACCACATGTTTCGGGACTTCAATGATAGATAAGATGTTGGTAGATTGGGATTCGGCCCTTCCTAAATACTGAGCTTTGCAGTGAAAGTGTAGAGCGCATGGTTTTATAAATTCAACTACCGCTTTAAGATACGCGCCATGGAGTACTTAGAAGCCAATCTTTTGTGCGTGCCTTGCTTACATGTGTTTAAGGGGGAATTCTACAGAGAAGTTCAAGCTGTTAAGCTTTGGCTTAATATCGCCAAGTGAAGCGAATTGGTGGATTGAAGAGTCTGAAAACTGTACTGGACAGTTAATAATACCCGCTTGGCATCAGGGAGCTATATGATTTGTGTCATAGCTAGATAGCTGCATACGCAATTAGAATCTGATGCAGAAGAAAAAGAACTACAGAATCTAACTAATACGACCCAGCGATCTCACCAGTAAAATCTGGATAGCTTAGACATATCCCACTCGGAGCAGGAGTTAGTTGGTTCGAGTTCGACACAACATAACCAAATCTCTCGCAGCTCTGTTGTGCATATATGACAAAGGCATGCTCGAAGGATCAAAGAATTAGAATTTCTTTTTGGTGGGTATTCACGCAGGAGCGTCGACTGCTTGTGTAGGAAAACATACCTCATAGAAGTATTTGTGAATGAAATCCAGAGTTTGAGTGTCCAAAGTCAAGAGTCATCCAACATGTATACATAGCACCAATCATGTGTCATAGTTAGATATCTATTTACACAACTGTTATGATCAGGCCCACATTTAGATCACACAACTTGAAATGGCTAGTATTAAGCAAGTGTTACCGACAGGACAAGTGATCCTGTGTCAATGATCAGTCATCAGCAGACAGCATTGACAACATCAGTATCCTAGCTATATATGATAATATGATGCAGGCATATTTTATGATATCATCTTTGAATGGTTGGATGTTGCTAATGCCGATGGTAGATTTCGTGTGCATTCTATGTATATGAACACTCGCTGTGGGACCTCTGCACCTTTTCAACCTTTCCCTCTTATTTTAATAGTCATCAATATAGCGCACCTAAATTCTACATCCGTCTTCTTCGCGTTAGACTTAAAACGCTATCCTATATCCACTGGAATTGACTGTCGCATCCATTGCAACAATAAATGATTTAAATAAAAATAACCTTGAAGTGAAATACTATCCCCGAGCCAAGATTATCCCCGAGCCAAGATTCAGTCACGACAAAGGATGTATTCCACAGTTTTCGTCGAGATGACAATCGGGAGGAGTGTTGATGGCAAGTCTTTGGTCCAAAGTACGACCTGCAGAGACTTCACGACTGCACAACTAAACTAATACAAACATTTAAACTCCACCAACGAATCGTAAAAAGGTTAAAACCTGTCTGATGTTAGTATTAAAACAACTGACATCCTTCAACATCTCTAATCTTAATGGATGACCTTTCCCAGCTAATTCTTATTGCGACCCACTCTACAATCATCTCACCACTGACCGATGCACTCCAAAATTGAAGAGTCATATTTGGCATCTATAATTCAAGTGGGTATTAATCCCATCACAACTGTCGCGCGATGTGAAGGCACGGTCAATGTGTCGACCTTATATTAGTCCAACTTTAGCCAAGGGCATCAACAATTCGACCTGCGACGAATCGTCACTGACAAAATACGTACAGCATTTCGCCGGCATATCAACTAGAGAACTCGACCAAGGGTTAGTAATCGGTGCCTCGGACTTAGAACCATATCCGGCCTCCGCGGTAAGAGGTACGGCAGCGACGGGGCAATGCCAGAGGGGCAGATAGTCTATAAAGTTTCCGAGATAAAGATAAGAATTGAAAGATTGAGGATCAGTTACAATGAATGAACAAAGGAAAAACTGGGAAGGCCTCGGTGGACGACTGGATGAGCTCTTCAATGGAGAGAACGACTTCTCGACGAAACGAGGAGATGCAAGGGAGGGCAAGACTGACACCTGTACGTGGTGCCCTCTACGAACCTGGGAGTGAAATATTCTCCCAGAGCCAAGTTCAGTCAAATTTCGCAATACCGAACAAGTTGGCCCATGAGGCAATGATTCAAGACTCTCCACCTAATCAAATTTCCACACCTGACGAGATCAATCACCACCAATACTTCATCAAGTTTGCAGGTACGACTTAGTACATCCTCATTTCAATGATCACACCTCTCGTCGACTTTCTCTGGCCTTAATTTACCACCACGTATACGCCCACGCCGATATTTACACCCGACGGAGGAAGCAAAGCGTGGCGCACAAACCTGGGAGACAGTTCTTTGGGATGGGCGTGAGAGGGATTAGGACAAGTTCACAAGATGATGCAGAGGATGGAAACAACCTCGACGGGCGTGGATTTTATAATTTTGACGAGTTTTCGAATTGATCTTTGTGCGTGCGCCAAGACTTCGGTTGTGAGAGTGCGGGCGACACTATAAACACCGCCATGGTTGGATGGTGCGGTGGTACATCATCTTGGCCGGTTTCTCAAGTAAGGTCTGGATAGCTAGGACACATATCCCACCCGAGACAGGAGACCGCTGGTTCGAATCCGGCAAAACTTAACTACATTTCCCGCGGCGCTGGTATGCATGGATGATAAAGGCATGCTTGGATAATCAAAGGTTTTAAATTTCCCTTTGGTGGGTACTTACGGAGGAGGGTCGACTGTTTGTGTAAGCGAACATACCTCATAGTGGTATTTGCAAATGAAATCCAGAGTATGAGTGTCTCTAACGTCAAAAGAGTCATCCTACATGTATATATAGTACCGGTCATGTGTCATAGCTTAATAGCTGCATACACATTAAATGATTTAAAAAAAAAAAAAAAAGAGGAGATGCAAGGATAAGGTATGACTGGGATTGAAAAGAAAGGAAAAAATTGGAGATTGGGAGGGTAGCAAGGGTTCAGGTGGCTGTCAAAGACGAATTCTTCACTTTCCAGTGGTGCCGGTGTAATCGCTCACTATGCTCTCCATATCTAGGATGGCCAAGAAGAATCGAAGTCGAAGGCAAACACAGAACATCTATAATCGACGACTTCTCATCAATGTCGGGCTTGTCATTCCCACGAGAGTCCTCTGCCGTAACCTCCACACACCGCCTCGCTCCAACGACCGATAAACATGTCGCTCCAATTGCAAGCAGGAGCTGGCCTCATTAGTTACCGACCATCACCCACTACAAATTTACGACGCTACGCATATCCGCAAGGGGGAAATCAAGTCATGATGGACAAAGTTGGGGTCTTGGTTAATGGGGGACTGTTGCTTTAATGGTGATATCAATCTTGAGAAAGGACAGGCGACTGGGGCGTAGAAATATATAAGGAAGAGACCTCCTGTAGGATTAGTAGGTCTGAAATTTGAGATGTTTTCGACCTTGGAACTTTTGTGGGCGTCAAGACCGAGATTTCGGCTAATTAGCCAGAAGGACTTCTTTTGTCGATGAGTCAACGGCACTACCTATAGCCCTGGATGGCACAAAGAAGTTGGACTAAGCAACTATACTGCAATCACCCTCTGTCAAGACTTTCCTGATATTTCAGCACGACCTTCGGGAAGGAGACTAGAAAGGCAGAGGGTGAATTTCCCGAAGTACCCACAAGTCTGCAGCGCCCAGCTGGCCGGCCTCTTCGAACGCTTCAGAAGGGTCACTATGTCTTCGGACTTAGTTCTAATGTAGGTAATAGGAGAACTCCGCACCCAGTGGGCCTTTGTGATTTAAAATCCTCAAAACTCATAGCATATTTGTAATCCTTCAAACAGTTATTTAATGTCCTTTGTGTGTCACCATACATCAGGATGTGTCCAAATACTTGAGTAAAGTTTCCTCTCCCATTTTTGTTCGAAATAGTATCGGAAGTATTCTTAGCAATATATCCTTACGATAGTTTTTCCTATGGTATTTGAATTTCGGACAATTCAGCAACAGGTGCTGTAAATTTTGCTCTTCCCTCCCACACTTTTTCAGTAGGGGCTCTATTCGGCTCCCGCTAAATTCAATTCATCATCAGATCAATTTTTAATTTTGAAGCTCAGCTATGCCGCTCCATTCTTCCGCAGAGACTGGCCCTTGGCCCCCTCCCAGCCGCAATTTTGACGCGTCTTTACGTCGAAATGATCCTCAACAGGATGCAACAGTAACTACTATCAATATCACCCTTAATTGGGCTGGATGGTGCAGTGGTATAACATGCGGGCCATTCTCTCAAGTAGATTCTAGGTAGCTTGAACACGTACCCCATTCACGACAGGAGAGAGCTGGTTCGAGTCCAGTAAAATCCACACACCACTCTCTCCCGCGATGGTATTGTATTTGTGGGATGATGGAAGCACACTTGAATAGCCATAGGTTTTTAACGCTTCACCATATTGTGGGTATACACGGAAGAGTTTATATGCCGTAAGGGTTAACCTCGAGTGGTATGTGCAAATGAAATGTGAGTGTTAGTGTTCTAAACGTGAAATCGAGTCATCCTACTGAAAGTACATATCTTCCGATAAAACCTGCATGGGCCTCAAAGCGCCAGATCAGGAAAATTGAACAATTTGTTTATCATCTCAAATTTAAGAGCTGATCCGCGAAGTGGGCGTTCGAGGCTCACCCCAAAATATAACAAAATCAGCGGACATTGCCTAGACCAACTTCTCGCCGAACAGGCGAGCATATTTCAGATGCGCCTTGTAGAAGCAGAGTTCATCCTCAGCAGGTCTTGAAACCTGCTGGATTAAATTACAGACGAGAAACTTCGAAAGCTTGTTGAATAGGACATCATAGCTCTACAGGGAAAAATTATGGAAATCATGAGGGGCTAATCAGACCCAAGAAAAGCGTACCGCGAGTGTCTCACATCCAGTGCGTATTCTCGCAAAAAAACACAAGACCAGTAACAGTAAACCCGCCGACTGTATACCCAACGCCAAGCCCCAACCAGGGCATAGGCCAAACTGCTCAAAGATCTTGGGCCGATGTAGTCCGAATAAAGACAAAGCCGGAAGAAATAGCAGCAATAACAACATCTGGTCTGAAGCCTAGATTGATGGGACATGCTCCAACACCGAAGCTCAAGGCATCGATTAACAAGCCCGACAGAACTGATGAGCACAAATTATTGCGACTCAGACCTGATCATCCGTGGAGACACATGTCTCCTTACTTCATAAAAGTTAGCCTAGCAAAAAAGCTACGCTTGGCTAACTGAGCTATAAAACATGTCACTGTGTTCAACTCGGGACTTGAATTCCAGGCAGAAGGTGGAGGCACTAGAAGTGCATTCTTCTCAAAAGCTACAAGTATAGGAAGCTCGGGAATAAAACTCGAGGTGGCATCCAATTGGATCTCAGTGCTCGCACTTTATATTCTTGATAAACTTTAAATTCTAGAAGGGCCAACACTAGTTAAGCCAGATATGCTGATGGAAGAGGTGACCCTTAAGGCGGGTGTGCGACCAATTTCTGCCCGTGCTTTTGCACCTGGACGGGAAAAGCTTGGGGACAGACCGTTGGAGGAGAGTTGGCGCCTACATGAAATCCAGGGCAAGTTGAAAATTGCGCAATGCAACCGATTCTAGGGTCACCACCTAACTAAGATATGTTCACGAGAAGATCGATGCTCACTCTGTGACTCATCTGAGCACAGGACATCCGAGTGGAAACAGGTCTTGCCAAAGCAAATCAATTACCAGAAACCACACGCTGCAACCGAACTTGACTGTGTGGCAAGGCCAACGCGGGTTGGGAAAAAGATGGTGCAACGCATAAGAGACCAGTTGTCGGTCATTCACGAGCAAGGTCACAAGGCTAGGATTATTTCGATCTGTGAACAAGAATTTAAGCATAAAAACTCTGGGGTAATTGCTAAAAGTAACTCTGCCTGCTTTTCTGAATATCCGTAAGGTACCACAACTGCTCAGACTTCTGCACTTTAGCAGCAACAATCACGTTTCTTTTTGTTAATTTGGGCGAGGGAGACCCCTCGATGGACGTCATCCTATGATCTACTTGGGATTCAGGAAAAGATGTCCTAATGTGACGGGCTTTGCCCGGACTGAGACTGGTCACCAGGACCACTACGTCTCCGAAGTTGTACGTACCAGATGGGGAGTATGCTACAAGAGAAGAGTTGTGCCTGGGAGAAAGGATGATTTTCAGGGGGCCAATGGAGGAAGTTAAGGCTAGTCTACGCAGAGCTTATAATGGATGGGAGAGTACGTGGTAGATTGTCTTCCCAAGGAAGAAGTTATTAATTCCCAACGAGTTATTGTCTTTCAAGTACATCTGAATTCATTAAACCATTACACCTAATAGTACAAGAGCCCTAGGCAGTACTCAAAGAAGGCGCCTAGATAACGAAATCCTACGCAGGCTACGTGAAACACATACTCATCAACTGTAGCACAATCTCAGCGAGACTTCACTCTCTGATTTTTACTAGAGCAGGTAAAAAGTGCCATCTTTAGGAAACCTGCGAAATATCACTCGACTTCACCGAAGTTATGGAAGAAGTAGTTACTTTCTTCTCGTTGTACCGAGGTCCAGGAGCAAATATTTTATCACAGCTTGCATAGGATTTGTCCGGAACCACAGTAATCCGTGTAGACCTTAACGCTATACACCCCGATTGGCAACCAATGGCAACTAGGTTTGACGGAGAAGGCCAAATTCTCGCAGACTGGATGCATGAGCATGATATGGACTCGTTTTCAAGACCAGCCGTGTCGAATTATGATCTTTGAAACATGCTCGTTCTTTTCTAGCTCAACGTTGGAGCTCTCGCAGATGAATTGATAGAAATTAACTTGATACCAGACCATCGCGCACTTGCCGGTAATTTTCCACGTCCAAGCTCTAAAGGTTCGTCCACCACGAAAGTCATCCAGCCGGTCCGGGTGAATGATAAAGCGCTCGACGACTTTGCCAAAGTTTTGAAGGGTTGTGGTGACGCTACAGGTCAACAGCTTATTTCCTTGACATGCGATGTAGATGATCCTGCTAATGTCTTGATCCGGACCTCAAGCGACGTAATTAGAGCTGCCGGCCGACGTGATCGTATGAAGAAGAGTAGGACGGTCCCTTGGTAGACCAAAGAGTGCTGCGTGGCGAAACGTAAATATAGGATCTTCAGAGACGATGAGAGCTGGAAAGCTTTCCGACGGATTGTAAAGAGTGTGAAGCGCCAATACCGGCGTCAAAAGTTGTTCTCTATCCTATGTCTATCTTAATTAATATACACTAATAAGCGATCACCTGATCCAATAACCAATATTAATTTGTATGTTTCAAGACTGGAGCAATTTTCCTTTCTGCCAACATAGTCATCGACGCAAAATTATCGGAGGAGACCAAACTTGTGTTACAGAGTATGATTGTTCTATGACGAAATCAAAGCCTGCGAGTAGAGATGGGAGAGATCCTGGTCCGTGAAAGCTTTGGAGTGGTTAAGATGAAGGACTCAAGGTTACATGGGCATCACCCAAAAGGTTGGCAGAGGCAGTCAATTCTTCAAATTCCTTATAACTTTCCAAGGTGCTGAGCAGTGACCAGGCTTTATTTTAAATTATCTGAGCTCTTTTAGGGTTCTGGCTTGTCGGGTATTCTCTGCAGACTGAGCTAACCGGCACTTAGCCATACAATCTAGTGTTGTGTACGGGCACGACGTTAAGTAATCAAAAACAAAAAGAAACCCCCTCTCAAAACACCAAATGGTTTTTTAGCAGAGCCAAGTCAACGAGCTCATCTTTTGAGAGACTTACCTCTCAGTCGTTTTACTAGTGAAAATAATATTGAAGATGAAGCCCCTAAATCAAAAAGGCTTAGCCTACCACGGGTCACTAGCTTCGCCGATGAATAGGCCAGATAGGTTACAGCCACATACCAAAATAAAGCCCTCGAAGCCGATGGAATCACTATGCGAGTTCTCAGGGTATCATGGCTGTCAACCAGCCACATACTGAGGGCACTTTATGAGGGCTCGCTAAGATCAAACCACTTCCAAAAGGATTTCAAGTCAGCTGAAGTTATACCTTTTCCAAACTCCAGTCGCGATCTGAGCACGTCTAATGGCTATTGACCTGTAGCTTTACTCTCCTTCAGAAAATGTCTCGAGAGGATCATCGCCAAACGAAAAGCATACGCCTATCTTTCAGAGGTATTACCAATGTAGCTTTTTGGGACTCACTCTGAAACTTCCGCTAATGACTTTATTGCGTGTGTCATTCATCATGTGGATAACGACATTCCATTGAAGCAGAAATCAGTTCTGGTCACTCTAGATATTTAGAGGGTCTTTAACGCTGTACTCAACGGATGACTACTGCAAAGGATTAGGCAAATGTTATGCCTGAAATAATTTTGTGACGGTATTAAATCTTCTCTAGAAGATCGATCTACTAGTATTTATGATGACAATGGGGCAACAGATTCAGTACTCTTAGAATGTGGACTCCCTCAAGGATTTTTTTGTTGCCAATTATTTTCCTTCCCTTCATGGCTGAAGTAGTGGAAGAGGATATTCGCAGATTTCGTTACGCAGATGACGCTACCATGCTCGGCATAAGATCAACTCTTAGTAAAGCGGCATCATCTATCAGACGGGAGGTCGATGCGGTCCTTGGATGGCCGTAACTTCCGATACAGACAAGGCCGAAGTAGTTTACTCCCTAGACCCGAGTGCCAGGAGATGCTAGCTGCCAACAACCAGAGTTGATACCCGCAAAATCCATAGATCAGGTCTAATTCAATGGCTTGGAGTGCTTTCACGGATCAGTAAATCTAAAACTAAATGCTAAAATATCATGAAGCAAATGGGTGTTGGATTGTAGCAGATGTTGTCGTTTTAGCTTATACAGGGAATGAGTAATGCAAAGGATCATTCAGGCACCACTAAAGAGAGTCATGAGGAGAATGACTAGCACAGTATCATCGATGCGAGGAGATGGGCAGGTATCACTTTCATTTAATCCAGGCTATTAAATGCTTCTATCTCTGCATACAGTAGGTCAGCTCGTAAGAGGTTTTCTCTCAACGCATCGCCTTTACTTTCCCTTTACAATACATTTATTTACCCCAGTCTTCTTCGGGAAGACCATCTATCCATTTTGCAGTTCTTCATCAGCAAGACCCACGTGTAACATCTACCGCAACTATTTGCCCATTCATCACTTCCTAGAGAAGACCTCTCACCCCTTTGACCCATTTATCATCTTCACTTACCGCCCTAAACTTTCCTAGACTACATAACGCACCCCGTGGGACACTGTTCAAACCTCACCCCTGAGAAGTGCACCTCGATAGGGGCTTTAACCTCGAAAGACATATTACCAGATGCGCTGGTTAGGCTATATGGCTAGTACAACACTTTCGGCGACTCACTCGGTACGCCCAAGCAGCAGGGCTAGACTCGCTAACCACAGTCATGCGCATAGCAGTCCTTTCAATTGCGCCACACGCTTCAGAGGTCCGGTATCCACGGCCAATCAGAAAGACATATCGGGGTGTCGTGAGAGACTCGTAGAGTAGGCAGGGCAAAGTCATTGACCATGCTTCCGTAACCGGAATCTGCGTTGCCCTCTCGATCTGGTGCAGCGTACTGATCATAGCCCTGAGGAGAGAGTCTAGCATCCCACCAGCACACATTCTTCTAGAGAGGCGTAGACTCAGCACTACTGCCCGTGTCTACAGATTGGTTTGCTACCGTCTGCTTCGACTTCGGGCTATGGAGACGCTTGAAACTGGAGACACTGGGCTCTCTAGACGTACGGGCAATCTACTTCGTCTAGGTTTCCGACACTGTCTTGCGTGTAGTGAAGGGTTGGAATGAGTCATATGGTACTGCTTCAGCCAGCCTCTTGGATACATGAGGCCTTTTGTCGGTTTACCACCGCTTCAAGATTATGTGTTAGCACAAAGATTGGATAACATAGTTATTGATCCAAAAACGTATATCTATATAATGAATAATGAAGGGAATTACCCCCTACGCCGCACTGACACCATGTGACTAATATCCGTAAATTTCCCCCACAGCCAGTCTACCAACGCCAATTTGCACACAAGTTTACCGGTGGTCTTCTATGCCTAGATGGCTCCACATTCGTTGATGTTGTGGCTTACACTTGTACTTGGAGCGCACATCTCTCACTCTGAGCAATGGTCCGAACAAGACACGCTTTTAGTCAACCTCTTCTTTCGTTCCAGGAATAATGAGCCCACTTCATCGCGCGATATTTCCAACAACTATCAGGGAGGCGGTAGGTCGTGTTGAGGCTTCTTGGGCATTAAGTAGGGAGCAGTTGCAAGGTTTTTTGATTGTTTTTTGTGTATGTTTCCTATGCTACTTGAGCCCATGACCATCTAACACATTGCACAATGCTCCTATCTTCGTTTTTACTTGAAAAATCATTGATATATTGTCCGTGACATATAGCCATTGGGGGTCTTTGTCCATGGAATTGAGCCGCCTTTTACCCACCAAAAAAAAAAATAGAAATGGCAGCAATGAAAATTGCGTGCGCGGGAAAGAAATTGAAAAGCCTGGAGCCCAAGCTATGTGAGGTCTAGACATCGGGACCACACGAGGTGCGCATATCTATCTACATCTCCCTTCTCTGTAAGAATCGAAGCCGACTTGATCCAATCCACTACCTCCATGTCGGGTGCTGAGTCCGCTCCGGAAACTCATGGCATGACTTTTCCCCTATGATCAAGGGTTTGTGATGAGAAGAGCTTCGACCCTACCATTTGATCTGACCGTGGTTAGCTTCATGATAATAGTGATAGGGGATTTTTCCGAGAGATGAAGACGATACAGACGGCGAAACCGATTGGGAATCTTCATAGAAGGGAGGACGGTGTTACTCAACCTCGGCTTTGCAGACTCTACAGTGAGATCTGGAGGTTCATAGGGGACACCACTGACACAAGTTGAGAATAGTCCCACTGCTAAACCTGGTGCTGTAGAGAGATATTACCGATTTTCTATGATCCAAGTTTTTTGTGATGCAGCAAGTTGTCGAGTTTATTGGGGAGCAAAATTTTTGATGGATTCCTAGTAATGAATTTCATACTTTCGCAGCCATCTAGCTACAACATATGATGAACGGCCTGTGTATGTGTTGATTGATTTGACGTCAGAGATATTCAAATTCTGGATTCCATCCTCAAATACTGTCATGATATGTGTCTGTTTACACAAAATAGTTGGCCTTTTGTAAGAGTGCCGGCCAAAAGGAGGTCTCAAAACCTCTGATTAGCCAAGTGTGCCTTCGCAATATATGCATACCAGCACTGTGAGAATTGTGGCCGACCCTTGCTGGACGAATCCGCCATCTCTTATGTCGCATTAGATGGATATACAAAATATCCAGATCTGCTTGGAAGAGTAGCCCGGAGAATGTATGGGTGCACCATTCAGCCATTGCGGTGCTTATAGTGTCTCCTGCAATTTTGGAATCTAACGACTAGCACGCACAATGCTCTTCAACGTGTCATTCTCCTTCCTGAAATTCCAAATCTCACCCCTATAGAGACATTATATATCCTCTGCATCATCCAGCAAACTTGTCCTGTATTCCCTCACACCTATCCTTAAGACCTGCCTCGTAGGATTGTGAGCCTCGATCTGTTTTCTGCTTCGGGTATATAATTTGGTGTGGGCGTATATTTAGAGGCCAGCAAAGGCCGGACACCGAGTTGCCGAGAGGTACGGTCATTGAAACAAGAAAGTACTCGGTCGTGCTTTTAGATTTTACAAAGCTTCGACGGTGATATATCTCGCTGTGAGTGTGAGACTAATATATTAGCGATTCTCGAATCATTGCCTCATGCTGCATGACCAATTGATGAATGTAGACACCAGGACAAGTCCGAAAGTAATGACAGAAGGTTATTCTAATCTACAGAATAAATCGCAAGGATAAGTCCTTTCTATTCCTAATTATACCGTGCTCAATATGATTGCTTCGAGAGTAACGGTATCAACTACGAGCCTCAATCAGCCAGCTTTATCATAGCCATCTTGGCGGTCATTAGCGTCATATGGAATGTATCGCCTGGCTTGGTGTTGGCGCAGACAATGCCAACCACACCGGCCAATCCCGTAACTCTTCATGGCTCGGTCTTTTTGCGTTGGGGAAATTTGACTGGACTTGGCTGAGGTAATCTTTCATGCATAGGGTCGGAAAGAAGACCGCGGACAGGCGCTGAATCTTTTGCCTCTCGCGTCGCCTTCAATAGGCTGATCATTTCGTAGTTTGATGAAAGGATATACCTTACCAGGACAGGTTCGAGATCTGTGTGCAGGCAGTTCCATGAACGTCAAGGCTGGGTGGTTCAGGGTTGCATCATGCGCGCTCATCTCTGTAGTAGACGATTTCCCTAAAGAGCCGTTTTGTTCCTCTTTTTCTTTTAAATCATTTAATTTGTATGCAGCTATAAAGATATAACACATGACCAGTGCTATGTATACATGTTGGATGAATCTTTTGGTGTTAGGGACACTCATACTCTGGATTTCATTTGCAAATACCACCATGAGTGTTACGGTTTGACCGTTGTTTAAGCTTAGGCGGATACCTAAGCGTAATACTAAGAATGTTTACGATATGGCTGCGCGGGAGAGATAGATGAAGCTGAACGAAACGGCGCTATTAATTAGGAGGTTGGAGGGTTAGCACGACTAGGTGGCACTTGTCATTGTGTGGCTGGGTAGCAAGTACAGTGCCTATGGATAAGTCATCAGTCTGTAGACCCACGAAGATCAATTCTTATAAATACCTGTTAGTAGTAGCTAGAGTTTTCTTTTCTCCTCATATAGTTTAATAAATCGATTTACCCATCACCAACTCGGTTTCTGTCACATTTTAAACTATATCTTTCATATTCATTGCCCGTCATTAAGTAAATCGCAGTCATATATGACCGTGACTTAGGGCATCTTTAATTATTGGTTACATCGCAAAGGGATTCTAAGAATCAACAATGGGTTCGGAAATGAACAATTTTAATATCGGAATGGACTCCATGGCAACTGGGTTATCGAACCAGGAATCGATGCCACATGGAGAAATACAATCGGAAATGGAGCGAATGGTCGAAGAGATGAGATTAAGGGGAATAGAACACAGAAGAGACCTTGGGATGCTACAATCTCAGATGAACGGAATAATGCAAAGGATGCAGGAACGATCGCAGAATGAGAAGAAATCACCCCTGCAGCAGTTAAGAGGTGATATGGAAGGCTTATCAGAACGCAGAAGATGTTTTACTGAAAAGGAACCACTCAAATGGCCAGAGGCGTACGACCACAAGGATAGAAGTAAGTGGGCTATTACACATGGAATACTTCGCTACATATACAGGCGTGATGTAGAGGAGCGATGTATACTTCAACCGTCAGACTTTTTCGTGCAACTATTTAGTCATGCTGTAATAGGAACTGCGAAGGATATGATCTCCGGCCAATTTCAAAACATGCTTGCAAATAGTATGGAATGGGATGCGCTAGGGCTATTACAGGCCATGGATGATACCTTTCGCAACAGAAACGAAGAACAACTGGCAGCCGCGCTACTTCATGCATGTCGACAATTCCGGGATGAGAACCTATCCTCATATCTACCGCGCTTCCAGCAGTTGCTTTCTCGAAGTCCCAGTTCGAAAGGGAATGAGAAGTGCAAGATCTATTTGTTGCGGAACTCACTGAACAAGACAACGAGAAATTACATGATCGGCAGTATGCACCCTAAAACACTTCGAGAATTAATTGATTACCTGTCGATCCTGGGCTCTGAAATTGACGAGGTTGGTATAGAAAATACAAGGGAATACCTGCTAGGTCAGACTGGCTACTTCGACGACGGAACACGAGGCGTTGCTGGGGGCAGATTACTAGGTGAAATCTCACGAGACGTAGACAGCAATTCAAGGACGATCGGTGTCGATAAGGTCCGTGCGGAGTTGGTATCACATTTTGAGTTGAACGAGCGCAGAAAAGCTGGGTCATGCTTGCGATGTGGAAAGAAAGGACACATTATAGCTAATTGTCGACTTCTTCCAGCCAAGCATCCTGAAACAACTATCCAAGTTGCAAAATTCGCCGAACACATTGCAGATACAGTTAAGGCCAAAGCTGGGAAGAAACTGGTAGAAAAAAGATTGGCTCCCAAACCAAATTGTCTCCAAACGCAGAATAATGGAGCCATAAATAAGGTCACTAGCTCAAAGTCAGTGGAAGATAAAGAAGCCGAGAGCTCTATGAATGGGTCCTCTTTCATTATAGATGCTGTTGTTGACGGAATTTATTCGATTCCTACCTTAATCGATAACGGATGCGAATGTCTAGCCGCGGTTAGTAATTCCTTTGTACGTAAAGCTAACATACCTCGCATAAAAATAACTCCACGACGGCTTACTGAGGCTACGAAAAATCGGCGCCAAAATGACTCTATAACGGAAATGGTTAGAATGGAACTTGACATTGATGGTTATCAGCGCACGTTACATGCGTACGTGATACCGGGTTTATCTCATGATCTAATACTCGGAAAACCATGGATGGAACGGGAAGATGTTATCTACAATGCAAGGGAACATTTTATGGACATTGGAGAAGCCGTTGTGAATGATCAACCACTGAGAGTATGGGAAAAGGGTCGACAAGAAAGAATGGATTCCTCTCACCAGACAGCAAATATCAAAAGTTTGTCGGCAGGAGTATTTCTTGCAACGGTTAGGAAAGCAAGGAAGTCAAGGGCTGGCACGACCCAAATATTTTCTGTGACACTGGCAGATATTCAGAAAGCGCTTGCGCCATCAAAGAAATCAACGACAAATCTGGATAAGCTTCCAGGTCATTGTAAAGAATTTACAGATCTATTTCGAAAAGAGTTAACAGATAAACTACCACCTCATCGCCAAGGAAGTGATCACGAGATAAGGCTTGAGTCTGATAAGGAAATACCATGGGGACCCCTGTATGGAATGTCAAGGGATGAATTATTGGTACTGAGAAAGACCCTGACAGACTTACTTGACAAAGATTACATTCGCGCCAGTAGTTCACCAGCAGGGGCCCCAGTGCTTTTTGTTAGGAAACCAGGTGGGGGCTTACGATTTTGTGTTGACTATCGTGCCTTGAATTCAATTTCTAAGGCTGATCGCTACCCGCTTCCGTTAATAAAGGAGACACTGGCCAAACTGAGTAAAGCCAAATGGTTTACCAAGCTAGACGTACGATCGGCGTTTCATAAATTACGCATCAAGGAAGGCGATGAATGGAAAACGGCTTTTCGAACACGATTTGGCTTGTTCGAATGGCTTGTGATGCCGTTTGGGTTGAATGGAGCACCAGCAAGTTTCCAGAGATACATCAACGAAGCCCTACGTGAATACCTAGATGATTTTTGCTCGGCTTATGTGGACGATGTTCTCGTCTTCACTGATGGGGACGAAGAAGAACATCAAAGGCACGTGCGATTGGTACTTCAAAAGCTTCAAAAAGCTGGACTGGGATTGGATATTGATAAGTGCGAATTTAGTGTTAAACAAACTAAATACTTAGGTTTTATCATCTCTGCAGATGGTGAGAATTCGTCCGTAAAGATGGACCCGGCAAAAGTTAAGGCAATTTCGGAATGGAAGGCACCCACAACAACAAAAGGGCTTAGAGGATTTCTAGGGTTTGCCAATTTCTATCGTGGCTTCATCAAAGGATTTTCTAGAATCTGTGCGCCTTTAACTTCTCTTACAGGCAAGGGTACACCCTGGAAGTGGGGCGCTGAACAAAATGAAGCATTCGAATTGCTAAAGGAAAAGTTTATAGCAGAGCCTGCTCTGGCCCAATGGGATCCTGATCGCGAAACAATGTTGGAGGCAGACTGCTCTGGTTATGCGCTTGGTGGCTGTTTGTTACAAAACAAGAAAATACTACATGGAAACCAGTGGCGTACTATTCTCGGAAGTTAACTGGAGCAGAAATGAATTACGAAATTCATGATAAAGAACTCCTAGCTATTGTAGCTAGCATGAAGGAGTGGGATGCAGAGCTAAGGGGTCTAGCGCATTCTTTCACCATCCTAAGTGACCATATGAACTTGAAGTATTTCCTGACCACAAGAAGGCTGACAGAGCGGCAAACTCGATGGGCTGAATTTCTATCTAGATTCAGGTACACACTAGTGTACAGGAAAGGAATAGATAGTGAACGTCCGGACGCACTCTCAAGAAGGGATCAAGATAGACCAGTGGAAGGCGATCCCCGTCTCTTGAGCCGCGAACGCCAAGTTTTAATGCCAATTAATGCTTCAAAATTATGTATAAATGGTACTAATGTTGCAGAAGGCCAGGAAATATTCGTCAATGGAGATTTGCAGGAGCTTTGGGACCAAGCGATGGAAAACGACAAAACATATATTCAAGTTGTGAATGCGGTACAAAGTGGAGAGCGTGTATGGCCGAAGAACCTCAAATTACAATTGGAAGATTCGGACGATCCTAGTCCGATTAAAGCAATGATCGGTGCATGTGAATTTGACGAAGCGTTAGGAGTGGTCAGGTATCAAGGACGGATATGGGTACCTCTCTTCGAGCCTCTCACAACGGCCATTATACAGCACATTCATGACTCAGCCGTCGCTGGGCATCCAGGAAGAGATGCAACACTTGCTCAAGTGGCTCGAGAGTACTTTTGGCCTGGAATAAGCAAGTCGGTAAAACGATTCTGTAAAAACTGCCATGTATGCGGAAGATCATCAATTTGGCGACATCAGAAAAAAGGGCTTCTTAAACCACTACCAGTACCCGATAGATTTCACCAAGAACTTTCTATTGACTTCATGGTAGAGCTACCAAACTCTAATGGGGCAACAAATATTATGGTAATTACTGATAGATTATTGAAATCAGTAACACTAGAGGCAATGGAGAAAATGGATTCAGAATCTTGTGCTAAGCGGTTTCTGGAATGTCACTGGCGTTATCATGGGTTCCCGAAAGCTTTGACTAGCGATAGAGGGTCTAACTGGACAAGCAAATTCTGGAGACGATTGTGTGAATTGGTGGGAATTGAACAAAGGTTGAGCACAGCCTATCATCCTCAAACTGACGGGGCTACGGAACGAATGAACCAGGAAGTTCAAACCTACCTGCGGGCATATGTTTCCTATACCCAACATGATTGGTCTGATTGTCTTGCTGCGGCTCAACTTGCGATTAATAATAGAGATGTAGTAGCCCTAGGCGGCATAAGTCCATTCTTTGCGACACATGGGTACCATGTAAACCCTATACAAACTGCTTCCGAAGATTCAATGATTCCCGCATCTACAGGAAGAGAAAGGGCTGAGCAATTCATCGAGCGATTGAAAGGAATTACGATCTTTATGCAATCCGCAATGGCAGCCGTTCAAGAACGATTTAAGGAACTAACGAACAAAAATAGACAGCCAGCACCAAGATATGTGGTGGGTGATAAAGTTTGGCTACTTCTGCGAAACATAAGGCTAGAAGATCAACCTTCCAAAAAGTTGGGGTGGCAGCATGCAAAATACACTGTCACAAAAGTAATTTCGCCTGAAGTAGTACAGCTTAATGTCCCCGGAAAGATACATAATAAATTCCATGTGGACATGCTGTTACCAGCAGAAGAAAATCCGTTGCCGTCCCAAATACTTGAGGACGAAAATCCAGGCCCCATCACTAGTGACGATGGCGAAGAAGAGTACCAGATTGACGAAGTTCTTAGATGCAGGACGAGAAAAGGAGAAAGACAGGCTTTGGTTAAGTGGACAGGAATGGCGCAACCAGAGTGGACATCACTCACAAATTTACAAGATGCTATAGCACTCGACGTTTGGGAGGAAAAGTGGGGCTCGGCAGAGATAAATAATGGGCCAGCGTCAGGGAAGGAGAGAAGAAGAGGGTAAATGGGGGGGTAATGTTACGGTTTGACCGTTGTTTAAGCTTAGGCGGATACCTAAGCGTAATACTAAGAATGTTTACGATATGGCTGCGCGGGAGAGATAGATGAAGCTGAACGAAACGGCGCTATTAATTAGGAGGTTGGAGGGTTAGCACGACTAGGTGGCACTTGTCATTGTGTGGCTGGGTAGCAAGTACAGTGCCTATGGATAAGTCATCAGTCTGTAGACCCACGAAGATCAATTCTTATAAATACCTGTTAGTAGTAGCTAGAGTTTTCTTTTCTCCTCATATAGTTTAATAAATCGATTTACCCATCACCAACTCGGTTTCTGTCACAATGAGGTATGTTTGCTTACACAAACAGTCGACCCTCCTCCGTGAGTACCCACCAAAGGGAAATTTAAACCCTTTGATTATCCAAGCATGCCTTCGAAATCCATGTATACCAGCACCGCGAGAAAAGTGGTTGCGTTTTGCCGGATTCGAACCAGCGGTCTTCTATCTCGAGTGGGATATATGTCCTAGCTATCCAGACCTTAATTGTGAAACCGGCTAAGATGATGTACCACTGCACCATCCAACCATAGCAGTATTTGCAGTGTCGTCTGCACTCTCGCAGCCGAAGCCTTGGTATGCACAAAACTCAATTTGTACAAATTCCGTGCCAAAAATTGAAATCTCACGCCCGTCGTGTTACAATTACGAGATAATATGGATAAGTGCTGTGGTAGGACAGTGTATATACAAAGGAGAATGTGGAAGGAATATTCTGGTGGTGAGCGAATGTTTTTAGACTATCTGAGGATAAAATGTATATCTATAGGTAAATGCATAGTCTACATAAAAAGTAAATTCACCTGGTTATGTACATGTCCGATTTGCTCTACAGCCATGCCCATTGTTTGTATGATGTACTCATGTAACGCATATCTACATTCTTTGATCTTTAAGCTCCTGATAATTTGCACGACTCACATTTGAGCCATGCAATAATATGAGCTTTCAAAAATACAGTCATGTAGTTTAATCACTGAGTCTTGTCTATGAAAGCCCTTGCTTGGGCAGACTAGGACCATAACACGTCGAGACTGTATCCATCTTCTACACCATCTTGTGCACTTGTCCTGATCCCTCTCACATCCATCCCAAAGAACTGTCTCCTAGATTTGTGCGCTATGCTTTATTTCCTCCGTCGGGCGTAACTATCGGCGTGGGCGTGTATTGGTGACTAGCTGAGGCCAGAGAAAGCCGATAAGAAGTGTGATCATTGTAATGAGGATGCACTAGGTCGTACTTGTAGACTTGATGAGACTTGTGTAGTAGTCGAACTCGTTGGGAGTGAAAGAATTGAAGTGGTGGAGTATTTTGAATTATTGCCTCGTGGGAAAACTTGTTCGGTATTGCGAAATTTAACTGAACTTGGCTCTGGGAGAATATTTCACTCTCAGGTTAGTAGAAGGCATCGCGTACAAGTGTTCAGTCTTGCCCTTCCATGCGTAAGTTTATCTAGCCATGATATTAGAAAAGTTCTTATGCACGTGTAAGAGTCCGTTATTGGCATAACTGACGCTTCAACTCTGGGCACCATTCCTGATTATCACGATTGAGTGTATTTTATGCACTGAACAGTGCGCGCTTACGCATAAAAAGTGGCGTTAGTTTATGAAGCTTAAGAGATGTACGGCTAAGAAAAGATAATTTGGTTGTTGTCCGCAGTTGGAGTGCTCTTGTTGCAGCTAATGCTTCCACCTTACCATCTTTAATTATGTGAGAAAAATAGGGATCAAACTACCTCAACCCACCAACTCAATACGTTCAAAGTTGTGCGACTTTGAGTCTATGATCTAAGTAGGTGTGGGAGGACGTAGATGTCGACTAGTCCTAATTGAGTTTCAATTTGACACTGTTCGGTGCGGCATAGTGATGTTGATACACCTTTACCACCCAAATTCCAAAGATGGAGTTGAAAATAAGAGGTCTCAATCAAACGGCGGACTGTTGGTCAATCAGAAGTCTGGGACGCATGGCTTTTTTATTCTAGCCACCCCATTATCTATGTGCAACATAACCATCACTCTTAGGGGGAATCTTACCATGACTTAAAACTAGACCAATAATTTAAGAGTTATGCCTGGTATGTCTACTGAACCTTATTTTTATTGATTCTACATTGTCTTACAATGTCAATCAACCCGATGATCAACTCTAGCTAAATTTCATACATACAGTAACCTCGGCATAGCCACGGCTTCCATGACTACTGATCTATGCCTGTTCTGTACATTATTTTTAATGGATCAAAACCGTAGATCCATGAGGAAAACTTATTACCTCTACTTCTTATCCTGCACTACAAGAAAACGTGTCTCGTTGACTGTGTCTTTGTTGAATATAACAAATCCTATTTGAGGAGGAATTAATTTGTCAAGAGCTCATTGTTCTCTTCGTACTTTTTTCGGAGACAATAAATTTCCTACGCGTTTGAATTAGCACAGACTGTTTGAAAAAATTATACATGTTTCCGCTCAACATACATTTTGAGTTCATGGAGATGGCCTCCTCTGGATTAAACATTAAACTGTCGGGAGCGACATCAATAGAGCTGTGATGATGAATTCAAAGTCCAAGCACCAAAGAGCATGTGCCAAAGGCGATGAAACTTCAAAGTGGAGGTTGGACTGTAGGCTTGTTGCTAGGCGGTGGCTTATACATCGACGCGTCATCTATTCAGCCCGACCAAGCTAAAGAATTCGTTACGGGTCTTATCTCTCTTTTCGAGACAGCCCAAAACGCAGCTAGTGATAGTTGTAGCCTGGGTTTTTTGTACCCCCCTCATCACCATACAAAGATGGCTCGACTCCATGACCACCGCAACTCCTTGTGGCTTTACGACATCCATGATAGCGTGGGCCACATCTGTGGTGAGACGTTCTTGAATTTGCAGCCGCCGAGAAAATAAGTCGGCTATTCTCGGAAGCTTTGAGATTCCTATGACATCTTTGTCTGGTATATAACCAATGTGCATCTAGAGCAGACGTCAGCCTACTAGTCACGCGAGACCAGGTGGTGTAAATCTCACTTTTCCTGTAAATGGCACCATATGGTGTTCGCATAAACTGAACACCTCAATGTCCTTGACAATCACTAGTTCATTGTGTCCCTCGTGAAAAATAGCATCATTTACAATATCTTTGATATTTTCTTGGTATCCCTGGGTAAAGTACAACATAGCTTTGGCATAACGTTCTGGTGTACGGCGCAGGCCCTCGCGATCAGGATCTTCTCCTATACACTCGATAATAGTGCGGACTGCATCGGCTATCTTTTTCATTCGCACTGCCGCAGATTCAGGAGATTCTTCTTTTCGTTCACGCGTTCCAAGACCTGGGCGACAAACTATTAGTCATGATTCTAGATGGGCAAAGGCTGTGACATACTCGGTCTACTCAAACCATCAAAGTCAACAACTGCACTAGAAGATTTTGACTCAATACTCTCTGGCTCCGAAAAAACTGGTGATGGCTGATCACGCGGATCCCGAGCAGGCTTGCTGAGGCTGTGCTTACGTTTCTTTACTGTTAATCCGTTCGTTTTGGTTGCTGCTCGGTTCTTTCTCTTCTTCTTTTGCTGCTGCTGTCGCCTAGCATCACGTTCTAACTCTGCTTTACCATTCTGAGTATCTATTGATGTCTTCAATTCTGGCATCTTGTCAATTAGTCTTATTTTGTCTCTGCCTGTATTTTTATTCGACAGGGCTTGTTTCGAGTTTTCTCTATTAGTTTAATAAAAGACTGAATATACTTGACTAAGAGACTGTGCTGATACTGTTGTCAAAGATTTTAAAGAAGAGTTGGCTCCGTGACGCGGATAATTATTGATGAAAATGTAGGGAAAGTCGATTCTTCCACAGTAGTTGAGTGTAATAGTACTTATATTTCACCGATACTATTTTACTTTTGTTATATCTAACATGTGGGCGCTAATATATCCGTAGTTCACCCCATTTCGCCTACTGGCAAATGAATCAAGCCCGTTAAGGGTAATATTATTAGAAATATTTTATGAAGTATCGGATAAGAGCGTGTGTATATCTGCCATATACCCCTGACTTGCAGCTGCACTTACGTGCAGTAGCTTATGCTAGAATCTGTTGCTTCCCCATACATGTCAAATTGCTGGTTGATTAATGCCCTAAACGCGTAATGATTTGTCGGTCCAATTGATTCATGCAATCAGGTAGCCATGATTTCATCAATATTCAGGTTAATTCATTCGTACCTCAAGTCTACCTGGACTCGAATCAAACATAAAGTCATGCGCAAATCGAATAAGTTCCGCCTCCTACCTCTTACGAAGCGAGCCATAGCGACCTCAATGACGAGTAACAATGGTAAAAAATAGAGGAATCTTACCTTTGCATCATCTCACCGCGTAGCTGTCCAGCATTTTGGCGAGGGTGATTCACAAAGACCGCTTTTTGCGGGATTAAGGGTGTGTATGGGTCTTATTTGCTATTGGCAGATAAGCAACATGTATGTCTTCTCTACTTGCCGCATTGATATCCTGGATGAAATATCCCTCCACTCTGACTTTGCTGGATCCATCCCTAGCGATCTGGCCAAATTATAGGCGATTCCAGAATTGAGCATAAGCAGCCCTGACTCGACAGGTGTTCAGTCTTGACCTGTATCTCTCACACGTAGGAATTTATATTTGTAGAGATGAGTATCTAAAGAATTCAGGTTCCCGCCGTTCGTCACAATTTTACAGAAACTTGCCCTTTGCCGGTGGCTGATAACATCGCTTGGTACTACCCTTCTACAAAAGTACATTCAACAACAAATAAAAGCGCCACTCCATCAAAGAGATCATCATGTGGAGTAGAAGCTTCGTATCTTTATTTGGCATACTACTACAAATTATACAAACGTTTGCGTCAAGCAGCGATAAATTTCGTGCCGTCTAGGGAAATTGTAGAGGACTGGGTATCAGGCCATTCGTGTTGGTTGTAATTGCCAATTTGTTTTTTCAGATGATATTTCCTGGGTTTGACACGTGATCTCCAATAACCCTTGCCGGCTAGCTTAGTACAATTCCAGCTACCCGGTGTCCCTGAGGGCCCTGCATTTTCCATGTGGCACAGACCTTCCCGTCTAGGAGCTTGCTGTGAAAATTACTCCAATTCAGTGAGTTTCTACTTTGGACTACTACGGATCTTGACTGTCGAGATTTAATCACACATGATTGAGAGAAAAGTGAGGTATGGGTGTGTTAACGCAAAAATTGACCAGAGGTAACGCTGATAGAGAACAGCTGATAAGGTAGGTCACTTCATTGTTAGTAAAGTCGTTATCAAACTACTCGACGCTCTGAGATAACAAATGCTGAAAACCTGTCATTGATGTCCTGTACGAACGTGGTGATGAAATATTTTCTCAGAGTCGAGATAAAGTCACGAACAAGGGTGAGTAGGGTTATGCTTGATAAATTGTCGACTTGTGTATTTGTGGCTTATGGTCCTGTTTGATGAAAATTTTGTTATGCTCAGCTATGTAGTACGGTAGATCTAGGAGCTGGTGCATGTGTAGTTATTATGGTATATAGCGTTATGGCGCATAAAGGATATCCAGTCTCTACATAACAGCACTACAGGTAGTACTGTGCGCAGTATGAGAGATGGATTGTTGATATAGGACAAATAGCATCGTTGCTTAGTTGGGACCACATTTTGGTGCGCTGCATACTGGTTATGTGATCGGTCTACGGGCGAACGAGCTAGGGGATAAGGCCGGCAAAGACGAATTATTCACCTTCCAGTTGTGCCGGTGTAACTGCTCAGTATGCTCTGCATATCTGAGATAGCCAAGAAGAATCGCATCGGAATCGAAGTCGAAAGCAACCTCAAGCATATATCCATTTGATAACTTCTCGACAATGCTTTTCTTACCACTCTCACCTGAATCCTCAACCTCTTTCCAACCACGCATCATCTCGCCCCAACGACCACTAAAGAAGTTGCTCCAATTGCAAACAGGAGCTTGCCCCATTAATTACCGACCATCACTCACTACAAATTTACGATGCTACGTATACCCACAAGGAGGAAATCAGGTCGAAAAATACAAAGCCTGGGTCCTGGCTTGTGGGGGACTGATACTCTAATGGGGCTATACATCTTGAAGGGGGAACACGTCTCTAAAAACTATGCTGGGACTGATAATTTCGAGGAGTTTTCAACTTTAAAACGTTTACAGGCGTCAAGACCAATGTTTCGGCATATTAGCCAAGAGGGCTTCTTTTGTCGATGAGTCAACGGCACTCCCTAGAGCCCTGGATGGCACAAAAAAAGTTGGGCTAAGCTACCATATAGCAATCACGCTCTGTCAAGACTTATCTGGAATTTCAGCACGACCTTCGGGAAGGAGGCTAGAAAGGCAGAGAGTGAATTTTCCATGGCACCAACAAGTCCGGAGGGCCTAGCTGGACGGCCTCTTCGAAAGCTTCAGAAGGGTCACCATGTCTTTGGATTTAGTCCTAATGTCGGTATTAGAAGAGCCCCACATGTAGAGGTCTTTGCAATTTTTCCCTTCTACCATCCACCCGCAAATGGTCATCTTTCCGTTGGATGGAGAGGGGAGATAATGAGGGGTAACGAGTTCCACTAAGTGTATGATCGAATGAGGACTTGTGAGGGGTGGCACTGTTTGAGGAGAGCTGCCTGTGAGGCTTAGGAGGGGTAATACTACTGGCATAGGTATCCTTGGCCTGTAGGCAGAGAGAACCTGCATGTCCTATATATTCATAGACTCAGACAGGACAATGAAATGAATCAAAAAAAGCTAAGGAATAAGGGACGAGCTTCCCCCAATCCGTAACATAACAATTATCATAGTAACCTCACATATAAATATCAATGAAGATATCTCTCGGAGGGCGAAACTGAATATCTGTTCGCGGTGCCTTCTACGAACATGGGAGTGAAATATTCTCCCAGAGCCAAGTTCAGTCAAATTTCGCAATACCAAAGAAGTTGGCCCACGAGGCAATGATTCAAAATACTCCACCACATCAATTTTTTCACACCCAACGGGATCGACTCATACCTAAGTCTCATGAAGTTTACAAGCACGACCAAGTAAATCCTCATTCCACTGACCACACCTTTCATCGATTAATCTCAGGCCTCAGCCGGTCCCTAAATATACGCCCACGACAATACGAAGAACCGTAGGAGGACAAAAATAGTAGCGCAAAAATCTGGGAGACAGTCCTTTGGGATGGATATGAGAGGGATCATGACAAGTTCACAAGATGATGCAAAGGAAGGGTAAAACTTCGATAGGCGTGAATTTTGGAATTTTGGCAAGAGTTTTACGGATTAAGCTCTGTGTGCACCAAGACTTCGGTTGCGACAGTGCAGCTGACACTATAAACACAAGTCAACGATGGAAGGTGCCGTGGTCCGCCTCCTGGTGATGATCTCTGGTGTAGTTTGAGTAGCCTGGGCACCTACTCCACTTGGGAAGGAGACACTCAAGACCACATTTCGCACGGAGATAAGTGAATGGATTATGGAGGCATATCTAGATAATTCAGGATTTCAGAGACTTTCCCCTGGGTTGACCTGGGGTGAAGGAAACGCCGCCATAACTTCGCAGCGGTACTTGCTTACGAAATCCGAAGCATGATAGCTCTTGTATATTGAATCATCTTTTCTGTACATTTTCTCTGATATTGTACTAGGGCTTGACCCTCACTGTCCAAGAGAACATAGTTCAAAATTGTAAAATTGGAATATAAAAAATGTAGCTAGTATCTTATATATAGATTCTAGGAGTCCTCTATAGTCATTGATTCAGTTAGGACTATAATATAAATCTAATCTAATCTGATATAGTATCGTAGCTAGATAGCTGCGTACGCAATTAAGATTTGATGCAAAAAAAATAAAAAATAAAACTCTTGCGCACAGGTAATATTAGAAACTTCAGGTGTCATTTTAGGGCGCGTCGGTTGGCTCGATGGGGATTGATGTTGAACCTGGAAAGATCCAGAGAGTCACGGAATGATCGAATCAGGTGTATCTCACACAACTATTGAGGTCATATGACCTCACACGCTCACAAGAACAGATCCCATTAGAGTTTAGGGGTAACGAAGGGATAGTGTGTGTAGGCGTATAAATACCCTACATCTAGGGGACATACACTTCACGTGCCATTCTCAAGGTTAACATGAGATCTCTTGTGCTTTGGGGCCATAAGTCATCATGTGATTACCTTCGCCATTTGTTAAAATTACCCTCCCACTTTCTAAGTTTTCCACGCACATTCGGAAACCCAATTAGGCTAGTCAGTATGCGACTTGAGACATATACCGCGCACTGGGATGACCTCGAGTTTTATCAAGTTTGCGTGAAAAGTCATGGGAATTTTTACAAACACTCCACTTCACCGTAAATTTGAGGTAGGGTAAATCTTGTCTTAGAGTCCAAGAATCAGTTAATTTTCTGATTGGTGGCCAACTGTATTCTAATCGTGGACCAACTCTAACCATAACCTCAAGATTTCTCTAAAACTTCCTAGTTTTTCTACTTTTGGTTTTCAGGGCGTAGAGATCTATAGTTTGACGTTAGTACTTGGTTTCTTGTTCACATTTTCCCAGCCCAATGGGTGATGGATGAGCACTCCAGACGTACCTGACAGCCTTTCCAGCTCTCCAAATTTCGAGCTCTCGAATTTCCTTGAGCTCCTGTTCATACTTATCACGATAGTCCTTTTGCGAATTGAATTGCAGGCTGCGCTCTGTTTCTTTTCCGCTCTCAACACTATCGTAGAGCTCATTGAACACTGGCTTCAGACTTTCCTTGAACCGACCACTCCAGTCAATGGCACCCCGTCGCGCTGTTGTCGAACACGCAGCGTACATCCAATCCATTCCGTTGGCTCCAATTAGTGGATAAAGCGACTGTGTCGCTTCTTCAACTGTCTCATTAAAAGCCTCAGAAGGAGAGTGACCTCTTTCACGTAAGACCTCGTATTGTGCGAGGAACATGCCATGGATTCCACCCATTAGGCATCCTCGCTCGCCATACAAATCTGAATAGACCTCTTTCTGGAAAGTTGTCTCATATAAATAGCCTGATCCGACACCAACACCGAGAGCAATTGCTTTCTCTTTAGCTTTCCCTGTCACGTCTTGGAATACAGCAATCGACGAATTGATACCACGCCCCTCGCAGAAAAGAGTTCGTACAGTTTTACCAGAACCTTTTGGTGCTACCAGGATGACATCGACATCATTTGGAACCTCAACTTTGGTCTGATCCTTAAATACTGGTGAGAATCCGTGGGAGAAATATAGAGTCTGTCACATTCTAGATTCAGCCCTGTTCATTTTTTTCGCTTTTCAGCGGTTCAATTATAGTCGAAGGATATTTACCTTTCCTTTCGTTATTTGGGGCTTGATAGCAGGCCAAGTCTCTGACTGAGCTGCGTCACTGAGTAAGTTCATGATGATGGTCCCTCGTGAAATTGCTTCGTCAATTTCAAATAAGTTCTTGTCAGGAATCCAACCATCTTTTTGGGCGTCAAGCCAGGATTGTCCGTTTCGGCGCACTCCAACTACAACGTTGAGTCCTTGATCGCGCATGTTGAGTGATTGAGCATGACCCTGCGAGCCGTACCCAATGATGGCCATAGTATCATTCTTGAAATATTCCTGTAATATTGATCAGTCTGATTTTTCCTGAATTGGTGTAATTGATGAGCGATAAACCCTACCTGAAGCTTGGATACTGGCCAATCTGCCCTCTCTGTATACGATTATCAGCCCGAAAGAATTCAAGCCTAACAATTATGAACAAACCATGAATTTCTTCTTCGACGTTGGCAAATGCTACAGTCTTAACAGTCCGAGTTTGAGACACTGGAGATGTAGTTACTGCCGCACGAGCGATAGAGACTCTGGCAGCATTTCCCACCGAGCAAGCGATGGTGCGACAAGCAGAGGTATGGATGGATTTTGCTGCTGGTATTCTAACAGCTCTTGATAACGCACGAGAAGCCATGATGATTTCGATAACAACTTAGCGGATGGATGACTGTAATTAAAGTGGGAAGCAGTGCGGTGATTGGAAGTTTACGAGAAATAAAAATAAATTCAAAATATTCTCGGTTAATCAGAGAAAAACAAATCTCCCTCCTCTGCCCCAGCGATGTATTGAATTTTGACTACATGATTATTCTCAGCGTGCCTGGCATAAGCCATGCATCTTATTTGACCTTACACGAGCAATTGATCCCGGAAGACCAAATGCTATGAAGATGACTAATTCTACATGGGCCAGAAAAAAAAGATGAAAGAATAAAGTATTTATGTACTGTGTCGTGCGCCTCGCTCTTATTCCCCGGAAATGTCCATCAATTGACCGATTCCTACGTCAACGCCTCAACTTGCACTAACCATTATTGTAAAATCGCAGTTACTACTTCAAACCTCTATCCGCCGACGCAGATATTTTGTTTCCTGTGATTAAAGTGTTGGTAGTAATATCCAATGGTTTAGCCTTGGCGCCCATAATCATTACAAGATCGAAAATCCTAAGAAAAATGACATTCCCATGATAATGATTACAGACCACTACTCTCTTTCATTTCACTTCCCTGATTCCTGTCCTGAAATAAGAGGGAAGTCGTCAATTGGTACGCTATGGCCAAAATTTTTCGACGGATCTTCTACTTTTGGAATATATGTAGGCGCCAAGACCAATATTTCGGGTAATCAGACTGCAGGACTTTTATTGTCAGTGATTCTGCGGCATACCTCAGTTTCCCGAGTGCAACGTACACTATAAAAACACTCAAGCGATGGAAGGTGCAGTGGTCCGCCTCCTGGTGGTGATCTCTGGTATAGTTTGAGTAGCCTGGGCACCTACTCCACTTGGGAAGGAGACACATCAGATTATATTACGCGCGGAGAAAATTCAGTGGATGATGAAGGTATGTCTGGATAACTCAGGATTTTTGAGACGTTCCCCTGGGTGGGTATTCACGGAAGAGGGTTAACTTGGGGTGAAGAAAAAGCCACCATAACTTCGCAGTGGTACTTGCAAATGAAATCCTAGGGATGAGTGCTATTCTTGTATATTTAGTCATCTTTTCTGTACATTTTCTCTAATATTGTGTCATAGCTAGGTAGCTGCACGTAAAAAAAATACCTCAGTTTCCCAGAAGCTGGTCTAAGTTTCTGTTTAACAAACATAAACTCTCAGGACTTTTCTGTCATCTCGGCTCGACCTTCGGGAAAGGGTTGGAAGGAGACTAGAAAGGTTGAGAGACGCTCTTAGATATGCACAGGTCTGCCGCCTCGATCTGGCCGGCCTCTTCAAACCCTTCAGGCGGGTAGTTATGTCTTCGGATTTAGTCATGATACCAGAATTAGGAAAGCTTCACACTCAGTGGGCTTTCAAGATTTCCCGACAGCCGTTCACCCGCAAAAAGCCATCGTTCCGTTGGCTGGAGAGGGGAGATAATGAAGGGCAAAGAGTTATTCTTAATACATGATCGAATGAGGACTTGTGAGGTTTGGTGCTGTATTGAATCCACATGAGGGAATCTACTAATAGATAGGCATGCCGATCTGTGGTCAGAGAGAACCTGCGTGTTCGATATAGTCACAGACTGAGGACATAAAAGTAGTCAGAACTTCATCACTCAGTCAAACGCAGCGCAACGTTCTACGACCAATATTACATCATTTTTACTGTTACTACTATCTTGACTGGCCCGTCTTATCACTTCCCTCCATTTTTCTCGTCACGCTTCAGCATGGTGGGTTAGGGGTCTGGAAAGGTGGATTCCACAGCAGGAAAAATTATCGCTGTACCACCAACGGACAGTGGGATAGCAGCTATTACGGCTGTAGAATCTCTATTAAATTCCACAGATGTTGATATGAATAACCTCAAACCATTGGGGCTTTATCTAAACAAGTTTCGACAGAGACTAGTGAGAGCAGTAACTACCCCAACTGCGACACCAATGGTGGGATGCATGGAGCTCTTGCGGCCCTGACGGTCCATGCGATGATGCTACTATCGAAGTTGACGTCCAC
Organism: Blumeria hordei DH14; assembly: GCA_900239735.1. Classification (NCBI taxonomy): domain Eukaryota; kingdom Fungi; phylum Ascomycota; class Leotiomycetes; order Helotiales; family Erysiphaceae; genus Blumeria; species Blumeria hordei. The sequence goes on along the minus strand of OENG01000037.1, from coordinate 328,504 downwards.
ACCAATGGATGAAATGATACTAGCCTCAGAGAAGGTATTAAAGAAAAGTCTCGAGAAGCCTGTCCGAAAGTTGGCTCCTCCATCAGCACAGAAAATGGGAGGAAGACCTACATATGCCTCAATCGTCACACCGCCAGCAACCAAATTGGCAGTACGGATACTAGTAGAAGGAGCAAATAAAATGTAGTCAGTAGAGCTATTCTACAAGGAAAAATTACACATCGAGGGTGCATACGCCGTAAGGCAATTGCGGAGCAATGACACAAGTGTTTGTGTGGTCGGTCTCCCAAAGAAATATTGCCTCGAGGATGGCGCAGCCAGAGGAGCTCTGCGTTCTGAAGGAGGATTATCCTATTCAAATTTTAGGAGTCCCATTGAGGACATATATGTAAGGAGTAGAGAATACCAGGAATGGCACTATTATATATCAAATTACGACGGAGACAAAAGCTAAGATTCTTGGAATCCAAATCGATAGGACAAAATGGGTTTACTATTATAAAGATCGTCAATGGATATAGAAGGACCGTACTCGAGGATTGATTGTCGTGTGCCTCCCGACTGAGGTCCTTCAATACGAGGCGGTAAAAAACGGCATTGTCTTCAATTCAATGGTGCACGCGACCCAGCTCTGTTCACTCTCGGCACAAATCAAGCATTCTTCAACTGTAGTCAATGAGGGCATATCCAAATCTTCCTTAATCAGGCAAGAATATTTGTATGGTGTATAGGCACCCATCAGACCAGATACTGCGCGAAGAAATCTGTACTTTTCTATAACTGCGGCAGATCTCAAGTGGTCTAGCAGAGAGGGGGCATGTCAGAAATGCGCGTCAAACAAGTTCAGTTTGCAGAGGGTATAGTATAACTGATGGAGAAAACGACAAATTTTATGACATTTAATAGTTGGCGTCAATGTATCACCAATAACGTTCAAATAAACAGACGACTAAGGCTTCACTCCGGTGTCTCACCAAAGGATTGAGGGAGTCAAGAGAGGGCCTGGAAGCTTGCGCAAACAAATCCTGGTCATAGTATCACCACCTATTCCGGCACTATTGGTGTCGAGACCACCGATATATGCATCTATTTTCGGAACGCGAGATAAGTGAAAAGATGACGAGGTAAATTTTAGCTAGTCAGTTCTCAGATTGATTGCCGTTTGCATTACCCACAGGTTAAAAAGGGACTTTGGAAATAGATTTTAAAGGGCGAGTGTTTTAAGGTATGATTTTCCTTCATGTAAATACGGACAAATAAATCTGCACCGTGGCCAGTGACACCACGAGAAATTTACGCTAGGAGACTGGAGGAGACAGGGATTTATGGAGCGAAAATATGACTAGCAGGTCGTGCCTGTCGATCTATATTGACCCAAATAATTACGCTCGCTAGATTTTACATGTTTAATCGTTTGGATTTTGAGTTCACCATATTCTGTAGCCGCGCTTGATTACCTGCCAACTGGCTGGAAATCTGTAAAAGAGAGTAAAGTGAAATACGCCACGCCCTTGACACTGATGACTAACTGAGCTTGGGGATTACAAATTTATATCCGACGGCATCTACATTTCAGTGAGATGTTGCAGTTGTGTATTACCTGGGCTAGTATCTCAAGTAGAGTCTAATTAGCTGGCACAAATATCCTAACTGTGACAAATGGTCGCTTGTTCGGATCCCGTGAAGTTGACCACATCTCACTTAATGCTGGCCTATATGAATGACGAAGACCTGATTGGAGAATTAAGGGATTGAAATCCTCTTTTGGTAGATATTGATGCAGGAGGGTAGGGTATCCTATGCAAACGAAGACATCTCGGTCGCATATGCGAATGAAATGCAGAGTATGAGCGTCTCTAGATTCAAGAGATTCATCCAGCGCGAATGCACGCATGGAATCGATATTATGTCACGGCTAGATAGCTGTGTGGAAAATTAATGACAAGAATACAATTCTATTCTCTGGGGCTTTGGGCACAATACTGACAAATCCGAAGTCTCAGTCAACCAGTCAAATTTTCCTGGCCTGACGCAAGAAACAATGGCTCGCGATAGAGATTAAAACGTCCCTAGATTACCCTGCCTCGGAAATGATACTATAACTTTAGTATTGGGTAATTTGGTAGGGGCTGAGTTATTGGAGGATTCGGCAGCACGACCTGTTGGGAGATTTCATGATGTGCATGGTGCAGACGACATTCTAGACTGGCCTGCCTGCATCTTAATTTGATTTGCCAGATGGAACATGCGTCAATTGGTCGCCGTAAGGAACGGTGGTTGGTGCCGAATTTGCTACTCGTGCCAATCTTATGACGAGTCATGCATATCAGGCGCCTCAAAGTCATTGAGTGGCAGATTTTGTAAATTTTGCGGGCTAAGATTAGATGTGAAACTTTGACTAGATGTCAGAAAATACATTAATTTTTGAGTAAGATACACATTTAGGCTGCCTCATGACACATGGCAGATGTCCTGTAGACATGTTTGGAAGCTCTCAGAAGATGAGAAACATACATGCTCTGATCTCTTTGCAATACAACTATGAAATATAACACAACATGGTTGGCACTTATCCACAAGTCTCCGCCAAGTGGAAAGTCTCAACTCTATTTCTCATCTAAGTATGAATTTACTGTCCTAATTAAGAGCGTCGCGAGATATATAGTTGATATAGTCTGGTATTTGAACCAAAGGTCTCCCGTCTCAAGCTGGGTAGTTGCGCCGTCTATCCAGATCCTATCTTGAAGCTGGTCCGGATACTGTTGGTGAGCAGACTGTTTCGTTCTTCATCGTAATACGCTTCTACAGCACCTTTTATCGCCCACATTCGATAGTTCGTGAGAAGTTATACTGCACCTCATCAGTTACTTTTTTCAATTTTTCTTCCTTTTCGACTTGTGGTGTGCAGTAATTCGTCCGATAGAGAAGATTCTGAAGGTTTGCTAATTTTTTTGGCTCCATCGATGCCTTGTTATTGAATGATAAATTCAACCCTTGTATATGCTATCGGTAATTCATGGTAACTGTATGGCAAATCTACGACTTTGTTACAGCGAGGCTTCCCTGACCTTGAAATATTAAGATTGGATGGTGTGAAACACGAGTTCTCCCCATAAGGATCAATCTACAGGCGAGCTACCTGAGAATGATACGAGACATGGCTTGATATTGGAGTCACAATAACCCAGTGTACGTCAGACCATAGCTCTCTATCACCATTATCGTCAACTCATGTCAGAAAAGAGTTACATGAGGCTTCCAAAGAAGCATGCATAGATCCCAGTTAAAGTTATCAGAGATAACCCAGATATTGTATAATCCTTGTTGGCGCTAGATGAAATTAAGGGAGGAATTGGAGAGGTTGAGGTTGGTGGTGTTGTTGGGACTGGGGCCGACGCAGTTGCCAAGGGCCCCTTAGGTGGAGAGGAATTTTGCGTTGCATTTACAAAGACAGGAGCATTACTGTCCGTTATGATTAGACCAAATAAATTAATACACGCAGGAGGCGAATTACCAAGTTGCACATATCACAGAACTGATGACATAAACAGGCTTGACGATTGTGCAAGGGCAGTTTGTGATGGTAAGAGTAGTTGACTATGTTCAGTTAGATTCTATAAGTTATGATGGGCTAGTTATAATGAGTAGACAACATACTTCAGTGGCTGAGTACGTAACAGAGTTAAATTCAATCATAGTGGCATTCGGGCATATAGTGGTAAAGGCCGTGACGATCTCGGTTACATAAGCAATGGTATTGTTAGGGGATGCTGAAACTGATATGGTCAGGGAAAGAATAAGAGCGCCTATTGAAAGATACATTTTGATGATATGGTGCGTTATTTGGATCCTTGGAATATGATTAACGACCGGCTAGTTGGCTAAGGGTATGAGAAAATCTGAAGAGAAAGAAAGAATGAATGAAAAAGTGGTGAATGAATGTAATTGATGAAGATCGAGGTCGCCGGATGTTCGTTGATGATACAACAGGATGTCCAGGAAGAGAGTGAGAGAACGAGCGTAAGAAATGGATGAAAGGGAGAATGGTTAAGTACCCTAAAAAAAGAGAAAAGATATTGATCAGTGGACTAAAGTAAATGGATGAATAAAATGAGATTACGAATGACTAACATCAATGGATTAAAGGACCAGACTACCAGGTTTGTTATGACATGGGGAACAAAGATCTCAAACTATACGAAACAACTAAGATAATGTCGCGATTCAACCCATCATATTCCCTGGGGGCGTGGAGCTCATGTTATGGGCTGGGGCTTGCCAATGATTTGTTCAACGTTCTGGATCAGCTGAAATCCACTCATTTAAAATATTTGCAGAGAGCTGGAATCGGATTGCACATCGTTAGCTCTAGCTGTCAAATGGACGATAGTCATGAAAGGGAGAAATGCCATTCAACTGCCGTTCAGATCAACAATTCTAGAGACTAAAATCAGTACGCATCCTGATCGATGTCAAGATAGTTTATCTGGCCATCAAATTCTATTTTTATCAACACAGAGCTGCGTACGACACCCTCACCTGGCTTCACCCGCGAACTCATGCTGTAGCACCATTACAAAAATAGAAAAAATACTTCATGTTTCTTAACAGGGGAAGCCCTTTGTTTATTGATCACAGACATGAAAGAGGACCGCAAAATTTTTGCGCAGCATCGGAAAAAATGACAGCCCATAACTCTAGACCCTTTCGAAGGGATATACAGATGGTCCGCAACGCTTCACCCACGATATTTTGGGGGTATGACGGAATAAACTATTTCAAAAGTTCAAAGATTATATTCCAGATAAATACTCGGTCCTGAAATATCCAGGACAGATTCCAGAATGATGAATAAATACACTCTGGCTGCTTGTAATACTGATCATGTGGCGCCAAGCCGCGATGTCGAGTTATAAAAGACGCAAGGTACTGGCTCTACAAACGGGCTTTAAATGAAATAGATAGCCTTTAAATAAAACAAGAATATTTTCTTTGTGGCTGCGCAAGCACAACAACTCTGCCTGCCAAAAAGATTACATCCACCCTGGAATTTTCTGTCTATCCGCCATGTTAAACGGAGTATTATCAATGAACTCCATCTAGCTATCTCGGAAATGTATTCTAGCCAAGACGGTATGGATTAAAGACTTTCCAAATGCCCACATGGGCCTGGAGAGTTGAACTCCGAAGGCAATATTTGACGTACTCTAAGCAAAATATTCAGGGTAACAGCAAGTTCGGATTGGGAATAAAATTAGGGCTGTAGCCTATTAAGCCACAGCAGATCTAAATAATTCTACTGTTCAAATTGCATGATACCAAAGAACCAAGCTAAGCATATTAAATATCGACGTGGCTGGCTAGAAGGAGGATGGGAACTTGGATAAATGTGGTCTCTTAGGATTCTAATCTGACCGGGTCATGATTTCGGCAGAACATGTCTCATTCATTTTGATCTGCCATGGGGCCTTTCTAAAAACTGACAGAATTCTCCATTAATTTTATTGTTAAGTATCATCTTTATTCTCAAAGGAAGCCCGGGGTGCGATGCCTTGGTGCATATCAGCGCTTACCCCGGTCAACCCCATTACTGACTCGAGGGTGCTGAGTCAGGATTGATTCACCCATCCCATATCTTTACCCGGATATTCAACCTGCTCGGCAGCTTTAAAAATCTAACTTTATTTTTGGATTAAGTCCTGATATTAGTATCAAGGGAGCCCATATCTATTATAGTCTCGGGTATATTTTTTGGTAGCTAAATACTTGCAAATAGTATTCGTGTCATTGATTACAGAGATGAAATCACAAGGTGATAACGGCTTTTCTAAGTATGTATTAAAACAAAGATCTATGGTTAGTGTTATTGTGAGATAGAGGTGTGTGATTAGTGTACTTCTTGAGTCTTAGACTCTCCAGCATATTGGGCTCCTCTCTGGCCTAGACCACACCTTGTACAGTGCTCCTTGCCTCTTATGCTGCTTGAAGAACATTGATACATTTCCTGTGATGTTTGGCCATTCAGCTCAGTGTTTACCCGTGGAATTCAGCAACCCTTACCACCGAGTCTTTTACCCAAAAAAATAAGAATGGTAGCAATGGAAACTGCGTGCGCGGAAAAAGGTCTCAAAGAATATGCAGCTCAAGCCACATAGGTGCGCCTGTCCATCTACAGCTCCCGATTTTGAAACATTCGACGCCAACTTGATCCAATCGACCATTTCTATATTGGGTACTGGGTATGCCCCGGAAACTCATCAGACGGCTTGTCCTCCGTGATCGAGAGTTGGTGAGTGAAGAGAGGGGCGTCGACCCTACTATCTGATCTGATCGTAGTTAGCCTCATGATAATGGGCATAGTAAGATGTGTCGAGAGATGAGATGATACGGACGGCGAAAGCGATTGGGAAACCTCATCGAAGTTGGGACTATGTTACTCAATTTCGGCTCTGCAGACTCGACAGTCAGAGCTGGAGGTTCGTAGGGGACACCACTGACAAGTGTCGAGAATAGCCCCCATCTACGGCCTGTAAAAAGGCCTGAAACATCCTCATTTAATCCTGTACGCCATTGGAAAAAGCTGTACTCACGTGGATTGACCACCTAGACTAGAGTTATGTGTTTCTGAAGGTATATACAAGTTTTGGCGCACTCTGTGGCGAGAAGATGCGGGAATCGCCTCTCGAAAAATCATTGCTTCAAGGGGCGAGTTTTGTCTTTTTTGCTGCAGAAGAAAGGCAAATCAGAGTGCTGAAGATAGATACCTTATCTCCTTTCCAAACCTTGATCTATCCGCACAATATTCCCTCCTCTTCCGACGTACAGCCAATGGCACGAATTCTAGTTCTGGACCTCTCTTTTATCGTTGGTATTCCCATAACCCTCGAAGATTCACTGTCTTCGACGTCACAGAAAAAGGAATGCGTGGCCTGCATACGTGAGCTGGCCTGTACTCACAACAAAAGAGGGTGAATCCAAGTGATGGAAGACGAGAAACTCGGTACATAGAGTAAGGAGGTATTAGAGAGTTTGTGAGAAGTGATTGGCGCGCCGGATTCTCCAAGATTTTGATCAATGGACTTGTGCAACAGCAATCAGACGAAATGCGTCTGAGGTGGATTTAGTTTAATATTATATTAATGTGCTAGGTAATCGGTAGCTTGCGTAGTCCTGTAGGAGCTTGATCATAGGCTGAGCCAGATTAGATTAGATCATCTACTATTAATTACGAAAGCCGGGGGGACTATTCTCAACACCTGTCAGTGGTGTCCCCTACGAACCTCCAGCTCTGACTGTCGAGTCTGCAGAGCCGAAATTGAGTAACATAGTCCCAACTTCGATGAGGTTTCCCAATCGCTTTCGCCGTCCGTATCATCTCATCTCTCGACACATCTTACTATGCCCATTATCATGAGGCTAACTACGATCAGATCAGATAGTAGGGTCGACGCCCCTCTCTTCACTCACCAACTCTCGATCACGGAGGACAAGCCGTCTGATGAGTTTCCGGGGCATACCCAGTACCCAATATAGAAATGGTCGATTGGATCAAGTTGGCGTCGAATGTTTCAAAATCGGGAGCTGTAGATGGACAGGCGCACCTATGTGGCTTGAGCTGCATATTCTTTGAGACCTTTTTCCGCGCACGCAGTTTCCATTGCTACCATTCTTATTTTTTTGGGTAAAAGACTCGGTGGTAAGGGTTGCTGAATTCCACGGGTAAACACTGAGCTGAATGGCCAAACATCACAGGAAATGTATCAATGTTCTTCAAGCAGCATAAGAGGCAAGGAGCACTGTACAAGGTGTGGTCTAGGCCAGAGAGGAGCCCAATATGCTGGAGAGTCTAAGACTCAAGAAGTAAAATAAAAGCATCACACTATACAGAAGTTAACCATAAATTATCAAATGTACAAGTGTCTGTAACATGACAACATCATTGCCCCTGCATAACCTAGTCGCACAAGGTAGCTTTGTTGTATCACTTAATGATTTAACTTAATTATTTGCATATTTCCATTACTGGAGCCTTCCCGCCTTACTATGGGACTATATACAGCATTTTTTCTCCCAATTGCAACTAACTTTCATTTTCGTCCATTTCCCAAAATATACTCTTTACAAAGCAACCAAAATCTGGTTCAGCTATAACAATCATGACTGTACAACAATTTCGCAGGCTAAAAATTTCCTTGAACCCCTTAATATTAAGTTTCCAACCGAAAATAAGCACTTTCCAGCAAGGTTTGTCATTGCATCGACATTACTCTCGTTTCAGTATCAGAAGAAGATAGTATTTCTGGTTAATTTCGTGATTTCGTCAAGGCGTCATAAGATGTGCGTTCTAGAAGTCTAGTTCCACCTTTATCGGCTATGAACCATGCATTTTTAGGCTTCAATCTACAAGATATTGTAGGTGATCTCTCCGTTCTCAATATAATGGACACGGTTGCCCTTCATTCCTCGCTTATCATTGTAAGCCAATATTCATGCTTAGAGGTGAAACAGAATGAGCAAGTTACTCCAAGCTGTAGAACACCTGAAAGGTCGATTCGGAGCTTAGACATTACCCATCTCGGTGTCAACAGCTAAAGCTTCATCGGCAGGGCCCCAATTGCCTTCGTATACGGTAGCGCCAGCGCGACGCCTAGTTTGCACCCAAATAACTCCTTCGGACTCGAGTACTTGATGAACAATAGGTCGACATTGAGGGTTAGGGGTGATCATCCACCTAACTAACTGGTCAATAGAGGTTGGATGATTTTGATCTTTCATAAACTGAGGAGCTTTGTGCAACTCGCCTCGGCGCATGGAGCCAAAAAGATTACTTGGGTCGTGTGAGAGTGACCTGCTGCACCGTCCATAGCTTCTTTTACGGCAGCTAAAGCTTGGCGAGCTGAAATCTGTTTCAAGCTCATCATCACTACCGAGTGAGCCTACGTTCAGGTCGCTTTCATCCAGAGGAATTCCTGTCGCATCCCGGCGGATTTGACAGTCACTAACCCACGTAAGGCTAGGAACATCACTGATGTCTCCAGAGCGCAGACGTTGCCATGTTGGTCCGTTATCGGGGAGTTGTACATTACCAGCTATCTCTAGCATTATGAGCCCGAGTGCAAAAACGTCGGCTGGCTTGTCGTAATTTCCTTCAAGTATTTCGGGCCCTATGTACTCTCGGTCACCTTCACCCTCAATTCCTTGAGGCGCAGGCCAAGAAGTAGCCATACCAAAATCAGCGATTTTGAGGACGCCCTCAAAGGTTATCAAAATATTTGCGGGCTTGAGATCTAAATGAATGAATCCCTTATCATGGATATGTTTTAACCCCTATGTTGAAGTAAGCGAGGGTTACTCCTGTCTATTCAAGAGAAAACTTACGAGTCCCAGCTCAAGGAGAATCTTCCAAATTCTGAAGTCGTCCAATCTCCCCTTCCGACCGACTTGAGATAAAAAGAGATCCATACTCCCCTCTTCACAGAACTCAGTCTGTATGTATAAATGATTCTTTTCTTCCCAACTATTCAGAAGGTGAACTATGTAGTCTGAATTTCCAAGCGCACTGAGTATATTGACTTCTTGTATCTTTCGCTCACGATCACGTATCCCTTGAAATGGTTGCCTAGTCTTCTTCACTGCAAATATACGGTTTGAGGTTGGAGGATCTAAATGTTGAGATATTTCGGTAACACGGAAGACTTGGGAAAATTCACCAGTTCCAATCATCTCAACTTTTTCGAATTTGGAAGCGAGGGATGCATCAATATCATTCAACGAGTAAGAACTTACGGGTGTTGAGCTCATCCGCAGAGCTCCTCCAATTTTGAAGTTATGCTCTCTTCCGGCTGTTGGTGTAGCGGGTGGAGGCATAGAGGTACTAGCGCAGGGATTTGACGTCTTTGTATTAAGCTGATGAGATATACTGAGCCCGCTTGGATCTGGAGGTGTTGTTGCTCCCGACGGGGATTCTAACGGGGTGTGAGGAGACAGGCGGCTGAGAAAGTCGGTGCGACTGGGAACGTTAACTGTGAAGTTATGTTAGCTTTATATTTAGAAATTTGAAGTGATAATCGATTGCGCAAGAATTTTTGGGTAACATAGTATACAGTGTAGATCAGATTCATTTTAGACTGCGTTCTGCCTCTGACAACGACTGAAATGGCCATACACTAGCTGAAAGTTTTTTGAGTATCCTCATATAGACAAATTCAGAGGGTAAAATTCATCACATTCATTCGTAAATATTACTTACCACTTTGTCTAGGAAGTTTCAGGACCAGATCGTGTCCACCAACTGAAGTCGGTATATTTCTGTTGGAACTAGGACTGACATTCTCTTGTCTTATGATGAGTGATTGTTTCGTGGGCGTTGGAGGAAGTTCGAGGTCTGCGACAGATTGGATATCACACTTCAGGTCGGGGGAGACTGAATCCTCGCTGTCCATACTCAGGAGACTTGATCTCCTGCTCATTCCGCGCCCTCCGAATACACCTCCAAATGTAGCCCTGCTTCTTTCTCCTATATTTGACTGAGAATCGAGATGCGGGTTAAACGGTGTCGATGGTGCACCGAAGGAGTGACGAATATGACGAGCTTTGGCTATAGCACTACCAGGGACTGGCGCTGGATATGTAGCGAAGCCATTGAAGTGCTTTTTGCACGGTGTGTCCGGCACATGACTTTTGTTAGATCCTCTGGAAGTTAAAGGATTCTCAGGATTCCGATTAACTTTCGATATGAGTCCTGTCGAAACAAATGCCGCAGGCAAAGGTTTGACAGATCGAAAATTTTGCGGAGTGGCGAATGTGGCATCTTCACTGGCTTGGATACCAAGCTTAAATGGCCTTAATGCACCAGCTGGCATTGACTTTGAAAGGTCAGGTTTTGATCGACGATGTATGGCATTATGGATAGGAGCATGTGTGGGTGATTCATCTAAATTATTAGAGCTAGAGGATGATGTGGTCATGGTGCGAGAAAGGGGGTGTGGTTGGTGGGTTGACTGATTTAGAGAGTGTACTGATGCGTTCAATAATCCAATTTGAGTCGAGAATGGACTATCTCGAGGCAAAGGTGGCATAAATTGGTCTAGGGAGAGGCGCGGTCGATTTTTCGTGTGGCTGGTAGACAAGACTTCTGGTATTACGCCGGTTGCAGCAGAGTTAGCAGCTTGCTGAGCTGCTAGGATCTGGGCTGCGTGTCTCCTACCCCAAGATGTTTTTTCTCCGTGTCGCTGCTGTAGTGTTGATTTTCGGAGAGAGGAAGAGCGTCGCGGTAATGATGTATAAGGCATTATTTCAGCAGTGATTGATGAAGATGAAAGCTCATATTCCTGGGCTACTTCCTCGTGGGGTTCAAAGTTTGAAGGTCCATGGTCAAATATATTGAAGTCATGGCCAAAATTTCCGGATCCATGTAGGCTCCGACGCTTAGCTACAGGACTTCCCAGACTTGCCTGATCTAAATTCATTATGGTGTCGTTTCGTTTCAGTGGACTAGAGGTTTGCGCTCCTGGCGGAACCTCGTTGACGTTGTCACTTCCAAGTCTTGTGAGCGCAGGATTGATAGGGTGTGTAATCCCTATGGTTGAGCTCGTCTTCTCCGCATTAAGGCCGCTGACAATACTATCCAGCCCTCTACTTGCGTCAGTGCATAATGATGGCACAACATTGTGTGATTCTAAATTTCGGGTTGCATTGCGTTTGTAGGGTGATTTTGGCGAAGTTCGGGCGCGTGGTGATTGACGTGATTGCGAAGGTTTTATGCGGGAAGAGGAGCGCAATGCTAGTTTGACACTGGGAGGAAATGGTACGGCTAATGGCGACGGTGTGTGTGGTAAGTTACTACTAGAAATTGTAGTATTCGGAGCTGGATTTGGAGAGAGTGGAGATGGCGATAGGGGTGACTTCGGTGACGGACTGCTTGCGGCAGTGACTAATCGGAATTTGGACGGTGATTTAGAGAGAGAACGTCGAAGTGAGCGTACTGCTGAGGTCACGTCAACATGATGAACATGTGTCGGAGAGGGAAGTGTGAGGGTTCCCCCGCCGTTGTTTACGTATGGCATGCTTCGAGACTTGTCAACTACTCGGTTTCAAAGAATGTATGTGGTAGACTGAATAGATCTTCGCAGTATTTGGGTAGAAGTCGGTAGTAGATTGCCAGAGAATAATTGTTATGCGCCGATTCAGCTTCGTTATCTCCCTCAATATTTTACTTTGTTGAGATCAACTGGTGTAACAGGCAGATTTGAAATAGTCACTAGAGAAACGTGAGTAAACCGAAGTACATGAGGCGGAAAACGGTGTTTGAGAGTTCTAGTGCTCGTGTTGCGATGTTTAGGCGAAGGTTAAATTCTCTGAGCGACTGTATTTCCTTCACGTATCATGCACCATGGCTTTCGAATGGGTGTCGCCAACAGCCACACTCACACACGCCGACAGCGGTCGAGGGAATGCCAGAACTGTTGTTCCTGAGTGGATGAGGGGTAAGGGAATGGCGTAGGATATTTGGAAAAACTGAGGGTTTGTTGAAGAAGGGGTGGAAGGGAAGAATGCGGAAGAAAATTAGCTGCATTGGTCTTAGTCACGACGTACGCGAAAAGTGGGCCATTGTTTACTTTGCTAGTCCCAGACAGGCGATAGAGTGACGGCTTCCTATCCAGGTAGTTTGTGGAGCTATTCCGTTATTCCGCTATTCACGCGTCTCTAGAACAGGGCAAGTATGCTGACATAGACAAATAACTTCCAAGTAAAACCCGGTATTTAGACAACTACAAAATCTTGCCCTGTCCTATTTACTCGAACTATACTAAAACTATAACGTGGCATCCGCTCGAGTTTCCACCCACGCGAATCCTGAAGGAAATGAGGACAACTTGGGGTTGGCTGGCTTCTTGGAGGAGATGCACCCACCGAGGCAATTGGCATAATTGTTGGATCGATGATAAAACTTTGAGGTCGCGTTTGGTGAAGTCGCGAATGGCGGAGGTTATGGATTATCCCAACATGCCGGCAAGTTGAAATCTTTGCATGCTGGGCGAAAAGGGGAAATCTAGAGCTTCTGATGACAACTGTGGCTACGGCCTCGGCTCAACATCTGTGATGGTGACGAGGTGCTCATGCGCGACTACCTTACAGCCACGGCGGTTTATTGGTAACCAGTCATCTAAATCACTCGTCACCTCGCCCAGATGTGATATCCTGGCCGCCCTTATTTCGCTCCAGCGTTAGAGGCCCAGGTGTGGCTGTGCGCACCCTAGGTTGGCGATACAGCTAATACTGCGACTGTGCCTATACTTGCTCCTGCTGTAACGGCGACTACGATGCCTACCGCCGTTGTCGTTGTCGTTGTCTCCGCGGATACGACAAATATTACTTCACACTTCTCTGGTCAACACGGATGTTTCCGGTATTATGAAGTGGGGTGATTTAGAATCGTCCTTTATTGCGCGGCGTGCGATCTGCAAACATGAATATTACCAAATTGGCCCAAGAAAGGGGGTCATGTGCCTAGGACGGAGTAAAACAGCCGATGCTGTCACCTTAGAAAACAAAAACCTAATCGGATTCGTGAGGGCGGGGCCTAAATGTGGGCGACGGGTAACGGGACAGATCGCTATCATATTAGTCGCGCTTGTGGCGGCATCCCCCACCCCATCAATCTTAACCTCAAACATTCTCTAACTGCCGTACATGATGGACCGTAGAGACGAGCATATTCCTCAAGGCAAGCTTTGAACGTACTTGACTAAACGCTTGCTAATCTTCTACTTTTCCTAGTCGTTTCCCATGCCCGATCCAGCAACGCAATGAAAAAAAACCTACAATACGACCCTCCGCGCGTCCTGCCTGCACTACAACTAACCCCTCTCCATTTTGCTCATGGAAAAGACGCGGCATCATCCAGCATTACGAACGATTGGGGAGATTCCAGCCAGCCTAACATGTCTCCCCGGCTCTGTCAATTGCCGGTAAAAGGGGCTACAAGGGTCTACCCATGATAAGCTGTGCCTTTCTGGGACGAGCATATACGTACAAGAGGTTTTCATGAATAGACATCGATATCCCCGTCTCTTTTCCCATTTCTCTTTGGTCCCCCTTGTTTATGGCGGACAAAGCTAAGGAAAGACAGGTAAAAGGAAAGACATGCTGCATGTCAGGTTTCATCCCGAGTACCCCATGTATGTTCCTTAGACCTCGGGCCGAGATGATCTCGACACAATACTTCGACGGCTGATGGGAGCCAACGCCTGAACGAATGCAACTCTCAAGGTACTGGATTGAGCCCTACGTTATAGATGAAGTGTGATAACTGTCGGAGTAGGAAATTTTGTTATTGTAGTACATGTTGATTTGTCCCTGGACTAAGCCTCTCTCACAATCTCAAGCACCTTTTGCATCCGCCAGCGAATCACGGCACCATTATTGTGCACGAGTTTTTTACTCATCCTATTTTATGTGAGACGGTATAGACATTCGCCAGAGACTTCTTCCGGCTGCCTCTCTGGTGACCTAGATCATTTTGGCCGCGAGCAACTCACGCTACTAATTACACAAGATGCTAGATCTATTCGCTTCTCGTCTCATAGTTCAGCTTGTCCTCTGGGAAAACAACTTTTGAGACGCCTGACATTGCTGCTATTTATTATGGATTTCTACTATGCGTGGTGTAATCTTGGTCTCACAATGCGGCCTAAAATAGAACCCCCTCTCCTCATCTCTCACGCACAACGCAGGGAATCTTGAGATCTAGGGCGGCACACTCAAAGAAAACTGCGAGATAAGCCCACGAGATTCACATGGGCCGTGGCAAGGTTAATTCTTACTCAAACGTATTCACAGTTTTTCTCAATCGCGGAGATACACAGCTTGTAGGTTAAGACCTTAGCGACAATCGCATCCGCCTAAACAATGAATTTCAGAGAGGTTGCTTTGATCTTTGACCTTTGAGGAATGGCGACATTCTCTACACCATCATCACCATGAGTTTAAGCGTATTTAGATGTTATGCTCACACCTTACGATCTCAATTGAAACTGGTACATTGAATTCCTTTACAATCATATATCGAGTCTTTCGGTCGAGTTTGACGAGTCCAGGTCTCGCTCCAGCTAGCGTCATGCAGGTCTACCATCTGTGGGATCTGGCGCTTGGCATAGGATAATGACCCACCAGATCACTTCGCCGTTGCAACTTGTTTTTATCTGATGACTTATCTTGCCGGCACTAGGCCGTGCCCGGAGTGATGACATATCCGAAAGATAGCCAGGATATAGGGTCATCTACATCAGAAACACGGCTTCACTTCTCTAGCCGCTACCTATGCCTATTCTGATGGGTCACCTCAGCTTACAAGTACGTCGCGTTCCCCACGTGTCCAAGGGCTTCAAAAGGCTCGAAAATACCCTCATATATTATTCTAGTGTAACAGGGATGTCACACCAAGAGCGACTGGCAAACAGTCCTGCAGTGAGTCTCTATCGGACCTCGGCGGTTTGGGTGCGCTTCTACTCTGTGCTAATTAATATCGCAAGTGCCTAACACCCATCACATATATCTCAGTTTTCACCGCATCCCGCCTTGTGGTGACCACGAACGGGGCAAATGCACCGCGCATCAATGCAACCGATGAAGTCAGCGCAGAAAGATGATTCGAGTGTCAACTTAGTCATTGAATAGTCACTGCGCAAACATCGAATTATCTTATTTCGTAGAGGGCGCGCTCGCCTGTGATGTCGATCGGGGTTTCCCTTCCATGTAGACTGCAAACGGCACTGGTATCTGAACTCAACAACGCACGTTATAGCACGTCTTACTCAAGTCCAAAGTAATCAGAGATATTTCAGCATATTCATTCTCTACCCGCAGCTGAAGACGCCTCGCTGACTCAGCACACAATGCCCTGACACCAGTATCAAGTAGACAACATAAGAAGTGACGCAGGGCTATACGTTTTGGGGGCACTACGAAAAGGCAAGCAGAGGACGAATTTCCTGATGAGTGATACGTCCTGACCATGGCCAGAAACGTGTTACTCATCTACGGCGCCGGCGGGAAGCCCGATAGAATCGTGGCCGCTTATCCTTCCCACGTACACTCACTTGAGAGGGACAGGCCCGAGGAAGATTCAGGGGAACTTTAGCTCTTCCATCCGTCACGGCTACCTGCCAAACGGGAAGCTGGGAATGGATGGGTCCATCTGACCTTACCAACTGTCATCCTCTGCCCCTCAAGCGCAGCGCGACAGTATGTCATTGCATCGTGCATGATGCGAACCAGCCAACTCCCGCCTTGTGGACATGTGATTTGCAATCTAGACCAGAACAGGGGCTCGCAAGCCAGTTAAAGCCTGCTGACCTAGCGCATCTTACTATCCTCCCAGGATCCCACCAACCCCCCGAGCTATCGATCATGCAAGGCCAACTAAGCCTTGTGCATTCTCAACCAATCAAAGCCCACCTTCTACGGGCTCGAATATTTCGTCTTCTATGAGATCACTCATTGACCATCTTACAACTAATCTTCTAGATAGCAGTGCTCACAATTTAATTGAGAATTAATCAGACCGTCGTGTAAAACCATAGTTGACAGAAATTGATTCATTCTCTCCCATCTCCTAGTCATAATACGAAGCCAAAGAACAATGGGCAAAATAGAGAATACAGGTGCCATTGATGAATATGGAGATCTACAACGCTTGCATCAAGAGGTACTCGGGCGGATACAAGTTTGGCTTTTGTTTTCTAGATGGGAGGTACAGGAACATGAGTGGATGTTTCAAAGAGGTAGATCGTTCTAGAGGTTGCAGGAGACTGTTGAACCGCGTCATTGTTCCGGCGGGAGGAATCTGAACATCTGCAGCCATGGTCTTGATCGTTTGGTGGCGGCTCTCTGTCTTACGCAAACTTTGAGACGAAACTCGGCGCGTCTCTGGGAGATGCAGGGGAAGAGGAGAAGCGAGCTAACTATACCGAGTTAGCCCTATCCTGATATAGCTGACGCACTGGAACTTGCGCGTCTAAGTGAGCGGCGTGCTGGCTAGGGATATGGCCATCGCTTCTACACACCATGGTAAAGGTAAGGAAGTTAAAGAAACCTGCTGGTTCGAATTGTGTCAGGTACTAACATGCCCAAACAGCCTACATCCAGTGAACACTGCTTGGACAGCCACAGTCTACTTGTCCTCTTGACCAATTACCTCACTAGTCCTGAGAAAATATGGGGCTTTTTCGCTCTGCACACCCCTACTTTCTGCGTCTTGTAAGGATAAAGACTACAGAAATCCCACAGGTACGTTTGAGCCCTACTATGCTAAGCTGGCCCCGCTTGTAAAATTTTGACGCAAACATAGACGGCAAAAGTCATATTATTTTCCCACCAGGCCTGATTGTATTTTTTGCTCCTAGTGTAGCTATAGTCCATTATTGGGGTGCCTATAAACACTACATTTTGTTACGGCCGTATCTCTTGTCCGCATGTGCAAGAAATTTCTCAATTTCAGTGCTTGAGCATTAAAGATGTGAGGTTGCTGTTGGTCGATGCTGCGCCGACGCGACACGGATATAAATTACAAATCGCTTAGCCAAAGTGAAAGCGCGTCAGTGTGTGCGAGGCTGTGGTGCACAGGATGATGCCACAATTTGCCTAGAAGATGGTCAGCAGAATGTGATAGCAGGTACATCATATAGGAGAGAGTTAAGCTTGGAAGCGAACTACAAATCTCGGAAGTGCACATTTAGCGGTATGCTTGAGTCGAGAATGCTCGTGCTACATGGATTGTCGACTTAAGGACAGGTATCTCTCGTGGCCTCCGGTTAGTAGTTTGATCTTGTCTCAGAATGCAGGTGGCTGTGAACAGTTGGATTGGGCTAGGCATTGAATTAGAACTATAGGGCGTAAGGGCACGCTGACCGATTCCGATCTGATTTGTTTCCCCATTGGCATCTCTCCACGTGGTTTTGAGACTGAAAATGCTTGGCACGGTTCCATCCATTTCTCAAAATAACTAGCATACTAACAGTAAGGACTTAAGTAATAGAGGCTGACATGACAAATTAAGCCTAAAAACAAACTTGGCAATCGGACTGTAAGGGAAGGAGTCGCGGTGAGGCGCAGCTCAGCGCTGAAGATGACTACACGTGCTTGATGGGTGCATGGGCCCGTCTAGACGTAGCTCTGGCTCCAAAGCCTGCAACGCCGTCCTAGGGGCTGGCAGACCTTTCAACGATAGCTAAGCGGTGTCAAGTGCAGTGGAAGGGTCTGCAATGGGGAAAATGATCTGTGATGGGCAAGGTAGAAATTACGGGCTACAATTGTTTGCTGGCCCTGCCATTCCTCTGCAGGGCCTGGTTGGCCCGGCATCGAGGCCCCTGAAGTATAACGCCCAAAGCGCGTCGCGTCGGCGCTACCATAAGATCTGGCCCTCTTGGCACTCTCATTCCTATCACGTGCGATCATTGCTTCGCCAGGCACTCAGATCCGAGGATATTAGGCAGAACTGTTATGTCTTATATAATTCATTCTATTGACGAGCTTAAGCCTTTTTTTGAATATTTGCATCAGATTTTAATTGCGTGTGCAGCTATCTAGCTATGACACAATATTAGAGAAAATGTATAGAAAAGACAACTAAATATACAAGAATAGCACTCGTCCCTAGGATTTCATTTGCAAGTACCACTGCGAAGTTATGGTGGCTTTTTCTTCACCCCAAGTTAACCCTCTTCCGTGAATACCCACCCAGGGGAACGTCTCAAAAATCCCGAGTTATCCAGACATACCTTCATCATCCACTGAATTTTCTCCGCGCGAAATGTAATCAGAAGTGTCTCCTTCCCAAGTGGAGTAGGTGCCCAGGCTACTCAAACCATCCTGGAGAACACCACCAGGAGGCAGACCACGGCATCTTCCATCGTTTGCTTGTCTTTATAGTGTCAGCTATATTCTCGCAAGGGTTGTCTTGGCGCACACAAAGCTCAACTCGTGAAGCTCCTAGCCAAAATTCAAAATTTCACGCCCGTCGAGATTGTATCTGTTAAGAATCAGCATGAAATCTTTAGTGTCAGTTGTACGAGGCTAGACAGCGTCTTGGCATTTGTATATAGAGGAATCTCGTCTAGCATCCCTAACAATTTTAATACAATTAACTATATATTGAATTTACTTTAACAGTATCCATCCTCTACATCATCTTGTAAACTTGTCCTAATTCCTCTCACATCCATCCCACAGAACTGTCTCCCAGATTTGTGCGCCACGTTTTTTTTCCTCCGTCCGGCGTGAATATCGGCGTGGGCGTTTGTTTGGCGGCTAGCCGAGGCCAGAGATTAGTTGATGAGAGGTTTGGTCATTGAAACGAGGATGTACTAAGTCGTACTTATAATCTTGATGAGACTTAGATGGGAGTCAAACTCGTTGGGAGCGAAAATTTGACATGGCGGAGAATTTTGAATTATTGCCTCGTGGGCCAACTTCTTCGGTATTGCGAAATTTGACTAAACTCGGCACTGGGAGAATATTTCACTCCCAGGTTCGCAGAGGACACGGCGTAAAGGTGTCCAGCCTTGCCATCCTAGATCTCCCACTCGATAAGCTGGTGCAGGTGTGCGATTTCTATTTGCCTGCTCCTCGTATCTCAAGTTTGCACTAGTGATAAATAAATAAATAATTCAATTGTCCTGATTTGGCGCCTTTTTGGCCCATGCAGGTGTTGACTTCAGTCAGATACAATGATGATATAGTTGTGATGAACATCATGCCTCAGATATCATTTGTAGGTCTCACTACGGCTGTGACAAGGCGGCTTTTTCTTCACCGCTGTCGAACCATGCCCTTCGTGAAACTCACCCAAGGGAAACCTCTCAAAAAACCTTGGGTTATCCAGACATGCCACTATCATCAATGTAGCTTACTTCAGTAAGGTGAGGTCTGCTGGAGTCGAACCAGCGATCTTCTGTCTCAGGTGGGATAGAAGTTCAGGCTATCCAGACCCTACTTAGAAGACCGGCCCGAATGGTGTACCGCTACACCATCCGACCTTTGCACTAGTAATACTTTCTTTGAGGAAACCAAGAATTCGTTCCATCTGATCAAAAATTTCGTTTCCTAGTTAATTCGTCTTTTTCGCCGTTTTTGAAGCTCTTGTTGGTAAATCACAAGGATGTCCGAAACTCATTCGAGGATGTTGAGCTGTGTTTGCAAAAAAAAGGTGACATTTTGATAGCCTCGTCATAGACATTATTCGCTGCAATCTCTACCAACGCTAGCCAGTCCTCCCAATCGTCTTGAGTAAAATAGACGTAGATTCGTAGGTATTGAGTCGCAAAAGCGTTGGAGATCTCTGTCTGACCGTCTGTTTCAGGATGATAGGAGGAGGATAAGGAAAGACCTATTCGAAGTCTGGCACAAATTGGATTCTAAAACTCTGCAACAAAAAGGTTTCCTCAATCCGAAACAATACTGTCGGGAAGTCTATGGAGTTTATATAAATTTTGAATGAATAGGTCTGCAATCTGATTGGTAGTCATAGTCGAAGAAGTTGCGATGTAGTGACGCATTTGGGACAAACTGTCTACTACTACCATGATCTGGTTGAATCCATTACTTTCAATTTAAGGGCCAATCACATCAACAGAAATATCCCTCCATCTCTGGATTGATGTGGGAAGAGGCTTCAGCACCCCTAGATATCGAGAATGTGGAGTTTTAGCGCTTTTACAACTGTAACAGGCTGTTGAAAAGGTTTTGCGATCAGTTTGAAGAGATGACCAAAAATACTCGCGACTCAATATTTCGTATAGTTTACTGCTTCCCAGGTGACCAGTTTCGGTTGAATCATTAGCGGACTGCAAGAGCGGTCTTTTCAATTTGGATTCCTTGTTGTTCGGCACGTAAAAGTGGTTTCTGAAATATAGGCGGTTGTTTTGTATTTTACACTCAGATAAAGATATCTTTTTTGAGAACGGAACACCCGTTTTCTTTGTCATTTCAGCTTTGATTTCTACCCAGAATAGGTCGCATGGAATTTACGCTTCGTTACTCTAGCTCTCTTCGAGTAGAGCCGTAATTGGTTGCTCTGCAGATTCTTACTATGCTAGGTTTGAAGATTCATTTTGCGTTGGTTTCATCGGTTTTTTTAAGTCCACATGCTTAACAACTGACTCTACCGATGCTTTTTTTTATTTTTGCCGAAGCGACTGTCTTGGATTTATTTTCATCTGGGGGCTCTTCTAGAAAAATCTCCGGATATTGGGACCTAATCAGCGGGTCGATGTGAGTGTACCAAAGTAAAGTTTGATTTTGATACCTTCTGCGAGCATCTTTTTCAACACTGGGAAGATTTTGGGATCTCCCAGTTAAGCTGTCGGGATTTTTTCCATATTTAGCTGGTCGATATTTAATTTTAAAATCGAATTCGGAAAGAAATTCGCTCCAGCGCACCTGTCGTCGAGAGAATTGTATTGTAGTCATGAAATATTCCAAATTTCGGTGGTCTGTCAGCACACTTATATCTATGGAACTTTTTAGCTCTGCTTCGCAGCATTCAAATAATCGAACGATAGTAAGTAACTCTTTGTCGTAGGTCTCATAGTTACATTCGGCCGGACCAAACTTCTTGGACATAAAAGCTACAGGATGTAGTATTTCTTCGTCATCTTCTCGTGATAGTACTGCAGCGGTTACGAAATCTGATGCGTACGTTTCAAGGTAAATTCTACGATCAGGGTCGAAATTTTGAAGGACAGGTGTTATGATTACGAGGTTATGAGTGACGTCGTGGAGTCTGGACCGTGATATTATATGGGACAGAATATATATTGAGACGTGTATATAATGTCTATATGGAATCTATGTGATGAAGGAGATGGTACACTACTGCTGTCTACAATTGCTGGTGAAGTACACATTATACCATGCATGTGCGCTTCGGCTAATCCTACGCTGTGCCCTACTTGTCCCACTTAACTCTGTTCACGTGACACCTCCTGGCTTATACACCCATTAATATTGTACATCACAACACTCCCCCTGTCGGTAACGACCAGTGTGACACGGGATCTTAGTGGATCTGTACTGGGGACTTGACTTTTGTTAAGCTATCGGCCAGTTGGTCTGCAGATTTGACATATGCTACGGAAATCTTTCCTGCCTGATATTGTTCTCGGCAATAACAATTCCTTAGAGCTATATGCTTAGAACGCTTATGGTTGTCGTGATTTTTGATCAGCGAGATAGCTGATTGGTTATCTACGTACAAAGCTGTACGTTCGGCTCCTTCAATCAGATTTGTAATCCTCAATTCTTCAAACAGCGACTTTACCCATTGGAGTTGACGACATGTCTCTGTGGCGGCAAGATACTCGGCCTCGGTGGTAGAGAGGACTACCTCTCGCTGCATGTGTGATTTCCAAGATATTGGTCCAGATACCAATCTAATCAGTGAGCCGGATGTTGATCTACTACTAGATGGATCAGCCGCAAAGTCCGCATCTGAGTAGGCTTCGAGGGTTGGCTTTCCACTTCCTTTGGTGAAAACTATGCCCTTGTCAGGCTTTTGTGCAATGTATCTGAGAATCCTGCGGGCTGCATGAAAATGTTCAAAAGAAGGGTTGACCAGAAACCTTGCAAGATGATTTACCGCAAATGCTATGTCAGGCCGCGTGTTGTTGGCCAGATATTGGAGACCTCCGACAATTGAGTTATACTCTGTTCTCAATTGTGCTGAGCTTTGTGTGTCATTCGGTTCCATGAGTCGTTCCATTGGTGACGTTGCCGGTTTACATTCTGCCAGTCCGTGTCTTTCAAGTAGATTGCGAGCGTATTGACCTTGAGAGAGCTCAAGCGTATTCTTTTCAACCTGTTTGATGTTTATCCCGAGGAATTTGCTTGTCTCAATAGACTTCAGCTTGTACTTCTTGTGCAAAGCCTGCATGATGCTATTTATCTTAGCGAGACTTGGTCCCATGATCTGGAAGTCATCGACATGTAGAAGTACAAATAGATCCCTTTGGTCATTTGCATAGAGACACACATCTGAGTGTGTTGGATGTAGGCCCAAAGTTGCCAAGGTGGATTTTACATCGTCATACCATAAGGCGGCTGCTTGCTTTAGCCCATACAGGCCTTTGCGGAGATGTAGGATGCATCCTTCTTTTTCAAATCCTTTAGGCATTTCCATGAACAGGTCTATGGTTAGATCAGGGTTGAGGAACGCTGTTGGTACATCTCCTTGGCGTCTATACCAGCCAAATTGATGAGCTAGTACAAGCATTATTCTTCCTGTCTCTGGTCTAGGGGTTGGTGCGAATGTCTCGTGGTAGTCAATACCAGGCCGCTGCGTGAAACCCTTTGCGGTACATCTCGCTTTCCATTTATCTAGGCTACCATCTGCTAGGAATTTCTTTTTGAAGACCCACTTGCATTTCAACGGTGTGCGGCCATCTGGTAATTTGCTTCGATGAATGATCTTAATGGCTCCAGTTTCTTTCAGAGAGCGAAATTCTTCTTCAGCTGCCTTCCTCCATTGACGAGCCTCAGAGCACTTCATGGCTTCCTCCCACGTTGTGGGATCTCTAACTGGACGGGCTGCCATTCCATGATGGAGCTTATAGTAGTCTACCTTTTTGACTAGCCTTCCACGTTTTGTGCGCACCAACTCGCCGTGATGTTTGACGCTTACTTCCTCGCTCCTTTCTGGTGAATGTAGTCGTTTCTGTCCAGCTATGGGAGCTGGATCCCAGCCAGTCATTATGAAGTCATATTTTTCTTCTGGAACCATTTCAAGAGTTGACTCCCCCTGAACTAATGCTTGATCACTTGGGCTTGCTTGGTTTAAATCTTGATGGTCTGGAATTTGATCAGATTCCCCTATATTTAACTCCCCCTGGTCCAACTCTGGGTTATTCAATTGGACTGGGCTTTTATTTCTATTCGAAATTTGATCTGGAGGTTGAAATTCTGATCCAGACTGAGATTCTACATCATCATTGGGCAGTGACTTTGGGCTTGTATCTAAATGTGCCCATGTTTCTCTTGATATACATGGCACGTCTGGCGCTTGATTGCTTGTGGGGGTTTCTGGCTCAATTACTGTTTGATCCCCTTGCTTTGTTGACTGTGTATGGTCCTCTGGTCTTGCTGTGTGAACGTCTTGTGTTTGATACAGGGGCTGGTTCACACTGATGTTATTATCGCTCTGATCCTCATTAGGGTGATAGGGGTTTGTAAATATTGAGCGCTCGTTGCCCCAGTAGCTGCTGTTTTTCTGCTGATCTGCTGATGGCAGTCTTTCTCCAAATACTACATCTTCATTGAATGTCGCATGGGGTGTGACGCTTTCGACCCACTTCCACCCTTTAACAGGAGTTTGATGAGGATGAAATATAACATAGTTTTTGCTACTGTTTGGCTGGAAGCCCATAAACCACCCCTTTTCGGCCCTCGGCTCAAACTTACCAGGTTTTGGGCTAATCAACTTGTAGGCTCGACAGCCAAATCGAGGCAGATTAGTGAAGTTAATTTTCTCTGGATGGGGTTGCTCAAGCCCTTTTAAGAAATCGATTATTGGGACCATCTTTGTCCTCAAGCAATATAATCTATTGACCAGAAAGCATGCGTGTTGAATTGCCCACGGCCAGTAACATGGTGGCATATTGGCGTCTATCAGCAAAGATCTTGCAACCCTAAGTACTACTTTATTTGCAGCCTCGGACGCGCCATTCTGTTCAGGTGTGTCTGGGGCCGAGACATCAGTCCGTATACCATGTTCCTCACAATAATCTCTAGTTTTAAGAAACTCTGTTCCTCCATCTCTGAAGATTGTGCGAATCCTTTTTCCGTACTGATGGTGCATAAATTTCACCCACTGTACCAATAGTTGAGCTATCTGATCTTTTGTTTCAGTTGTTAGCACCCATCGCATGCGAGTTTTGGCATCTGTGAGGATCACGGCGTACTGTTTGCCTGTGGTTGATGAGGTTAATTTTCCAACTGTATCAACAAATACTTCATCAAGGGGTTTGTTCGGGGTTAACCTTGGCTCTCGCGAAATGAAGCGTTGGGCTTTGCTTAGATGACAGGTTTCACATGTCCCCAATTCGGAAGCATCAATTCCTTCCAGCCCTTTCGAGCACTCGGCTGTCCGCTTTAGGATTGTTTGTCCAGTATGTCCCAATCTTTCGTGCCATCGCTGTGTGACAGACGTTCTTGGTACTCTTGCAACACCTGGTGCTGCTATTGATACTTCGTTGTCATCATAAAGCGGACGAATGTAAGTTACATCATTCTTTTGATCGAGACGGGCTACAGCTCTATGGGGTTTTCCATTATGGTATTGTATAAGCAGTCCTTTAAACGGATCGGCGTATATATTACCAAATCTCTGCAATTTACCTGCTGAAACAATATTGGATGATGATGTGGGCGAGTAGAGACAATCGCGTAATCGCATCTTCAACTTTCCTATCTTGACATTTGCAGTTCCTTGACTTGTCAGCGACATTTCCCCGACTGCTTGATCAAATTTAAACGGGCTGGCACGTTTGCGCATTGTTTCAAAGATATTTGGGTCACGAAAGAAGTGGTGCGATGCACCAGTGTCATAGAGGTATGGGAATTGATTCTTGCTTCTTCCTGCAGCTGATAACATGGTACCATTGTTTAAACCGCTTTCGTCCTCGCTACTTTCCTCAAATTTAACCTCTGCTTTAGCGACATTTTTCAGTCTGCCTCTCCTATCCACGTTCTTCCCTCTGCCCTGTGGCCAGCCTCTCCCTCTTTCATCATTGCGAAGCTCTGGATGCTGTCTGAAACAGTCTCTGTTCTTATGCTTATGCCGACAGCGGAGGCACATTGCTTCTGGATCAACACTGTCGACAGGCTCTGATGCAGCTAGCATTCTCGGTTGATTCTGTGGTCTGTTTCCTCCAGCTGTGCGAATGGTCGACATCATTGTTTCAAGGGATGTTAGGCGATTATCGGGCCCGATAGCCTTTGTGTCCCGCCAGTTACTTAACCACTCGATGTCCTTTGTGCCAATGAGGAACATCCCAGCTGCGACCTCTTTTGGAATCTTATAATTGTTGATTTTGGGATCGGCTGGTGCTTGGCTATACTCCATCATTGCAGTCGACGAGTTGCATAGACTCTGGTACTGCGTTAAAAATCTGTTACAGTAGTCGTCTACTGTGCTGGCAAATCTGACACTCATGAAAGATTCCAATGCGGCAACGTAAGGCGCAACCGCCGTTGCTTCTCTTGACTGAGCGATATCCTTGTAGAGCTCCGAGGCTGTTAGGTGCTCGTGATTTTCGGGCCAGGTCTCTGCTGGAAGCCTTTCCATGATGATGTCCTTGGCCTCAAATTCGCCCATCTTCCATATCTGAACCTTTTCTCTGTACGTCTTCTCTTTTTCAGCGTACGAGCTTTCAGTGTCCATCTCCAGCCTTATCGGCCGTGCGGGCCTAGTAGCTGGAATTATATCTTCAAGGTCTTGGAACACATGTCCAATGACATTGCGCCTTGATAGTTTCGAGAGCAGGCTTGACTTCCATCTGCTAAACGAAACTCCTGACTCCAGGATCACTTTCTTGTTGCTGGTCGACATATTTTGGATATTGTCGGGATGATTAGAAGAGCCCGGGCTCATAACCTGTTATGATTACGAGGTTATGAGTGACGTCGTGGAGTCTGGACCGTGATATTATATGGGACAGAATATATATTGAGACGTGTATATAATGTCTATATGGAATCTATGTGATGAAGGAGATAGTACACTACTGCTGTCTACAATTGCTGGTGAAGTACACATTATACCATGCATGTGCGCTTCGGCTAATCCTACGCTGTGCCCTACTTGTCCCACTTAACTCTGTTCACGTGACACCTCCTGGCTTATACACCCATTAATATTGTACATCACAACAACAGGGGCTTTGATGAAAGAACTTTTTAATGACTCAAAAGCCTTCTTGTATGAGTCTGACCACAAGAACTTTGCATCTTTTTTAGTAAGTGCTACTAGTGGTTTTGCAATCGAAGAAAATTTATCTACAAACCTCCTGTAGAAGTTGGAAAATCCAAGGAATGCCTGTACGTCCTTAATATCTTGTGGCGGTTTCCAGTCTATAATACATTATATATTTTGGGGGTCCACTTTTACTCCAGATGTTGAAATAATCATTACTAGATACTTGACTTCAGGGACTTCAAACTTGTATTTTTTAACATCGAGTTGAAGACCAGTTCCGCAAAGCACTTCGAGTACTTGTTTGACATGTTTACGATGTTCTTCTAGGCTATCTGAATAGATGAGAATGTCATCAATATATGCAGAGTAAAAGATGTCGAGGTGTGGTCGCAAGATTTCGTTTATCCGAGCTTGAAAGGTTGCCATTGCATTACACAGCCCGAAAGGCATTACTAAGCTCTCAAATAGGCCATATTTTGTGTTGAAGGCTGTTAGCCATTCTTGTCCTTCTTGCATCCGGATGCGATTGAAGGCACCAATAATGTCGAGCTTGGTGTAATACTTTGCTCTACTTAGTTGAGACAATGTCTCTTGTATGAGAGGAAGTGGATATTTATCCTTGATCGTGATTACATTTAGTGCTCGGTAGTCGACACAAAATCTGAATCCTTCTCCAGGCTTTTTGGCGAATAGTACTGAAAAAACTGCTGGAGAGGTACTTGGGCGGATAAACCCTTTTGCTAGATTTTTGTTAAGAAATTTTCGTAAAACAAGTAGTTATTTAGTTGACATTTGGTATAAAGGCCCTGATGGTGGAATAGTACCTTGTTTTAGATTAATCTTATGATCGCAATCCCGATGTTCAGGTAGAATATCAGCTTCTTTGGCGTCAAATAAGTGAAGGGATTTGTGAAAATACGAAGGAAGCTTGATTTTTGGGTCGAGTGCAATCCGGACATCTTCGAACGAAACCTTTGCACAGGAAATATTTTGTTTCAACATATTTCCATGTTATTTTTTTGCAGCTCAAGATCAATCTCTTCAATACAAGTACTAAAAACTTCTACATCTTCCAGATCTGCTAGCAATAAAAAGGCAGTAGTACCGACCTTCCTAGGTTTTCCGGGCGTATCAAACTTAGATTTGTTGAAAAAGGCAATTTGGGGCGGGTTTTGAGGTATCGAATAGTTGGGTTTGCGATCCAAACAATATTTTTGGCAGTACACTTTGTCAAAGGTAACTTTTTTTGAAGCCCAATTGACAAAAAGGTTATGCAGTGAAAGCCAAGGGAGTCCTCAGATAAAGTCATAATTTCCCAACTTTGTTATCAAAGCGTCAATTTCTTCCGAGTGATTTCCGATCAGAAGTTTAAATCTGGCTCCATGGGTGATTAAGCCGCTAATTGATTCAGTTCCATCAGCCGTAATAATTCTTTTTGGCTCATGAAGTGGGTAAGTATATAGCTTATAATTTGCGTACACGTCAATGTCAATAAGAGAAATTGTAGTACATCCACAGTCAAGAAAAGCTTTTGTTTTAATAATTGTTCCGTTTGAATTTGATTTCATTCAACCCGATTTGGCGCCCTATGGGCCCATGCAGGCGGCTATGAGCCTATCTATATATTTACATGAGGAGGAAACCTTGCGGTAAAAACCCCCTCCCTCTATTAAATTTTTATTACCTGCAGTCCTTCGTTACCTATAGTAATTGCAAATGGCCTTTAGTCAGAGACAAGACTAGGTAAAATAAAAGTTTCCCTCGCCATCAATTCCATGCCCTCGCGTGCTGAAAAGAGTTGACTGTGGTCTTGAACTTGACCCCGATGGCGCAAATAGATGTTCTTGTGGCGCTGGAACCAGGGGCTGTTTCCGCGGGCGTCCTGGCCCTCTCTTGGCACCCTCAGGCTTTTGATGGGACACGAGTGTGAACCCTTGGTCGGTTGCTGTATTAGCCATAGATTATTTTATTACCGTTGGTCGTATTTCTTCCCTTCTTATATCTGCCGTTCGTTCCAAAAGCCCCCACCTTGCCCTTTGAACACTAGCCTTATATAACGCGAAGTTTTGACACGACTTTTTCTGCCACGACATATGCGCCTTGCTACAGTTGCAGCAAAGCACAGATTTCTTCGGGCAGTCCCAGGTCTGGTGAGTTCCCGCACACTCACCACATCTCCTTGCCATATTACAGGAAGCTTGAGTATGCCCCCATTTGCTGCAGTTAAAGCACTGCTTGACTTGTGCTCGGGGTGACCAGAGCTGGGCCGTGTAGAGCATTGAATCCATCACAATGCCGTTTCTAACCACTTCGCGTTGAAGAGCCTCCGTCGGTAGGCTTGCGATAACTGACCCTCAAGAATGGCCGTTATTCTTCATCCATTGGTGCTCTTTGCCGTCGTTAAGCCACCTCACCCTGTTGATCTAGATTCCAGGAATCCGGGCTTTTGTCTCCGTTGTCATCTTTAATATGGCCATGCTATTATTTGCGTTCTTTCCTCCGTTAATTATTGTCCCCAATGGGACTCCCAAAATTTCAACAGAGTAATCATGCTTTAGGACACAGAACTCCTTTGGTTGTGCCATCCTCAAGGCAGCGTCTCGCTGGGAGACCGACTGCACAAACACCTCAGTATAATTACTCCTCAGCTGCCTTACAGCATAAGCTCCCTCGATGTGTTTTTTCGCCTTATTTAGCAGCTCAGCCGGCTGCATTTTTTCTGATCCTTCCACTCGTATTCTTATGGCCGCTTTAGTTGCTGGAGGTGCAACGACTGAGGCGTTCGTCGGTCGGCCTCCCATTCCTAGTGTCGACTGAGGAGCCGTCTTGCGCACTGGCTTCTCGAGGCTCTTCGTTACTGCCTTTTATAAGGCTAGCATTCGTTCTTCTATTGGGTTAGCCGTCAGCTTCAATCGTAACATCTTGGCGTGGGCTATGAAGGCGTTGAGTGCCTCATCTATCTCGACCATCGGTGTCGCAGATTCGTCAGTTCCTGCAATCACCAGTTTGTCTCTAACCTTATTTAGATAAAAAGCTATAGTTTTTAGTTTATCCAATTTCATGCCTGTAGATGTCGCGAGAGATTCTACAAGCATTATTGCGGCTGTTCCGCTATCCGTTGGTGGTGGTGGTGGTGCCGTGAAAATTTTTCCAGCCGTGAAATCCACCTTTCCTGTCCCCCAACTCGCCATGCCGAAGCGCAGCGAAAAAAAAATTCGAGGAATCAGGTAAGAGGGATTGATTGAGATGGTAGCAATGATTAATACGATGAAATAACGTTCGTGGAACGTGGTGCTGCTTTTGACCAAATGATGATGTTTTTCTTATTTTGAATAATTGTTCCATTAATATCACTAACTTTGAAAGGTAATAGCAAATGATAATGGTGCTCTTCTTCAAACGAAGATATACAAACAGCTACTTCTACATCTTTGGTTATATGCTCCCGGCGGTGCCTTTTTCCGGAAGCTACACATTTTCCGCCTCTTATAGACGGACCGAATCTTTTCCTTTACCCTCCTCAGCTATAACTGTACTACACATATTTTCGGTCTTTTTCTTTTTACGATTTTGAAAAGATGCAGTACAGTCGCGTGAGATGTGGTCCCTGGAGTCACAAACGATGCAAAGGTTATTTAACGCTTTGTAGGCTCAGCGATGTGATTTTTCGACATTATTGGTAGGTTTCTTACCCACTTCTTTTGCAGTCCACTTGATAACTAGTTGGAGACCATTTACATGGATTGAACTGAGATCTATGGCATTGCCTCTTTGTGATGTTGTCAGCTCTATATTTTGGGGAACTGTGAGCGATGTGGGGGTTGTTGTTAGGAGATTGTACGCATAATTATAATGTTTTCTGCAGTTTGTTAAGAAATATTCCGGTTCTAAATTTCGTAATATTTCGTCTTGTTCACGTAAAAGAGAAATGAAATCGTGGAGCAACTCGGGAATATCCGAATTTTTAATGAATGAAAGGCGATTGTTGATATCAGGATGGAGTGTATCCTTAAGAAAAGATATTAAAGCACTATCATTAAATCCAGAAAGCTCTGAGAGCGATATACAATGAGGAAGAAAGGTAGCAAGAGGTTGGTTCTTTCGAGAACACCCCTTGAATTCTCTTTATGCGATGGCACTCTCCTCTACATCACTGATAGTCTGTTTAAGGAGGCTAATAATATTATCAACATATTTGTAAACTATATTACCGTCAGATTTAAAGCCACTATCAACTGTTTTTTTGCGATCGAGCCTTCGGGAAAACATGACGCAACGTAGAACAGTTGTAGTCTTTCTATGTCCCACCAGTCAGCGTTGACTTCGAGCCTCCTGCGCAAGTCACAAATGAAAAGGGTTATTAGTTTATTGTCGGCACCAGAAAATTTTGGATCCATGTAAGGTCTAGATAGTTCTCATCTTTTGCTTGTTGAGCTCATGAGCTCAGGTAGATTGAGTGCCGATATCAGTTTTTGTGCACCTTTCATCTCCGCTTCATGTTGCGTGGATAAGTTGTTGTGTTCAGATTGAAGGTTGTTGAAATTAGAATCAAGTATGTCAAGTTTTTCTTATCAAATATTTCGAAGTCCCTGTGACGTGCAATGAGATTTCCTGCAATGTGAAAAGCTCACTGGAGTTCAAGTAGGGCAATAGTAGGGTTGGCTTGGATATATTTTAAAATAGGAGCGGCATTAGAGGCAGAGATTATTATAGGGCCAATGTTCGCGGATTCTTTGCTGCAGAGGTTGCTAACATAATTAAATGATTCGGGTGTGGGCTCTGCCCATCTGTAGGATGCGAAATTAGATATGAGAATGGGTTGGGAGTTTGATTTGTCCATAACTTGGAGAAAGATGCGTTAATAAGTAAATTGAGCTAGTTGGTGATCAATATGTCACGAAATAAGACGATGTGTTGAAAATATGGAGTACAGAGATAAGTCAGGTGATGATTAATGGAAGTAATTGATGAAGGGGTTTTTTTTTTTATATTAAAGTCCTAAGCTAAAGCTCTAGGTCCACTATAGGTACAAGACTGGTGGAGCCGGCGGGGATCACTGCTTACAGGCCCAACTCATTCCA
Organism: Blumeria hordei DH14; assembly: GCA_900239735.1. NCBI lineage: Eukaryota > Fungi > Ascomycota > Leotiomycetes > Helotiales > Erysiphaceae > Blumeria > Blumeria hordei. The sequence goes on along the minus strand of OENG01000037.1, from coordinate 296,455 downwards.
ACCGCTGGACTTGCTACAGAAATAGTAGGAAGTAAATTACGACGCGGACACCACCTACTCCAACTCCTAGATCAAAAATCAATCCTTTTCCCTAAATCCAAATAGCTACAATCTTTCCTCAGAGAAACGACACTTCTCGCCTCGTTCCCTTTCGTGTCATGCGTTGTGGCAATGACTAGTTTATCTGATCCCCGCTGAGAGCAGTGGATGAGTGAGCAGGTCGTCTATCAAAACAGCCGGTTTCCTGCGCAAATGTTTTGAAGCTTTCGTGGCATTTGGGCCCGAGAAGCTTTTTGATAAATTCAACGTGGGACATTGACTTTCTGAGCTTACGCGTGTGTTGTGCGTGGCGGCTACAGTGGATGAAGTGGGTTGGAGTAGTTTCCTTCCCGCAAGAGCACTCCATAGGAGCGCGTAGGTTGTTAAAACGGCGATGGTATGCCGCAAAATTGCCGTGACCCGTTCGGGCTGCAATTAATTCTCGGAGCAGGTGCCTAGAGAGAGACAGTTCGGGTGGTTTGCGTCGCCGAACCTGTAGGTTAAGTTGGCGGTATTTAGGCGGACAAGCCTCTATCCACCAGTCTTCCAGTAGTTTTTGCCGCCGGTGATTCATGAGACCACGAAGATATGCCAGAGTACATGATCCTGGTGGAGTATCCTGGCTAGGTAGTTCTCGAAGGGTGGCACGGGCAATGGTGTCTGCCTCTTCGTTCCCTTGTATCCCTGCGTGCCCTGGCACCCATTTTACTAACACTTTTGCCACGTTACTTAATGCACGAAAGCTGCGTACATCTTCTAGGCTAGTTGAGGACGAGCCCGTCGTTAGTGCGCTTACAGCCTGCTGGCTGTCTAGAAACACGTGGATTTGCTGCGACCCTCCTACTTTCCTAGACTTTCCGTTATCCAAGAACTCCAGTGCGGCTTCCAGAGCCTTCCTTGCTCCTATTATCTCTGCATCCAGCACCTCTCCCCCGTGCTTGATGCCACTTCCTTTGCCGATGTCTTTCCCATCCTTTTTCAGAACGAAACCCCAGGCAGAGCGTCCGTGTCCTTCCGATGAACCATCTGGGTATGCGCAGATGTCCGTTCCTGTCACGTTCTTGATCCATCCAACGCAGTTATTGCCTTCCGTCAGCCTTGAGCCTGACTTTTTAGGGTAGACTACCGGCGCCAGGGCCTCGGGAGCCTCTGCTTCCGGGAGCTCTCGATAAGCACGCTGTAACCGTGACATTTGAATCTCTGGTCTGGCAGAGAGTTTGGCGGTCTTTTTGTACTTTCGAGTGCCGACATTCGGGCACACGGAAGCGCGGATCCTCAACGGGTGTCTATCATCAAGGGTCTTAAGCCTTGCCGAAAGTCGGAGTCGGTTTCCCTCAAGTATGACCTTTGCCGGCGGGATTCCTCCTTCTCTGTGAACGACTACATTTGGTATTGTCCTTATCACTGGAAGTGCAGCCCGCAATCCCATCAGGTTAGCTCTATCAATCATGCTGCAGAGGTTTGAGGTAGTTGACGTGACCATTCCTCGTAAAGTTGGGTGTTTGGACCCTGACCACCAGACATCAGATCCAAAAGTTGCTAGAGAGACAATGCACATGTCTACTGCGCCGACTAACGGCCCGGGGGCTGCTCCCCGAGAGGTAGAGTTGAAGCGGCGCATTTGCTGTGCAGCTTTCATCGCTTTGCCGCACCAGGTGGTTACGTGGTGTTTGAAATTGAGTCGCGGATCCAAATGTACGCCAAGCCAGCGAATGTGATCAGCGGGCTCGATGAGATTTCCATTTACGTGAACCCCAACTGCTTCTTCTCGGCGTCGTCCTGGGAATTGGATGACTTCAGACTTTTGCGTTTCGAAGGCAACAGCATTTTTCCCTGCCCACTCGAGAAGATGGTCTACCTCTCTTTGTGCAGCGCCGGCAGATTCAGCTACTGTGCGTCCAAACCCCAGAATTCCAATATCGTCGGCATAGCTAAACCTCGATCCTGGGTTGCCACTCTGCATCGGCTCCGCCACGTACAGAAGGAATAGTAATGGCGAAATTGGTGATCCTTGGGGGACTCCGCAGACCAGCTCTTTCTGTGTGGTGACCCCACCGGAGAAACGCACTTGTACCTTCCGATGTGTGAGGAATGAAGTCGTCCATCGGAGGATCGAGTCTGGCCATCCCTGGGCTTGCATGCGTCTAACCAAACGATTGTGGAGCACTGCTTCGAACGCTCCTTGGACGTCTAAGGTCACGAATGTCGAGGCCCATCCCTGGGAGCGTGCTTCTTCGACGTCATGGACTACGCAGGAGACCAGGTCCGTTGTAGATCGCTTTGGGAGCGCACCGAATTGTTGATGGCCCACCACATCATAAATGATTGCGAGGTGCGCCATTCGCTTGGCCAGGAGTCTTTCTAATCCTTTGCCTAGGCACGAGAGTAGAGCGATTGGTCTCCAACCTTTGATTGAAGTTGGATCCCGATTTGGCTTTTCCAATAGTACCACTTCTGCAAGTTTGAAGCAAGATGGATGCGTGCCGAGCCGTATGCAAGCTTTAAAGAGCTGCGTAACATACGGTCCGATTGTCTTCCAGCAGGCCTCAAGAAGTTCAACTGTGACTCCATCTGCTCCTGGGGCTGCCTTAGTACAGCCAATGGTACAAAGTCGCACCTCGTTGTCCGATATGTCATCTTCCCAGGGTATCCGGTTATTACTGGGTGCAGTGCACGTAGGAAGATCGTCCGATGCTTGGTGACGTGTAAGAAGAGCATCACGGAGAACTGTGGCTCGCTCAGACGGGTCGGTGATAACGGAACCGTTATAGTTGAGCGGCGGAGGAGGTCTGACCTGTCTATGGTTGGCCGAGCGCATCAGCTTGAATATGTCTGCCGGAGATGTCATCGCTTCGACTTGGCATGTCTGGTGCTCCTTCTTGGCGGCTGTGATAGTCTCACGTAGCTTCTTCGCACAGATAGCCCGCTGTGAGAGTGATGTTGAGGCTCGGTATTCGGCGTGTGCGGATTTGCACCTAGGAGTCCACCATGGTGCAGATTTTCCGCTTTCCTTTCTGACCCGGGTTCCAGTTGCTTTAATGGCCTCCGTGAGATGGAAGCATATCTCCTGAGCGTATGCATCCACTTTCTCTATCGTACTCAAATCTGAGGGCGGATGTACCCATTTTGCAATGGCCCGCGCAAACTTTGGCAGATTTCCCTTGGGTACCTTGATCTTTGCTGGAGCCGTGTCCCTTGTAACGGTTGCTGCAGGTACGATTCCGCGGATCGGAAGATGGTCGCTGGTCATACACTCCTCCCGATCGACCCAAGCGCGGGCTCCAGATATGTTAGTCCAGGCGAGATCCAGAGTATTGCCAGCTTTATGGGTCGGCTCTCCAATTATAAGGCAAGAGAGATTGTGGCTTTCTGCCCACCTTTCTATCTCATCACCCTGTCCATACGGCCGAGTTACTCCTGGCTACCAGGCAGCATGCACTGAGTTGAAGTCCCCGGCTGCAATGGACTTCGCAGAAGGTTTCCAGTCGAAAAGCGGGCGAACAGCAGTCGTGTCTTTAGGGGCCTTATACACGTTGAGAAATGTGATTCCATTGACCTTTACCCAGCAGTAATTACCAGTGGGTGTGGAACAAGGAAATAACTGTTCCGCTAATATTACATTTTTGGTCTTTCGAGTGTATATCACAGCCCTCGGTCTGACATCTACACCTCCGTACGGTATATGACAGATATACCCTGGGTGTGATATGGTTTCTTTTGATCTCAAATTCCATCGCGGTTCTTGAATTAGCACAACATCTACGCCTAGCTCATAAGCTCGAGAGAGCGCAATGTTGTGGGTTGTGCCACCCCTGCCTACGTTTATTGACATAAAACTTAGTGTAGGAGGGGGCGAGAAGGGGCCCGTAGGGCGCCCTTCACAAAGCTTCTTCAGGGTTCAAGGCACCAAAGCCCGAACCCTCAGCCATTGCTGTGTCTGTCGAAGATGTGTCCTTACCAACAGCTGGAGAAGCTGGTCGGGTCGCTCTTGCGGTAGCTGTAGCAGCCTCTGCGGCCTTAGTTGCAGCTTTGGCCCTGGCAACTGCCTGATATTCCCGTTGGCCAGCTTGTCGGATCGTCACAAGTTGGTCCTTAGTGGCTGGGCCAGACCTGTTGGGACGCGCAAGCAGTCTCGACTGCCAGATTGGTGGGGCCTCCGCAGTTTCGCACTTGGTTGGAGCTTTACACTCGAAGGCTGAGTGCATGGTGGATCCACAGTTCCAGCAGGCAGGTGCACGAGAGCATCCGCGGGTGGCGTGGAAACCAAGACATCGCCTACATTGCTGTATGGGAGGGCGGTTTCGTTGGATGGTTGCTATTCCTGAGTCGTCGAAGAGTCGGAATCCAGGCTTTGGGCTAGCGTTCCTGGGAAACAAGGCCGCCCAGGATCTGTAGGGAGCGCCGAGCTTAGTTTTTCCGTGTATCCTTACTCGGTCTGGAGTGCAACTGGTTACTCTAAGGATTTCGGCGGCCACCATTTCGGCAGTGACTTCGACTCGTCCTTCTAAGCCGAACACGGCGACTGGAACCGTTGCGATCCGGAGGGAAACTAGATCACTTGGTGGTTCTAGTTTTGCCTCCACTTGTGTGAAGGAGCTGGAGGCCTCCAGCAGTCGAGTTTTTGCATCCGGGTTTTTGGCACGGATGGCAAAGCCAGTGGGAACGCGTTGCACCTGGTCGACATCAGCAGGGGTGCAATTTGTTTGTTTAGCGACGGCTTCGCGGACGCCAGCTGGAGAGAGCTGTCTCCACTCGTGGTTTGCATCAAGACGCAGAAAGATTCGGTCATCTTTCGATGCTGTTGTTGATGCTGCCGGCTTCTTCTCTGGTTTCCTGGCAGATGGGGCAGCCGAAACCGAGGTGATGTTTGCAGGGCTTGTGCGCCTGACTTTTGGTGTCCTGCTCTGGTGACAGTAGCCCAGGTGCTTCTGAGCGGGAGAGGTGCTGCAGCCTTTGAAATATTCCGAGGAACAGCTACTGGGATGGCGGTCGCGAGGGGAGTTGCGACAATTGGTCGTTTGGGCAGGACTGGCGGAGCGGTGCTCGGCCCGGCCGCCACGAATTGCGCGATGGCTGCCTTTAGGTAGACTTTGATGGAGTCTACAAAAATTTTATTTTCACCGGTGGAGAGCGGTGAAAGGGCTGTCTCGACACTGCTAATCGCTGTCGAGCATATATGGAATTGCGCAGCTTTTTGCCTTGCCCTGCGCTCCTCCGCTTCGATCGCTGCCAGCAATTCTGGGGGAATATTTTTTCTCTGCCTGCTGCTTCTGGTGCTGTAGGCGGTTGGTCCAGCGAAGAGTTTTCGGCTCCTGCTGCCTTGGCTGTGGGTATGTCGGCCTCTTTCGTGGGCCTCACTTCTACCGGTCGCGGTAGTGCTGGAACCGTAGCGCGCTTCTCGGGTGCGACGACGGTTTTTCTGGGGGATCCGGTGGGATCCAAGACTTGCTCTGCATCTTCTGGGCTGGAGGATGCCCAAACTGAATCGGCGAGGGTTTTTAGCTTCTCGACTTCTGCGTCCACCATATCTACCTCGGGGACATCGTTCTCCTTCGCTTGGAGCGCAACCGCGATGGTGTTCATATTTTGAAGATTGGACTCGAGTCCTTTTCTTGTCAGCATGTTTCTCGCGTGGTTTTGAATGGCTGGAGTCCATTGGTAGGGTTTGATGACGCGATCTTTGGTGATTCCGCTGATCGCGTTTTTGTGCGTTTTACGCGTCGGAGGCATTTTAGAAATGCCGCCGATGGCAAACAATTTCGATTCGATTCGTTCCTCAAAGGGTGAGATGGATAAAAGGGTGGGAATGGGCAAATTGGGGGCTTCTCGAATTGTTTTGATGAAGGGTTTGGTTGTTGAGGTTTCTATTATTTCTGTGTTGAGATACACTTTGTCGATCCTACTAGGCTCGATAATAAGTAGTCCCGACCGACTGGTGTTTGGCGAACGGAGATTGCGTATACCCTGTGCTAGCCTTTTTTTTTTTTTAAATCATTTATTGTGTTTTCAGCTATCTAGCTATGACACATGACCGGTACTATGTATACATGTAGGATGACTCTTTTGACGTTAGAGACACTCATACTCTGGATTTCATTCGCAAATACCACTATGAGGTATGTTCGCTTACACAAACAGTCGACCCTCCTCCGTAAGTACCCACCAAAGGGAATTTAAAAACCTTTGATTATCCAAGCATGCCTTCATCATCCATGCATACCAGCGCCGCGAGAAATGTAGTTAAGTTTTGCCGGATTCGAACCAGCGGTCTCCTGTCTCGGGTGGGATATGTGTCCTTGCTATCCAGACCTTACTTGAGAAACCGGCCAAGATGATGTACCACCGCACCATCCAACCACGGCGGTGTTTATAGTGTCGCCCGCACTCTCGCAAGCGAAGTCTTGGCGCACGCACAAAGCTCAATTCGAAAACTCGTCAAAATTCTAAAATTCACGCCCGTCGAGATCGTTTCCCTCCTCTGCATCATCTTGTGAACTTGTCCTAATCTCTCTCACGCCCACCCCAAAGAACTGTCTCCCAGGTTTGTGCGCCACGCTTTGCTTCCTCCGTCGGGTGTAAATATCGGCGTGGGCGTGTACGTGGTGGTCAATTGAGGCCAGAGAAAGTCGACGAGAGGTGTGATCATTGAAATAAGGATGTACTAAGTCGTACCTGCAAACTTGATGAGGTTTTGGTGGTGATTGATCTCGCTAGGTGTGAAAATTTGATTAGGTGGAGAGTCTTGAATCATTGCCTCATGGGCCAACTTGTTCGGTATTGCGAAATTTGACTGAACTTGGCTCTGGGAGAATATTTCACTCCCAGGTTCGTAGAGGGCACCGCGTACAGGTGTCAGTCTTGCCCTCCCTGTGCTAGCGTTGTTTACTGCTGTTAATAGGAGATCCCGCACGGGCTATCTATTGGGATTAAAAGGAGTCTGGTGCCTGTGTTTAGAAGAGTAGTCGAATTGACATCCTTTTATCCTTCATTATTGTATAAGCTTCCCTCTACCAACAAGTCCACGAACTAAGTAGTGGGTTATAAATTTCAATACGATGTCCTTATTAATAGATAGATTCATATTCTCATCTGTAGATTGTACTGTAAAGATCCTTCCGTTCTGGCTCCGATCAGAAACAACCACAAAAACATCAAACCCCCCCTTACCACCCTTCACAAGTCGCATCAAAAACCGACAACTGTAGTCAAACCGACATCAGAATCAAGCCGCATCCCGCGCTCAGCGCGCGCGAGAGCTGCCCTCCCGACTATGGAGGGTCTTAACCAATCTCAAGCGGTAGATTCCATTCCCTTCTATAATCCAGCTCTTAGCGATTGGGACACACCCGGGAGCAGCCAGCAGCTTGACATGGAGATCAATCCAATTAATTACGACGATCTAATCGAATACGACGACCCTGTAGACGACCCATTTTCAGAGCCAGTTCCCGCGGGCCTGATGCAAGACACTCTGACCAAGAGCGTAAAATCTTTGACAGCCCGAGCAAAAGAAGCAGAGACCCTTTTTGGAGGTATTTCTGCACTAATCGACAAGCATAGTAGCGCACCCAACTACGCTACACTACCCGCCAAGCAAGCTGAAGCATTCAAAAGCCTTTACAATGATTTAGCTAAAGTCGCAGCACGGCATTTCGATGCTTACCACTGTGATAAGCCTATGACCGTCACCAACAACGCCGCCCCGCCCAGCCGCAATGCCCCAAAAACTGCGCAGACCTACGCAAATGCAGCTTAAAGGGCATCCAATAAGCAATTCGCCGGTCGCCACACTCCAACCCCCCAAACAACCGCTAAAGCGCGGCTTCAGCCCAAGCCCACCCGCACCGATGATCGGTTATTCGTCCGCATCCCGGAAGGTAATACACTCCGAGATCACTCAGCATACGCGATACAATACCACCTGAAAGCTAAGCTTGGCAATGAGGGTCAGATTCTCACAAATGTGCAGTCAACAAAGACTGGTTTCGCTCTCTGCCCCAAAGACGGAGACTCCGAAAATCTCATGGAAAAGATCAAGTCCGTTAGTTTCTTCGGGGACGCACCAGTTGAGAAAGCAACACCATGGACTTCCTACCGCATCAAAAATGTTCCTAGGACATATGGAGCCCTGGAACACATCAACGAAGAATGGAAGTACTGTCTTAAGCCCGTCACAGCTGAGGCGTTGAAGGATGCCCTTGCCACGGCAGCTGGAGCGGTACCTGTAGCTATTGCGGCTTCTCGCGACAATGATGCTAATCCAACGTCCTCATCGACGACATGGATCGTGCGTTTCCTAGAATCACATCAGCGCCTGCCACGAACCCTCTTCCTCTTTGGCTGCCGCACGCAGACAAGAATTTTGCCCAAGCGTCAGATGGCTGTCCAGTGCACCCGGTGCTGGCTCTGGCACAATACACGCACATGTGCCTCCGACCTCAGATGCCGCCTTTGCGGATCCTCCAGACACTCCGAAAAAGACCATGCCAATCAATGCGGCGCTACGGGCCAATATATATGCCCCAACAGATGCATCCACTATCATGGGCCCCATCCCGCGGACGATGTTAGCTGTGACCTCCGGCCTAAGCCCTCCGGTCCTCCCAAGATCAAGAATCAAGTAACTGCTATCCGCCAGATTAACGCAGATGCTCGCCTATGGAAACAAGCAGAAGCTGGCTGTATCAAGGCTACGGCCAAGCTCAAAACCATGCATACTGCGGCCGCAACTCCTGCTGAAATAGGCCAAACCCAGCCGGTTTCCGCAAAATCCATCAACCCGTATGAAGTTTTACTCACAGAGGATCAGAGCAACGATCAAGCGCAATCGTAATGACTCCTTTACGGCGCCGCAAACAAAACAATTGCCCATTAAAAATAGTATCTGCAAATGTCGGCCGCGGAGCCCAAGCGCACGAGTTAGCTCTCAACGAAGCCAGCCTAGCCTCCGCTGATATTGTACTAATACAAGAACCGTACATTTACAGCGACCGCGCCAGGCGTATCACCAAACGCCACCCATCCTTCGAGACCTTCTCACCTATCGATGACTGGACATCTTCACGACCCAGGGTGATGTCCTATGTGCGGAAAAATGCCTGTCTCTGTTCAGAACAGGGTTATACGGCATCCTCAAGCGATATGCTTCTTCTTAGAATTATCTCGTCCTCTGGTAAGTCCATAAGCATTATCAACGTCTACAACGCTCCTGCAGGACTTTCATGGATAAACGCAGTAGAAGCTAGGATGGTGTTTCATGGGGAGTTCCATGCCAAAACAAAACGCAGTGTTAGATTGAGTTCCTAAACAATTAGGACATACTCAGGAACATAGGGTCGTTTCATAGGAATTACGTAGTATCACTGTTCGAGACAGTGCTTAGGGCTGTCCTATTATCTGATGTACATATATACTCAGCGTGAAGAAGTATTCTTCTTCACGCAACGTCTTCTGTTTATACTCATACCTATTGTTCACCTACTTATCTCTTCTCTAAAGAAGACCGCCGTTATTGTACCATTCTCTCCCATTACTTACTTTACCTTTACCTCTTCCGTGAACCCTATACCTCACGCTGATTTATACCTCCTACTCTTAGGAATCACCACTATCCTCCACATCTATAACCTACTTGCACCCAACTCGTACCCTACGGAATACCGATAATACAGTGCCTTGAGAAGGACCCACTAGTAATAGCGTTCTCGATTCTCTTTACTCTCTCACCCTCCCTTTCGAAGGCAATCTGCTTATCTCTGGAGATTTCAACCTACACCACACCAGATGGCAGCCATCATGGACCCGCAGCCCCTCACCCAGCGCCGAAAAGTTCACAGAATGGGCAGATAAAAATTATCTCTCTCTTCTATCACCTGCAGATATGGCAACGCATGACCGAGGCAATGTACTCGATTTAGTTCTCGGATCCAGCCCTCTAGTTCAAAAGACAAAGTGCACCCTCGCTCCACACCTGGACACGACGTCAGACCATGCTACAATACTAACTTTTGTAGATTGGGAAGGCTATACTGAACCCATCCGCAGGCTCAGATTCGACACGTTGGACAAGGATCTTTTCCTCCGTCTCCTATCCACCAATATTGATGGTATTAGTCCAATTCCACTAGCTTCCACCAGGAAGGCGCTGGACAGGTGTGCTATAGAGCTTACAGAAGCTATTCGTACAGCATACACGGGCGCAGCCCGCCGTTCACTAGGCCATGGTAAAGGGAACCCATGGTGGGATATATCATGCAAACAGGCTCGCCAAAGGTACAAGAAGGTCCATAGCGGACCCATAACAGAGGAAGATGTTGCCAGAGAGAGAAAAGAGTATCGGGACACGATTGCAAGGGCAAAGAAGGCATACTTCACTAACAAGATTGCCGCAGCCAGTACAGGCAAGGATATCTTTGCTCTGACAAAATGGCATAAGTCCACGGGAGACTTCCGATCCACTCCCCTTAAAGATCCCAGGTCTCCAGACCGCCCCCCTGCAACATCGTTGCCTGAAAAAAGGGAAATTCTACTCGGTAATTTACTTACAAACCTGGCTGAAGCGGGTGATATCCCTTTGGATACCCCGACTGTTACAAAACGCTCCATTTCGTTCCCACCACTCTGCCAGGACGAAGTTCAGGATTCGATTCTTAGAGCAGGAAATACAGCCCCTGGGGTTGACGAGATTTCGACTGCCATATTACGTATAGCTTGGCCCCTCATTGGTGAACATATCTTCTCACTGTTCAAAAGCTGTCTCACTCTCGGCCATCATCCTGTCTGCTTTCGACAAGCTGTTTTAATCATGCTTCAGAAGCCAAACAAGGCAGACCTATCTTCCCCTCGCTCATACCTCCCGATAGCACTTCTCTCCGCACTTGGGAAGGGGTTGGAGCGGCTGATAGCCAGACGTATAGCTTGGATCGCGACCCGAAATACGATACTCACCACCCAGCAGTTTGGTGCTCTCCCAGGAAGGTCAGCCGTCGATCTCACCACCTGCCTTACACATGATGTCGAGAGAGCTTTGAGCGAGGGGCGCACGGCTAGCATGCTGACACTCGACGTGAAAGGAGCCTTTGATGCTGCGCTCCCAGGCCGGCTTGTCCGGCGTATGCGGGAGCAAGGCTGGCCAGAGTTCCTTGTCAAATGGGTAGCCTCTTTCGCTACTAACCGTTCAGTACAAATCCGTCTTGATGGCGAGCTAGGTCCTCTCCAGTCAATCAACTGCGGTCTCCCACAAGGCTCCCCTGCCTCTCCTATCCTTTTCATGCTCTATATATCCCCTCTGTTCAAGCTGGGAAACGTCTCTAGGAGGTTTGGGTATGCTGACGATGTCGCAATTCTTGAGACCCAAAAATCACTTCACGACAATTGCATTTCTTTAAAAATGGCACTGAAAGAAGTGTTAGAATGGGGGATAAAGGAGGGCATCACTTTCGACCCAGCTAAGGCAGAGCTTCAGCATTTTTCACGAAAACGAACTGATTAGAATCCGGGTAACACTCCGTCGGTCAAGCACGGCAATTTCTCCGTATCTGAGAAAACAAATCGCCCATACACCAGATGGTTGGGAATATATTTTGACAAGACTCTTTCTTTTAAATGGCACGTCCGCATCCTTGCAAATAAAGCTCTAGTAGTGGCAAACGCGCTCCGCAGCCTTGGTAGCACATTAAGTGGCGCCCCCCCTAAACTCCTACGCCAAGCAGTCACCGCTTGCGTACTACCTATCGCTTATTATGGAGCTGAAACATGGTGGCCTGGCCTGACACGCGCTTCTCTCCAACTCGGACCGTCTCAAACTTAGTGAAGGGACATCTTTCCCTCCTCCAAAAAGTTGTTAGAACTAGTGCAAGAGCAATTCTTCCAGTCTACCGAACAACACCAGCTAGCGCGCTATATAGAGAAGCAGGTATTTCCCCTCCAGAAATCGCGCTGGACTCAAAACTTCGTCAAGCACCCCTCCGTATACACCGCCTCTATCCACGGCACCCTCACCGCCGCCGGAACATTTGGATCCTTAGCCAACAGAGACGTGTCTCACGCCTTTCTAGGTGGGCCCTAAGCTTCCCGCCTACAGAGTATCTGGACCCTCTGGTCAACCCCCCTTGGTTAGCAAATGAGAGTTGGTTCTCAAGGACTAGACGGGTCACTGCTGCCTCACATCAACTTCCTGAGGGGATCCCCTCACAAGACTTAGTTATATATTCCGATGGCAGCCGCCTAGAATCAGCTTCGGGACCTCGCGTCGGAGGTGGTTTTGTAATCTTCCAAGCAGGCCATATGATCTGCCAGAAAAGAATACCTCTAAGCCCATCACTAGAGATATTTGATGCAGAAGCTGCTGCAGCTTTAAGTGCTGTAGAGACAGCAATAGATCTTACTTCTACACGCTTTGCAAACAACCTATGGGTCCTACTCGATAACCTAGATGTAGCCCGATAGCTTCTATCAACTCCGATCTGCTCTTCCCAAGACGTATTTAAAAAATTCGCGTTCAAAGCTCAAGAATGGCCAGGACGCACGCGTCTCCCCATACTATTCCAGGCGAAGTCCGGGTTCACTGGATCCCAAGCCACTCTGGACTCTTAGGTAACGTTCTAGCAGACAAAGCAGCGAAAGATGCTTTGGCCATGCCGTATCCATCCCCATTTCCACTCACAATTGCCTCGGCAAAAGCTTGGGTCAAGGACATATCAATAAAAGTTCACAAAGAGTATTGGGCAAAGCATGCCCCTCAGTCATATCAAGACTTGGAAATCGGGTATCCTGTGGGCTGTCCCGCAGAGCTATCACTACCTCGACATCATACTGCCCATATATACGCTGCTCGCTCTGGACATGGAGATTTTGCAGCCTATCATAATCGCTTCAACCACAACCCCGCCCAAAATACCTGCAGCTGCAACAAACTCAAGTCCCCTGCACATTTCCTAAACTGCAGACTGATCACATCAAGCCCCCTCAAACCACCCAGGGGCTGTTCAGACAAATGAAAGTTCTTTCTTGGGACCCCCACAGGAGCATCAAAACTTGCACACTGGCTTGAAAAATCACAGTTCTTCACTAAAATTTGTCCCCGGATTCTTCCTGATACATCGATAAACGATGCTTAACAGCAGTTCAAAGAAAATTAAAAATAAAAGAATGCTCATGAGCTAAATTTTCTTTTCTTTCCTTTCCTTTCCTCTAATTCAATCAAGCATATTGGGAAGATATTCTTCCCACTATGACTGGCTCTCATCCCCTCTAGGAGGCATAAATCTCTGTAGACAGCGCGACGTAATAAGTCATCTGACACTGTATCTCATCTCGGGTCCCTTCTTTTTTGTTTGGGGAAGCTGGGTGCCCCCGGTTCTAGAGCAGTAAGCTCTGGCGTCCTTTTCCAGTCCGGGACTAGTGTATTATAATTATTAGTTAGATGTTAAATAATAAACAAACAAACATAATAGATAGATTGATCACGAAGCTATAAAAAGCCCAAGAGGACCATTCCACTTGGAGAGCAAGACTGACACCTGTACGCGGTGCCCTCTACGAACCTGGGAGTGAAATATTCTCCCAGAGCCAAGTTCAGTCAAATTTCGCAATACCGAACAAGTTGGCCCATGAGGCAATGATTCAAGACTCTCCACCTAATCAAATTTTCACACCTAGCGAGATCAATCACCACCAAAACCTCATCAAGTTTGCAAGAACGACTTAGTACATCCTCATTTCAATGATCACACCTCTCGTCGACTTTCCCTGGCCTCAATTGATCACCACGTACACGCCCACGCCGATATTTACACCCGACGGAGGAAGCAAAGCGTGGCGCACAAACCTGGGAGACAGTTCTTTGGGGTGGGCGTGAGAGAGATTAGGACAAGTTCACAAGATGATGCAGAGGAGGGAAACGATCTCGACGGGCGTGAATTTTAGAATTTTGACGAGTTTTCGAATTGAGCCTTGTGCGTGCGCCAAGACTTCGCTTGCGAGAGTGCGGGCGACACTATAAACACCGCCGTGGTTGGATGGTGCGGTGGTACATCATCTTGGCCGGTTTCTCAAGTAAGGTCTGGATAGCAAGGACACATTTCCCACCCGAGACAGGAGACCGCTGGTTCGAATCCGGCAAAACCTAACTACATTTCTCGCGGCGCTGGTATGCATGGATGATGAAGGCATGCTTGGATAATCAAAGGTTTTTAAATTCCCTTTGGTGGGTACTTACGGAGGAGGGTCGACTGTTTGTGTAAGCGAACATACCTCATAGTGGTATTTGCGAATGAAATCCAGAGTATGAGTGTCTCTAACGTCAAAAGAGTCATCCTATATGTACACATAGTACCGGTCATGTGTCATAGCTAGATAGCTGAAAATACATTAAATGATTTTTAAAAAAAAAAGACCATTCCACTTATTGTACCTCGCTTATATGTTTACGCTAACCACTTCTGTCAGCGAGGGTTAAACGTGACACTTGTTGATATATTGTATATCCTGGAATGCCAAGGATAACTCATTTGTAAGTCCGGCTAATTAGGTTATCAAATTCACCATCCTATATCATTGTCATCAGCACATCCCTCACGGAAAGTTTAATGCACATTGGCATTTATTTCACACTAGCATTCCAGCGGATGAGTGTGTCTCAAATGCAGGTTATAGCTTTCTCGGATCTATTACCGACACTCATGTATTTAGCTTTATATTTCTGTCACATATATCTGTATGTATATAGATCTACATCTACAGGGATCGTAACTTATGATTCATGGAGATTAATAAATACTGGTCAAAAACCACAGTTGATAAGATATGCGCACACGCAATCTCACTCTTATCATCTCAGTTTTACGCAGAATCATACATCTCGATATACTTGTTTCCAGTCAATTCATCCTTCTACAACTTCATACAAGACGTACTATATCAGTCTAACCACCGACACTGATTCCGCTCTAACCTCCATATTCGCTCAAGCTCATAACTTCAACAACACAATCTCCTGTCTCGAGTGGAATGTGTCTCACAGCTATCTAGAATCTACTTGGGAGACCGGCCCGGGTGATATACAACCGCACCATCAAAACAAGGCGTTGTTTAGTGTCATCTGCACCCAAACCTTGTCGCTTTTTATATGACGAACAACATAAAAACTCTACTTCTGTCGAACAGGCCGACAAGGCTTAAATGCTGTTAAATAACACCGCAAATTGGCCGAAATTGTCAAGAAAGATAAGCGAGATTACTGGCGTAATAAGATTGAACAAGTAGCGAGCCTCAAAGAGGTGTATTAAATCACCAGGTGGCATAAGAAACAAGCAGCAAGCACTATGCCCCCACTCATAGGACCTTATGGTGCTATAGCTATCCCTGAAGCAAAGGCTGAGGCTTTCCGGCAGATCCTACTAAGTAGATTCTCGCCCAAAGACGACATCCCTACCACTACACAAAGTGTAGCTAGGAAAGATTTACCATAGCACCCAATCACCGAGGAAGGGACATATCGCGCATGCTGTCAGGTCTCATCTACAACACTAGACTCTGAAAAAATAACCTCGAACTCTCTCCGTCAAGCATGGCCAATAATTGGCAAAAGGGTATCAACTCTCTTCCTTCAGTGCGAAAAGCTAGGAATACATCCATCAGCCTTCAAGAATTCCACAGTGATTATACCAAAAGCAGGAAACCGTGATCTCACCCTCTCAAAGCCCTATAGACCAATCTCTCTCCTTTCGTGCCTGGGTAAAGGCTTTGAGCGACTAACAGCACGGCGACTTTCATTCATAGCGCTGAGATATGGGGTACTGGCTAAAGAACAATACAGTGCCGTCTCTCTTCGCTCGGCTGCTGATCTTACCACAGCTCTTGCTTGTGACATCTAGACAAAATGGATGGAAAAGAAGTAGCTGGTATGGTGACAGTTGATGTCCAAGGGGCATTTGATAGTATTCAGAAAGGACGACTCTACCATAGACTTCGAAGCCAAGGATGGCCATTGAATATGGTTAGCTGGGTAATATCTTTCACGGAAGAGCGGGAATCCATCATCTCCATTGAAGATACTACATCACTGCCCTTTCAAACTCACTGTGGTCTCCTACAAGGCTCACCTATATCCCCAATTCTATTTTTTCTGGTTATGGAAGGGGAACTATGTCTCTCTACTGGTCGCTTTGGATATAAAGATGACATTGCCCTCTTTGTGTCTGGGTCCTCCATTGTCGAATGTGCACGCAAGCTCCAGGAGAAATTAGACAGCACCATAGCATGGGGACTGACTAACGGAATAAGTTTCGAACTTCCTAAGACTGAGCTTCAATACTTTCACCGGAAGCGGGGCTCACCACTAAAGCCTGCTCTAAATTATTGGTGAGACAACAATAATGCCAAATGATCACACTCGCTGGCTTGGAATTTTCTTCGACCGGGCTCTACGGTTTCAATTACATACCCTACAGGCTTGCCGAAAGTCACTAGCTATCAACGGCCATTTGAAAAGACTCTCGACGACGACTCGAGGGATTAGCCCTCTCTTTCTACGACAAGATCTACAAGGTGCTGCCTCTGCGAAACTTTTGTACGGAGCCGAGACTTGGTACCCTAAAGAGACATCTCAAAAGACCATCTCGCGACTCCAATACAGGCTGAACGGCGCAACTCGGGCAGCTCTCCCAGTCTATAGCACTATGCCAATAGCAGTACTTCTACGAGAGGCTGACTGAGGCCAAGCTCAGACGTGGCTTAACAGAATTCACTGTCGTCTAGCGGTTTGAATTGCTGCAGCTAACTCCTTCCACCCTCTTTGTAGGCGATGGAACACTTGTCACATGCGCTGGATCCGCCAAAGAATCTCGCCAGAACTTTCTGAGGACACCATCCCCCCACTGTGGTCGTCATCCCGTGAAGAAAAGCTGATCGAAACTGGAGCAGTAGGTAGACTCTCGGGATCAAACCCCTTCATATAATAACAGGCTACACGACCAATTCTAGACATGTTCGTATTCTCAGATGGAGCACTCATAGAAGACCGAGCAGATACCGGGTACAAAATCTATCGAGGTCTCACGCAGGAGATTGGGTTAGGATCACTCTCGCTCGGAAACTCGTCGAAAGTCTATGACACTGAAATCGCCGGGCATACGACAGGCCATACTGCAGCACTTAACAACCCTCTAGCTTTCTATACCACCAAATTTACCGTTTTCCTTGACAAACAAGAAGCCGCCCTCCATCTTCTCTGTAATGTCCTCGTAGCACCTAGCTCCGCAAAAATCTTCCTTTTTCGAAAGCTTGCAGAAGAGTGAAAAAGTAGGCCGCGCGGCCAAAACACGACGCCTGGGGAAGTGGCTATCCGATGGTGCCCAGGCCATGCGTGCATTCTTGGAAACGAAGCGACCGACGCGTTCGCCAAAACCGCCTGTGCGGCTCCAGCTCTACACTCGTCACTCTCTATATCGAGGGCAAGAAGGGAAGTAAAAGCCCAATACGAGGCTTTCGTTGCACCCTAATGGGCCGAAAATGCACCGTCTAGGTACAAAGTGTTAATTATTGGTCCTAATACTAAGATCATCATTGAGCTCACTCGTCTAGGGCAACGCACACTAAGATATCTTTTAGCTTCGCGGTCCGGTCATGGCGATTTTGCGGACTACTACCGATGTTTTTAGCACGAAAACGCCACCCTTACCTGCTCATGTGGAGAAGAGAAGTCCCCCAACCACTTTTTCTATTGCCATATCGGGCAGTACCAGGTAAAGCTCTTTAGGGCTCAGATCTTCAATCCTGCCATATCTTGGGCACTTGCTTCAGCGGAAGCATTTCATGTATTTGATAGCTGGTCATGTTCAAAAAAGTCAGAGAGCTTTAAAGTGATGTAACCATTCTCCCTCTTTACTAATTTTATTTCTTTGCTTTGTATTCTTCATTGAATAACATCTGTAAATCATGAGAGACAATAGGAGGCTGATATTCATATAAATTCAAAATTCAAGCACTGGATAATAAGATCCTGATTTTAATTTGCTATGTTGGGTCCATGTAGGCGCCAACACGTCGGGTAGTTTTTAAATATCATGTCAGATTGGAGCATTGGAGTTTGAACTAAATCGGAATTGGAGGGCGAGAAGAGGTCGGATGGATTGTGAGAGATAACTTAAGGTCTACTAGAGATAATTTGGAGGAACTAAAGGTTTGAAATATAGGTAATATAAATGTCTAAAGGGTCTAGAGGTTCGAGTGGGTACTAATGGTAACTAAAGGTACAAGAGGTGATCCGAAGGTGCTGGGTATGACAGAAAACTAAGCGTAGAGAACTCTGTATCTTCAGACCAAGCCGTCATATATACCTGCTTTCCTTCCACTAGCTCATCATAACATAGACATTAACCTAATATCAACATGATCCCATATGTAAAGGATTATACTGTTGTCATAACAACATGGGAAGAAGGGTAAAATTATATGGTGAAGGGAAAATCGGAAGGATCGGGAGGATCGGAAGAGGAATCCTTACATATTATTTATTTATTTTGTTAAAGTCCTAAGCTAAAGCTCCAAGTCCACTATAGATACAAGACTGGTGGAGCCGGCGGGGATCACTGTTTACAAACCCAGATCATTCCAACCGCGAGTCCCTCTACTGAAAAAGTAGTAGGTGAATCACAACTCAGATTACACCACCAACTCCGACTTCGAGATCGAAACTCCATCATTAATCCCTAAATTCTAGCAAAAACAATTTTGCTCCGAGAAAAGACACTTCTAGTCCCGTTCCATTTCTTATCATGCACTGTGGCAATGGCTAGTCTGTCTGATCCTCGCTGAGAGCAGTGGATGAGTGGGCAGGTTGGCTACCAAAACAGCTTGTTTCGTCCGCAAATATTTTCAAGCTTTCGTGGCAATTGCTCCCGAGGAGCTTTTTGACAAGGTCACCATGTGACATTGATTTTCTGAGCCTATGCGTGTACTGTGCGTGGTGGCTATATTGGATGAAGTGGGTTGGAGTAGTTTCCTTCCCGCAAGTGCACTCCATAGGAGCGTATGGGTTGTTAAATCGGCGATGGTATGCCGCAAAATTGTCGTGACCCGTTCGCGCTGCAATTAGTTGGCGGAGGAGGTGCCTAGGGAGAGACAGCTCGGGTGGTTTGCGTCTCCGCACCTGCAGGTTAAGTTGGCGGTATTTAGGCGGACAGACCACCTCCCACCCATTGTCTGCGGTTCATGACTCCACGAAGATATGCCAGAGTACATGATCCTGGTGGTGCATCCTGGCTAGACAATTCTCGAAGTGCTGCACGGGCCGTGGCATCTACCTCTTCATTTCCTTGGATTCCTGCGTCTCCGGGCACCCACTTTACCAATACTTTAGCCATTTTTTATGATACACGGAAGCTGCGTACATCATCAAGGCTAGCTGAGTACGAGCTCGTCACTAGCGCGCTTACAGCCTGCTGGCTGTCTAGAAGCACGTGAATTTGATGCGACTCTTCTTTCCTGAGATTTTCGTGTTCCAAGAACTCCATTGCGGCTTCCAAAGTCTTCCTTGCTCCTATAAACTCTGCATCTAGCACCTTCCCCCCGTAATTGATGACACTTCCTTTGTCGATAAGTTTCCCATCTTTCTTCTGAACATAACCCCATGCGGAGCGTCCGTGTCCTTCCGATGAACCATCTGATTATGCGCATATGTGCGTTCCTTGCACGCTGTTGATTCATCTAACACGGTCATCGCTTTCCATCAGCTTTTGGCCTGGCTTTTTAGGGTAGATTACCGGCGCCAGGGCCTCAGGGCCTTCTGCTTCCAGGAGCTCTCGGTAGGCATGAGGTAACCGTGAAATCTAGATTTCTGGTCTAGTGGATGTTGCAAAAAGAATATACTGTTTCAACTTATTTTTACTAAGGGCTCGGTGTAAGAGTCACAAGTAGAATTGTATTCAAATTGTACTGTAGGCTGTATTGAAGATCGTGAACTAAAGAAAGAAGATGAGGTGGGAATGCTCTCCCTTATTTACATGATGGGTGGTCAATACTTATGACATAATACCTTGTTTCCTAATCAGTCCTGGCTCGTTCATCCATGACCTATCCTTAGGTGCCTTAGGCCCAAGCCTATGACACTCGGGAAGCTTTGCTGCATATACACTACAATAGTAGATCTAATCATCATAAAGGGCACATGTTAATCCTGATTACTAGGATTAGCCCTATATTTCAACAGATGTTTTGGCGAACTTTTGTATTTTTGAGTGCCAAAATCCGGGCACACGGAAGCGCGGATCCTCAAAGGATGTCGATCATCAAGGGTCTTAAGCCTTGCCGAAAGTCGGGGTCGGTTTCCCTCTAGTATGACCTTTGCCAGCGGTATTCCTCCTTCTCTGTGAAGGACTACATTTGGTATTGTCCTTATCACTGGAAGTGCAGCCCGCAATCCCATCAGGTTAGCTCTATCAATCATGCTGCAGAGGTTTGAGGTAGGTGACGTGACCATTCCTCGTAAAGTTGGGTGTTTGGACCCTGACCACCAGACATCAGATCCGAATGTTGCGAGAGACAATGCACATGTCTACTGCCCTAGCCAGCGGCCCGCGAGCTGCTCCACGAAATGCAGAGTTGAAGCGGCGCATGTGTTGGGCAACTTTTGTTAAAGTTATGAGCTTGAGCGAATATGGAGGTTAGAGCGGAATCAGTGTCGGTGGTTAGACTGATACAGTACGTCTTGTATGAAGTTGTAGAAGGATGAATTGACTGGAAACAAGTATATCGAGATGTATGGTTCTGCGTAAAACTGAGATGATAAGAGTGAGATTGCGTGTGCGCATATCTTATCAACTGTGGTTTTTGACCAGTATTTATTAATCTCCATGAATCATAAGTTACGATCCCTGTAGATGTAGATCTATATACATACAGATATATGTGACAGAAATATAAAGCTAAATACATGAGTGTCGGTAATAGATCCGAGAAAGCTATAACCTGCATTTGAGACACACTCATCCGCTGGAATGCTAGTGTGAAATAAATGCCAATGTGCATTAAACTTTCCGTGAGGGATGTGCTGATGACAATGATATAGGATGGTGAATTTGATAACCTAATTAGCCGGACTTACAAATGAGTTATCCTTGGCATTCCAGGATATACAATATTTCAACACCTCGCAGACGGTTTTCAGTCAATAAGCAGGCGGACAGCATTCGAGTCATTCAGGGCCTTGTACATGTTGAGAAAATTTATTCTATTAACCAATACCCAATAGTAGTCCCCAGTCAGCCTATGATAAGGGAAAATCTGCTCTGCCAATATCACCTTTTCGTTTTTCCGAGTGTAAGTCACCGCCATCCGTCTGACATCCACACCTCTGTACGGTGTATGACAGACGTAGCCTGGGTGTAACACGGTTTACTTTGTTTGTTCCAACAAGGTTCTTAGATCAACACAATATCCAAGCCTAGCTCGTAAGCTCGAGAGAGCGCAATTTTATGAGTTGGGACACCCCTACCTACGTTTATTGACATAAAACTTAGTGTAGGATGGGGGCGGGACGGGACCCGTAGGGCACCCTTCACAAAGTTTCTTCAGGGTTGAAGGCCCCAAAGCCAGAACCCTCAGTCATTGCTGTGTCTTTCGAGGATATATCCTTAGCAGTAGCTGGAGAAGTTAGTCGAATTGCTCTAAAAGCAGCTGTAGCAGTCTCTGCGGCCTTGGTTGCTAGGCCAGACCTGTTGGGACGCGCCAGGCAGTCTCGACTTCTAGATTGGTGAGGCCCTCCGCAGTTTCAGCACTTAGTGGTAGCTTGTAACGGCTGATGAACCGACAGTAAACCCTGTAGCCTGCGTTGGCCAACGCAGGCACCCTTTCTACCCGCTGGGACGTCAGGTAATGGAAAACTCACTCTACTGCTCGGACGACTATCAAGCACTCGGACAGGCGTGGAGAAGATTGCCTCAAATACGGGGAGTGACATAATTAGATGACTGTGTGCCGGAACATCTATTCAGGAAGTTAACAGCTCTCGGACGGGCGCAGATACAACTGTTCCGGGCACGGCGAAACCGGTTGAAAGGTGTTGTGCTAGTGATGGCTAGGATTACGATGTACAGGGTGATGATCACTGAGGGTGAAGGTGTAACGGCTAAGAAGCCGGTATTTTCCTGTCGCCAGTAATGGCAAGTACTGGCGTATAACCACCAGGGGGTGGGCCGGCGCAATAGCCTTGCAGAACATACCAGAACCACTGTCGAAGGTACTAGATAAGATTTGACATGAACAAGACTGTAACTGAGACTTGGAGAAGCTACTAGAAACCATATTCTCAGAGTTGCAACTGGAATTATCTAGAAATGAACTGACCTTAGATGGAAGGGCTTGGAGTGTAGTAATCTGTATAAATACCTGGCTAAGTATCTGTAGCTTAGTTCTACATAGTTAAATTGTTAATATACAATCACCCATACAAATGCTCTCTGCTTTCTATAGCTGATCTGTGACATACAATTCAACTATCTCTAGTTACGTAGGATACGACGATAGATACGACGACGAGAGACACGACGACGAGAGACACGACAGAGATAATACAAGAGACACGACGAGAGACACAAAGAGAGATACGAGAGACACGACGACGAGAGACACGACGACGAGAGACACGACGACGAGAGACACGACGACGAGAGACACGACGACGAGAGATACGACGACGAGAGACACGACGACGAGAGACACGACAGAGATACGACGAGAGACACGACAGAGATACGACGAGAGACACGACGACCAGAGATATCACGTACAAACTGAACACTACGAACAATGCAACCATTACAAGTTCCAAGCTCCCCAATATCAAAAGCACAGTGGAAATCGACGTCGAAGATCGAGGAACTTCGCAATGAAAACAGGTGCTTCAGGTGTGAAAGAAAGGACTGCTACGCTAGAATTTGTCCGCTTCTTCCATTGGGGGGCACTCCCCATGGAAAGGATGTTGCTCGCCCAGCAAAAGCGATGTTGGGACCGAACGGGAAGCCTCTACGAGCTGTGTGGAAGACTGCAGATCAAATTGAAAAGCTTAGAATGGAATGTAGATGTTTTCGATGTGAGCGGCATGGTTGTAGTACGAATAATTGTTTCCTGCTCCCAGCAATAAATCCTAAATTCAGAAGGTCAGCAATCACCCAACTCGAGAATAAAACGCAAGAACGAGGGTGGATGGAAGACAAGAAGAATCATGCATCGTTATCATCGTTCATATCATCCAGCAATGAGCCATCTAGAGCAGCAACAAATATAGGTCGGGAATCCAGCATGAACACGAAACCCTTCTTGGTTAACGTGCTAATCAACGACTTGACCATGGTGCAAGCATTGATAGACAACGGATGTCTATGTTCGGGAATCATTGATGACTCTTTGGTGACAAAATTTGTTTACCTCGCAGGGCAATCCCTCCACGAACACTTGAGACTGCGGAGAATTCTTCAAAAGGAAAGCCAATGGTGAAAGATATAACATGCATCTCAATTGATCTCGACGGAAATGTTACTAAGGATCTTTGGCTATATGTAGTTCCTTCAAGCACGCACCAGCTGATTCTTGGGAAAAGATGGCTGGAAGATCAGGATGCCGTGATTCATTCTAAGGAACAACGTCTGGAGCTTAGGAAATGCGGTGCATCTGTCTACAGTGTAAAACGTTGGCGTAAAGAGCTAAGGAATGTTGCTCGTCCAAGAATTGCAACCGCCAAAGATATAGGTTCTTTGATAAAGAAAGTACCGATCTGTAAAGCAACACTAGAAGACATCAATAAAGCATTGCGGACAAAACCTTTGGTAACTTTAGAAGATGCTCGTAGGCGACTACCGAAACAAGTCAGAGACTATGCACACTTGTTCGCAGATGGAAATGGCTCAGATGACTTACCTGTGTCGAGGGGACAATTAGATCATGCGATAAACTTACGAGAAGAAAATGGAAAGCCTATGACGCCGCCATGGGGGCCACTTTACGGAATGTCTCGTGAAGAACTCCTGGTTCTCCGTCGAACTTTGACAGACTTGTTAAAGAAAGGTTGGATCCGGCAAAGTAAATCGCCCGCAGCATCTCCGGTATTATTTGCAAAAAAGCCGAATGGTGGGCTACGGCTGTGTGTAGATTATCGGGGGCTCAATGCGATAACCGTACCAGATAGATACCCATTGCCCCTGTTTAAAGAAACTCTTAGGCAATTATCGAGAGCGAAATGGTTCACGAAGCTGGACGTAAAATCAGCATTCCATCGACTGAGAATCAGGGAGGGTGATGAGTGGCTGACTGCATTTCGTTGCCGATTGGGCCTTTTTGAATGGTTGGTGACCCCATTTGGTCTCGTAAATGCGCCAGCCTCATTCCAGAGGTATATAAACGAACAGCTGCGTGAGCATCTAGACCTAGATGCGACAGCGTATATGGACGATGTGCTAGCTTATACCAGTGGCGGTAAGGAAGAACATTGGAAGACAGTGCGGAGCATTCTTGAGAAGCTAGATAAAGCCGGTCTTTATCTGGATATTGATAAGTGTGAGTTTATGTGTAAAGAGGTCAAATACCTGGGTTTTATTATAAGAGCTGGCGAAAGTATCACAGTCGACCCAGCTAAAGTAAAAGCGATCATGGAATGGCAGCCTCCAACGTCGGTCACTGGAGTTAGATCGTTTCTGGGGTTTGCGAATTTTTATCGGTGCTTTGTTAATAATTTTTCTGAAATTGTCGCACCGTTAACCGCCCTTACAAAGAAAGGGAGCGTTTGGCGCTGGGGTAGTGAACAGGATTCGGCGTTCAGTCGACTCAAGAAGATTTTCTCATCAAAGCCTGTACTAGCGCAATGGGATCCAGATCGGGATACAATTGTGGAGGCCGACTGCTCTGGGTATGCCTTAGGCGGCTGCCTCAGTCAGGTAGATTCAGATGGGTGTTTACGACCGGTTGCATATTATTCACGACGCCTAACCAGTGCTGAAGCAAATTACCCTATTCATGACAAGGAGATGACATCGATCGTAGCATGTCTACAAGAATGGAAAGCGGAATTACAGTCAGTCGCAAAACCTTTCACTATCCTTACAGACCACAAAAATCTCAGCTACTTCTCCACAAAGCGCCTTCTCAACGAACGACAAGCTCGATACAATGACTTACTGCAGAGATTTAATTACAACCTAGTGTGGCGACCGGGCTCGACTTGCGAGCGACCCGATGCACTATCCCGACGTGATCAAGATAAGCCAGCTGATATTTGCGATGAACGCACAGCAGGACGAGTAATGCAACTCTTACCATCGGTGCGGATCCACCCGTCGGCTATTAGATTAGAAAGCACCGATGAAACCGTTGGCGACGATCCGGCCGCTTTAGCGAGGTTGTTTGAAGATGACAGCATGCAGGCATTATGGAAACAGGGGGTTGAATCCGACAAGGATTGGCGGCGAGCACGGGATGCAGTATCGGCCGGCGAGCGGGCTTCCCTCCCGACTTGGCGTTCAAGCTATCGGCCAACATAGCCGAATGTACTGTAGCTGGAGATGGAGTTCTTCGAGGTCGCGAGAATAGAATCTGGGTGCCTGATTTTGAACCATTGCGAACAGCAATTATGCAACGCGTCCACGACAGCCACTTGACAGGTCATCCAGGAAAAGACACAATGGTCAGCATGATTTTGCGGAGATGGTTTTGGCCTAAACTCAGAGACGACGTCCGAAAGTTCATACGAAATTGTGATATCTGCGGACGAACCACAGTTTGGCGCGAAGCTAAAGCGGGGTTTTTACGGTCACTTCCTGTTCCTGAGCGAATAGGTCACGAATTAACAATTGATTTCATCACTGATTTACCGCGCTCTAATGGCTGCACTAATATCATGGTGATAACTGATCGACTTTCTAAGGATATCTTTATATTTGGAACAACATCTATGACGGCTCAAAATTGCGCTGAGGTTTTTATCGATCGTTACTATCGATACTTTGGATTTCCACGTTATCTGACTAGCGATCGAGGCAGTGATTGGACGAGTCATTTCTGGAAAACATTCTGTGAACTCACGGGGATTACGCAACGTCTTACAACATCCTACCATCCTCAATCAAACGCGAGTGAACGAGCAAATCAAGAAATCTACAAATATTTGCGAGTGTTTACATGCTACGCCCAAGATAACTGGATGCATCTTCTTCCCATGGCACAGCTTGCACTAAACAGTCGACCTAATTCAGCGATTGGTGGTATAAGTCCATTTTTCCTTCGTTACGGGTATGAGTTAGACCCCTTAATGGAACCAGTGCCAGAGGTAAACTCTTCGTCTCGACATCCGGGAAAATTATCAGCTACAGCGTATCTGCAAAGGTTAAGAGATGCTCAAGATTTTGCACAAGCGGCAATGGCGTCAATCCAGCAGAGAAATGAGGCTAATGCCAATCGCACGCGACGCCAGCCAGAAAGATTCAGAGTAGGAGACAAGGTATGGCTTAACCTACAAAATATCAAAACGCCTCAACTCTCAAAAAAGCTCGCTTGGCAGCATGCAAAGTATGAAGTAACTGCGGTTCCTGATGCGCTGACGGTAGAGCTGAATGTGCCTGGGAATATTCACAAAAGGTTTCACGTTGAATTGTTGAAGAGAGCAGGAGACGATCCCTTCCCCAGCCAGTGTCGTGATGACGCACAAAATCCTCCGCTGCTTGATGACCTAGAGGAGCCTGAATATGAGATCGAAAGTATAAAACGTGCCCGAACAGTGCGCCGTGGCCGTGGATCTTACCGACAGGCTCTTGTGAAGTGGGTTGGCTGGGTTGACCCAACGTGGGAGCCAATAGAATATATCAAAGATACTGCTGCATTACAAAAGTTCGAGGAGATTTATGGCCCAATTGAAAGTAGCGACGGCTCTAATACATCCTCTGGAACGCATGTTGGCCCGGCAGAACGTCACATTAGAGAAAAAAGAAACCGTAGGAAATTTAAGGACAGTTTGGCTACAAAAATAAAAAAAAAAATGGTTAAAGACGGGTCTTAACTTCTAAAGTAGAAGAAGGGGGGTTGTAACGGCTAAGAAGCCGGTATTTTCCTGTAGCCAGTAATGGCAAGTACTGGCGTATAACCACCAGGGGGTGGGCCGGCGCAATAGCCTTGCAGAACATACCAGAACCACTGTCGAAGGTACTAGATAAGATTTGACATGAACAAGACTGTAACTGAGACTTGGAGAAGCTACTAGAAACCATATTCTCAGAGTTGCAACTGGAATTATCTAGAAATGAACTGACCTTAGATGGAAGGGCTTGGAGTGTAGTAATCTGTATAAATACCTGGCTAAGTATCTGTAGCTTAGTTCTACATAGTTAAATTGTTAATATACAATCACCCATACAAATGCTCTCTGCTTTCTATAGCTGATCTGTGACAGAAGGAAGGACTTTCCAGGTGGCTCCATGATGAGTAGAGAAACAATGGAGCACTGTATGGAAAGTGTTTCTACATAATACTGTCGGAATACTCGGGTGGTATTTATATCACAAGCTCTCTATAGCAGTAATAACAATTGGTGGTTAACATATATCTTTTCCTCTTCTATTCTAACTAAAGGAAACACGTATATACAGCAGTCGTCCCTCTCTCCTGACGCCATTCCTAAACAGGTCACTCATTACTCATCAACATAATTATTCATAATTTCTAAGATAGTACATGGGAGGTCATTAAGTCATTAGGTCATTCGACAAATACTACCAGATGGAGAATACTAGAATATTCTGTGATACTGATTTGGGAAAATGAGGCGAGTGTTTAGCCACCTCATATGTGTATATAATTAGCTCTTTCTACCTCCTAAATCCTCATAGTTCTGAATACCAAACATATCAGCAGTTCTCATTGATTCATCGAAAATTATCCGTAAACCTTCTGCCAATTAACCTCCGTAAGCTCTTACCTTTACAACAAAAGGTAGCCGAGTGGTAAGGCGAGCGTGGGTAGTTAACACCATTGTAGGAGCCTAAACTCCATACAGGTACACCTGTCCGCTCTTAGGAATAGATTCGGGCCGTGTATTGGAGGAAAGCGCGGGTATAAATAAGCCATTCCTGTACATACATATTCTCTCCTTAGAAGAATCGTAAACTATTGATTGTGCATCTCAAGCCCACTTGAGAACTCCCCCAGACTGTCACACAGCTTTACACTCGAAGGCTGAGTGTATGGCAAATCCGCAGTTCCAGCAGGCTGGTGCGCTAGAACACCCACGGGTGGCGTGGAAACCTAGAAATCGCCTTCATTGCTGTATGGGAGGGCGGTTTTGTTGGATAGATGCAATTCCGGAGTTGTCGAAGAGTCGGAATCCAGGCTTTGGGCTAGCATTCTTGGGAAACAAGGCCGCCCAGGATCTGTAGGGAACCCCGGCTTGATTATTCAGCGAATCCTCACACGGACTGGAGTGCAGTTAGTTACTCTGAGGATTTCGGCAGTGACTACAATGCGTCCTTCTAAGCCGAGAAATGCGACTGGAACTGTAGCAATTCGGAGGGAAATTAGATCACTTAGCAGTTCTAGTTTTGCCTCCACTTTTGCCAAAGAGCTGGAGGCATCCCATATGAGCAGTATGTAGATAGCATGGCAGAGACATGGGTCAATGGTATGGTATTCAGGCTAAAGGGTGCCATCCTACATTATGCATGAGATAGTTGCATAACCACTCGGCCAAAATGCCAGACCAGAATCATAGAACACTAGATTCTGGTTATCTCCATATATATAGATTATACAGAAGACAATCCTGACACCTTCAGTAGTCGGGGTTTTGACCCGGATAGCAAAGCCCGTGGGAACATGCTGCACCTGGTCGGCAAGAGAAGGGGTAAATTGTGTTTGTTTTGCTACAACTTTTCGAGCACAGCTGGAGAGAGCTGTCTTATTCTCTGATTTTTTGGCAGTTGAGGCAGCCGCACCTAATGTGACGCCCCGACATTTTTAGTAGCCACGTGGCCGTCGGTCCAATAGTTGGTAAGCTGACTTAGGGTCAATCCAGGGATTCCAATGGCTAGTTTCACACATACGAGTCTTGAGTGTGACAAATCACAATACGAAAGGTTTGTTATGGATATTGGTTTTTATACAAAACCCTCGGGTTAAAGACAATTAGGAACGGAAGGTTTCGTGTTGGTAACTCTATTCGACAGTGGAACACTTATGCACATATATACAGATTCATATCCTTCTGGATACTTTTGTCTTTAGTTTAGAATCTTATGATTTGAGTCCACGCCAGCTTTTGACCACTCGCCAATTGTCTTTTGTCCCTCGAGTTTCCATATCTAAGATAATGTTTGCAGGGGTTTATGTGCCTGACTTTTGGTGACCTGCTTGGGTGACAGTGACCTAGGTGCTTCTCGGCATGAGAGGTGCAGTAGCCTTTGTGATATTCCGGGAAATGGCTACTGGGATCACTGTAGCAGGGGGAGTTCCGACCTTTGGTCGTTGGATAGTGTTATAAATTGTCAAGGATTTCTAGGAGGAAATATCTCGAAGAACAAGTGTACAATTTCGGACAAGAATATATTGATAGTTGTATAGGATATCGAATTCTCTTCTCAATATGAATTAATAAAATATAATGTTTCGTTTACTTAGTTTAACATATACAAATAAGCCAATCCTTAAATACAGATTCCCGAGGCTTTGGTGATCCCGAACTCCCAGTGATCTAGCTACAACCAGCCACTCAATTACTGCATGGTGGCATTTCCTAGCCACTGCATTTCAGATACTATTGAACCTCGTTTCCCCCAGCTGAGCTTAATTGTATGCAATAGAAACAAGTAAATTGATCTTGATGATCAAACTAGAAATCTAAACCTTCATACATACGAAGTCTAGATTTCCAACAGATAGGACTGGCGGAGCGGTGCTCGGCCCGGCCGCCACAAATTGTGCAATTATTGCTCGTAAGAAGACTTCGATGGAGTATGCAAAATCTTTATTTTCATCAGTGGAGAACGGTAAAAGAGCTGCCTCGACACTTCTAATAGCCGTCGAACAGATAGTGAATTGCGCGGCTTTTTGCCTCGCTCTGCGCTCCTCCGCTTCAATTGCCGCAGCCAATTCTAGGGGTATTTATTTTCCCTGCCTGCTACTTCTGGTGCTGGAGGCGGTGGGACCAGTGAAGAGTTTTCGGCTCCTGGTGCCTCAATAGATGATGGGTCGGCCCTTCTCGCGGGCCTCACATCTGCAGGTCGTGGTAGCGCTAGAACTGTAGTGCGTTTCTCGGGTGCAACGATGGCTTTTCTGTGGGATTCGGCGGGCTCTGAGACTTGACTCAAGTCCTCGTCTCGTTGGTATGTATCTTGAGTGGGTTTTAATGGCAGTATTCCATTGGTAGAGTTTGTTGACATGATTTTTGGCAGTGCTGTTGATCGCGTTTTTGTGCGATTTACGCGTTGGTGGTATTTTAAAATATTGCCAATGGCAAACGATTACAATTCGATTTGTACGGCACTAGGTGACGCGGATAGAAGGGTGGAAATGATCAATATGGGAATTTCTCGAATTGTGCATTTATTATTTAACGTTGTGCCTGCGCACAACACGTTCCCAAAGTTCATACGCTGTCTAGCTCAGTCTAGAAAAGCTACCAGACGAGCCGACGCTTGTAGGAGCCCGGAATATACTAACTGGGCCCTGGCCTTCATGCCAGCTGCCCCAAACTTAAAATACATCAAAATCACCCTTCCTCTGGGCCTTCTGTTTAAAATAGCGCAGACAGAATAGTGATATATCTTCATGAAGGGGGAGAGAAACGATCTGCCATAGGTATAGATATGGCTACCAGTAAGTGATTAAGCCAGGCTCGATAGGTAGTCATGATCGAGTGTTCGAGCTAGGATCAACACTGAATCTCTTCAAAAAGCTTAGTCTTGTGGACCCACTTGCTGGAGGCGATAGCCCCTTCTAGAGAGCTTAGAACCTAGGGTATTCCAACTTTGGGATTGTCAGGCGCAGGTTCACTAGGCGCAAGACTCGAGGCGTAGGAGAGGGCGTAGCGTACGATGTACTGAGGAAGGACGCCTGGTGGAAACGCGAAGGACTTTCTAGAGAAGTGGTAATTGGGAAAGCGGGGAGTCGTTCTAGGTAAGGTGGCCGGAGGTGACGGTAGGTCACTATGGGTGGCAGAGGACGAGAGTGAGATGTAAATAGAATTATGTAACTATTCCTAAAGACAGAAAACAAAGCGTGGAGATCTCAGTCTCGGAAATAAAAACTACATAACTGTCCTCGCTAAGCAATAGAGCCTAGTAGGACTAAACAAGGAACCCATAAATCCTGCCTGAGGCATTTCTCCAGAATCCTTACAGGGATTTTGCGGTCCGCCATGTAGTCGTGATCGGCTTCGCCGTAGTCAACAAAAGAAAAAATGGTCTGGTGAAATTTCTCGAACACAGCTGCAGTTAAAGAGAGCTTCGAGGTGTTGGAAACGGCGGTGGTAGTCTGCAAAGTTCCCATGCCCTGACCGTGCAGCAAGAAGCAGGCCCAGTATTTGCCGGTCGAGACTTCTGAGTTCGAGTGAGTCTCCAACATTTTCTCTAATCCCGAGCAGTTCATATCTTTTGGGGGTATTTCGCATCCAGTATCAGGTCGCAGAGTTTTGATATCTAATTTTGGTGACTCTCTTTGCTCGGGAGATTGACAGCACGAGTGGAGAAGCTTGAAGTGTGCAGGCCTGTTTGACGAGCAGGTCTGGAGCTTCGTTTCCCCTATTGCCAAAATTTCCAGGACACCATCTAATGATAACTGAGCCGGCTTCTATGAAGTGGCCATGGTCTCTACTATTCCAAGCTGTCGCAATCTTGCGAAATCGAGTGATGCTCGAAGAGCTGGAGGGTGTAGGGGTGCATGCAAGTAGCCGAAGGGCTGACTCCTGGTTATCTAGGCACACAAACACCTTATTGGAGTGGCGGGCCAGGGGGTTACGAAGAGCTGCGGTGAATCCTTCAGTTGCTTCAGCTATTTCAGCGTCGTAGACCTCGGTAGAAATGCCAAGGGAGAGTGAGCCCCGTCCTACTTCCTGCGAAAGGCCTCGGTATATCACGTGCCCAGCTCCAGCTTTGTTGTCTATAAGGGCCCTATCTGAGAAGACAATCAGGTCTAAGTGGGACTGTGATGTATGCCACTTTTTGAATTCCTGTTGTCCTATTCTTTTGCCTACAGCGCCTATAGTTTGTAAGCGTGACTTTACGTTGGTGTTCCAAGGTGGCGGAATAGTGTCGGTGGAAATTTCGGGGAAATTCTTTAGCAGATCCAATACATACGAGGGGAGTTCCAGCGATGTCGGAGAGGATGCCTTGGGTCTGTTGCTGCAACACGGATTGCGAGACGGTCGTGTATTCTCTCAAGCCACGCAAGTGCCGGGCCCCACCCAGTCTCTCGGAGAAGAGCGGCAGTAGGGGTTGTGCAGTAGACAAGGAGGACTGCACGGGCAGCGTCGTTTATTCTACATTGGATACGTGTGATGATACCTTTTGGTGTTGACTTTGGGTACCATGTTTCAGCTCCATAGAAAAGCGTGGCAAATGCTACTCCTTGGAGAGCCTGTTTGAGAAGGTGTGGATTGATGCCTCGGGTGGTACATGAAATCCGTTTTAAGTGATCTGTTATGCTAAGAGCCTTTCTACAGACCTGGCTAGCATGGTATCTGAATCGCAAGTTCCGATCAAAATTAACTCCAAGCCACCTGGTGTGGTTGTTTGGCCTGATCTCAAGGGCATTAATGTAAAGACTTGGTTTGGCTGGCATTCCATGTTTACGGTGGAAGTACTGTAACTCGGTTTTGGAAATCTCAAAAGATATGCCGTTCCTATGTCCCCAAGTAAGCGTTTGATCTAATTGATTCTGGAGCAGTTTTGCGTAAGAGGAAAGGTCTGGTGCAGATGCAAAATGCGCAATGTCGTCAGCGTAGCCAAATTGGCCACATGATATATTGAGTGCCTCTTCTATAGCCAGAAGGAAGAGGATTGGTGAAATAGGGAACCTCTGTGGAAGGCTGCAGTGGATTTGAAAACTTGGCGATTTGATGCCATCCAAAGATAAAGTGGCCTCGCGTTGTTCCATGAAAGAGATTACCCAGCGTATAATATTAGGTGGCCATCCTTGGCTACGTAGGCGGTAAGAGAGGCGTCCTTTTTGGATTCCGTCGAAGGCACCTTTTATGTCCACGGTAACAAATCCTGCAACCTTCTTTTTGGCCCATACCATTTGAATATCGCAGGCCAAAGCTGTTGTGAGATCTGTCGCCGCGCGGCGGGGCACTGCACTACATTAATCCTGAGAGAGAATGCTGTGCTTGAGGGCTAGGTAGGAGAGTCTTCGGGCAATTAGCCTTTCTAATCCTTTTCCGAGGCAAGAAAGAAGTGCGATTGGCCTATATGATTTGGGTAGGGAGAGATTGCGGTTTCCCATCTTTGGTAAAATAATTATGTTGGCATTTTTGAAGATAGGTGGGTGAAGTCCCTATTGAAGGGTGGTGGTGTATATTGTCGCATACACTTGGTATCTTCAATTGTGTGATGTTATGTTATAGATTATTTACATGATGATTAACCAGTCCTACATACTTCCAGATAGCCCCTTAACTAGTCTCCTTTAGGAGTGGTCTTCAGGTGAATGTAGCGATTGGGGGTATGTAATCTATCACTTATCTAGTTCCATTTCCTTGGCCCTGCATGCTACACTACGTGGATGACAATTTACTACTAATGTGAAAAGCGCATTCATGACAGTCCCGACTGGATACATTGACGAAAAAGGGCTGCGATCCGATAGCCTATTACATGCCACGCTTTCTTGAGGGAATCTGTTGTGATTTCATCTATTTCGGGTGCCGAGCAGGTTACTTGACAGCATGAGCGGTATATTTCCTCGTTCGTGATTGAGGGCCACTGGATATTTTTTCTGGGCACAGTAGGTACATCTAGAGGGAGGTCATCATGATCTAAATGTCGACTTAGAGTTGTGTCTTTGAGGAGCTGCGATTTTGCTTCAGGTGTTATTGCAGGCCCACTTGGTCTGACAAGGGGAGGGGTCTGAAACAGAGATTGTTTTTTGTATCACCTAGTGACCTGGTAAGTCACAGTTAGATTGGATATCTTCTCTATATTTTGACGCCAGTACTCTTATTTGACTTTTCTGACAATCTTGCCGAAGCCCCGACGTTCCTCTGTGGCGTATGAACCAAGACGTCTAGCGCGGCAAAAATTTCGATGAGCTTCAGCGCATTTGGCATTCCACCATGGGTTACTCCTTGACTTTTCCCGTGATCTAGGGCAGGCTGCTTTTAGCGAGCCAGATAATGCATCAAAAAGGAAAGATGCTTCCTCACTTAGGTTTGGTGAGGGCGGGGTTATGAGTTTGTTAGAAAGGTTTTGCCGAAAGGCTTCCCAGTTATAGGCAGCGTATTGAAGCCGGCCGAGGGCGGGAGTATCAGGGCTGTCATCTGGAATATGCGTTACAAGAGTTCTATGGTCTGCGCCAGCATTGAGATCTTGGCGTATTTTGCAAGAGAGGTGTGACCTTGAATGCACAAAGTATAGATCCAGTAATCCTCCTGCGTCATGTGTTGGAATTCCATATAGGTTCAGAAGGGACAGGCCTTTCTTGAAAGACCAGATCAGTAGGGATTCTCCATGGGCCGAATCTTGTCTGGCCGCTGGACCCCAGGCTGAATGGTGTATGTTGAAATCCTCTGCAAGGATGTTAGGGCTTTCGGTTATTGTCAAGAGAACTCTTAGGCCTTCCCCTGCATCAGAGAAGCTTGCTGGGACGATGTAAATATTCCAATAATAAACCATATGCCTCCCTCGACGGTGAATGTAGACATATATTAGATCTCGCGAATAAGATTTTGGTTGAAAGGGAGAGAGGCTGTGACCATTCCGAACATACGTCATAACTCGAAGCCGGGCTGTCCATTCGGAGATATGAGAGAAAGTTTGGAACCCCGGGTGGGTTTTTGTGATTTTACGGGAGAAGTCCGAGAAGATCTAAGGCTCTTGGATAAGGATCATATCGGCTCCTGATTTGGAAGCGAGAGCAAGTGCAGAGTCGTATGCTGGGCCAGATTTGCCGACATTGACCTGGAATATGCAGAGGGCAGAGGCTGTCTGCTTTTTAAATCCTCGGCCGCGGACCATTAAAGTTGTATTTCAAGGTCGGGAGTTGGTACAGCGCTTTGATTTTCAGGCGCTTGAGGTTTTAGAGGGAGATTTTTGGCCTGCCAAGCTTTATGTCCTTGTTGACGTATTTGTCGTAGTCTTTCTTTGTTGAGCCTTATAAAGACTCCATTCTCTCGGCGGGGTCGTGCTGGGCAGCTGACAGTAGCTGTCGGATGTGGGCCATGACAATTTAGACATTTATAAGGGTTACTGCACATCCTGTCGCCTGGCTCGGTAGCGCATAGGCCGCAGCGAGATCTTCGGGTGCATGCGTTAAAATTATAAAATCCGTGACATTTAGAGCAGGAGGTAATCTGTGGTCGGTCCTCAATAGGTCTAAGTCGTGCGGCTCTTGCAAATAGACGTACATTTTTGGGAAGACTCTTAACGCATGAGGCTTTAAGTACTAGGCGCAGTGTACCGTCATTGCTTGGTGATTGATTGGACCAGCGAGTCCAGGACATTGCGTATATAGAATCCTTGCTTATTTTCTCTGCTTCAAGCTCCTATCTAATTTCTTCATATGTAAGGGCCTCGCGATTTCCCCACGAATTGTATCCGTATTTAGTTATTGGGCCTAGTAGGTTGCATAATTAATTAATTTAATTTGAATTCATGTCGTGTCAGGCTTACGCCCTATAACCAATAGGCGTGATACGGGTCTATACTTTCTGAGGACATACTGCAACCTAAATACATAGTTTGCTTGTCAAATCTATATGCAAAACATAAATAATAAAAATAATTCCAAGAAAATATAGCGCCCATCACCTTTTCTTCTTCCTAACAACCCTTTGTCCTGAAAAAAATATATTTCGGCAGGACTTTATCCTCCCAGTGTGGTATCTGCCTCTCGTAGTACTTGGTTACTGTTTAGAACTGTAGGAAATTTTCCAACCAATTTCTGCCAGTACCTCCAGTCCTATCAATGGTGGCCAATTATTCGAGTTTCTTCATTGCTGTAGAGTGATCTGGCATTTGGCAAAATGTTAAGGGCGTTTATCTCTTCCGCACACGCATTTTGCAGTTTTCAAATTCGTGGCCAAACCTTTCATGTTATTTTATGAAATCGTCATATCCTATCCTTGCTGTGATAAGGCGGTGATGTGCCCACCTCGGAAGTGCTAACTTCGGTGGACGTTTTCGTTTCATCTGGAGATCCAATTCTTCGTAGCGGCTCAGTCTATTATCTAACCACCAGGATTCCACTGCTTCTTCACATCTTTGTCTGACAAGCCGAGTGAGGGCTGTGAAAGAGTACTTAGGTCTGTCTCTAGTTACTGAGGGAGATGGGGCCGTTTCATCCGGTAGGTTCCTGAGGGCTTATTTAGCTAGTCTATCTGCATCTTCATTCTCCATGATCCCAGAGTGGGCTGCTATCCATCGAATTTCAACTGATTTGGCTTGTCGTAACAATCTTATGAATACTTTCACTGTAGCCTGGGAAGATTTGGTTTGGCCATTTTTTAGAGCTTTCACGGCTGTGGTGTTGTCGGGTAGCACTTCTATCGGACAGTCGTCTGCTTTTCCCATGGCTCCTTGGGCCCCAAAGATTTTGGCATCGTAAAACTCCGCCCCTAGCAATAGACCAGAGTTACTCCCAATCACCTGGCCTCCTTTGTATAAAGTATACCCCCATGCCGACCTAGGTGGTCCACATGATGAGCCGTCTGAATAAATGCAAACTGTCTCGGCTGATAGTGAAAAATGACTATGTTTCACAGGATTTTCTTTTGTTTCGGTTTTAAGTCGGTGACTTGACAATTAATTATTTTGGTGAATTTGTTAGGTGTTATTCACTTGAGTTATGTATCGGAGTCGGTGGAAAGCCGGGATGGGTGATGGAGTTGACCGAAGATCAAGTCAGCTTTGGGAACATCGATGAAAGAGATTTGATGTCATCAGTTCATGACATGGGGCATCGACAAAGTTTTCAAAAATCATGTAGTCTAGGCTGAGGACAAAGGGTCAAAACGGAGTTGGGGGAACTGGGTGTATATACATAGAGATGAGACACACATGAACTACTTTTTTTAAGACGTTGACTGAGTTTATCTAATTAACATACTATCTGGCCCATTGGCTCCTCTCTAACACAGACCATACCTTCTAGAGTGCTTTTATCCTCTTCTACTACGATAAGTATCTCTGATATATCGCTCATGATGGATAGACATTCAGCTCAGTGATTATCCGTGGGATTCAGCCACCTTTTCCACGGAGCCCCCCACTCAAAAAAGGAAAAAATTGGTAGCAATGGAAACTGCGTAAGTGAGGAAAATTAAAAAAACCCGTAGCCGCAGCAAGACGAGGACAAGAGATGAATTTTCATTGCTAGGTCGCTGAATAGAATATGAGTTAAAAAGCAAAATATGTCTAGGCATCGTGGCCACGCAAGTCGATGGAAGCTTTGCTGGGGTAGCCTCATGAGCTGAAACGAAAGCATCTCTAAAGGGACTGATAACCAGATCAAGATAGAATTAAGCAATATAGAGCTCAAGATTTGGTAAGATTATCGTTTACTGTAGCACCAGAAATAGTCGCTGAGAGGTTGCATCAAGAGTGAGACAAACATTGTGATGGTTGTGTGTATTTTATCGAGAATTTGAAAATGAGAGGAAATCCTCTCTCTCATTGAGCGTGACTAAAGCAGGGGAACCCTTTGATTCCAAATCTACCAACTCAGCCAGCCCTCTCGCGTCAGGAGGTACAAATGGAGGAATAACTACATGGAAATCCTGAATTGCAGTGCCCTATACCGCCATTCTCCTTCTCGATACACCCAAAATAATGAGAGTGCCTCGCATATTTGTATTAATCTTAGCGGGATTTCCTCTTCCCCAATAAATATTTCGTCTGACTAAAACAATTTAAATTGAAGAACTGCCAAAACTTCTCCCAGTTTCATTGTCCCAATATCCCGTTGGCAGAGCCGAAATTGAGACAAACCTTCATCCTTATTTTGATGGGGGTTCCTAATCGCTTTCGTCTCTTAGCACAACTGTTATGGCCAAGCATCCTTGAAGAGGTTTCCGAGAAAACTCTGACGGTTGGAAATGGAGGGGCTGGCGTCATAACTACATTTTCTATAGCCTTAGTTGAGTTCTAGTACTGTTTCGAGTTAGACTTTAGGAAGCTGGAGATGCCAAATAGTAGCTATCCAGCTACTCAATCTCGAATTCGTGCAAATATATAAAATATTAATCTTATCTTCTCACAACTCGATATTCTCAGTCTTTCACTACTCGACACATCCTTCGTACGTCAGTTGATCTCAAGGTATTCAACTTCTTGACTAGTCCCTTTCGAAGATCATTCGCCTCTCCAGTCTTTGAATAACTGGCACCCCGCTGGTTTAATTATCTCCAAGTACCTTTCGTTAGTATTTAATATCCTTATTTATTAAGACATTACCTTCGGCAGACGGAGATCTCCAGTATTCTTAGCGCACGCCGTAACAACAACCCCCCATCATCATTATGATGAAGATAACCACGATTAGATCAGATGGTAAGATCAAAGCCCTACACATCACCCACATTTGGTTACGGAGAGAAAGCCATACGATGAATTTCCGGAGCGTACCCAGCACCCGATACGGCCATGGTGGATTGGATCCAGTTGGCCTCTCTTTTTACAAAGATGGGAATATAGATGGACATGCACACCTTATGTGGTCACGGTGTCTAGGCCTCGCCTGGCTGGGACTGCAGATTTTTTGAGGCTTTTTCCGCGTGCGCAGTTTCCATTTCTACCGTTTCTATTTTTTGGGTAACGTGTGACTGAATTCCACGTATAAATACTGAGCTGAATGACTATTCATCATGGCTAATATATCAATGACCTTTGAAGTTACAAAAGAAGCAAGGAGAACTGTTCAAGGTGAGGCCTAGGGTAGAGAGGAGCCCAATATGTTTGAAAGTCAAAGACTCAAGTAGCACACCAAACACACACAAATATACTCGCTCACAATCTTTTGAAATTTTAAATTCGAACCTTCCCTTTCTCTCCCTTGATGATATACGAGCCAAAATGTTGGAGAAGGCCAATAGCGATATATGCAAGGATAGCTCTATAAACCAAGTTAGGAACGACTTTGGCTATGTGGTAAAGGATTAAAATTTGAGTCAGAAGTTCCTGGATGCCTCTCCGATCTTGACGAATTTTAACCCTAGGGCAGAGGAAGCTTCGGACCTTCTTTCCTTAGGGAAACCAAATATACCCACTAACGTAACATCTACACACGGCCATGAATAAATCGGCGCTAGGAATGTCTCAAAGAGAAAAGTCAACAAACTTCTGAATAGACAATCCAGGTGCGAGTGCATGGCACGTACTGTCCTCTTGCGCTATACCGAGACTGGGTAGCCCTTTTTTCTCGAGACTCCGCACCTTCGAAGAGTCTGGAAAGGCTACAAAGCTCTAGCCTCGTCGCAAAATTTTGCAGTGTTATCGCTGCCTCGGATTCCGCGCCACTCGACGTTGTTTCCGCTCTCCGGCTTGCTCGAATTGCGGGTCAACAGTACACTCTGAAGCAGAGTGTAGGGCCCTCACTAGATGTCAGAACTGTGGAGAACCTCACTGCTCGGATTTTTGAGACTTCCTAGCCAGACACAACAAGTTCGGTCCGGTGAACAAATAGCAGTTCGAACAGATCCACAAAGTCGAGCACGGGAGATTTGCAGAAGCAGCCTGGGAAAAAACTATAAGGAAAATATTAAACTGTCCTTTGCAGCAATTAATGGTGACATGGATTAAGATGATGATTGTGATTGAGAGATTTCTATATATTTTATTATAGGTGATATGCTCCGGCTCATATGCCTCGAGCCAAGCAACCAGATTATGTTCCTCTAGATCTAAATTCATCAGAATAATTACTTACCAAGTAAAATTCTCCGAGT
Organism: Blumeria hordei DH14; assembly: GCA_900239735.1. Classification (NCBI taxonomy): domain Eukaryota; kingdom Fungi; phylum Ascomycota; class Leotiomycetes; order Helotiales; family Erysiphaceae; genus Blumeria; species Blumeria hordei. The sequence continues at coordinate 256,290 of OENG01000037.1, read as the reverse complement.
CTCAGCTGTGTGTTCAGGATTTTGACTAGGTTTCTAATAACGATTCAATGGTATTTCTCCTATCACCGAGACATAGTCATGGTTGATACAACAAGTACAAACGACGAATCGTGTCTATACATGACATTGTAATATAGTCATGATCGCTTGAACAATATCAACTCATGAATGAATAATGTCTCTGTATGACAAAAACTGCAGCCAAAACAGCCGAGGGGGCAATAATCGCCCCAAACAACGACATCTCCCTGGCGGATGGATCAGGCTTCGGAGTTCTGGAGTCCGGAGAAGAAGCATGAGATCGTGGCGATCCCGATAACGCCTTTTTTTTTTTTAAATCATAGTGTATTCAGCTATCTAGCTATGACACTTTATTTACATAATTTAATTCCCCAAAACTCCTTATGATTCTCTCCCCCTTATAATCAAATATGTTATTTCCCAATTTAATGTCCTACTTTAATTCCCTTTATGTGCCACCATGCACTTGGATGTGTCCAAATATTTGAGTAAGGCTTCCTTCCCCCTTTTTGTACAGAACAAGGTCGGGAGTGTTCTTGGTTCTATGCCCTTGAAGCATCTGGTTCTCTGGTCTTTGAATTTTGGACAATGTAACAACAGGTGCTGCACATTTTGCTTTCCTTTTCCACAAAAATTACATATCTGATCTTGAACCTTCCCTATCATGTGCAGGTAGACCCTTGTGTTGCCTACCCCTAGCCTGGCCCGGAAGAATCCGGATTCTATCTCCCTACTGTGTCCTTGAAATCCGTCTAGTTTGTAAGATAATTTGGGATGATTAGTCTGAGCCTGGAGCCTGTAGTACTTGCCTAGTCCTTTGGCCTTTCGGCCTTCCTCCTCGTGCCATAGTCCCAAGTCCCAGTCCTTTTGCCATGCCTCTAGCACCCATCCCCTATGATAACGCCTTTTAGACGCTGCTAAGTAATAACAACATACCGGCTGAATTAAGCGTACCTTCTAACCCATCTCAAGCTCTCAGCGGACATTGAGGAAATTGTCATTTAAAAGATGTGACGGGCGAGGATATTTGTGAGGAACACATTGCTTGGGTCTAATATGGATGAATCTTTTAAATTTCGGATTTGTTTTCATTTTTTTGTACTTGGTCTCTGTCTCAATCTGTTGCGACTTTGGTAGCGATTCACGCGGTTGGAATGAGTTGTGCTGTGGAAAATAACATAGGGAATCCTGCCAGCTCTACCGCTCTTGTATCCAAGTAGGACGTAGAGCTTTTACTTTAGCTTAGGACTTTAAAATATAACAACAACAACACACACCCACTTACACTCCTATCTCCCATGAAAACTCTCTGAAAAACTAGTACCCACTTTTCCCGAGCAATTACTCTAGCCCTAGAGCTTGCCGCTGCTTAATCACCATGTGAACAATGCTTTTCTACACTAGACCAGGTGAGCTGCTTCTTTTGTCTCTCACAAAGTCCTTATATCCAGTATGGAATGTGATGAACAGAGATGGTTCTTGAACGTACTAAATCTAGTGGTTTATTGCGATTTACCTGAAGTTCTGGGCTTATATGTAATTCTGGACGGGCTAAGCCTCCCAAGTTCGTCACTTCTACCTGACAATTTCCAAGTCTTGGATTTTAGCGGTCAGGCTCATTCATCCTTTTGTTACTACGTTGGTTTGTACAAACCTAAGCGGGCCTGTCCGCTATTTGTTTTCCTTCGATTCCTAGGTATCCTGTATTTCATTAATTTCTTGTCATTGCAATTGATTTGGCGGCTATCTTTCGGAAATTCTAGACCTACTAAGATGATGATATACTTCTCGATAGTTTCACCTGTAATACTGCAATATTTACACGGAAGATTTGTATAATTCTTTCCCTGTGATTATAATTGCCTATTGCTTGTTGTAAAAGCTACAGTTGCAGTCAATTCTCCAAATACTTCTACACTCACACTTAAGTCGAGGCCGTTGTGATCGATAGATTTGCTTCTATTATTGACAAAATTTATAGAGGCCCATTATATCCCGTCAGAAGACGCCCTAGAATCGTCGCTATAAGCACGTGATTAGTCAGATGATAGGGTATTTAATAACTTTTCGGTAACATTTTCTGCTCCTTTTTCATTTGTCCTTCAGGTTCCTACCTTAGTCTATGTAGGGTTTGCAGAGACAATCGAGGTTCCGTACAGGATAAAAGTTGCAACAACCTTTGGACCCTGAATCGTGGTTTGGTTCTTGCCCAAGTCTGCTCCTATCGTATATCCGCAATACAAGGCAATTAAAAGCACTATGTGTAATCCTCAAAGCTCCAAAATGTAGCCGGGGGTTGTGACCTACCCTACTGATGCAAGTTGCCAACTTATATTCTCGCTCTTGCAGCAAAATGTGTGTCGATGGATTTGCACTATTTGCTACTAGATTTCTGCACAACACCTTCGTAAATTTCCCTAGCTGGCTCTGATTACCAGATGTCAATAGAATAATTTATAGTTAATATTGCCGAGTGCGACGACAGATTATTATTACTATAAATATTTCTCATGAGTTTTAGGCGTTAATTCCCCGAGTCAAGCTCTCGATTTTGCCCAATAGCTGATTCGACATGCCTTCCCTTAATCTGTCCATAAGGTGGATTAGAGCGAGACCAAATTTCCACCTAGCGATCATCTGCCAAGGCAAAAATTAAGAAAAGATGTGGCTGCGGATCAAGTCTATCTCGAGCCCCTTAGCTTACTGCAAACTCTTGATCCGTCCCACTTCTCAAGTAATTAGTGCAATTATCCGGATGACTATGGTTTATTAAAATGAAGAGTTTATTTTGGTATCAAAGCTAAGGGTTTATTGCTTTCCGTCTGAAAATGCACGTCTGATGAAAAGTGCTAACCCTAAGGCACTAATGTGGCTGAACGCAAAATTTTGGAACTTATTTAGCAATTGCTACGAAAGGAAAAAGCTGGGCAGATATCACTCAATACTATACAAGGGAACCCAATGCCCACATGCGTCGCTTTCCTGGACGTTGAATTACCGGTGAGCCCGGCATATTGTTTTGGGTTTTCTTTGTACATGCTTGCTGATCTAAGCGGTACCTAGCTCTTATTCTTAAGCTGTGCACCAGGTCGACGCTAACAAACCAATTCTCCCCGGTGAATAATTCTTACGGGTAGAAAGATGGAAGACAGAAAAATAAAGTCCAAAGGGAGTCTATTCGTGGTTAACTAATGTAGAACCTGATGATGGGCAACAAGGGGAGATTTTCAGGTCATCTTAAAAAAGACATGCATGCGCTAGTAAAAGGGGTATCCTTTGAAGTAGTATTTTGAATTAGAATTATCGTAGATATCGAAGGAGTTTGATCTCATCTCCATACTATTCTGTGCCATCTAATTTAACTCTTTTGTTTGATTCTGCTCCTTGCTTTGTCCCTTAATGCCTCTCACGCTGTAGTCTGAATTGTTTACTCCAACCTAGCTTTAATCTTTTGTTTCCGGTCCACATATTTGGATTGCAATTAGACTATACCATGAAGTCCTGATATATGACTGCCTCGAAGCTTTTTACACAGTTCTTTTCAGCCTTGTTCGCTGAGCTTCTGGCCGTCCTAAAGTAGTATGAGTACTTCAGCGGATGATATAAAGCTTCTAGAAGCTGATAAGTCGAGCCAGAAACTAACAGGCTTCATAGGAAGCCATGGAGCTAATCGGGTAATGAAGTTGTTAGAGGCCTGTAATCTTCGTATCTGCCGTATTTGTATGAGACGGAGAAACGAGTCGTAAGAGTTAGAGCTATATTTATATCCAGAACTTAAAAGGCATACTTCTCGTCTTTATAAGTCTGTGAATGAAGAGCCAACATCTCCTACCCCTAGACGGCAGATTTATCCTATGCCACGTGTCACGGCTTCAATGAGTTTCTTACAGTCGTCTCGCGAGCCGCGGGCCTGTTAACTTTTTTCCGTACTGGCTGATAAAAGTCATTGAAGTTCATCACCACGCCCAGAAACCGCATATCAACGTCTGGTTGATGCGCCAAGTCACCAAGTAATAGACATACGCGCGTCTTGAAATGACTACCTAGGCTACTGAGTCTTTCCTGTAGAATAGGGAATTCGTCTGTAATGTTTTCTTGAAGGGCTTGAGCTGTCGATGGCTGATGAAGACGAGAGGTACTGGGATTAGGGGTGCCTAATAGACCATCTTCGTCCTCTCGCCGGCCCAAAAACTCACGTTGTACATCTGCTCCTTGGCGCCTTGTGAAGTCTGAGACAGACCAGCTATATAGACCATCGACAGAATCGCGATAACTTAACATCAGGCGTAAGATTTCGCCTAGCTGAATCATAAATGTATTCTCGTCGACTTCCCCGTGATGTTTCTTCCTCGCTCCAAGAAGGCCTTTGTGTGTAATCGCCTTAAGATATCTAGTATGTGCTTTGATTAGGTCATCTAAGGTACAACCATCCTTATTAATCTCGGTCTGAAGCTCGTCCCATGAGCTTTCAATAACTTCGAACAAAATGTAGTACTGGAGCTGTCCAATAAAGTGAATCATCTCGGTCAAAACACCTCTTGTCTGTTTCCAGGCCTGTACTACAATTTTGTCATCACCATGAAGAACACCTCGAGATCCGGTCATACATCTTCGCCAAGTCGATGATAAAGCGAACTCGACACGTTTTATTCGCCATAAAAAATTAAAAACTTTGAGGTACTGTCGATTACCCCATTCAGTGACAACGACGTCAACCGGAGCATCAATTTTATATTCCAAAGTAAAACAGTCCCACCCAATATCACCGTGTGAGAGTTGCAACATTCGAGCATCTAGTCTTCGTAGAACTTCGGGAGAGTCAAATTGAGCGTTTGAGCCACGTATTGCATGTTCCAGCTGTGCGGTAAGAGTGTGTCGATACTGGGCCCCAGCGGGGCGATCAAGATTCGATGATAAAGATTCCATTAGAAGAGCAATAAAATCGCCCTGACCGAGAAGGATATAATTTTTTAGAGCTTTTAAGTGTTTGAAAAGATAGAATTTTTCAGCCATGAGGTAGATTAGACGTGCCATGGTGGTTTTATATGCCTCGTCAATCCAAGTTTCGAGGGTTGCTGTATCACCATACCGAAGTTCCTTCGATGCTGCCTTCGAGTATCTCTCAACCCACTGTGCATCACCACATCCATATCGAATGAAGTTGAGTGATTTCCCGATCAAAAAAACCTTTTGGGCAAAATCTTGCGTGATAATACTAGGCACCATTTCTTCATTAAGCTTGTACTTATCTTCCCAAACACTACTAGCTCCACCACGACTACGCCCATCAGGAGCATTGAGTATTGTTTGTGGATCCTGTTCAGAAATGAATGACTCATGATAAGGGTCCGATAGCTCTCCATCATAAATCCAATGTCGCAACATATCATAGAATGGCCGTGAGACCTGAATTAGTAGGCGCTCCGCAAATGCTCCAACCATAGGATCCCCGTGTGACGAGGAGAATCCATGAATAAGTGATATTAGCTGACCACCTTTCTTGCTTTTGGACTCCTCACTGATAAGACCCATGAGACGAAGACCCATGGTTGCCTCTCTTGTCCAGACAACACATCGCTTCAAAGTGACTCCGGGCTTTCTAATGTCACCTCGAAGATCTTGGTTTTCATTGTTGGAGAGAGCATGCCGTATCTGTGCCTCCAGCACAGCTATTAACCCCAAGTATGATCGCAGCTCGGCTCCTATAGCAGCTCGTAGACTCTGGCCTAACAATCCACTTCCGGGATTCTGTACAAAGCTAGTTAAACGTTTGTATAATAGAGATGGCTCCGCTAACGTATGGAGTATGGATATAATGGGGACTGGTAGTGTTGAAGGTAATCTCAAGGTTGCTTCTGAAAACTGTAGATGCGTAGAAGAGAGTCCTTGCAATGTAAATGGCAAGTCGCGGAGCAATGCAATTTCTGGTGGATTCAATTGAGCATAGCCACAGGATATATGAGAAGATTTAGGTATAGTCTCTTCAAGATGAGAAATGGCTGGCTCAATTGTATGGTCTTCTTCTTTTCTTTCACGTTGTCCCCCCTCGTGAATAGGTAGTCTCTTCAATCCATCCGTCTGGAAAGCCTCAATGATATTTTTGTCAATTCTCCCTGAATTGATTTCTTTCACAGTTGAACTAACATTTTTAACGTCTTGGTTTTGATGAGCATCATCTACTAGGCTCTTGGATGAGAATTTAGGGGAAGGTGTTGATGTGTGCTGTTCATCACTGAGTTGATACAGGAAGTATAACACTGCCCATTTCTCCTTAATCACTGGAATAGAAAGCAACGTGTTGTATAAACTTAGAAATCGAATGGCTTTATCGGGAGAAGGGTTTGATTGAAATAAGTGCTTTTTAATCAACTCAGAAGCCTGGTTGATGTCGGCAACGACTGTTGGTGATTGAGAGCTAGCAACGAGTCATCAGTAGAACCCGTGTGAGTCAACAAATAGAAGTTAATTACTTTTCTAGAAACTCCCAGGCAAAATCAATTGCCTCGTTGACTTTCTCGTTAGTCGAGGCTTCGTCAGTTTTGGGAATGTCGGCGAGAAGCTTTCCTACCAACGAGTTTATACCGTTGCTAACCCGTTGATTTCTGGAAGACATATTACCATCCTCTGAAAATGAGTTGCGCCTGACTTTACCCAAAGGCAAGCCGAAGCCATGACATTTACGAGGCCGACTATTCCATACTTCTACCTTTGGCCTGAGGCTAATTTAAATTTGCAGGCTAACATGGCGTCAAAACCCATTGCAATCAAACACGTTGAGACCAAATAATTTCAGATTCGGGATCAAAGTTTTCTCTCCAACTTGCTTTGCAGATATTTTCTAGCTCCAATCAACACATGGGTTCCTTTAGCTATCCGCCAAAAGTGCCATAAAAACTGCATTTGGTACAATAGCTTGAATAATGGACGATATAGATCCAGCAGCTTTAGGCCGTCCAGTCACTTCGACGACTCCTACTTTACCATCCAAATCATTAAATGGACCAATGCAAAATGGGACTAAAATCTCTAAGCCGGGTGTCGGCCCTCCACCACCTCGAATTGATCTTGAACCCATGTACATGGCTGTCAAAGGTGCCATTGGCGAGCACTGGCCAACTTACAAAGAGGCTATCATCCAATTCCTTTCGGGTTCGTACATGACGAACGTTTCTTTACTTTATATTCACCCACCTCCGGCTGAGGCAATCTAGTTCTAACCACTCACAGGGAACCTGAACCAAGCCGAATTCTCGGCACGAATCAATCCTTACGTACAATCTCCGACGGGAGAAACAGAACACTTGCACAATAAGCTAATAGCTGGCATCTATGGCAATGCAACACGGGAAATACCCGACCATGGCGTTGCTAGCTGGGTTAGTGCGAATGATAAGCCAATAATTATAGGAGCCAAACCAGTTACTGGTGACGCCGCGGAACAGAGACTCAAGACAGAAGTGATGCAACTACCGAATAGAGACCGTAGGCGAATGAAAGATTTGATCCCAAGTCACGTAGGAGCTCTGCAGTTTGATGAATGGACGACACTGACCCATGTATCAAGATTAATCCACATGACACTATCGCCAATACTTTTGGCGAACATCGTCGCCCTCGAGTTGTGGCAAAACCCATAGATTCTGTGCCCACAAGTGCGGGAGGTAGTCTGCAGATGACTAGTGCGTCTCTCCTTTCAAGCGTCAGGTACGTGACTTACTATTTTCATAGACTTAGATGTAGAGATTCGAAAAAGGTATACTCAGCCACTTGCTTCGGAATCTGGAGAATTTCCGGACAGCTCTACTATTGAGTCTCGGATGTTGCCTATTTGTTGTGAGACCGGTATCCTCTCGGGGCATGCACCAGATGCAGCGCACTTTATGTCCGTAGCAACAGAAACATTTATCAAAGAAGTGCTCTCGACTATATTCAGCAAGACTCGAAGTAATGGGCCTGGAACTGGTGGCAGTGCTGGAACTGGAGGTGGTGCAAATTGGATTCAGACGCACAAATACCGCATCCAGCTTGAAAGAGAAGAGGATGCAGCACAACGCGGCGAGATTCTCCGGGATAAGAGTGGATTGTTGCCTATAGAGGCCCGAGCTGCCAGTGAAAGAGGTCCGCTAGGTATGGCCGATGTCCGAATAGCTCTAGAGCTAGGCGATTGCGGCCTTGGACAGATGTCGGCTGTCGTGCAACAAATCCTGCTCGGATATCGGGAAGGCGAAGTCGAACACTGGGACGATTACACGTGGCCCGAAAATCATGTCCGGATAGTAGGCCAAGATGTGCCGCCTGATAGTGATACTGAGATGAGTGGAATGAGAGGAGTCAACGGATATTCCCATGAGAAAGAAAGCGACGATTGGGGGTGGGAAGGCTGTGGTCCTGAGGATAGAGCAAGGTTAGACAACTTATTAGATTCTTGTTTGGCGGTTTAATCAGATTACACGGCTTCTAAATTATCTCCATATCATTCAAACAACGAGCTAGGAAAAATCAGGAAACGAAAAAGTGTGGCTTTCTGAGTACTTGATTAACATGGGCCATGGATGGGGGCACTACGGCACCAAATTACTGATTCTTATCGCTCTGTTACAGTTCGGGCGTGAAGCCAACTTGGTCTAGTTGAAGGAAGGTTCCTGGCGTAACGGTACAGCTGGAGAGTGGGAGATAAGACTAATCTAACCATTCTTACATGAAGCTCTAGATATACTATGTATCTTCAGCTTATTGCTCAATGGATAGATGTACGTTAATAGAGGGATCCACTTCCGATACTGCGATGACTGGTCACGAAGCCTCACCCTAATTGACTAGCCAATTTATTGCACGGATAGCTTCATCGCTTTGTTAACCCAACGGTAATATTTCAATAAGTATTACCGCGTTGATAGAACGGAATTTGGGGTATTACAAGCCGTACGGCTATTTTAGTGAGTTTTGGGTCAATCAGATAGGTTTAGTGAACAGGGCACAGTGTGAGCTCTCTTCCTGAAGTTTTCTCGCATTAAACAGCCATATCAACTAGGTTGAGGCATGTGTCAATATTTCTATTTTTTAAACGGATACTACCAAGTACGGTCCTTGGCAGCTGATTCCGTGTCCCCAATGAAGATGTAAAGGTGAGACTGACGCCCACATAGTGTAAACCTCAGATTGGAGGTGATTAAATAGATACCCATTACCTTAACCCCAGTGCTTATCACTCGCTCGCATAGAAAACTTTCATATTATCTTTGTAATCAGAAGTGGGAAAGAATGAAGGGAATTTTTTTCAAAAGTTTTCGGGTTGTCTGTGAAGCTAGTCATGAGAGGAATCTGGTAATCGTAAAGTACGAGAGAGGCCATCACGAGCTATGGATCACATTTCTTTGCCAGATTATTCACGAACGTACGGTGCATGGTGAATTCCAGCTGTCAGCTGGCAGGTTGACTGGACTCGGAGGCGGAGGAGCTGGCGGTGAGTAGTCGTGGGCAAAATCTGACGAGAGAAAGTTGTATGCACTCTTAGCCTTGAGGTCGAGGGTTGTTGACAAACATTGAGAGAATTCCTGACCAAGACTGGCGTCGCGGAGTATTGGAGAGCGGCGACAAGGAGTGGGCACGGCCATGACAACAGGTGACTGAGCGTTAGACGACATGGCTTAGTGGAAGACGTTACTAGACTCTAAAGTTAATTGTGCCGGTAGGGCAGTGGAAGTAGTGAAGAGAAACCTACATTCTCAAAGTTTGGGCCGGGGCGAGAACGATAGCGCGTGTTCAGCAAAGACGACAGCCTACGCAGAGAAAATTGGCCGATGAAGCCAGATGTTTCGCAGTGAGGGGTTCTAGATAATCTGAAAGATGCGAACGGAGATACTGGAAATTGAATGGTTTAAGTGAAGGGAGGAGATAGTTGAAGAGTTGGTTCTCGGAAACAAGGCGACTCCTTCAGTTGATCTAGTGTCGATGGTGGTGGGAATTGTGGTATTAATAATAATCTTTGGACGTAGAAGCGAAGTTGTGCAACCTGGGACTAAGCCCAAGTCCATCCCTTTCCCCCTCTCCTACACACAGGCGCACACACTGCACGAAGGGGTCCATGGACGAGTGTCGTCCGCTCTCTCGTCCGATGGCCAGAGGTGGGAAGAGCCGGATGTGGGGGGGGCAAGCGTGGGTCGATTGTGGCCCTGCCGTCTCCAGTTTTCCGTGGTGCAATGATTGGAGATGAGGCTATGTGCGTGGTGGATAGTGCGTGCGTGTGGAATTGTGGGCGTGGGTGGGTTATGCGTGTTACCAGATCTTTCATGAAGACTCTGATTTTCATGTAATCCATGTTACCTCGATGGTGATGCCTGGGGAGTGGGCAGGTAAATGAAATGCGTGAAGGATTGGTCGAATCACGGCGGCCTAGGGAGACGATATTGGCTCAGGATGGGTCGGGATAATGTGTAATTGGGCGACGATTGGTGGCATCGTGCATCGTATCCCCCTTCTCCCAGAAGGTTGCCTAGCCGACCAGACGGCTTTTCGTGAAATCAACCGCGAGTATGGAGGAAGGCGGAAATAACGTCGAAATCAGACCTAACAAACCCCAGCGAAGATCATAGAAATGGGTACCATAGCAACAATCCGCCCAGTTGTCTTTTTGCTGGTAATAATAGGTGCCGCCTGATTGGATCCCGGGCTGGCATGGTTTTCTTGATCCGGAATGATGCGCTCCCTGAAGGCGAGAAGGCGAGAATGCGTGGATCCGTCTTCCCACACTTTCACTTCATCATGAACCGACATCCAGTCCCGACGACTCTCAGCATCTCATCCACGCCCGTATCCGCATCCGTGTGCTCCCGTACCTTAAACTATACCCGTCTTCCCATCACCCATCTTTCTTCCACTAGTAACCGCCACTCATGGCCGCCAGCCCGAAAAAGATTAGGCAAACTGTGTGGTAGCGTGTTGCGACCAAACGTCCTAATGCCACTGGACAAGGGCGACAGTCATTTCTTCTCTGCCCAACCATGTTACCGATCCATGGCCCGATGCCACAGCTTTCGCATGCCGGGTCCTCTATGGACAGTTGTGATGAGGCCAGCCTGATTATCGTGGTCAAGCCATGGCCAGGGGAGACAAGGATGAGCGAACCAGCTCAAGTATCCAGAACAGGGCTATGCGTTCAGCCCCTAACTTACCCCACGTCTCCGTAACGCATTCCTTCATCGTTGACAATCCCGGCAAAGTCAGTCGCACTTCCTCAACTCAAACCTGACACTGTTCCACCGCGAATGCAGATAAGCCTCGTTCCTAAGGCTACCAAGTTCTTGAGGCACACACGCCAGAGCCCCAGCACACGTCTAAGCGAATAGGTCTGACATGTACCCGATAGCCTTTTCACTTTGATTCGGGACCTCAAATCCATCGCCATACCCCAAACTAAGTCATTGTGTAGCTATGTTCCGGCAACCTCATCTCGACAAAAAAACACACCCCGTCATGGATAGACGCTGCCTTCCAATTACCGCGCATGATTAGGCCGCGAAATGAACCAAAAACCTTGGCATACACCGTGTTGAGGGTACTACTCCCGCTCCAAATACTCTAGGATTCTCATGGCCCTCGGCACTACACGGACGTGGGACAAATAATCGTTCAATTTTTCTTCCTTGCAAACCAAGCAGCAGAGGGCAACATCACCATGTACCATCAGCCTAAGAAAGATTGACCATGAACGTTTGACACGTTTTAAGCGGATCACTTCATAAATCCAGCCAGGCCCGTAATTGCCTGCGCAGCTGGCGTAGCAACACCAATAGACCTCGCACTAAAGCGTTCATCAGTGCTCGGCGCGGATGAGGAAGGCTATCTTCATGTTCAATAAGAAGTAGCTAGGCTCTGTGGCCGCTCGTGTCTATTCCATCAGCCAGAAAGATTACCATTTTCCAAGCCCCCTCACCAGTGATATTCTTCCATCTGGAAAGAAATTATACTCCATCTTACCTCAAACCTAGGGCTTCAACTAGGCGTAAGCCTAATGGCGATAAGGCGTCGTCGGGCATAAATATTAGGAGTCTTATCTATGATTAGGAGACGAGGATTGAACAAGTTTCAGAAGCACCGGGCAGAAGGTGTCACTCATTCTCTGCTTTGACCCTGAGGGCTTCATTGTGCGCCAAGCCTTGGCCTCCATGATGGAAAGCAAGGTGCTTGCCTTCTAGTCCCAAATTTCTCTGGCTTATCTGTGCGCTCCAGCCACAACATAAATATTACACCTGGCTAGGAGTCACGTAACCCCTGTATTCCAAATTAATCCGGCAACCACTCACCTCTGACATGATCAGCTGACGGAACCCAAACAAGCCAAGCTTAGGTACACCAGATAGAAGGCCACAAAAACACTATTACTAATTATACAGCTTATGAAAGTTATGGAAGATTACTTGCCGAAAGAACATTACCCAACACCATGCAATCAGCCTACACGCCTAATCAGCGAAGTGGCATTAGCAACAAATCATCCTGTCGCACACAATACCAATAATGGCTAGAATAATATTATGGCACACTGCAGATTGTTTTCCTACCCACTCCAAGATCTCATCATGATGTGAATGAAATTAAAAAGTGCAGGCTAAGAACACTAATGCTTCTAGTAGGCTGTTCTCCGTGATCCCACTGCAATTTTGTTATACGATGACTTCCATATTAGTCTCCATTCCTTGCAACACCCAACGTTACTGTACTCATGTCGAATCAAGTCCTTCACCTAGACAAGAAAAGCCTCTTTATCGGTACACGACTGCGGATAAAACCCCCATAACCAGTAGGCGAGGGTTACCTTACTACCGATAAAAGAGCTGAATCAGAAGACACAGCTAAAAATTGAGAGCTTTTAGAAAGACTGGTCTCTCGGTCCCAGTAAGACTCCATGTACCCAAGAACGCCCCCTCCCGAAACCAAAGCTCCTCCCAACACTCTCTTAACACGTACCACAGGAAAAAGTAAAGATTCTGGTTATCGTAAATTTAATGTAAAACACATCCTCGATAGAACAACATTTCATTCAGCTCAATACAGGTCAGGTTTTTGGGTCAATATCTCCTCTGTAAGTAGGGGCGAGGACTAGAGGATGGTGCGAGACACCGCTTTGAACAGAACTAGCATGGCCTGTCCGAAGATCCTCAATAGGCTGTTCCGATATTTCGTAGCCTTGTCCGACTCGGCTACGATGCACGAAATTTTGGCCCCTTAATCTCAGTTAAGCCTATCCCAACCCCGGCTTACAATCATTTTTCGGGAGCGCCTACCTCCTTGATATTGAACTATCAAGTTCCTTTTTTACATTTCAGGAGGGAAAGGAATGCGTACGAGAAGTAAAGAGAAACGCTCTATTAGTCAGTCTTCACACGTGTGCAAGCCTTATGCTGTGAAAAGATCTGGCATACGATTCTACACAGTGATTTGATGGCCGCACCTGTATCGGCGGTAGGAAAGATAAACTCAAAGTCTTTGTGATGCAAAACGTTCAGCTCGACGCGACTTTCTCGAAGAAAAGAGGCCACACTTCTCGCATTGTCAAAAATCTCGGCGAGGCAGGAACTTGCGTCTACTGGATTGCAATGCATCTTGTGGTATTCAAGGAAATTCGTAGTTAACTATTTTTTCACAATGTTGTAGTGAGAATTCTCACGAATTAAAGAAACCAAGATAACGCTCATAGTACCTAGTTTAGATTCAAATCTGGGATACAGGGTTCGTTGGGTTAGATAACTGTCTCTAAAGGGACTCTACTGCTAAACCCATTCTGTACTTGAGCAGAAAGAAGCATTACCCAACGAGAGGAGTGGCTAGACTGAGGGCTCGATGTGCTCAAATCAATGATTGTACTTGATGAATCGTATTATAACTCATCTCAAACCTATAATGACGGATAAAAATTTGACGATCGTCGGCAGTGTCCAGCTTGTATCCAATAGTGACTAGAGAAGCCTTAAACTATCTACAAGACCACGGCCTTCCCCATCACCTGAAGATACATTTAGATTTTGGGTTAGGCTGCTACACAGCAGTTACTCTCGATTATCACCTTTCTGGCATTGCAAGATAACCTCAGATTGTCCCGAGGCGCAAATGATTGAAGAAGATGATGGGAGGCAGGGAAAGTAGACACAGCTTACATATGATACGCATGAGTTTGTAGTTTGCGGCTCACCAGCCTCTTAGACTGCTCTAGAAGAGCTGCAATATGTTCGGGCCCAGTCATAGTGTTGGTTTTAAGAGAGCTCATACATGGTAGTATTAGAAGGCCTTCCCATCTGGCTAGCAATCTAGGAAGGCTTTTATTGATTGGAGATTGGAAATTTGTGATAAAGAATTACAAAAGGGTCTTCTACGTGCGTGACCTACTGATGGGTTGCGAATGGAGGTAGGGTTAACGTAGGCTGCAAAGTAGAAGATATATTACCCGAGGCTTAGATATCACTAATGTGTGGGTGGAGAGAATCTATACTCACAATAAATATCAGCAGCTTTAGCCAATAGCTCAGAACCTAGCACTGGTCTGCCTCCGCTCTCTCGTGATCTTGGTGCGCCTGCGGAAAATAGATTCGGCATGACTTCAAATGGCAAGCCTCTTGATATATTTCTCGTTTTGCGCGTCCCGTACGACGACAGGGCGACCCAGACGTTATCCCCACACCTTGACAAATTAATCGCCGGCAAAGTCGAATTCTTCACCTTCCAGTGGTGCTGGTGTAATCGCTCAGTAAGCTTTGCGTATCTTGGATAGCCAAGAAGAATCGCATCCGAATCAAAGTCGAAAGCAAACACAGACACATCTATTATTGGCGACTTCTCATCAATGTCGGTCTTGTCATCCTCACGAGAGTCCTCTACCCTAACCTCTCCACTCACCACCTCACCTCAAAGACCGATAAGGGTGTTACTCCAATTGCAAACAGGAGCTTGCCTCATTAGTTACCGACCATCACTCACTATAAATTTACGACGCTACGCATACCCGCAAGGAGGAAATCAAGTCATAATATACAAAGTTGGGGTCTTGGTTTATGGGGGACTGTTGCTGTAATGGGGCTATATATCTTGAGGAAGGACAGGCGATAGGGGCGTGGAAAGAGAAAGGGAAGAGACCTCCTGTGGGAATAATAGGTCTGGAATTTGAGATGTTTTCAACTTTGGAACGTTTTTAGGCGTCAAGACCGATATTCCGGCTAGTTAGCCGAGAGGACTTCTTTTGTCGATGATTCAACGGCACTACCCAGCGCCCTGGACGGCACAAAAGAAGTCGGGCTAAGCTAACACACAGCAATCACGCTCTGTCAAGGCTTTTCTGATATTTCAGCATGACGTTCAGGAACGAGTTGGAGGGAGGCTAGAAAGGGAGAGGGGGAATTTCCCGAGGTATCCACAGGTCTGCCGCACTCAGCTGGCCGGCCTCTTCGAACGCTTCAGAAGGGTCACTATGTCTTCGGACTTAGTCCTGATGTCGATATTAGGAGAGCTCCGCACTCAGTGGTTATTGCAATTTTTCCCGGCTGCCATACACCCGCAAATGGCCATCGCTTCGTTGACTGGAGGGGGGAGATAATGAATGGCGAAGGACTCCTCTAAGTGTATGATCGAATAAGGGCTTGTGAGGGGTAGTGCTGCTCGAGGGAAGCTGTATGGGAGGTATAGAAAGGGATATACTACTAGTATTGGTGTCCTTGGCCTGTGGGCAGAGAGGACCTGCATGTCCTACAAAGTGATAGAGTCAGACAGGACAATAAAACGAAATAATAAATAATAATCAAAAAGTAATCCTTACTGCTAGATTGACTGGAGCCACGCATGCTTCACCGAGATAGACTAAGGGCTCATGAATTTCCTCCTACAATTGCGCGTCGCATATAACCTTGCTCCTCCCGCCTACCACCTATTCCGCGGCACTTTTCTCGCTTGACAGAAAAGTCGCGGTTTGAAGATCTCGCGGTAAGACTACAGAGTCTTCTCAGTCGCGAACCTGACTGGGGCGCCAGAACATTAATGATCAGGGTACCATGTGTGGATTCGCGGCCGAGTCTGAGCACACTCGGGCTAATCCGCCAGAAGCTCAATGCGTTTTACTAGGAACCTCGCTAGCGCCAATCTTTCAATTTGCTGCCAATGCGCCCTCCTTTCACGCACTGATCGGCACACGCTGGCCTGCCCGACGCGACGGCTGTAGAGCTAGCCGCTCGCTCTTTGCGTCTGAGCACATCTCCAGTCTGGCCCGCAGTAGCAGTCGTAGCTGTTCATTCCCCCCACAAACCGCCGCTTCTCGCCTGCAAACTGCAGAGCCAGGATTGAGTGCCACACTGGCGCCGAGGCCTTCCCGTTCGAGGAATCCGTGCTGCGGAATGCAGGATTCTTGTGACAGTTGATCGCTATTTGTTCTGTCGTCAAGGGCAAATGTTGGCAGCCCCTACGAGCCGACCAACACAGCAATGAGTCTCTTTCTTGTGTACCTGCAGGTCTACCTCCCCGCCTGCGCCGTCGCTTCTAATGCCTTGAATGGTTCTTATCGCTTCGCTGTTAGTCCTGGCGTTAGTGCCGGGCCCCGCAGTCAGTGCTTTTTGCAAGTTTTCCCGGCTGTCGTACGCAGGCGCCAGGCGTTTGCTTTGTCGGCTGGATAAAGCTCCTGAATGGAAAGATGATCCTTAAAGTGAATGATCCAATGGAGGCTTGCGAGGGGAGATTCCTAATGAAGGGAGACATGAGACGGGATTCCCTACCCCAGCCATGGATCTTTTGGCCACAAAGGCATATGGGATGATTACGTCCCATATAGCCATTCATCCAGTACTGTCATCGAGAATCTTACATGATCTACATATTTTTGTAATGTGGCAATGTCTGGTCTCTAGCTTACGCACTGCAAGTTTTCTGGACATGATAGCCTTACCAATTCTGTGGCAAAATCGCCCATAGAATTGTATCAAAAAGTTGGCGACAAGTAAATTTTGATCAGCATACTAAATTTATCTCCATACTCCAACATCTAACCTGGTAAAAATATCTACAGTAAATATGTATCTATTGTCCTATTGAATCTATGACTATGTGAGGACATTTAGGACCTTTTTGCCTACAGGCCGGGGGTATCTATGCCTCGCATAATGTACTCCCTATGTCTCCTTCACGACTTCTATCCAGCAGTAATACCCCAAAAGGTCTTCATTCGAGTGCACACTAAGAGGTGCCGTTATCTCGTCATTATATTTCCTCTCCAGCCAACGAAACAATGATCATTTGCAGGTTTGTAGCTGCAGGGAATAGTCTCAAAAACCACTGGTTGCGGGGCTCTCCTATTACGAAGAGGCCGGCCAGCTGAGTGCAGCAGACCTCTTTATGCCTAAGAATCTCTCTCAATCTCCCTACCCTCCTCCCTTAATTATTGCCGCAGGACAAGATGAAGGTCGTGAAAGGATATCAGAAAAGTCTTGGCAGAGAATGACTGCCATGAAGAGGCCTAGCCTAGCACCTAAAAGTAGTTACGGACATGGGGTCGTCGATTAACTCATGTATTTCAGAAGCCCTCCTGGCTAGCAAATTTCGGATTAAGGGTGAGAAGGGACGATATAATTGACGAGTCGAAATCTGCTTTTCTTGGGGGCGGAAGAGTCTTTTACTATACTTTCGTGGCCTTTTTGTTTGCCTGGCGGTGAATAGGGCATGTTTTGATATAGCGAGGGCTTCTCTGACTACCGTTGCAGCGTTTGGTACCGCATTATCTTTCCTCATTCCCAGCATCATTATCGTCGTCTTAGTCGTTTTGTATATTGTCAAAAGCGTATCTCTGAGGGAAGGGGAAATAACTCACCTCAAAGTTGAAGAGGTATTACTCAATGTTAGCACTGCAGACCCTACAGTGAGAGCTAGAGGTTCGTAAGTGACGTCACTGACAGGTGTTGAGTTTCGCCCCCTTAAACACAGTATTGCAGCAGTCGTTGTCTGTTAATTTGCAGTAATTCTTTAATGAGCAACAAAGTCAGATCAGATCGACTACCTTGGCGCCTTACATCTATTGAGACCGTTCCCGACCACTCCACTTTAGCCTTCCAAACACAAGAACTCTTTTTGGATGTCATCCTGCCTATGCTTTCAATAACTAGTTGGGACTGGAATCGCCATTTCCTGATTCACGAAAATATTTTTGCTATCCCTCTTGCCAACTTCCCGGACACGTACTCTAGTTCTCGAGCCATGCAAATCTGAAAAGTCTAGCACTGCTCTCAACCCTGACTAGTCTCAGGTGTCAGTTTTTACCGGTTTGGAGGCTGTTTGGCAGCTTATTTGAGGATACTCGATCGGAAATATAAAAACCGGCTCGGAGCGATTATGAGACACTGAAAGTGAGTCATGTTGCCTGAGACACATTGAGTCTACTTTTAAGCGTTGTCGCTGCTCGGAGGATTGTATAACAGGCTTCAAGCCGCTTGAATTTGATCTATCGCTCCATGGTGGCGTCCGTAAACGACCCTTGCACTCCAAGGTCAAACTTCAGTTACGAAATGTTAGGTTGTGGATCCGAGAATCAGCTTAATATCCATCTATTTTTGTCAAGAAAACTGATGGACGCGATGGTCTCCAGCTGCCTCCCGAAGCTTGTTTCTCTCTAGTTTCTTGAATTTTCGAGGAGAATCACATTTGGCTCCACATATCGCATTTACTTGATAAATTTCGCTCAACTGTAGCAGCTACCAATAAATACCCAATTTTCTTTCAACTTAAAAGAATGGGACGGGCGAGGACGAGGGCTGAAAACCCATCAGAAGAGTCCTCATAGTACCTAAAGGTGAAATTGAGTCACGATAAAGAGCGAATGTGAGGAGTGGCGCTGTTAAGTTATTGGCCAAAAATCCCACCTTTGAAGATTTTACGACTGCACAACCCAAATAAATTGGTTATCATCAGCCTAAATACGAACCGCATATAGGCTCAAACCTACAATGTTCGTGTCAAAGCTACTAACATCCTACACTATCTCGATTTTCCTCACAGATTTATGAGCTAAAGTAATCTTACGAACTTTTTGATAATTATCAAACCATCTATCGTAGCGGTCTAAACTTCAAACCAACAATATAATCATTAAAATATGTTTAGATACTTATCACTCTTCTATTGCCGCATGTTATAAAGTTGTGCTCGAAGTCTTGACCTTCAACTTCTCAACCTGCGATGAATAACCACAGAAAATATTGAATACAAATTTTGTCCGCACATAGGGCATAGACAAAGACAAGGGCTGAACACCTATACGCGTTGTTCTCTACGAACCTGATAGTGACATATTCTCCCAGACCCAAGTTCAGTCAAATTTTGCAATACCAAATAAGTTGGCCTCAAGGCAATGATTCACTACTCCTTAATAAATCAATATCTCACTCCTACAAGGTCGATTCCACCCAAAAACTCATAAAGTCTGCAGGTTTGACCTAGCAAATTCTCGTTTCCATGATCTCACCTCTCGTCAAATCAGTCTCTGGCCTCAATTTATACGCCCACAAGAATATGAATACTAGCCGAAGGAGACAAATTGTGGTGCACAAATCTGGGAGCCAAATTTTTTGGAATAGAAGTGAGAGAGATCTGGTAAAGTAGACATGATGATGCATAAGCCTGGTACAATCTGAGAAGGAGTGAAATTATGATTTTGGTAAGGAGTTCTGTATATTTGGCTGTGTACACGCCAAGACTTCGATTGAAAGAATGCAGACACTATTAACACCGCCATAGCTGTATGGTGCGGTGGTACATCATCTGGGTCGGCCTCCCAAGTCCATTCAGGATAGCTTTGAGACATATTCCACTCGTGGCAGGAGATGGCTGGTTCAGATCCGGCAAAACACAACCACATTTCTCGTGCTGCAAGCTTACTTGGATGATGAAGGCATGCTTGGGTAATCAAAGAGTTTGAATTTCTCCTTGGTGGGTACTCACGGAGGAGAGTCTACTGTTTGTATAAGAAAACACACTTCAAACTAGTATTTGCAAGTGAAATCCGGAATATGAGTGTTTCAAATGTCAAAAGTGACATCCAACATGTACACATGGCACTGATCATGTGGCAGAGCTAGATAGCTGAATACACAATAAATGATTTACTGAGAAAAAATCAAACCGGAATTCGTAAATA
Source organism: Blumeria hordei DH14 (assembly GCA_900239735.1). Classification (NCBI taxonomy): domain Eukaryota; kingdom Fungi; phylum Ascomycota; class Leotiomycetes; order Helotiales; family Erysiphaceae; genus Blumeria; species Blumeria hordei. Next base: position 236,114 of record OENG01000037.1, on the reverse strand, counting down.
GCCCGGCGTAAATGTCTCGGCCTTTTTTTATTATATTATTTTCAAATCAATTTATCTTAAGCTAAAGCTTTATATCCACTATGGGTGCAGGACCGGTAGGGTTTCCTGTACTTTTTCCTATAGCCTATCTCGTTCCAACCTCGTGAATCGCCGCTAAATATGCAGCTGATTAAACTGAATTGAAAAAACCCCAAAAAACTCCGAAAGATAGAAGATTTCTTCATATTGGATCCAAAAAATGCACTCCTCATATATTCCCACGCCCGTCACACCTTACAAATGACAAATTTACTCCATCTCCGCTGAGAGCAAGAGATAGATTTGCAAGCACCTTTGACCCAGCCAGTATCCTGCTATTGGTTAGTAAATGCCCCAAAAGGGACGTCGTCGAGGTCGCTGTATCCTAAAGCTTTTTCTTTGGATTCGAGCACTCCGAAACCTGTTGCCTCGGCCATCGAGACATCCTTCGCTGAGGCGATGATCGACTCTTCGGCCCTTTTGGCTGCAGCCCGAGCTCGTTCCACCTCCGCGAACCTCCCTTGATCGATATGGTGAATCCACGCGAGCTGCTCTCTGGTCACCGGTCCGGACTTTCTGGGTCTGACTTGGCAGTCCCGGGAATCCGAGCGTGAGGTACCCCACACTTTTGACACTTTGTGACGGCCTTGCACTCGGAAGCCGAGTGCATGCTAGATCCGCAGTTCCAGTAAGCTAGAGCGCGGGAGTAACCACAGGTAGCGTGAAAGCCCAAACAGCGTTTGCACTATTTGATTTTGCGACGAGATTTGTGGACGATGGCCACTCCAGATTCGTCGAAAAGGCGGAAGCCCGCTCGGGCAGCAGAGTCCCGGTGGAAGAGGGCATGCCAGTTGCAGTATAGGGCCCCGGGTCGGCATGTCCCGTGGGCCCGCACTTGGACTGATCTCTTGCCAGGTACTCGTTGAATTTCGCTCTCGATCCATATTTCGTTGAGCTCCTCATCTCCCCACTCCATTTTGGCCTTCACGGGCACGTAGGAGATCCTCAGGGCGACAAGGTCCGAAGGTAGGTCGATTTTGGCGCTGTAATTCACCAATTTCGACGAGGTGTCTAGAATAGCCTATCTTTTTTCTTCGGAATCTGGTAGAAGGGCAGCTCCCGACTTAACTCGTTGTACTGAGTCGATATGATTGCCGTCGCGGATGAGTCCATCGACAGCAGCTTTGGCACCCAAGGAAGATAGCTTCCGCCACAGATGCTCCTTTTCCAGGAGAAGAAACAGTTGTTTGTCGACTTTCGCGTTCGGAGCTTTTTTCTTTTGGGCTTTGGCCACAGGTCGCGGCACAGCCTTTGCTACAGGAACTGCTTTTTGTGGCAGTCCGTTTCTGGCCACCGTGGCCCACGTGCTTTTCACAGGTAGCACTGGGGCTGCGGGTATTGTTTGGATCCTGGCGTCGGGAGTCCTTGGGAGGGGGTTCGCCGGGCGAAGAAAGAGGACAGGTGGCGTATAGGCCTGGCCCGAGGCCATGTATTGCGCAATGGCGGCGCGTAGGTTGACTCTTATCGAGACTACGAATTATCTTTTTGACCCGTTGGTCAAAGGGAGCAAGGTTACTTTGACGCCAGAGATAGCGGCGGAACAGAGTGCTAGATTTGCCGCTGTATCGGCGGCGCGTCGTTATTTGGCTTCGACAATGGGTCAAAGTTCAGGCGGGCAGTCCGCTTTCGTGGCAGCTTTAGGCTGCAACTCTTTCGTTAATGCTGCATTTGGCGTTGCTTTCTCTGACGGTTTTGATGCGGTCGGAGGAGTCTTGGATGATTCCCCAATCCCGTGGGGGGTGGAGGCTGGTTGAGGAATTTCTTCAAAAATTTCAACTGACCCGATCATGTCATTATCGGGCTCAGCGACGCCGGGGAGGGCTTTTTCCTTCTCTTTACTTGAGGCCTTGCTCATCTATACGCAATTTTAAGACTGGGCAAGGCCCGGCGTTTGTGCAAGAGCCCTCGGGCGAATTCTCATGTTATCCAACTAGACATTTGAACGCTTTTTACGAACAGGAGGCATAGTGTAACGACTGAGGCTCGATCACAATTCAAAGATAGATGCGACAAGATCGATAGAGCTGGAAAAAGGGAAAAAGGGAAAAAAGGGAATTTTCGAACGTCTTGGCCTTCTGCTCCCCAATTTATACTCAGCCTCATCTGTTAGGGACACGGCGATGGTAGAATAAGGCCGGAGGGATGGACAACTCCAAAGTTATTAGCAATGAGCGGAGGGGTTGATAAAAGCTTCTTGATGTGAGGCATATGTTAAATCACTTGGTCAAGAGATTGGGAAAAAAGGAGATAACCGTTGTGGTAAAAATCCCCCAACTTTCAATTTGTTTACACTTTAATGTTGTGTTATCCAAGATCCGCACTAACTATTATATCCAGTGCGGATTCCGTCCACTTCCTTGCTAATAATAGAAGTTTGTCATCCTTCTACCCTCTTCTCTCGCCCTCATCGTAGCTTCGACTTCAAGCGTCGGCCGAAACTGCTCTAAACATCCTTCATGTTGTATCCACTTTGTAATCCTAGCTATATCTTTTGGATTATCCATCATGGCATTGAATGATCGAGTCTTTGCCTGCTCAGTATCTCCCCTCTCCCTTTGGCCCAGTTGGAGCAGGCCATAATCATGTGCTTTTCATTTTGGGACGGATATTCACATTGGCATCGTGGGCTGTTTACTCCGGAAACATGTCTTCTGTGCAGATAAGAATTAAACCCAACGTGCTCACTTCTTATCTGCATAGCTATGCTACTTTGGGTCTAGTAGAGATGAAATCTAGCGGTTAGTATTTATGTTAAAGCGCATGAGCACTAACAGTGATAGATGTGATAAACATTCCACGTGACTAATCATTACATAACACAATTATATATATTGCTATATTAAAGAAATTATGACCCCTCAGTCATGGAGGTTGTAGAGCGCATGGATTCAAGTATCTACGGAAGAGAAAGTAAGTACAGAATTTGTACTTACGCATCTATCAACAATGTGGCCTACTTGATAGCCCCAATTATTATAACTTCTAAAAAGTTGGAAAATTTAACAAAATCCTCATGCTCCTGCCCTACAGGTTACGACCTAAATAATTCCCGCTGCACTATGTCACTCTAATTCAAGTCATATTTTAAGTGCTTCCATCTTTGCCTTGCCTTTCTCACATGCACCCAGCGACTCACGCACTTGAAATATCATAATTATAAGAGCCCTCGTTCGAGGCAAAGCTTAAATCTGATGACACAACTCTCTTTGAACATTTACAAGGAAATAACATCATATTTGCTACATCAGATAACATTAAAACTTGAAGGAAGCGAGTTGAAAAATAGAAGTTTGAACACTTACAGGACGACATGGTTACATTGAGAAAATATAAACTATTTAAAAACTCATCTTATCGGGCTGGAACTCCTACTTCGAATCAATAAAACAGCCTATGCCAACCTTCCTGTCACACCATCTACTAAGGTAGTCACAGTATATTCTGCGTGGTGGACTGTTGAATTAAAAGAACCAGCTTCACACATCACGATGAACCACGACTCTACTCCCCTCTTTTTTCTCTCAAATGTCACGGTTTGAGGAATAAGTTCTGGAGCAACTATGTGGTCGTGTGACGGCTGGTAAGCCAATTGGTCCCTGTAGCCTACGTTGGTCAACATAGGCCTGATTCGAGTGGCGCACTATTGACCACCACTGATGTGCTAACTTGCGACGCCACCCACTACAATGTCTTTGCGTTGTCATTTACATGGCATCTGATTCGGCGGTACGGCACTGCACCACATGTTGATAGGATAACACTGACTGGAAATACACGACACCGAGTATAATCCCTCCAGACTTTAACGCGATAGTGCTGAATTATAGGTATAGTCAGCACACTGGGAGAGCCCCATATCAAAGGAAAGAAGAAAGGGATTAGTCTCGGTGGCGAGGAGGCTTTCACGTATATATATATGATTAAATAGATGTAGTGGAAGTTCTCTCCTTAAAGTTATTATTTACTATTATCGACCACATAGTTGCCCCGGCACCTGTACCTCGAAACCAGGAAATAAAATAATTCTCTCAAATCTTTTTTAAAATTCTGCTTTCTACAGAGCAGAAATCGAGATGAGGCCGAGACCCCTAAATAATAGCTACAAGAGAAGGAATAAGGTCGAGTATTTATCCAAATACGACGGAGAATAGAGATAGGAGTAGTCATACCTGAGCTCCTGAAACAAAGATAGGCTTAGCCATAGAACAACGATGACGAAAACAGCAATAAAGACAGCAACGACGAAGACTAAAACAAAGGTCACTAGAAAATAACAAAAAAATACCAGGGGATTGGAACATGACGAATTATCAGAATGATATCTGAATCAGGAATGCAAAAATGGCGTAACTGTTGGTTCCACTTAGGTTGGATGTTGCAACTTCAGACCATTAGGCTCGGCAGATAATACTAGCTGACTAATCGGAAGAGGCCTGTGCATCTCATCTAATCCACAGAGGTTCGAAACACCTATGATAGATGAAATGATATTTTTACAATTCAGTACACTCTATTTGCGTTCCCCAGCACTAGTGATTAAGTCCTGTCAACTGTGACAGTCGGGGGAATTCTCAAGTTGGCTTGAGATGCACGATCAATAGTTTACGATTCTTCTAAGGAGAGAATTTGTATGTACAAGAAAGTCTTATTTATACCCGCGCTCTCCTCCCATTCTTGACCAACAAACTTCCTACAGGTACATCTGTCCGCTTTGAAGGAATGAATGTTTGTCACGAATGGGAGGAGAGCGCGGGTATAAATAAGGCTTTCTTGTACATACAAATTCTCTCCTTAGAAGAATCGTAAACTATTGATCGTGCATCTCAAGCCAACTTGAGAATTCCCCCCGACTGTCACATCAACACTGATCAGTAATCTTCAAACCACAGATTTGCTAGACAGAATAGACAGATCCCGATTACTTTTCCTGAGATTAAAGGCCTCACATAAGCTTCACAAGGTTTAATTGAAGCTTCGTCCCTCCGCAGAACAGTGAGATTTATGCTTGAAGTAGAGGCGATTGAAAATCATTACGAACTCAAGAGGAATCTAGTGGTTACCAACAGTTAACCTCAACTAATACGAACCTTGAAGGAATCTAGTAGTGCGTCAGCTACTCAGTTCAAAGAATGCCCATCAGAGCTCGGAACTCATTCCGAAAAACTCAAACCATTTACTTTTTAATCTTTGTAGAACAAAAATACCTTGCACTGCTAAGCAACTGGTCGGGTATTCGAAGATTACTATCAGATAATCTGTGATGAGACACGTCATGGAGGAACTATACAATATGCCTATAAATGAAAACCTCGACACAGCCCATAAATTTACATTAATTGCTAAAGCTATTGCATCTTACACTAATAATGAAGAGATTGATGAAGACCTATTGGCTACATATCAGGAAGAATTTGAGGGTTGGACTCTAAATCACTTTAGCATTGCCGTGTCAGAAGCTCGGAAGGGCTTAAAGCAAGCACTTCGCAATCATGGAATTTACCTCGGGCTCACAGCAGGACACATCAACAATCAATCGTTCGCTCTACTGACTGCCTAAAAACTACCAGAGTGGGACGAAAATAAGCTTATCAAACAGGTCAACTTAGAACCAAGATCCCAGCTCTTTGAATACTGCAAAAAGGTAGTTTTAAATTAAGAAATTGGTACCTAGCAAGGAGTTGACGTTAAAGTCTTTGCTCAAGGTAATGAAAACCAAAGTGAACAAAACGATCAAAAGCCACAGTCAAAGTCGCAACTAAGAGTACAGCTGTGTGAACTGGCTCACACAACAGCCAGCACCACAACCGCAGCAAACACTGCAATTTCAGAGGTAACTGTCGATCGAGCAGCAAGATAATATAAGACAATCATCAAGTACATGGCAACCTAGCACCTCAGTACCTCAGTGCCCGCTTCCTACTGCTGAACCTATCAGCAGAGATTCAATGATTCTACAGGAACCATTCGACTTCTATCGCTCATTACTTACTCAGGGAAAGTGCTATGGCCGAGAACCGCTAGACTTGCAAACCCAAGCAGCTTTCACAAAATATACAGCTCTGAAGATAAATATACCGGCAACATGTACAATCTACCAGATGACTGTTGGAAATGGAGACACGGAGTGTTGTGGAAGTACGAGCCCTCCATTTCGTCTAGGTTCCCGACACCATCTTGTGTGTGTTTAAGAGGTTGGAATGGGTAATATGGTAGCGCTTCAGGCTACCTATTAGATATATGAGTGGCTGTATGGCGTGGGCACAAGGAGGTTATTAGGAGGTTTTCTATGCCTGGATGGCGCCACACTCGTTTATGGTATGGCTTAGGCTACGTGTCGCTTACACTTGTACTTGTAGCGCACACTTTCCACACTTTCCACACTTTCAGCTGTAATCCGAACATGACACTCTTTTAGACAACTTCTACTTTCGTTCTATAAATATTGCGCCCACTTCATTGCGCGATATTTCCAACAATGACAAAGTGTCACCGGGCAGGTTAACTAAGTGCGTGGCAAAGTATTATATTTGAGTTGTGTGATGAGAAGAGGAAAGACTATCTAGCTACACAAAGGCCTATAGAGGCTCAGTTATTGCTTAACCTTAAAAGACGCCAACTACCATCTTACTACCGTGACACAAAGTCTTGTTATGTTACTTGATAAGTTACAGTTGTGCCAACAGGACCTTGGTCCACGATACTCAGGTGGCAAACAGCTTCATACAGCAATTATAAACGCATGTTGTGGAGTACCTGAACTCGAATATGCTCTTATGTCACCGCCGAAGAACTGCGAACAGCTTTTTGATCATTTAAGGTTGATCGACTTTCTAAATCTTGATCGTCGACTTTGTATCATTGTCTGTAATGACAGACACGGAAATAATTCATGAGATTGCTTAATGAGAGGCTAGGATTGATTCCAATATTATTTGGTAGAAGACTTGTCCCAACTATCAGAGGGCTACAGTGTCTTTATCTATCTACAGGTAAAATCCCCCATATCCCATCTATACTAGCCATACAGGACCTAGTATATCAAACTTGATTCGTATCATCATTTTAGGGTCCAGGTTTGCAGTGTATTTGCTACTTGAGTCGCGTGCCTGACTACTTTGAGACACGCTCAGGTATCAACCTTATAACCCATACCAAACCGAAACTACTCACAACCCTGATTATGATCCTATGAATAATTCAAACAGTAGCCTGCAACATAGCATGATTAGGCTAGACAACGTTGATCAGGACCTAATCCGAACAAAGGTCGTCAGTAGAAGTCAATATTTCGCGGTCAATAAATACTTTGGTCATGGGTTCGAATGAGCCTGACAACGCATACTACGTCGACCGATGTTTAAATGAAAATGGCAGAGGGCGAGGGGGGTTTCGAGTCATTAACCGTACCAGAGGCAACTTTAGAGGACACAGTGGTTTGAAAGGTAACCTTTTAGGTGGAGGATACTTTAGAGATAGTTTCAGGGGAATAGTTTCACCCAGAGGCCAGTACCAAGGGCATGATAACAGACGTTTTAATCTGAAGAGGTGCTTTGTCTGCAACAAGGAAGGTTGTTGGTAATCAAACTACTCAACTGATGAGCGCAAATGAGCTAAGCAACAGTACATGAGTGATATAGGCACATAAGATGACTCCCAATACGCCCAATATCTTGCAGATTATGAAGGGAATGAGATTGACGGTTTTTTCGGTGTGGATGAAGATTAAGATAATGAAGTGAACGGCCCACAGGATGCAATGCAAAACGTGAGCACTTATTGTTGGAAAATATACTCTGTACAAAATGATATGGATATAAGTGATGAAGTAAAGAAGACTTGATATTTTACAACTATGAGAACATTGGACTTATATATACATCTAAGAGAGAAATCCCCACTAGTCTCATGTGCCTATCAAACCTAGTGATGACCAGCCACCTCTCATCTACCATGATCAGCCAAGGTACACTGTAGTACGTAAATATCCAAACGTATATGCGACAGTAGGCGCGATTAGCGCACTCAAGTCATGTGTGAGGTTCCGTGCGCGCGTTGTATACTTAGTAATACAATGGGATGTGGGTGTAAGATTGGGATAATGTCACGTGGTGTCTCGTGGCTCCTAACTACAACGGATCTTGTGTAGAGCTTGAGACTAATACGTGAATTCTATTGTCCCCAAAATATAGGATATCTATGCGCCTATATACATCAATGCTCTGTTACCCCTCAGCTCCCGTGCGATCTGATCGTGTGAGATCACAATGGCACTAGCATTTTGTCTATGCGCCGTACATCCAAAATCTGATCAGCCTGTGATAATGTAGATCTTCTCAGGATCCACATGTGTGTGGATCCCAAAGATCCCGGTTGTTTAAGTAAGCCAGAGGCAAATTAGTCATACCCGAAGATGAGTAAGACGGAGTCACATGCTAGGGAACGGGAGCAGCTCTCAGTGCGCAGCAAGGAGGCAAATAGTATTCAGGAATGGGGCATGGTGTGAAAAGGTGGCGAGTAGTTTAGGAGTGTATTTAATCATAGCAAAGATCACTTTCAAAGTGACACGCAATCTAGTCTCAAGCTCTACCACATCCAAGCTGTAGTCAGAAGCCATGAGACACCGCGTAACCATTGTACCATCCAACCCTTTGTGATAATCACACACCCAGTTTCCGATAAACATCTAGTGCACGCAAGAATATTGTGATAACGAGGTTATGAGAAGTCTAAGAATGGTCGCAATGGATGTAACAGTCAACTTGGGTGGATATAGGATAGCGCTTTAAGTCTAACGTGAAGAAGAAGGATATGTATTGTAGATCTGCTATATTGATGACTATTGAAGATAGGAGTGGAAAAGGTTGACCATGTACAGAGTTCTAGCAGCAAGTATTTATACACAAAAATGGTACACAAACTATACCCTCTTGTCAGAGGAAAGCTAAGAATGATATAGTTGGGTCTGAATCATGAGCTATATTTAATCTAAAGAGAGAAAGTTCTATGTACATGAAATTATCATACAAACTGTGTACCGAGGCCGGAAGATTATCAGCCGAGCCTAACCAGATCAAGATGAGTATGATTAGGCGAGCGCATGCTTAGTACAGTTTACAACTGTTACACCTCTATAGCAATAGCTCCCAACCATTCAGCCATTCAACAATTATATCATTAGATATACCTTTGTCATATGATCATATTATCATGTATGGCTGAGATACTGGTGTTGTCATTTGCTGTATGTTAATGACGTATCATTGACACAGGATTGCCTGTCCTTTCGGTTACACTTGCCTAATACTAGCCATTTCAAGTTATGTGATCTATAAGTGGGCCTGTGTTACGGGGCGAGAGAGTATTCAAGGTAGAAGTCACGGGTCAATATATGAACAAGATACGTAAGATTGAACGTAGACAAGATAGGATGCAAACAAGATACGGAAATCTAACAAAACGTCGCACGCCCTCTAAAGACGTGAACGAGGACTACTTAAGGGTCTCCTCGGACTAGCTCGACGCTAATGTCAATAACAACACCAGTCCTTTCCATTCCTGTACAATTGGGTTACTATGACAACTAGACCCCCCACCGCTGCTTAGGCACATTTTCACCCTTTTATGGAGAGTCATGATAAGAACCATGACAGCCTGATCACAACACTCCCTCTGTTGGCAACAACATTACAGTCCCATTGATCACTGGCTGGTATTCCAATCTCTGCTTTTTATGCTACCATACAGTGGTACTGTTGATTTAGGTTTGGTCAGACTATCAGCTAACTGTTCTGATGACTGAAAGTAAATCACATTAACTTTTCCAGATTGGTGCTGATCACGGCAAAAGAAGTTTCAGAGGGCAATGTGTTTCGAACGTCTGTGATTGTCATGGTTCTTGATCAAAGAAATAGCTGATTGGTTATTGACATATAAATTTGTTAGCTTCGATCCTTCAATCATGCCAAGTAAATTCAATTCCTCAAGCAGTGATTTTACCCACTGTAACTGGCGACAGGTTTCTGTGGCAGCGAGATACTCAGCTTCAGTTGTAGATAAAACAACTTCACGCTGTAAATGTGACCTCCAGCATACAGGTCCAGATCCAAGGTTGATCAGTGAGCCAGAAGTAGACCGACTGCTAGATGGATCCGCTGCAAAGTCTGCATCTGAATAGGCTTCTAAAATTGGCTTCATGTTGTCCCTTTTGGTAAAATTGATGCCCTTGTCAGGTGAATTTGAAATATATCGTAGAACACGTTTGGCGGCCTCGAAATGTTCTTCTGATGGATTGGACAAGAAACGAGCTAAATGGTTAACAGCATGTGCTATGTCAGGTCTTGTATTGTTTGCTAAATACTGAAGATCACCAACTATTGAATTATATTCTTTTTGAAATCCTGGACTACACTCAGAGGTACTTGGCTCCATTAGTCGCTCGAGGGGCGTTTTGGCCGGCTTGCAGTCTGTAAGTCCATGTCTGTCAAGAATTAAGCGGGCATACTGTCCCTGCATGAGCTCTAGGACATTCTTGCTTGGCTTAGAGATATGTATTACCAGGAAGAGGTCAGTATTAACCATTTTCAGCTTGTACTTTTTATATAGAGCTGACATTAGTTTTTCAATTTTGGTAAGATTCGGACCCATGACCTGGAAGTCATCAACATGTAGTAAGACAAACAAGTCTTTTTGCTTGGTTGTGTATAGACATACATCCGATGTTTTTGGATATAAGCCTTGCGATGCCAATGTAGCCTTGGCATCATCGTACCATAGCGCAGCTGCCTGTTTAAGTCCGTAGAGACTTTTTCGCAATAAGATGATATGATTTTTCTTTTCAAATCCCTGGGGGCATTTCCATATAAAGATCAATATTTAAGTCAGGATTAAGGAAAGCAGTGGGTACATCTCCTTGTCGTCGGTGCCAATTAAATTGATGAGCTAAAACAAGCATGATCCTAACGGTCTCCGATCTTGGAGTTGGAGCAAATGTCTCTTGGTAATCAATTCCATACCTTTGCGTAAAGCCTTTCGCTGTACATCTGGCCTTCCATTTATCAATAGTCCCATCTCCGAGAAATTTCTTCTTGAAAACCCATTTACATTTCATTGGATGTCGTCCTTGGGGTAGTTTATTGCGGTTTATGATTTTTATAGCACCTTTCTCTTTCAAAGAAGAGAATTCTTCTTGAGCTGCCTTCATCTATTGTTTAGCTTCTGGGCTTGTCATAGCTTCCTGCCATGTTTTAGGATCTGATGATGTAATTGCAGACATCCCATGATGCATACGGTAGTAGTCGTGCTTTTTAACCTTTCTACCTCTTTTCGTCTGCATAGTTTCAGCTTCAGGAGACTGATCCCTTTTGTGTCCGGCTTTTGGAGCTACTGGTTCCCAACCTGTCATTATAACATCATAGGGAGTTTCGTCATTGATTATTTCAGGATCAGATTGAGCAACTACTCTGTTTTTACTCGGACCTTGATGGATAATGGAATCTGGAGAATGAGATCTTTTCTGTCCAGCGATGGGGGGTATTGGATCCCATCCAGTCATATTGAAGTCATATGCTAATTCTTCATTCTCATTTGCGAAATCGTTATGATTTTGTATTTCTTCCTGAAATTGACTCTGTTCTGTCATATCTTGTCCTATCTGTGTTTGTCGATTGGTCTCCGCCTAATGTTGCAAATACGGCTCTAAATTCTCTGCCAGCGTATACTCCCTCTGTTCTTCCTGAAATTTCTCCCCCTGATCCTGTGGATTAATTACTCTTTCTTGACGTGGAAAAAGCTTTGCCTGATCTTCTAGAGTTGGCTCCCTCTGTTCTTGGGGATGTATTTGTGACGGTACATGCTCTTCATTGGTGGTATTATTTCCCATTTTTGAGTCTATTGATGGATCTCTTGGAGGAGTTGGAACTTGTGGTACATCATCTTCAGTCTCTATTGACTGACTAACTTCCTCTCGATAATGCTCCCTCTCGAACTGTTGATCAGTTTGGATATCTGTAGAGGTAGAGGATGAAGATTCCGATGGCTCCTCTGATCTATCAAAAAAGGATGAAGTTCCGTTACTCCAGAAGTTAGAAGCACTTTGCTGTGCAGCTAGGTGAAGTCTATCCCCGAACATTACATCTTCATTAAATGTTACGTGTGGAGAAAAGCTTTCTATCCATTTCCAACCTTGTATCAGAGTCCAGTGTGGGTGGAATATAATAAAGTTCTTGTTGGTATTTGCTTGGAAGCCAACAAACCACCCTGTCTCTGCTCTTGGAGAAAATTTACCAGGCTTTGGATCTATATATTTGTAGGCACGACATCCGAAGCGTGGCATATTCGAAAAGTCTATCTTTTCTGGGGCTGGCTGATTTAATCCTTGAAGAAAGTCAATGAGAGGCACCATCTTTGTGCGTAGGCAGTAGAGTCTATTAACAATAAAGCAGGCATGTTTGATTGCCCATGGCCAGTAACAAGATGGCATACGAGCGTCAATGAGCATAGACCTTTCCATTGTCAAGACGACTTTATTTGCGGCTTCTGATGCACCATTTTGTTCTGGTGTATCTGGAGCAGATATATCGGTTCTAATTCCGTGTTGCTCGCAGTATGATTTCGTACGCATGAACTCGGAGCCCCCATCTCTAAAAATTATTTTCACTCGTTTATCATACTGGTGCTTTTGATCTTCTATCCACTGTATTAAAAGTGATGCAATCTGGTCTTTTGCATGTGTATTCAACGCCCATCGCATGCGAGTCTTTGCATCAGTTATGATAACCGCGTATTGTTCTCCATGTACAGCAGCTGTTAGTTTCCCAATTGTATCGACAAATATTTCATCCAAGGGTTTGTTTGGTGTGATTCTTTGATCCCTAGAGATAAATCGCTGAGCTTTACTTAGATGACATGTCTCGCAAGTGCTGAGGTCACTAAAGTTTATTGATTGTAGGCCAACTGAACAATCCACTGTTTTCTTTAGGATTTTTTGACCAACATGCCCTAGACGTTCATGCCACCTCTGTGCGCCGATAGCATTAGGTATTCTTGATACACCTGGTGCAACAACGTTATTCTGTTCTTTTGGAGAATAATTTTCATTAAGTGGACGGACATAATATACATCATTCTTACGAATGAGGCGAGCTATTTTGATATCTGGCTTTCCTATTTTCTTTTGGACTAACATTTTGTTTTCAGGGTCAGGGACTATATTTGCCAGTCTCTGGAGCCTCCCAGCTGATAAAATAGTACATGCTGATCTTGGAGAGTATACTGCGTCATGAAGTTCGTACCTTTTCTTCCCTATAATTAGGCATGCTGTACCATAGTGAGTCAGTGATGACGAACCGACTGCTTGATCAAATTTGAACGATTTAGAGTACTTTTTCAAGTTGATAAATTTGTTTTTGTTTGGCACGAAATGATGCGAGGCACCAGTATCATATAGTAAACGTTTTTCATTTGAATTTAGGATGCTGGCTACTATTGGTCTTTTATCAATTTCTTCCTCATCACTTGATTCTTCTTGACATGCAGTCTTAGCCTTTCCTTTCCTTTCTTATCTTGAACCTTTCTATATTGCCGAAGTTCAGGATGTTGCTTAAAACAATCTTTGTTAAGATGTTTATGTCTACATCTCCGACAAGGATCATCTGGGCCTGGTTCCATTCTGCTATTATTAGAGACCGAGGCTACAACTGGATTTGACCTTAGCGATCTCTGCTCAACTGCTACTCTAAGAGTAGACATCATATCCTCCAGCTTAGCGTACTTTTTTCCGTCAGTGTACGCTCGTGTTTCTCTCCAATTGCTCAGCCACTTTACTTCCATCGTTCCTTCTACAAACATGGCGGCTGCATATCCTTTTAAAAAAAGCAAATTCATTTTCAGTCTTTTCAGTTGATGTTTGTGGGGTTTCTATCATTAACTCAGCCGCATTGTTCACATCATGTAGGTTTTTTATGAATTCGTTGCAGTAGGATTCAGCGTTATACCCCATTTTGGTATTATGAAGGGCTCGGAGTGCTACTGAGTATGGGGTTGTAGCAGATTGCTGGTGCGTGTTTGCCACCTCATCAAACAACTGCTTTGCTGTACAGTGCCGATAATGTCTTGGTCGGATCTTCTCGTCTAAGCGTTGCAGTATTATATTTTGTGCCTCTATCTCTCCACACCTCCATACTGCCAACTTTTCCTCATAGTCATTCACCAAGTCATGACACATCTCAGTCGATGGTTTTTGACTTTCAAAGCTTGTTGGGGGAGTTGGTTTCGAAATTGGTTTTATGCCTTCGATGTTATGAAAGACATGGCCTAATACTTTGCGTCGAGCTAGCTTGGCTTGTAGGTCGTTTTCCCAACTGACGAAGGAAACGCCTGGTGCCAAGACGATCTTGTTGTCCTTATGACCCATGGTTATTCTGTACTGTTCCTTATTTGATGAGCCCGGGCTCATAACCTGTTGTTCTAACGAGGTTATGAGAAGTCTACGAATGGTCGCAATGGATGTAACAGTCAACTTGGGTGGATATAGGATAGCGCTTTAAGTCTAACGTGAAGAAGAAGGATATGTATTGTAGATCTGCTATATTGATGACTATTGAAAGTAGGAGTGGAAAATGTTGATCATGTACAGAGTTCTAGCAGCAAGTATTTATACACAAAAATGGTACACAAACTATACCCTCAATAGCAATAACTCCCAACCATTCAGCCATTCAACAATTATATCATTAGATATACCTGCATCATATGATCATATCATCATGTATGGCTGAGATACTGGTGTTGTCATTTGCTGTATGTTAATGACGTATCATTGACACAGGATTGCCTGTCCTGTCGGTTACACTTGCCTAATACTAGCCATTTCAAGTTATGTGATCTATAAGTGGGCCTGATCACAACACTATTGCTGCCATTTTTATCTTTTTTGGGTAGAAGGTTCCGTGGAAAAAGCGGCCGAATTCCACGTCTAAGTAAGAACTGAATGGCTGTCCATCATGGGAAATATATCAATGATCTTTGAAGTGGAGGGCAAGACTGAACACCTGTACGCGGTGCCTTCTACGAACCTGGGAGTGAAATATTCTCCCAGACCCAAGTTCAGTCAGATTTCGCAATACCGGACAAGTTGGCCCATGAGACAATGATTCAAGACTCTCCACCTAATTAAATTTTCACACCTGAAGAGATCAACCACCACCAAAACTTCATCAATTTTACAAGTACGACTTAGTACATCCTCGTTTCAATGACCATACCTCCCATCAACTATTCTCTGACTTTAGTTGACCACCAAACACACGCCCACGCCGATATTCACACCGGACGGAGGAAAAAAACGTGGCGCACAAATCTGGGAGACAGTTCTTTGGGATAGATGTGAGAGGGATCAGGACAAGTTTACAAGATGACATAGAGGATGGATACAGTCTCGACGGGCGTGAAACTTCGAAATTTGGCAAGGTGTTATACGAATTGAGCTCTGTGCGCGCTAAGACTTCACTTGCGAGAGTATAGTTGACACTATAAAAAAAAGGCAACGATCGAAGGTGCCGTGGTCCGCCTCCTAGTGGTGTTCTCTGGTATAGTTTGAGTAGCCTGGGCACCTACTCCACTAGGGAATGAGACACTTTTGATCACATTTTGCGCGGATAAAGTTCAGTGGATGATGAGAGTATGTTTGGATAACTCAGGGTTTTTGAGACGTTCTCCTGGGTGGGTATTCACGGATGAGGGTTGACTTGGGGTGAAGAAAAAGCCACCATAACTTCGCAGTGGTACTTGCAAATGAAATCCTAGGGACGAGTGCTATTCTTGTATATTTAGTTGTCTTTTCTATACATTTTCTCTAATATTGTGTCATAGCTAGATAGCTGCATATGCATTTAAAGTCTGATGAAAAAAAAGATCTTTGAAGTAATAAAAGAGGTAAGGGGCACTGTACAAGGTGTGGCCTGGGTTAGAGAGGGGTTTAATGTGCTAGATACTTTATGACTAAAGTAGCTCAATAAAACCACACACATATAGTGTAAAAGAGTGATGTTATTAAATAGTTTGTCCAACACAATTGTAAACTGAGTAGGACATAATTGGATTAACAATTATACGGTACCTCCCGGTATCCGAATCAGCATAGAGACGTTGGGCTAGGCTAATTTACACCACATGTTATCTGTCAAAACGCATCTGGCATTGCAACACATCCTTCGCTAAATAGTTGCAGAGGTTTAGAGAGCACTGATTCCTTTTCTGGTAAACACTCAATTGTACAGCATTCACCTGGTCGACCTCTCAGAACTCGTCGGAAGGGTAGGTATGTCTTAAGATTTACTCTTGATAGCGGTAGTAGGGGTACTGTATTCAGTGGTTTTGGAGATATTCTCGGCTCCTTGTGCCCGCGAATGGCCCTCATTTAGTCGACTGGAAAGGGAGGGCGATGGATGGTAAGAGGATTTTCTAGTGAGATGCTTTCCTGAAGAATAATCAGGAGTTTTGTTTGTGAAGGGATCTACAAAGGAGGCGGACGATGGTTTCTAATCCCTCAGATCCAAGCATTCTTGGCCTGCTCGTTGAGATGATCTTTGCGGACTGCCAAGTGTCGGACCGAGAATCGACAATGAAATGCCAAGTCAAATTATCCGATCGATCCGCCACATGCACTAAGTGGTCCTCGTCTGTAAAGGTACAGTTGACCCTGAAAAACATCATCGGGCGACGTCCTTGTGAATCTTCACAATGGCGTCGGGATAATGACGCCAAGTGCTCTCACCTCCAGCTCTCCGATATACGGAAACGTTGCCTCTGGGATCCCTGGGCGAAAGATATGCTCATCTTGGGCTCGCAGAGCAATATTCGAGCTCCCTTATTCAGCGGGTCGGTCGGAGACTGCTTCCCGCCTGTCCGCAACATTGAGGGCCAAGAGCTCGCCACATCGCTGAACGAGGCAGACCTTGCACCTGACTTGACGTCAATTGCTCTCGCGCCTGAGGCCCAAAGCTGGGCTGGTCCTTTCTTATGTAGCGAGCCCTGACTCCGGATAGATTATGCATGCACGGTCGGCGCTTTCATCACCAAAATGCAGGCCCGGCCTACATATACATGTCGAGCCCCACCGTGCCTGCCACTGATTCAGCCGCGGCCTTATTTGACTAGCCATGATACCCCTCCTGCTTGCTCTGCACCCGCCTACAATTTACTCTGCACTACTGACGCTCAGCGATTATATTCAGTAATGTTAACATCCAATCATCCCCTGGCTCTGTTCCTGCTGCCTGCTCGGCCTCTGTCATGAGATGCGTGTGCCGTGAAAGTCGCTCCTATCAGAAGATACTTCTTGATTTTTGGTGTGACTGCCCTTCTCCCTAATCATTGGGTATACTCTAACATGACCAGTTGTCAGGAGTCGTAAAGTCAACCGGCCCAAAGGATAAAGACGAGCGCGAGAATGACAACTGACTCCCGGCCTCCCTTTGTCACCTTTTTACTCCCAACTATCCGATTTCCTTTTCGCCAGTGTCACACATCTCTTGCCAGTAGTAGCTCTACCACCCTCACCTCACGTAGTACCTCTCCGTTTCACTCATCAGATTTGACGCCAAACACCTCACCTTCAAATTCAACGGTTAACATTGTACCTAACACTCCCTTAGCCCCGAGCATTGCTGAGCCTTCAAACCCGACGCTCACACAACTTCACCCCTCGACACTTCGCTGTCTCAGTTGTTCTACCGACTTTGCATTTACAACGCAAATCCTCAGCAAAAACTTCACCGGCAGACTTGGTCGTGCATATCTTGTATCACCTCCACAACCGCCTCCTTTTGTACCGTCTTTTCCCCCGAAACCGCGACCTAAAGCCGAGCTCGTCAATACCCGCACCGGACGCCCAACCAGCCGCGAGCTTTTGACTGGCATGCACTTAGTTGCTGATGTGAGCTGCTTAATATGTGCTACGGTGGTCGGCTGGAAGTATCTTGACGCACGCGAAGATGCTCAACGCTATAAGATCGGCAAGATTATCTTGGAACGAGAGCGTGTCTGTATCGGAGGCTGCTTAGAGGACGAAGGACGTGATAAGACTAGAAGATCCTCATATCTACACATACTAAAAGGGGGAGGAGAATGTCAGAAAAGTAGCATGAGCAACCAAGAATCAGAAATACAGTTTGACAGCGAAGATGAAGAAGAATGTGAAAGCTTGTTTACAGGCACTTGGGACCGGGAGGTAGTCGCTAGGCGAAGAAAAGCGAAATTCATACAGCGCATCGAAGCTGAGAACGTTACATCACCTACTAATACGGAGCTTTCATCACGGGTTTCGATCCCCTAACATCACGAGGAAAGGTTTCCACTCTTACTCTTCATTTCTCAATACACTGTGGGCTTATTTGACTGCAGTCTGATGAGATGAGAATACGGGAGCTGAATTTAGAGGAATATTCTAAGTTGATAACGTTCGGTTATTATACAAGCTGAAAAGTTAATAGATCACAAAACCAGATCAACTTTTACTTTTATTGTTCCTATAAACATGTAGAAGTGACTTAGACAATTCATGGAAAAACGATATGCTTGATTCGAATTTTGATGCATAAGAGAAATCCAACGAGGGTAGTTTCTCGGTTATCCGGCCTGACTAACCACCTAACTTCGGATAGAAGGACAAAATTTATGCTTTATTCCGCCAAATTCATGACTTTTTTGATCCTCTCAGATGATCAGCTTGAACGTTATAAAAGTATCGCCAAAACATAATCATGTATTGCATATCGATAGACGGCAAATCATACTTTCAAAAATATATATTTATTTCAGTGGTCAGGCCTACCTAGAGAGGCAATAATTCAGTATTTAGAGACATCAAAAGCTATCGATTCATCATCCCTATGTAGGATTAGATAAAGAATCAATGCGGCCGAGGAGGAACTCGAGGTGTCGGTAGGCTGAGGAAGGTTGATATTGAGGAACTGGTATTTTAGGGTTAGTCTTTTTAATACCATTGATAAGAGGATGACAAGCTACGCACCCATATGGCCTGAAAGTCTTTGATCGATCCATGTCAGGCCGCGCTCTGTGTGAGTAATTCCCATAATTCCCGAGGCGGAAGCAACTTTGGGATTTTGGGTAGTATAATGTGGGACGTAAAATGGATCACGAGGCTGGGATGTGAATCCCTGAGCTCCACCCCAAGTCATATTCTGGATCATCAGCAAAGTACCGTTGGCTATTAAAACCATGTCTAAATCCTTGATTATATATTAGTAGGTTTCCTTCGAAAAGGGTGAAAATTAATCTTACCCCGTGAGCAATTATAGTCCGCTTACTTCGCTCGATTACTCCAGGGAGAACGCTTACTCCAGATGGAAGACTAGTATCGCCACCCCCAACAAAAACATTTTTGCTCGAGCACTCCGCCCATTGACCAATTGGAGCATTAATGGCTTTCTGCACATCTGTACGGTTAAAATATATACTGGCACCTTCAGGTAGGTATGCGGATGATGCAGGGTAACCAAGTACATCCCAAAGCGCGGGACAGGTTGTTGCGACTTGATAGACATCCCAGCAAGGGTTAATCAGAAATATTTCGGAATAAATAGAACTAAAAACATCACATTCTTTCAAGGTTTCTCCATTTTGATCGGTACCAGGGAGGTCTTGAAACTGCGGCAGTGGCGCGAGAGGGGGGTAGGTCAGATACTTTTGGAGAAAGTCATCGTAGCCGCAAGATGCAGACATATTGTGAAGCTGGGTCATGAATGTTTCGTTAAATGGCATCAAATTGTGCCAGTAATCAACAAATGCTACTGCTGGGATTTGGTTGTCCACAACACTGGTTGTCACCGAGGGATCATATATCATAGTTCCTTGTACATTATAATACTAAATCTAGATTAGTTGCTCGTGGCTTAGCTTAGGATATTGAACGACTTACTTCAGTATCATTATGATTAAGGAAGGCATCAGCGATATAAGGAACATAATAGCCAGCGTACGACTCTCCTGTGATGTAGATCTTGCGACCACGAAGGTCAAAGGTATCCACAAAATTTTGCCAAAATCCAGAAAACTGTGCAGCCACATCCTCTTCATTCTTGGCTGTGGGGGTGCCGCGGGAAAACCCGCTGCCCACAGGCTGATCAATCCAAACAACATTTGTTAGCTTTGTCCACGTATATGGGTTAGGTACAGGCTTGTAAGTTCCATACTGCCAAAGAAATGGGCCATTTTCCTGTAAGAGGCCTTCAAGAGAGGAGCAGCCGGGCTTGATAAAACATTGATTAGTCAGAAGGTTGGTATGATTGGAGTATTTCTTACCCCACCATTTAACCAAATCAGAATCTCATCCGATGCATCAGCATTGGAAGATGGAAAGAACCAAAAATATAGTTCGCTATCGTTGCTGGTGTTGGAAATGGGTAAAAGTCCAGCGTAGCTTTCTCCGATATCAAAGTTGACCTCTGGAATAGAAGTGCCATTTACTCTGAACTCTTTTACACAGTAAGCATAAATCTCGATGTGGCGAGGAAGGTTAACTGACTTGAGGCAGCCTCAGTATTATGCTGCAATTTCTTTGCGGGCGATGGAAAGGATAGAAGTTGTTTCTGGCGTAAATTATCAATTGGTCTGGTGTGCCGAAGACTTCTTCCAGAGTAATGCGCGCCGGCGGTTAGATTAACGATGCAAGCTACGACAAAAATAGCGCAGCGTTTATACATATTGGAAGAATTTGATTTGAAGCAGCCCACTCGATTTTAGATTTAACGAAAGAATCTGCGTCAGCTTCTATCGAATTGGGATGTTTAAATGATAGTTGATGAGACTGAGATCATAACGATTATCGGGGGCGCGGAATGCCTAGCCCTACAGCACACCCTGGACTTGATAGTACAACATGGCTAGATAGATGGATCGATAAGGCCTGCAGCTCAGGTAATCCCCTACGCGGCAGCTATACTATTTGTAGCCGGGCCTCCAACCAGCACTGCGGGTCCGGGAACAGCATGTGTGGCGATGGTGCGAATATAGCCAGGCGCGAGGTCTGTGAGATAGGAGAAAGACACGACGAACAGGTGTACCTGCGCTTTGGATAACCAGCTTGAGTAATCTCTAACAATGAGCCGATCAAGGCGAGGCGCAACAAATAAAGGCGTGGGGATTGGGAAAGGGTGTGGCGTCACGGAGATCTTCTCGCAGACCCTTGTTTATCATATTTAGGCCGAGCTATAACCAGCAACACCGTGTGGAGATTAGACAGCTCGTCTCTACGGGGGGGAATGAGTCAACCTGGTTGAGTCTAAGTTTTGCGCTCAGATACTAACTATCATTAGGAAGGGCAAGACTGAACACCTGTGCGCGGTGCCTTTTCCGGACCTGGGAGTGAAATATTCTTCCAGAGCCAAGTTCACTCAGATGTCGGGGGACTATTCTTCACATCTGTTAATGGCGTCCCATACAAACCTGTAGCTCTCTTTGTAGATTCTACAGAGCCGAGAGTGGGTTACAAATCGTCACTTCGATGAGAATTCCCAATCGCTTTGGCGGTCTGTATCTTCCTCATGATTTTACACAAGTGTGGTTTTAGATCAATCACAATTAAAACAGTATGGCGACAAATTTAACTCGTGGTTCTACTACAGCTAATTCCGTAGAATGCAATAGTCAAGCTTGAGTTCTATTAAAATTATCAGTCTCATTTAACGACTCCCAATTCCCTAAAATATGCTTTGTGCGGCGCTGACTAATAGTAGGCTAGCCGTATTTAGTGGTCTATGTTACATGACGTAGCCTACAACGTTTAGGATCCACACAACCTCTAACACTACTATCATGAAGCTAACCACGATCAGATCAGATGGTAGGGTCGGGACCCTTCTGATTACCAATCTTTAATTATGGAACAGAAGCCATCCGATGAGTTTCCGAAGTGCAGCCAGCACTCGATACGGAGATGGTGGATTCGATTAAGTCGGCCTCCAATGTTGCATAGAAGGTAGATATAGATGGATATGCGTGCCTCACGTAGTCCCGGTGCTAGGCTACCTTTTTTTCTGCATCATATTTTAATTGCGTATGTAGCTATCTAGCTATGACAAAATATCACAGAAAATGTACATAAAAGATGGCTCAATATACAAGGAGAGCGCTCATCCCTTGGACTTCATTTGCAAGTACTACTGCGAATTTAAAGTGGATTTTTCTTCATCCTAAATCAACCCTCATCCGTGAATACCCACCCAGGAGAACGTCTCAAAAACCCTGAGTTGTCCAAACATACTCTCATCATCCACTGAACTTTATCCGCGCAAAATGTGATCAAAAGTGTCTCATTCCCTAGTGGAGTAGGTACCCAGGCTACTCAAACTATACCAGAGAACACCACTAGGAGGCGGACCACGGCACATTCCTTTCATACCAGTGGAGGTTGTATCCATCCTCTGTGTCATCTTGTGAACTTGTCCTAATCACTCTCACATCTATCCCAAAGAACTGTCTCCTAGATTTGTGCGCCACGTTTTTTTTCCTCCGTCCGGCGTGAATATTGGCGTGGGTGTGTGTATGGTGGTCAACTAAGTTCAGAGAATAGTTGATGGGAGGTATGGTCATTGAAACGAGGATGTACTAAGTCGTACTTGTAAACTTGATGAAACTTAGGTAGGAGTCGAACTCGTTGGGAGCGAAAAGTCAACATGGCGAAGCATTTTGAATCATTGTCTCGTGGGCCAACTTCTTTGGTATTGCGAAATTTGACTGAACTTGGGTCTGGGAAAATATTTCACTCCCAGGTTCGTAGAGAATACCGCGTATAGGTGTTCAGTCTTGCCCTCCTAAGAGCTGAGTGTTACTAGTACAACGCAGTGTAGAATATGTTACTCCGATTACGTGACAATTGACTGTGGAAGAACGAAGGCTGAACACCTGTCAGTGGTATACTTTACGAATATGGGGGTGAAATATTCCCCTTGGACCGTGATTTTGTCACGACAAAGAGTGAGTTTGGAGGTTTTCGTCGAGTTTGCGATGGGGAGGAGTGGTGTTGGCTCGTTTTTGGTCGAAAATCCGACTTGTAGAGTTTTCACGACTGCACAACTCAACGAAATCAGTCATCTACACCACAGATACAAACCGCAGACAGGCTATAACCTGTCTGATGTTCGTATCACAACAACCGACAATTTCAAGATCTTAATTTATTTCTCTGGAAAATCATTGCCTGCCAAACTCATCTCGCGGCCCTCTACACAACCATTTCACCACCTACCGAAGCTATCCCATAACTCCAATAGTCAAATCGCCAACAAAGAAATAAGAGGATGTCCCACACTCCGTAACTGCCAGCCGCTGTGAAACTACGGTCGAAATACCGACCTTAAATGCGTCCTCACCTCGGCCAAGGGCACCAAGGACTCGACCAGCGACGTATCGCCACCGACTAAATACGTAAGACATTTCGCCGGCACACCAACTAGAGCGTTCGACAAAGGCTGGGGCACCGGTGCCTCGGTCTTGAGCTCTCAGTCGCGTTTTCGACCTCCCCGATTAGGGGTACGGCAGCGACGGGGCAAGGCCGGAGTGGTGGACATTCTACAAATTTTCTAGGATGACGAGGTTGACTAAAGGACAAAGTGATGCTGTATTAGGGAATATTAACTGAGGAGGCCTTGGCGGGCAACTTGATGAGGCCTCCAATGAAGAAATCGACCCCTGTATGAGATGAGGAGATTCTGAGATGAGCCAAAGCTGGGACTGAATGAAAGTGAAAATTTACAGATCGCGAAGGTCTCAATGGCTCGGGCGAGTGGTAGCTGAGGCTGAGGAGGAATTTGCGCTTCGTCGCGTCAAAAGAGGGTTCTCTGGATGATTGGGCTTGACATGATTCAACACATGGGTGAAGTCTGAGGTGGTCAGGTCAATTAGGTGGGACGTGTTATGCTCAGCCATGTAGTATGGTAGATCTAGTAGCTGGTGTATATGTAGTTATTATGGCCGTATGGGATTATGGCACATGAAGGATATCCAGTCTCTACATAACGGCACTACAGGTAGTACTGTGCGCAGTATGAGAGATGGGTTGATGATATAAGATAGATGGCATGGCTGCTCAGTTGGGAGCACACTTAGGTGCGCTGCATACTAGTTACGTGATTGGTTTACAAGCGAACAAGCTAGGGGATAAGAGACGAGTCTTCCCCAATCTGGAACATAATAATCATCATAGAACTTCGCTTCTGCATGCAAAAGGAAGATATCTCTCCACAAACTATCTTAGCTATTCCAGCGTATGTGTACGTTCCAAAATCATAGACCAATCATAACAGGACGAGGTAGAAATGCTTAATGGTAGTCAACATGATCCAGCCCGGCCCCACTCGTGCTAAAGCTCCAGTAGAAGTGCGACGGGAACCAATGTACCTAGCACGTAAATGAACAAAACAAAACAAAAAACATTCGACTGCGTAGAGGACTCCTAATCACAAACATTATAATATAATTTTTCACGTGCACCACAGACTTTATGCATAATACGCACTAAGCTAGAAACCTGTATATACTTGACACATCCTGGGAACTTATAACCTTGTCTTGTCTTGTTCATTTACGTGCTAGGTACATTGGTTCCCGTCGCACTCCTACTGGAGCTTAAGCACGAGTGGAGCCGGGCTGGATCAGGTTAACTACCATTAAGAACATCTACCTCGTCCCACCTAAATGACCGGACCACCTCAGACTTCACCCATGTGTTGAATCATGTCAAGCCCAATCATCCAGAGAACCCTCTTTTGACGCGCCGAAGCGCAAATTCCTCCTCAGCCTCGGCCACCACGCGCCCGAGCCCTTGAAATCCTCATTAACTCCGAAATATAATTGCTGTCCAATATCTCATCGTTGCTCTAGCCTTGCACTTTCATATCGTACCGTTGGGTTGTTGTCGTCATTGGGGAATTGTGTAATCCCCTCGGTGTATCTTCCCTTTTCTTCCTCCTTTGTACACGTCCCGTTTCCATCATGACTTTCCTCATTAGGGCGTGTTTAGGTAGGTGATCTGACGAGTATGGAGGTGGGTCGCGGGTATAGGACCGATTGAGAAATGCTTCGTTGCAAATATATGGGGAGCTAGAGAAATGTCGGATGTTTGAATACGACCCCCAGACAGACCTTGGTCCATCCGTGAATCGTATGTTGGTAGTGATGAGTTTTTGTTCGACTTTCTTGCGGTTGTGAAATCTCTGTCGACTGATTTTTCGACCAAAATACCGAGTACAACTCCTTCAAGCCCAAAATCCATCAAATAAAATTCATCCCACCCGGAACTTATAACCTTAGTGTTGTGGGCGTAAATTATGTACATATGTATCAGTCCTATCTACGGGACCTAGATCTTAGAATTATTATTTTTCAACTTATCTCACATTCTCAGTGACCGATTATCTGTCTCTGCTAATTCGCTATTATCCCTAGCCTATACACCATTCTATATCTTCTCATAATCTAGTCATAACACATAGTCGCACCTTTCGACGTGTCGGGACCACTGGATCCCATCGAACCGGCACCGACTATGTTGCTGCACGGTGGATAAAGGGATTGTAAGGGGGTAAGATTGATAGAAAGACATGATTAACAAAGTCAATTTGATGAAAGAGGCAGTGTAGAGTGCTGCACTGCTTTTCGTGAAAAATGGTGTTTTTGTCATTATTATTATTATTAATTCAACTTATGTCCCTACTGAGTCTATGACTATGAAAGACTGTTAAAGATAGCTAAATAACTCTGAATTTTATACGAAATTTAATGCTCATATGTTTAATTTTTTCCAATAGATATTGAAATTCATGCCCTGAGTCGTGGATTTAAGATGTGCCTGAGGTGGCTTTTGACTTCCAGTCGGATGCGATTCTTCTTCGCTATCCCAGATATGCAAAACATATGACGATTACACCGGCATCACTGGAAAGCGAAGAATTCGTCTTTTACGGCATGATAAAACTCAGACATGGAAATGACATTGTATGTCAGAATTCCAAGAAACAGGATTAAGTATATTAGTCTGTTCATATTCATAGTTTATATTATTGTCCCATTATCCATCGCCCTCGTAGCTCAATGGTAGAGCGCGTCACTAGTAATGACATGACGAGGTTGCCGGTTCGATTCCGTCCGAGGGCAGATATCCTTTTAAGGCGTTTTCAAATTTTGACAATGGGAACCTGCTTTGCTTCTGGTAGGATTAAGGTGTGGTTGTTAAGAGACCCTGTAATACTCACCACGATTACCTGTCTATGAGATACTACCCCCATTCACGACCTAAGTTAATTGGCAATTTTTTTCACAAAGTTATTGACTATACTAGGAAATGAATCTGCTCACTGTCACATGCCGAGAACACCATGCCTACTTCGCGACTTCTTTCTAACAGTAATATTCCCACAGGATAGCCGGTAAAGACGGATTCTTCACTTTCCAGTGGTGCCGGTGTAATCGCTCAGTATGCTCTGCATATCTGGGATAGCCAAGAAGAATCGCATCCAAATCGAAGTCGAAAGCAACCTCAAGCATATATCCATTTGACGACTTCTCGACAATGCCTTTCTTACCATTCTCATCTGAGTCCTCAACGACCGATAAAGAAGTTGCTCCAATTACAAACAGGAGCTTGCCCAATTAAGTACCGGCCATCACTCACTACAAGTTTACGACGCTACGTATACCCACAAGGAGGAAATTAAGTCAGAATATACAAAGCTCGGGTCGTGGTTTATGGGGGACTGATGCTCTAATATGGCTATATATCTTGAGAAAGGACAGGCGACAGGGACGCGGAAAGAGAAAGGGAAGAGACCTCCTGTGGGAATAATAGGTCTGGAATTTGAGATGTTTTCGACCTTGTAACGTTTTTGGGCGTCAAGACCGATATTCCGGCTAGTTAGCCGAGAGGACTTCTTTTGTCGATGATTCAACGGCACTACCCGGCGCCCTGGACGGCACAAAAGAAGTCGGGCTAAGCTAACACACAGCAATCATGCTCTATCAAGGCTTTTCTGATATTTCAGTATGACTTTCAGGAACGAGTTGGAGGGAGGCTAGAAAGGGAGAGGGGGAATTTCCCGAGGTATCCACAAGTCTGCCGCACTCAGCTGGCCGGCCTCTTCGAACGCTTCAGAAGGGTCACTATGTCTTCGGACTTAAACCTGATGTCGGTATTAGGAGAGCTCCGCACTCAGTGGTTATTGCAATTTTTCCCGGCTGCCATACACCCGCAAATGGCCATCGTTTCGTTGACTGGAGAGGGGAGATAATGAAGGGCAAAGGGCTCCTCTGAGTGTATGATTGAATGAGGGCTTGTGAGGGGCGGTACTGTTTGAAGGGAGCTGTATGGGAGGCATAGGAGGAGATATACTACTAGCATAGGTATCCTTGGCCTGTAGGTAGAGAGGACCTGCATGTGCTACATAGTCATAGACTCAGACCGGATAATAAAATGAAATAATAGTAATAATAATAATAGGCTTTATGTTACAGATGAGACAACAAGCAGAAAAAGGATTACCCATAGAAATACACCCTCAAATATCCACCGGAACCTTAGCAGGGCCCAAAGCAGTATTGCAGTTCAGATAAGAAGTGAGCACACTGGTCCCAATTCTTATCTGTATTGAAGGATAGTCCCCGGATTGATTAATCCAAAATACCAGTGTGGCTATTCGTCTCAAAATGTCAAACACATGGTCTTGGCGTGTCCTCGGTGGGCAAGTGGATGAGGAGAGGTGCTTCGGAAGGCAAAAGATCGGTCCTTTACGGCAATGATGAATAGCCCAGATGATATGGAAAGAATGACTAAATGGATTCTGTCAAAAGGCTGGTTTGAACAATTCCAGCTTGCAGGAGCAGTAGAAACCGTAGTGGACGAAAAGATGAGACGATGTGGACAAGGATAGGACGTATGTCAAACTATATGAACAGTGTAAAGGCACTTCCTGTAGTAAACCTCAGACAAACCATTAGATATGAGAAAGACAGCTTAGTGAGTTTTAACAAAATTCGTTTCCTCCTTGTAAATATTATAGCTAGATATACCTGCATGGGCCCATAGGGTAGCTGAACGGATCAAATCAAATCAAATCAAATCAAATCAAATCAAATCAAATCAAATCAAATCAAATCAAATCAAATCAAATCAAATCAAATCAAATCAAATCAAATCAAATCAAATCAAATCAAATCAAATCAAATCAAATCAAATCAAATCAAATCAAATCAAATCAAATCAAATCAAATCAAATCAAATCAAATCAAATCAAATCAAATCAAATCAAATCAAATCAAATCAAATCAAATCAAATCAAATCAAATCAAATCAAATCAAATCAAATCAAATCAAATCAAATCAAATCAAATCAAATCAAATCAAATCAAATCAAATCAAATCAAATCAAATCAAATCAAATCAAATCAAATCAAATCAAATCAAATCAAATCAAATCAAATCAAATCAAATCAAATCAAATCAAATCAAATCAAATCAAATCAAATCAAATCAAATCAAATCAAATCAAATCAAATCAAATCAAATCAAATCAAATCAAATCAAATCAAATCAAATCAAATCAAATCAAATCAAATCAAATCAAATCAAATCAAATCAAATCAAATCAAATCAAAATAATTATATGCTTAAACTTGTCTGCTGATCATACCACAATGACAGATTTTCTTCAACATCATAATTATTCCATTGATGAGCTCCACTCGCAACCCTCCCAATCATATGAACAATTACAAAAGCTATCCATAACCCAAGAGACATACTTGTGACCAAAGAAACGAGAGGGCATCTATCCCGTCGAAGTTGCTGCGCGCGGTGAAGAGACAGCCAAAGTACCGGCCTAAAGCTCTATGACCCGTATTCTGCCTTCACAGTCAGGTGTAAGGTAGCAACAGGGCAACGCCGGAGGGTTGCCGGATTTCAAAATTTCATGCTTGTTCTTTGATAGGTAAGTCAAGTCAATGGGACAATAAAAGAAAAAGGAAGCATATCTGAGGATGCCACAATGGGCAGCTGGATAAGGGCTCCATGGTAAAAAATGATTCCTATACGTGATGAGCAGATGGTTGGAAGAGGTATGACTGTACTAAATGGAAAGTAGACTCAGAGATCGGGAAGGTTTCATTACGTCAAGCGCGTTGTAGTCGAGGCTGAGGAATTCGCACTGCGACGCGTCGTGATCAGTTTCCCTGGAAAGTTTGACTAGACATGTTTGACACACCAGTTTATCCTGAGGTGGGAAGAGAATCATGCATCTAATTGTACTTAACTGTACTTAACTGTAGTTAAACTGATCGAGCTTGGCCACACTTGTGCTCAAGCTGCCTTAAGAGTGCGGAGGCTGACAATTGCCTTACACATTAATGAACGAAAAAAAATACTAAAGCTAACAAAATTAACTTGCGCAAATAACCAATACAATATTTCAATGAGAAGGCCACGAGTATGTGGAATTATAGAATGTTTACGTGTGTTGTACATATTGCGGACAAGACGCTACTGAAATAAAAACTAACAGGGTACACACAGGGTAGAATATCATCTTGGCGTGGTAGCCGGGCGCAACCCAAAGTGGATAATTTAACAGACGCAGGCCGAATAATGCCAATGGCTTATTCGTGATGAAGAGGATGATTCCACTCTCTCGGACCTGTCGGCAGTGTCTGAGCTCATGTAGGAGGACTAGTAGATGCCACTTTATACGTAACGCTAGCAGTCGTGAGTCCTGATGTCCTAGTTCGTTCCTCTCACTAACTCTGAAGCAGAATCAAATGGCACTTTTTCTCCGGTGTTAATCGCTAAGGCACGCAACATGGCCCTGGAACATGAGGTATTAAGTAAGAAGTCATCGGAAGCATTTGACGCCAAAAGTGCCAGACGAATGGGAGAGTTAAAAAGAGTGACGGAGGTTTTGAAGGAATGGGAAGCTCAAAATAATTCGTTATCTGAACTTAATGCCCTTCTCTCGGATCCTACAACCGATGCGGAACTCCGTAAACTTGCAGCGGATGATCTAGTGAACACCAATGCTCAATTAGCCACGCTTTCAAAGGATCTGGCGGCGACCCTAACTCCCAAACATCCTTTCGCGGAGTTTCCCTGCCTAATAGAACTGCGACCTGGTGCGGGTGGTAGCGAAGCAGCGATATTTGCAGCTGACTTACTTCGCATGTATACAGCTTATTGTGCTCGGGTAGGATTTCGGACCTCTCTGATAAAGTATGAGACCGCTGATGGGCCCGACATGCCGCTGGCTGAAGCGATTCTAGAGGTCGATAGTGCTGGTGCTTACGGAAAACTTCGAACCGAAGCAGGAGTTCACCGAGTCCAGCGGGTGCCTGCAACAGAGAGTAAAGGACGCACTCACACGAGCGCAGTCGGCGTTTTGGTCATGCCGAGCTTACCCCAATCTCCTGGTGATGGCCAGCTGCTCTCGGAAGCCGATTTAAAGGACCCGTCAAGCGATTACTATGTGAATCCCACTGATGTACGAACTGATGTGATGCGGGCCAGAGGGGCAGGTGGCCAACACGTCAATACGACTGATTCAGCCGTGCGGCTTACTCACATTCCTACCAATACAGTTGTTGCCATTCAAGATTCGAGGTCACAGCATGCGAATAGAGCAAAAGCATGGCAGGTACTTCGCTCAAGATTGGCACAGGCAAAACGCGAGGCTCGTGAAGAAGAAGTTAGGAAGCTCCGACGAGGCGTTATTGGCGTAGCCAAAATGGGCAGGGGAGACAAGGTCCGAACATACAACTGGGGCCAGCAAAGGGTTTCGGACCATCGTAGTGGGCTACATTGCCACAACCTCGCCGACGTGATGAATGGAGGTCCAGAGTTAGATAAGATCATGGATAGCGTCCAGAAATGGCTTGTGGATTGCGAAATTGAGTCTTTAATAGCTGCTGAGGAGGTCACTACCAGAAAGTAACCTTATTTTAAACAAGCCCGTCAGCAGTTAGTAGTCAAAACTTCTGTCGAGGCACTTCCCCAAATTATCTACCGAAATTCATTTGTCTCTTGAATCCCAACAATATTTATGTTGGAATGAAATAAAAATTGTTATACTAATAAAGACTTAACAAAATTACAATACACTTTTCCAGCCATATATAAACCTTTCATAGTCCACGAGTGATACGTCTTCCTGCCTCTTGTTTAATATCCGAAGGCCACTATCACGTGACATGAATCTTCCTCAACACAACTTGTCATGCAGACTTCCTGCCACACTGGTGACCACTAACAGTCAAGTAAATATATGACCCATACGTTATTTACCCGTAATAATATTGTATTTATTAGGTCTCAACAAACACCTGTACGTGGGTCCATTTCGAACCTGAGAGTGAAATATTCTCCCGGAGCTAAGTTCAGTCAAATTTCGCAATACTAAAGAAGTTGGCCCACGAGGCAATGATTCAAAATGCTTCGCCATGTTGACTTTTCGCTCCCAACAAGTTCGACTCTTACCTAAGTTTCATCAAGTTTACAAGTACGACTTAGTACATCCTCATTTCAATGACCATACCTCTCATCAACTATTCTCTGACCTTAGTTGACCACCAAATACACGCCCACGCCGATATTTATAACTGTTGGTATAAATGTCCTGACCTCCATTTCCAATGTTAGTTATAGATTAGTCATCGTTCATTATGAGTACTAGTATCTTTTGTAGAATAGGAGAATAGATAAGACCCACCAACACAACCGCAGAAACGTGACATACAGTTAACGTTCTTTGCACCGTGTTTAAGTATCCCGACACTGATCAGTAGGTGCGTACAGATCAGGAAATAAGTAGAATTGGAAGGATATTACTTCCCACCTTTTCTATTTCAGCCGAAGAGGTGGAAGTATCTATCCCGGAGCTTGGTAGCGTATCTTATCAATCGATTATCGCCGACGGGTTCGATTATTCTAGCAGAGTTACTAATATCTAATGGGAAGGATATTGTTTCCTACCTCTTAAGATATATCGACTCTTTAAAAGCATAAATTCTAAAAATGATAGAACAAGATTGGAAGGCTTTAGAGGCCAAATGGGATAAAGGAATCGATCTCGGCACGGCAACTCCTCATGATATCAGTTCAAACATAGAAACGAAGATTCATTTCTACGAAGAAGACAATACAACTAACTCAAATATATGGAAAGTACCAAGACGACTTCGCAACCTTTACAACAGCTGCTTTCAAAAGCCCTAAACTCAAACTTATTCAACGACTACGAGACTGCCTCTTAAGTAGAGGAGTTCTCGTAGATCGCAACAAAAATAGGCTCACTATTTCACAGGCACTTCACAATTGCGCAAAGAAAGAAGAACAACATAAATGGTCTGACAGCGATATCATCAAGGCCGCTGAACGATTAGAAGAGCCTCTGAAATCAGTAAAGCTAAAACGACGTCTAGATTCAGTTCAAGTCGATAATAAAAACGTGGAGGAATATAGTGACGATAGCAGCGAGTTCATGACTGAAAAACCTTTCGACCTTGAAGTACCCTTACAACCGGTTTTGCCCGATTCAAAAGTACTATCTTTACAAACCCCGCAAAGAGTACGGGCTCTTGGACCGACGTCACCAATACCTCCTCCTACGTACTTTGCGCAGATGTCGAGATTGATTAAGATTTATTCTGGCGAGGCAAAATACGAAGGAACTGGGGATAGTATAGATCAAAAATTGACGAATTTTCACCACCTCTGTGATTTGACTGTTGTACCCAGAGAGGCATATATAAGAGCACTCTCATTAATGCTGTCAGGATTCGCAAAAGAGCACTACCTCGTAGCAAATCTGTCGTACTTAACTTTTGAGTAAGCAGTTGACCATCTTCGTAACTTCTTTGAAGGTCCTGGTTACAACCGAAGAAATCTAGGCAAATGGAACGGAATATCTTTAAAGTTGATTATGTCGCAGAATAAAGCTAAGTCAACATACGAATGCCTGCAAATCTTGGTCCAAACACAGAGAGATCCAGCATGGCCTAGCAGAAAATCTCCGTACCAACTACTTTATGCACGGCAAAATTATCACTGCATGCAAGGGTGTTCCAGCTTGTAGATATGCCATCGCGAACCCGCCACCAAAAGTTGGTGAACTCATGAATCAACTACAAAAGATATAATAGCCTATGAAGGAGAAGAGAAAAATGATCAATTCAATGTCAACTAAGATGCATTCTTCACGGACAGACGATATCATCAAACAGGTCAAGCACAAGCCAGTAAAAATAACACGCAAAGCTGGGGTCGGATGGTGTAGTGGTACACCATCCTGGCTGGTCTTCTAAGTAGGGTCTAGAAAGCCTGAACATCTATCCCACCTGAGACAGAAGATCGCTGGTTCGACTCCAGCAGACCTCACCTTACTGAAGTAAGCTACATTGATGATGGTGGCATGTCTGGATAACCCAAGGTTTTTTGAGTGGTTTCCCTTGGGTTAGTTTCACGGATGGCATAGTTCGGCAGCGGTGAAGAAAAGCCGCCTTGTCACAGTCGTAGTGAGACTTGCAAATGATATCTGAGGCATGATGTTCATCACAACTATATCATCATTGTATCTGACTGAAGTCAACACCTAGATGGGCCAAAAAGGCGCCAAATCAGGATAAAGAACAAAGAAAAAATAACACGCAAAGCAAGGCATGTTATGTATGTGGCAAAGAAGAATGTCGTTAGTGGAAGCATACCGATGAAGAACGCGAAAGAATTAAGGCAAAGTTTCGAACCTCACTTAAAGAAAAGCTAGGGTCCCGATTTGTTGACGTCAATCGCTTCAAAAAACGATACCAACAATATATAGTCGACTGTGAAGGTGAAGATGAATTTTACGCAGATAGCGACGAATTTGAAGACGCCTTTAAAGCTTTGGAGATTAAAATACAAGGTGGTAACAACGATGCTCGAGAAATAGACGAAAAAGAAGTATTCTTGACTTCATTCGGCGACATCAGTTGCACCGATACTAGATGTGAAATGTCAGAAATGGCAGCAGATTTATCAAACAGATCCTTCATTTACGCTCTCACTACCAATAAAAATATTGCGCCTAGTTCCTCTGAAGGTGATCCCTTTGCCTATGCCACATCTCATCTTTGTTACACCTCCGAAACATTTATGGGCATCACGATTGACACGGGCTTTCTAAGAGATCGACTGCGGGGTATGGCCAATATAATGCACTTCAAAAGCTTAATAATAATGGTTTAAACTTGAACCAACTTGATAAGGGGCTAGTGAATGTGCAGTTTGGAATCGGGTCTACATCATCAATTGGATCGATAAAAGTAGATTCGCCAATTGGAAGAATTGAATTTCATGTCGTCAGGGCTGATACTCCTTTTCTACTGTGTCTTGCAGATATGGATAAGCTAAAAACTTACTTCAACAATCTGACAAACACTTTAGTGACGCCTCATGGAATTGTGCCGGTCGTACGAAGATTTGGTCGTCCATTCATACTCTGGGATAATTCACTCTCGATTTACATATCTGACTCTTTCAACCAATGCCCTTGCTATCTTACCGATATTGAGCTCAAACGGCTTCACCGTCAATTTGGCCACCCTTCTATTGATAGGCTTCATCGTATATTATAGCGCTCAGGACATGGAGATGACAATCACCGCAAAGCTCTGGAAGCAATTACACGGTTTTGCAAACACTGCCAAAATTACGGTAAATCACCTGGACAATTCAAGTTTACATTAAAAGAAGATGTTCAGTTTAATTACAGTTACGGCCTCGCCTCAACCTGGCCCTAGGTAATATGACATGCATACATGTGGTACGTGCACGTCGGCATATATTCTCTGCCTGTCCCTAGATACTCCCGTCTCATAGCCAATCTACTTCATCAACCTCTACCTTAGAGCTGCCTTCCTGCCACTTCCTCTTCTCGTGATTTTGGCTATCTCAATTAGGAACCCAGCTCTATTCGATCGCCGCAGAGAGCGCGCGAAAACTATATACCTTTTCCAAATCTATACTGCAGAAGGGTATGTCCTTGCAGCCAATCACTCCCATAACACCCGATACTAGATATTTGCGACCGCGGCAAGTACCAAAACAATCCCACAAAGAAGAAAATCGTGTAAAAATAGAGGCGGAAGTAATGGATTCTAAATTGCCTTTATTCAAAGAAGCTGTTGCAGTCTTTGCCCCATCCGACAGTAGAGACGCAAAAAACAAGGAATCCAAAATTGAAATGTTCAATGGTGATTCCAAAAAATTCAAGCTTATCGCCGCGGGCTTAGACATTCGGTTTAGGAAGTACCCGGAGACATATGCGTCTTCATATTCCCGGATTGCTTGCATCGCCGAGCACTTTATTGGTCGCGCCGGCAGTTGAATGACCTCTATTGTAAATTGAGAGAGAGCTGAGCTCCTTCAGAACTACTGTGAATTCATACAGCAGTTTAAAGATACATTCGACGACGCGCAATCCTTGCACCGGATGCAAGTTCAGTACCTCGAACGCCACACTACTGGCTCTGTAACCAACTTCTCAATTCGGTTTGAAGAGGCAGCAAACGCCTGTGGTTACAACTCCAAAGTTATGGCCCCTCAGTTCTTAAACCACATGAAGGATGAGGTCAAAAAGTCTCTGAACCGCACTCCTACACTTGACAGGGAAGACTATAAGATAGTACGTAAGCTGGCTATTGAAGTCGACAATAATCTCTTCCAAGAACAGAAAGAGCGGTCCACCTACCAACGCTTCCCTACCTCTGATACCAATATTCTTCCTCCACGTCGCACTACCCCATCACATCAACCAGCTGCTCGCCCAGGGAATACAGTGACACGAAGCCCTTTAACGAGGGAAGAGAGAGATCGGCGCTACAACCTGGGCCTATTCCTTTACTGCGGATCAAATGAACATCATATTGATGCCTGCCGACTTACTACAGCTCGGTCGCAACGTCAAAACGACCGGCGTTCGAACTACATCAACCAAGAACCAGACAACTCTCACATCAAAGACCAATCAGTACGTCCCTACTCTTCATCTTTAACAACTTGGCTCTACACTGACCCTAAAGCTAAGACTAAATTTATTCCGTCGCTTTTAGTAAATAGGTTAGTGGGAGGAAAATATGTTATTGCATTGGTAGATAGTGGGGCGGAAAGCAACTTCATCAACGAGAAACTTTTGCCTGATCTAGATATAAAAAAATACTTCTTTAAACATCCCTATAACAGCTGCCGATGGACATGTTATCGTACCAAAGAATAAGTCAGTCCTTATAGAACTAGACTGTGACTTCGGTGAGCTCAGCAAAGACCGTCACAAGTTCAATCCAGCTCCCCTAAAGCATCAAGACACAATTTTTGGGTACCCATGGCTAGACAGTGTAAACTCTAATATCAACTGGAGCACTATTAAACTAAAATCACGCCGCAATTGCCTCAAGAAAAATCTCATTCCCAAGATACACCTATCCTCTTCTCCCCATGCCCTGCATCTAGTAGATCACTATAAAACAATATTGGAGCGCGAAAGTCAACTTAGCCACAATGGTATGGAAATGGAATCAAATACACACCCTATAGACTATACCCAACCATTGCACGCACTCGAACT
The DNA here is from genome assembly GCA_900239735.1 of Blumeria hordei DH14. Classification (NCBI taxonomy): domain Eukaryota; kingdom Fungi; phylum Ascomycota; class Leotiomycetes; order Helotiales; family Erysiphaceae; genus Blumeria; species Blumeria hordei. Next base: position 199,389 of record OENG01000037.1, on the reverse strand, counting down.
AAACGACATTCTTGAGAAACATGAAGTCAAAATTGAACAGGCTCTACCAGAACACTACAAGAAATCCGAAGATGTTTTCTCGAAACCCAAAGCCGAAAAACTAGCCCCTCATCTTCCAGGACTTGACCACAAGATTGACTTCAAACCGAACGCAAAAGTCCGCCGTGGCCGAATCTACAAAATATCCGAAACAGAACTTCAACTTCTCAAGACCTATATTGAAGATGGCCTTAGTAGAGGTTGGATTCGAAAAAGCAAATCTGTTCGGATTAGGTCTTAGTCAACGATGTCTAGCCTAATTGTGCTAGGTTGCAGGCTACTGTTACAACTATTCATGGGGTCATATTCAGGGTCGTGAAATAGTTTCGGTTTGGTATGGGTATAAGGTTGTGTCGGAATACTCGGGTGGTATTTATATCACAAGCTTTCTATAGCAGTAATAACAATTGGTGGTTAACATATATCTTCTCATTCTTTCTCTTCTAACTAAAGGAAACATGTATTACAGCAGTCGTCCCTCTCTCCTGACGCCATTCCTAAACAGGTAGCTCATTACCCATCAACATAATTAGTCATCATTTCTAAGATAATACATGAAAGGTCATTAAGTCATTAGGTCATTCAACAGGTTGATACCTGAGCGTGTCTCATAGTAGTCAGGCATGCGACTCAATTAGCAAGTACACGGTAGACCTCAACCCCAGAATGATGATACGAATCAAGTTTGATATGCTAGGTCCTGTATGGCTAGTATGGATGGTATTTGAGGGATTTTACCTGTAGATAGATAAAGACGCTGTAGCCCTCTGATAGTTGGGACAGGTCTTCTACCAAATAATATGGGAATCAATCCTAGCCTCTCATTAAGCAATCTCATGAATTATTTCCGTGTCTGTCATTATAGACCAATATACAAAATCGACGATCAAGATTTAGAAAGTCAATCAAAATCTCCAAAAGCATCACCTATCATGATCAGGACAAAACCTCGTGAAGCAGCGTTACGACTCTGCGTTGACTATCCTGCTACAAACGACAATACCATCAAAAACGCATATCCACTTCCCCTTTTTGACGAATTCTTAGGTAAGATGCATGGTGCAAGATACTTCACGAAGCTCGACCTACGCAACGCATTTCATTTGCTACGTATTTCCGAGGGAGACGAATGGAAGACTGCCTTTCTCACCCAATTTGGACTCTACGAATATCAAGTCATGCCATTCGGTCTTTGTAATGCTCCCGCAAGCTTCCAGGCATGGATGGACGACATTTTTATTAGTCTGAATAACTCAATGATGTGTTATCTCAATGACATACTCATATGGGGAAATATAAAGGAAGAAGTTGTCGAACGTGTTCGGAATGTCCTCTCCATTCTTAGAAAAAATGGCCTCTACGCCAGAATCGACAAATGCGAGTTCGAAGTTACTACAACCTGGCTCCTTGGATATTTAATTCAATATAATTCTATCACAGTTGATCCTTCTAGAGTAGCACTTATTACTGAGTAGCAAGAGCCAAAAACCCTCAAGTAAGTCCAATCTTACATCGGGTTCCTTAACTTTTATAGATGCTCCATTCCGCGATTCTCTGAACTGGTGCATGGCTTGACTGCACTCACTCGTAAATGTAACCTGCAACGTCGATTTGAGCTTTCTGAGGCTGGTCTTAAAAGTTTCCATGACCTCCAAGAGGCTTTCAAAGATTCCAAAGTTTTTATATATGGGACCTATCCCTCCCCGCCATCCTTGAAACTGATGCATCATGTTACGCAATTGCAGGAATATTATAACAAGTAGTCCATAATGTCAAAGTCCCTATTGGTTTCTATAGCAAGAAACATTCCCCGGAAGAAAGCAGATATGGTACACCCGATCAAGAACTAATGGTAGTCTGCTACAGTCTACAGCACTGACGTCACTACCTCGAGGGAGCAAAGCATCAGATAACTGTATACTCTGACCATGCGAATCTCCAAACCTTCAACACCACTGCCAACCTAAACCGCCGGCTATTGGTCACAAATGAGCCGTTTCGACTATGTAGTTAAACATATGCCAGGGAAAAATAATCCAGCATATCTTCCATCCCGGCGAGAAGATTACAAAGTCACAGTGGACGATGTTCCCCAAGTCCACGAATTTGTTCGCCTTGCTGCATTGTCACAGGTTCCACTAGATATCTACAATACCCTCGTCACCGCAATAGCTAACGATGACTTCGCCGCGGAAATAGATCAACTGAACGAAGATTCTGATCTAAAATGGGGCAACGATATTCTCATATATGTAGATGAATGAGTCTATGTACCTCCATCACTTCAAAACCGCATTCTAGAACTCTGTCATGACGCTCCTCTCGCAGGCCATCAAGGACAAGCTCGTACTTCCGAAAAATGTTCCCGCGATTGGTACTGGCCCTATATGAAGTGTGATGTCAAAAGATATGTTCGTGGATGTCGTAACTGCAACGAGAATAAGGATCCTCACCACGCCACTTACGGAAAACTCTCTCCGCTCCCTGTTCCAGAAGGAAGATGGACCAGGATACATATAGATTTCATTACCGATCTTCCTACTACTGAACGAGGAAATAATGTTATTTTGGTTATCATTGATGCACTCACCAAGGTGGCCCACTTCATTCCAGTCAAACTGAAGGGAAACCAATCTATTAATGCAAAGATAGCTGCAGATCTATTTCGACGTGAATGCATTCGACTTCATAGAATCCCAGGCAACATAGTATCTTACAGAGATACCCGATTTCTAAACAAGCTCTGGAAGAAAATTACAGCGAAGCTAGGCATCATTCAACAACCGACAACAGCATATCACTCCACTGCAAATGGTCAAGCAGAGCGCGTCAACACGACAATCGAAGCACTACTTCGTGCCTACACTAATGTTTCTCAAACAGACTGGGACGAATGGTTGGATATATGTGAATTTACTTACAACGACTCGAAAACGTCCACAACCGGTATCACCCCCTTCTTTGCGAACTATGGTTACCACCCACGGTGCCAATTGCATCCCGAATCTTGTTGGAAAATATACTCTGTACGATATGATATGGATATATGTGATGAAGTAAAGAAGACTTGATATTTTACAACTATGAGAACATTGGACTTATATATACATCTAAGGGAGAAATTCCCACTAGTCTCATGTGCCTATCAAACCTAGTGATGACCAGCCACTTCTCATCTACCATGATCAGCCAAGGTACACTGTAGTACGTAAATATCCAAACGTATATGCGACAGTAGGCGCGATTAGCGCACTCAAGGCATTTGTAGAGAGAGTCGATCTTGTCGGGAACCTGAGACGAAACAGATAATGGTTGAGTCCTAAATTCGAGAGTCAGAATTTCCAAAAAATCTCGTGGTAACAACACAGATATATATAACGATGGTGAAATTTGGGCTGCAAAACAAAAGTCTACTCTCGATAAATGCAGGGAACAGCTTCAAAAAACGCGCTTAAGCATGGCAAAATACTATGATAAGAGGCATAAAGAAATGAAATTCTCTATCGGCGATCAAGTAATGCTACGTACGCGCTATTTACCCCTCGAAGGTAACAAATCACGAAAGTTATCACCTCGCTGGATAGGCCCCTTCCGTATACAAGAAATCGATGGTCCGCTCACTAACCGCCTACATATACCCCCAAGCTTCAATATCCCACATCCAGTATATCACGTATCAAATCTCGAAAGATATCACGTCGCAAATGTGTCTCAAGGCCAAGTTATTAGAGAATCACCTCGCGTTTGGCGCGAAAAAGTCATGTCCTCAATCGAAAACAGATTAGCCCCCTACAAGATTCTTGCTTGCCGGACAGCTCAAGGAGGACGTCAAGCGCACTACCAAGTAGAACTCTTAGAAACAGGGCATAGAGTATGGGTGCCAAAAACATTCGTTGGTTTTGCTCACTCAGACGACAAGATCATCGATGAGTTCCATACCTCAAACCCGACTTCCCCACGACCCGCCGACTAAATAACTGTAGACGAGCGTATTTGGGAAATTCTAGATCTACCAGAAAACGAGGATTACACGCAGCGTCGAGGTCACCCAAAACTCCAATTTATCCGTGAATCGGTTTACGCAATTCTTGCTGAACGTCACTATGGTGTCAAAGATCTACAGTATACCGTCTGTAACCCAGGAAGACCTTCAATCACATGATGGATGACAAGAAGGCAATTGATCAAGATTCTCGGACGTGAGGGAATTAAACTAGTGGAAGATTGGAATAGGACGAAGGAGAGGAACTAAAGATGAAGACTGAACACACTCTATTGTATAGGGGATATCACAAGAAACTAGGCACATTAAGCAACGAGGAAGATGCTAAGAAAGAGGGGGGATAGTTACATCCTCGCCTCAACCTGGCCCTAGGTAAGATGACGTGCGTACATGTGGTACGTGCACGCCGGCATATATTCTCTGCCTGTCTCTAGATACTCCCGTCTCATAGCCAATCTACTTCATCAACCTCTACCTTAGAGCTGCATTCCTGCCATTTCCTCTTCTCGTGATTATTACTGCATCTTTGCTGATGTAATGTATATTAACGGAAATACTTTCCTACATGTCGTTGATGAAAGCACAAGATTCCAAGCTGGCAGGTGGTTAAATAACATGTCTGCCAAGAGTACTTGGGATGCGCTATGTGATTGCTGAATTAATACTTACTTGGGACCACCGGATATAATCTCACATGACACTGGTAAAAATTTACTAGTAGGGAATTTCAGCAGTGTGCCGGTAGAGGCTCATAACTCCGTAGGCGTAGTCGAAAGATATCACGGCCCCTTTTGCCGTATCTACCAAATAATCACAGCAGAAATTCCTGGCATCAACAAAAATTTAGCCTTGAAAATGACTATCAAAGCTATAAACGATTCCGTGGGACCTGATGGGCTGGTTCCTACCCTCTTGGTATTTGGTGCATATCTGTTGTGATCAGGCCCACTTATAGATCACATAACTTGAAATGGCTAGTATTAGGCAAGTGTAACCGACAGGACAGGCAATCCTGTGTCAATGATACGTCATTAACATACAGCAAATGACAACACCAGTATCTCAGCCATACATGATGATATGATCATATGATGCAGGTATATCTAATGATATAATTGTTGAATGGCTGAATGGTTGGGAGTTATTGCTATTGAGGGTATAGTTTGTGTACCATTTTTGTGTATAAATACTTGCTGCTAGAACTCTGTACATGGTCAACCTTTTCTACTCCTATCTTCAATAGTCATCAATATAGCAGATCTACAATACATATCCTTCTTCTTCACGTTAGACTTAAAGCGCTATCCTATATCCACCCAAGTTGACTGTTACATCCATTGCGACAATTCTTAGACTTCTCATAACCTCGTTAGTAAAACAATATCCACGTATGGTTAAAGAAGATGCTCCCTCACCCACAGTAACACAAAGAACGAAAGCCCTTCGAAAAGCCATGAAGGAACTAGAGCAAATCCGTGCCACACGACAAGTCAATGATGCACTAAATATGAGAAACTGTCCTTCCACTACGGTAATATATGCTTTTTCGCTCAACTCGCCGGTGATGGTATGGCGAGAAGGTAATGCAAATCAAGCGGGAAGCTGGACTGGCCCCTATAAACTTTTAGACGTCAACAGTGAGAGCTACCTAGTGGACCTACCAAGTTTCGGAGCATAAGTGTCAAACCGTACTTAACTCAAACAACAAAGCTGGTTCCGGACAACGGTGAATTCAGAATTCCTTCAATGGAACCAATAAAATCCTCTTCAGAAAATAACCCCCTTGTAGATGATTCACTACAGTCTGGAAGACCCAAACGTCAAGTCGGCAGACCTCGCCGGTATGCCACTGAAGTAAACGCAGCAATTGTATCAGCATACTTTCATGGGAGTGGTCAGTTTAAACAGTCTCGCCAGTAAGAAATTGCTGGGCTATTAAAGAAGAACGTCTTCGAGTTGGTTGAAAACAACAACATACCCGCTGGCACTAAGGTTTTCAATTCAAGATTTACTGACTAAGTAAAGCACAAGGGAACCAACAATGCCTTCGATAAATCAAGACTTGTTGTCCAGGCATATAATGACACTGAAAAGAATCTATCCTAACTCAATCTCCGACGATTCAAAGGGTCAGCCAAAGGCTTATTCCCTGCATGACGTCTTCAATTGCGGAAACAAATCTTTATTTACGTGATATATCGCAGGCATACGTACAATCCACCTCCAATTTGAATCGCGATATATATATTCGCCTTCCGCACGAGTTGAGCGCCGAACTATGCCTAGAAAGAAGCACGTTGTTGAAAGTTGTTAAGCCTCTATACGGAATACCAGAAGCAGGAAATCACTGGTTCCGTACATATCACAATCACCACACCCAAGAGCTTTGCATGAATGCATCAAATTTCGACCCATGTCTCATATGGTGCCATAATCCAGGCCAGCTAGGTATTGTCGGTCTTCGAACTGATGATACTCTCTTTCTGGCCAATGACTCATTTGCTACCGCGGAGCAAGACAAGCTTAAAAAGGCGAAGTACCCAGCAAAAGAACGAGAAACTCTTGCACAAAACCATCCCATGAGATTTAACGGGTGTATGATTAATAAGCTGACTGGCGGGAAAACTGTAAGATTAACCCAAGAACGTCAATGCAAAAATCTCAGTTTAGTAGCCGAGGTAAATAAATAATCTACAGGTTCTCGCGGTGCTGTCCGTAGAGGTCTTACTACCAAAGAACAATATATTGCGCGACGGGCTAGAGGAGCTTATATTGCTTCTATGTGTCAATCTGAAGCCTCTTCCGATCTCTCCTTTGCTGCCCAAGTAACCAATCCTCAAAAAAGCGACATAGCTGCCCTCAATAAACTCCTACAGTGGCAGAAGACTAACGGACAAAGAGGACTCAATTTTGTGAAACTAGATATAAAAACACTACGCCTTTACGCGTTCACGGATGCATCCTTTGCAAATAATGACTTCTCATCACAAGTTGGCTATGTACTCGTACTGGCAGACGCTACAAATCGAGCTAATATAATCCATTGGTCTTCGGTCAAGTGCAAGAGAGTTACAAGAAGCGTTCTCGCATCAGAGTTATATGCCATTGTTCATGGTTTTGATATTGGTGCCGCAGTAAAGCCAACTATTGAATAGCTATCGCGGACTATTATTCCTTTAATTTTATGTACCGATTCCAAATCTCTGTTCGATTGCCTTTTCAAACTCGGTACAACACAAGAAAAGAGATTGATGGTCGACCTCATGTGTCTGCGTCAATCATATGAAAGACGCGAAATTACCGATGTTGTATGGATCGACGGCAATAGCAATCCAGCAGACTCAATGACAAAAAGCAAACCTTCAACAGCTCTCCAACTTTTAATTGATACTAATAGACTTAATCTAAATACCATGGAATAGGTACAACGAATCAGTAACGAGTAACGAATAACGAAAAATAAGATATGAAAATATATGATAGGAATTGCAGTTTTAAGTACGGATTTTTGTATCATTTTCTTTATGTAGTTGCCAGTGTTGGTATAAATGTCTTGACATCCCTTTTCAATGTTAGTCATAGATTAGTGATCGTTCATTATGAGTATTAGTATCTGTTGTAGAATAAGAGAATAGACAAAATCCACCAACACAACCGCAGAAACGTGACTTACAGTTTACGTTCTTTGTACCGTGTATAAGTATCCCTACAAAAACCGACGGAGGAAATAAATCGTGGCGCAAAATCTGGGAGGCAGTTCTTTGGAATGGGCGTGAGAGGGATTAGGAAAAGTTCACAAGATGACAATGAGGATGGATACAATCTCGACGGACGTGTAATTTTGAAGTTTGGCAAGGAGTTTGCGAATTGAGTTTTGTGCGCGCCAAGACTTCACTTGAGAGAGTGCAGCTAACACTATAAAAATAAGCAAACGATGGAAGGATTCGTAGTCCGACTTCTGCTGGTGTTCTCTGATATAGTTTGAGTAGCCTGGGAATCTACTGCACTTGGGAAGGAGACGCCTCAGACCACATTTCGTGCGGAGTCAAGTAGATGGATGATGGAGGCATATCTGGATAACTCAGGGTTTTTGAGACGTTTCCCTGGATGGGTATTCACGTATGAGGGTTGACTTGGTGTGCAGAAAAGGCCGCCATAACTTCGCAGTGGTACTTGCAAATGAAATCCGAGGCATGAGTGCTGTTCTTTCAAATTGAGTCATCATTTGTTTACTCTACCTCTAATATTGTGTCATAGCTAGATAGCTGTATATGAAGTTAAAATCTGATGGAAGATTAAAAGGTTGCGGTCATATAGGTGGGGCGAGGCATAAAAGTAAATAAATTATTTAATTTACCTGATTTGGCGCCTGAAGGCCCACGCAGGTTTGAATGGAAGATACGTACTCTAAGTAGCATGACTCAATTTGGCGTTTAGAACACTCACACTCGGATTTCGTTTGTAGATACCGCTCGAGGTTAACCCTTACGGCGTATAACTTCTTCCGTACATACTCACCACAGGGAAAAGTGTGAAAACCTATGGTTGTCCGAGTGTACTTTGTTCGTCCCACAATTACAATGTCAGCGCGAGAGTATGTGGTTCGTGAGTTTCACTGGATTCGAACCAGCTCTATCCTGTCTCACTTGGGATAAGTGTTCATGCTACTCAGAATCGACTTGGGAGAGCGGCCCGAATCGTGTACCACTGCACCATCCAATCCGGAACGAGGCACACTCGCGTCAAAAGAGTCATCACATATGTATACACAGCACCGGTCATGTTTTGTTTGTTTTATTGTTTTTGTCCTAACCTAAGGCTATCAGCACCGGTCATGTGTCATAGCTCTGTAGCTGTATACGCATTAAATGATTTTTTAGAAAGAGGCATACATGTAAATTAGTGTAGTTAATCTGTCAAACAGATTACCCTAAATTTAAATATAGTATCACGATGTTTAGATTGAGGAGTTTACAAGCGAGTATACGAGGCTGATGCATCAAGGGCAATAATTTAGTCATGCAAATGTTACAACTAGCGACTCGACGGATGGCCAATTTCCTACGCATTACTACCTTATTGTTTCATTCCTTCTATTGCCTATGGTAATATCGTAGCCAATTTTTAGAGCCATGTATGGAATAGAGATTTGAGCAGTTCGTATGGACAATCTAATAGTCAGTCTATTCTGGAATTAGTAAATACTCTCAAGAGGTATATAGTATCTAGATAAATTCCTCATGCTGGAGGAATATGAATTCAATCAAATCTGAGAGAGATTCACATTAGTATAACTTTGCCCTACAGAACCTGGTCAGGCCCGGCTCTATTAGAACTCAAGCTCCAGTAGGAGTGCGATGGGTCTCGCATACCTAGCACGTTAATGAACAAAACAATTGGAAAAAATTGGAAAAATTGAAGACGTCCCTGGAGTCTTAGCTGCACCTCACAAAGAACTAATTTCGACTTCTGAAAGGTGCACAAACATTCATTCTACATGATGATGTGATTTTTTTTGTACTACTTGAGTCATAGACTATCTAGCACATTGGGCTCCTCTCTGGCCCAGGCCACACCTTGTACAGTGCTCCTTGCCTCTTATATTTCTTGAAAGGTCATTGATATATTTCCCGTGATGGATAGCCATTCAGCTCTTATTTAGACGTGGAATTCGGCCACGTTTTTCACGGAACCTTCTACCTAAAAAAAAAATGGTAGCAATGGAAACTGCGTGCGCGGGAAAAAGTCTCAAAAAATCTGCAGTCCCAGCCAGGCGAGGCCTAGACACCGGGACCTTATAAGGTGCATATATTGATCTATATTTCCCTTCTTTGCAACATTAGAGGCCGACTTGATCCAATCCACCATCTCAGTATCGGGTTCTGGGTACGCTCTGGAAACTCATCTGATGGCTTTTCCTCCATGACCATGAGTTGGTGATGAGAAGTGCTTCGACCCTACCATTTGATCTGATCGTGGTTAGCTTCATGTTAGTGGTGATAGGGGGAGATGCTTGAGGATGAAGACGACACAGACCGCAAAAGCGATTTGGAATACTCATCGGAGTGAGGACTTTGTTACTCAATCTCGGCTCCGCAGACTCCAGTGAGAGCTGGAGGTTCGTAGAGGACACCACTGACAGGTGTTGAGAATAGTCCCCCTTCCATTTAACATGACTTTTGCCCGTACGTCGGAGTCTGGCTGATAACTTTTGTGACACCACAGCACTCTAATAGCAAGATGAGCTGCTAACCCACCATCTTACGGGCCAATTCGTATGTCACACTTTATCCCAAGCTGCGTGGGAGCAGGCTACTGCTACGAATCTTATGGTCCTATCCACACACACATGGAGAAGTGGCAGGGGGGACAAAAAATAACGTGTTGACCGGGCAGACTAGCTTTTGCAATGAGCTAGTCAGCTTTGACAAGTTTTTTTTCTTGCGCTCGTGGTAGAAAATTACTACTACAATTTGGGATTGAGGTGAGTAAGTTTACTTCCTAACTAGCATATTCGCATTCAATTTCCGGTAGGATGTCGATAATTAATGTGGTAATCCAGCGAGATTGCTTGCTTTTTTATGGATATCCGTTTCAAGGTATTCGCACTATGGACTGGACCCACAGTAATCCTTTCTCGTAAAGGGTCCCATACTTGGCTTGTCAAGACTGTCAGCTTACCAACAAAATATTCTAAAGTTGCAGTCGAGAGACTCACCAGACCAAGCAGGATCGGTCGTGAGGAGATCAAGTCGCTATTCTGATTTGATTTCCTTCGCGCCTAACGAGAGAAACCTCTTCATTCAGTGCCACTATGTCTTAGGAGTGCGGAGAGGTGTAAGGGACAAGAGAATATCAGGTTACCATAAAACGAATACCTGATATGGCGAGATATACGCCGGCTATTACCTTCCGATATTTGCATTAGTAAAGAAGCACTAAGACTGTTCCAGGGAGCAAAATAGTCGTGGCTACTAAGGAGACGTAAGAAGCTAGCGCCGCTACGGAATACCTATCCGGTGGACTCAAAACCCGTGCGCAGGCATCAACAGCAGCGGTAAGGCTGAGGCTGAGGTTATTCAATATTAGCAGATGAATATTCGATTTTTACCTCATCCTCAATGCGGATAGCCATTCAAACCGGGCGAGTCAAGCTTCAGGTTGCAGCACACCTGCCACTCATCGGCTTTCTCATGTCCGCCATATGTCAAGTTCGGAGAGCTTAGCAAGCGTTCATGCGATCGAGTCTATCTCCGTCTCAGCCATGACTTGAATGATCTGGAGCCAAATTGCCCGAGATCCCTTATTCTAGACGATGAGACTCCATGTAATCTTTAGACTCGAGCACAACGCCCTCGGATTCCCGCCATTCAGCCCTTTCGACCCCATGAAACTCTGAGCCTTGCATCTCACTGGCGTTTGTATTCTAGATGAAGTGCCCCTCCGGAACCAATTGACACCCGGCTCCTTCAATTTCTCTTTCCACCGTATCCATAATGCCTCAAATGACACATTTATCTTTACCTCACTTCATCCCATGTCTTTCGGTTTTCCCGCATTCACCGAATACTACACCACAAGTGGGATTTTGTTGGTCTTTAGGAATCTGGTGCTATTGTATTGACTTGATCCGGGGTCTAAATGTTCGGAGGAAAAACTAATAAGCATCCTTGTTGTATTAACACTATCTCATATGTCAAAGTCGAGTCTAACTCAAGAGTTTGTTCTTTTGACGCGCGCAGCATCCTAAAATATATAAGGTAGGAAATTCTAATTCACGGCTTCGAGCATGCAAGGAAGGTAGATTAATGGTAGCTGATTTGGACGTGTTAACGCTTCAAAAGTCATCGGCACAGCTTAATAGTAATAATTTTAATCTTGCATCAGATTTTAACTTCGTATGCAGCTATCTAGCTATGATAAAATATTAGAGGTAAAGTAAACAAATGATGACTCAATTTAAAAGAACAGTACTCATGCCTCGGATTTTATTTGCAAGTACTACTGCGAATTTATGGTGGATTTTTCTTCACCCCGAGTCAGCTCTCAACCGTGAACAACCACCCATGGAAACGCCTCAAAAATCCTGAGCTGTCCAGAAATGCTTCTTTTATCCATTGACTTATCTCCACGCAAAATGTGGTCTGAGGTTTCTCCTTCCTTAGTGGAGTAGGTGCCCAGACTACTCAAACCATTCCAGAAAACACCACTAGGAGGCGGGCCATATTCCTTTCCCTCGTTGGCTTATTTTTAGGGTGCTAGCTGCACTCATAATAGTGATCATGCGTCTATTTAGGCCTGCAATTTCTCTACATCAAGTCCTGTGTGGCAGTAGCTCAAGACAGGATTGTGGGATAACAATTCTCTGTACGACCTCAAATATAGTGGGCTGCAGTCTATACATTCAAACGTACGCAAACGTATATAGCTTGAAGCTCATACACCGTCTATCTTAGTGCTAAGAGCAACCTCGGTATGTGTCCTGTCGATATGGTGAGCTACACGTGAATTTTAAGCCGTAGCCAGCACTATTGAGTCCTAGAAGCCTAGCCTCGGCGACAAAGGGGCGTGCTTAAATCCGAATGCCTTCGTATTTGGTGTGTCTGATAAGCCGCTACATCCGAGCTAGTTAGGGATGAAACCGGTTCAGATATCATGTTAGAGGACTGACACGAATGGCTTGGATGAGGTCTCGCCAGTTACGTAGTTTCACAAGGGAATATTGAAGGTAGTGATTGGAAGAGCAAGACTAACTCGATCTGTGTGTTCACCACCACGGCTTTGTAACAATGACCTTGTCGTGCTGCTGCTGCCTTCCTATTTGTGGTGTCGCAGTAATTCCGGCAAGAATAAGCGTCAAACACGTGTCGGTGGTCGGCTAGCTTGGCAAGATGAATGCGCGAGTCGATTAGGCAATTAGTGGTAGGTAAATTCTATTGCCCCACTTCGAACATGATGAAATTAATTCTACGATTGGTTGAGAAGGTTAAGGCACAAATGTAGGGAAAGGCGACAGGGTAGTGACACCAGAAATCAAGGCAGTGATTGGTCCTGCCCTTAACAGAAAAGGGTGTGCTCGTATTCAAATATGGTAGACCACAATAGCGTCTAGTTTTAGCGTGTACTAGCGCATAGATTTAGTCAGCCATACTTAAAGCCAACTTCTTTGCAGCACTTAGTCCTCCTCATACACACTCACCACCCACAACTTTTCACTTTCAATCATTTTTCGCTTAGTTATTCTACAGCCTCACTTAATATACCAAAATCAATCGAGATTGTTGAAGATATTGTCATTGGTTCTTACGGTCGAATCAGATTTATTCATAACTGGGGGAGGAGAATTGTGCCAGGAGAAAGAAACAGGAGCCGTGGTGGATAATTGAATTGTCTAGGAGAGGGCTAACAATCGCTGAAATTCCCACTTCGCAGTTTTGAACTGCATTCTTGTACATCATCTCATTCTCTCAATTCTTGTCACAGGAATATCTCAGTGATTGCAATCAGATTGATTTTACCTTATTCCCCTCAAAACAAAAGAAGAAGACATATAAAATTTTAAGTCGCGAATCGCATACTATAACTCCCATCCCATTCCTTGCACTATTTAACCACAGGCCTCTAATTAAATTTATTGGAGCAAGGTATCCAAATTAACGCAGTTGACTAGCCGTCATCCCATTCAGAGAACTCGTCATACAATATGTCGTCAGTATTTTACAAGTTCAAGTCCCAAAAGGAGCCTTCTAGAGTTGAATTTGATGGAACTGGTATCTCAGTATTCGAGCTTAAGCGTGATATAATCATCAAAAGCGGTCTTGGGGATGGAGCTGACTTTGACCTCGCTATATTTAATGATGACGAAACAGAAGGTAGACACTGCCCTCACAGATACAGTCGAAGTAACTACTAACCGGCTGTCAGAGTACGATGACGATACGACTATTATTCCTAGGTCCACAACCGTTATCGCTAGGAGACTACCTGCCTCAAAGAAAGGGGCCGGCCGAGCGCAACGGTATATGACCGGTAAAATGCCTATGAATTCTAAAAATACGACTCGTAAAGATCAGGCAAAAGCCACCAAGGCAAACTCTGCTGCGAACATGGCTGTAAACTCAAATATGACAGAAGACCAGCGTCTAGCAGCCATGTTCGAAGCTTCGAGCCAACAGTGGTCAGAACAGCTAGAAGAGATGGCAAAGTAAGTAGCAGAGTCAGCCTCACCTACTTCCAACTTGGCTAATTGATGTAGACAAACAAAAGTGCATCATATGGGGGGCAAGAAAGTCTCTGAAGGTGAACCGCCGCCAGGATATGTTTGCTATCGATGTGGGGAGAAAGGACATTGGATAAAGGAGTGTCCTACGAACGATGATCCTAACTTTGAGAATAAACCCCGTATTAAGCGTACAACGGGTATTCCCAGATCGTTTCTGAGGGCGGTGGATAAGCCGACTGTGAGCCCTGGTGATGGAAATGATGTTAAACAACCATCTGGAGTAATGATTAATGCAGAGGGTCAATTTGTGATTGCAGAGCCAGATAAAAAATCATGGGAACAATTTCAAGCAAAAACTAAATCTTCTGCTGCTGCTGAAAAGGCTGCTGCTGTGGGGGATAAAGAGTTACAAGATAGAGGTCTGGAATGCTCAGTCGACAGGAGAATATTCTTAGACCCAATGAAGACGCCGTGTTGTGAGAAGACGTACTGCAATGATTGCATCACTAACTCGCTAATTGAGAGCGACTTCACCTGTCCCGGCTGCCAGGCTGAAGGTGTATTACTAGATGACTTAAAGCCTGACGAGGTAACCTCATTAAACATCAAGTGTTATCTAGAAGAAAAAACTGCTGCCGCAAAAGAGGCGAGAGAAAAAGCTGCAAGCCCAATTGCTAAGACTTCACCATCGATTAGCGAGAAGGAAAATCCAAAGCCTAAATCGCCTTCACCGCAATCGCCTCCTCTTCCCAGTGCGAGCGAGCGTGTCTCATCGCCACTACAATATTGCAACGACGTTAAGCCCAGTCCATCTGCAGGAAGTTCCGTAGCCACTGAAACTAGTAATTCTAGAAAAAGACCAGCTGAGCAACTCCTGGAGAACCCAAAGATTCCGAAAGGTCCTAAAGCTATGCAGCAGCAACAGCAACAACAGCAGCAGCAGATATTGACGGGCATGGCAGGATTTGCCGGCATGCCTTTCAACATGTCCCCATTTTACGGCATGCCTAATATGATGAATGGGTTTGGTGCATTGAATGGCATGTCTATGATGCCTGTTGTAAATCCTATGATTATGAATTCATATGGTAGTTTCCCAAATATGTACTCATGTCTCAACGGTTTCAATGCCATGAACGGCAATTTAAACATGATGAACGTAGGAAATATGGGTATGGACGGCCTTGTACATGTAGCCAACGACGTGTCTCATGGGTTTCCTAATCAGCAGAAGACAATTTTCTCGGAGCCGCTACCTAACGAGGAAGATAGTGCTTATTTCCGTCAGCCCGTCAATCCACACCGACATCAGGGACGACAGCGACGGGCCCGACCGCAAGATTACCGAGAGCTCTGATTATCCTGCTGCGGCTAGCTCGGCGTAAATCATAAGCAACAAGTATTTGGAATTCCATCGACTCGATCAAAAGAGTGTATCAGTCGAAAATGAAGCGCTACTAAAATTCTCAAACATTTGTATATTTTATTCATGGGATAGGTATTGCACGGCGTTAAGGAATGCGGGGACTGGGTAGGACGGCAAGAATTCCCATTAGAGGTAACAAACAGGGTGGTGTATATGAGATATAAAGCTGGCTATACTTGAATCTTGTATTATCGATTCGACATGTGGCCAGGTACAGCAAAACCCACGGGCTACATGGCGTTATTGAAGTCGAGAGTGCTCGAATGCTGTAGATGAGTGAATGCCATGATAAAAATAAATTAATTTCACTTGATATCACGTGATATGCGATATATTTGAGTCAGATACCACATATAGCCTGTGGGCCTGGATGGTTCGGATCATAGTATATCCGTGTAAGGCTTAGACTAACGGATGCCCATATAACCTATGCACGGTATTTTATACCCTGACATGTAGATGCAATATAGTCAGAGAAGAAAGACCGCATATATCACAACAACACTTTTATAAAGATTCTCATGAACCATAAGGGCCCAATGATGTCGATTTCCAAGACGCACAAGTCAGTCTACCCATTTTTGTAGGCCTCTTTGATATCACATGATCTAGGGTTCGCTTGGGGACTAGGCTGAGTTCTGTGCGTAAGATATGAGAGCTTAAGCCGGCGAGGTTGAGGCCCCAGATTAATCCACGCGAATACCATACTGCTCCGTTTCATCATACCCGTCCTCGGAACCCTTTTCACCAAGATTTCCCACGACTGTCTCGGAAAGGTAGAGTAAAGGGCTCGACTAATCAAAAATATTTAAGTAGTGGCAATATCTTTTGTGATAAGCTGTTGTTACGTGGGCCGAGCCCGGAATGGCAGGTAAAATGACGGAAAGAAATATCAAGCCACTCCAAAGTATCCAAAGAAGATGCCTAAAGATATTTACGGGAGCATACAATTCGACCAGCAGCAAGGTACTTGAGCATGAGACCTTTACCGTACTAATGGAGATTTATCTAAAACAAAGGAGGTTCCAACACGCCGGACTAACGAAAAGCCTACCTGTTCAAGAAACAATATCATTGGCATGGAGGAAGATTAAGGAATCTCGAGCTGGGAGGCAAGATGCACGAGCTCTCACGAGGACTTTGGTCATTTCTGAGTTGGATCAAATATGTGGGAGTATCGATACCAAGGATCGACAGAAAGCGGCTGGGAAGGTCGCACCTTTTAAAGAAAGGGAACGATCCTGGACGAGACTAACGGTCAGGCAGCCTGCTGGCCACCACGCCACAGCATATCCAAAAATCTAGAAAACAGCAAATATCTTTACAGATGATAAGACAGGAACAACTGGAATGAGCCATAGAGGAACACCTTACAGTATCCATAAACACCTGAGCAGGGCATAGAGCAGCATGACCATGCAGATATGAAGCGAACACATCGGGCTCAGTTCCTATCTGCATAGAAGAAAAGTTCCAGTAGTAGATAACCCACGATGCCAATGTAGATAGCCGTCTAAAAATGGGAAGCAAATTGTTATGGTCTACATCAGCTGGGCCAAAGGAAGAGGAGAAAGGCATAGAATCGGTCATTTAAGGCCATGATGAACAATCCAAAAGATTTAGAAAGGATAACTTGATGGATCCAGCAGGAAGGGTGGCTAGGCCAGTTTTGACTGACGCTTGAAGTCGAAGCTTCGATGAGGGAGAGAGAGGAGAGTAGGGTACATGTGATCCAGTGCCAGTAACAGGGAAGTGGATGGTATACGCACTGGGCATAACAGTGTTAGTGCACTTCTTGAAGGTAACATAACATTAATGTGTATACAAATTGAAAAGTTGAGGGGGATTTTACCACAAAGGTTTCCTCCTATGTAAATATCAGAGTTTGTAGACACCTGCATGGGCCCATATGGCGCCAAATCGGGCTAAATGAAATCAATTAAAAAACTGTTGTCACAAGCGATCAAGTGTTAGTTGCGCCTCCAAGAGGCCGTAGGTTAAACTCCTGCATGGAAAATTTCAGATACGACTGCAGCTGCTCGTCGAAAAAGTTACGGGAGGAAGGGTCGAGGTTTCCCATTAGTTTTTCCCTTGGCCTGTGACCATACGATCGTGTTGAGTACATTGCTACCCGTCCAACTCGATGTAATAATATAGATTAATGGTAGATATTGGGAAGATATAGGCACTGCTGTAGTATGGAGGATCATGTATTATAGATACTCTTCATACGTTCTATATCCCTACAGGACATCGATGTAGCCCAAAGTAGGTGAAAAATTATACAAATACACACAATTTTCCAAAGTTTGAGGGTTTGAATATTTCCTTTTCCACCTCCCTCCTCTCGCGATGGATTGCATTTATTCAAAAATTGTCATTGAGCTCGGGGAGTTTTGAAAATGCCACTTGTTCGAAAATAGCGTCCAAACATCTTTCCGTACAACACGTTACACTGTGCGAGGTCTCACCTACGAATACCGCACGTTTTCTGGTCTCTAAAATATGCGGAGATGGGCAAGATCGATTTAAAGGGGAAGGAGAAAGCCCTCCCTGCCCTCATTGTGCTCTAAACTGAAATGGTCGGTTCAGATCGAATTATCGATTTCATCCCTCGTCCAGTGTTCACTCCACACGGAGTAGAAGGTTCATCGAGAACCTTTCCGACCGATCCAGAAGTATGAGAGAAAGTTGCCATAAAGCTAGACACCCTGTCAGATTTACGACAATTTCTCAAGCCGGTAGAACGACGAGCCGCCATTAACGGCATTAAAACATCAATTTTCTCTTTGACTACCACATCAAGTAGACAATTCTTTGACTCGATGAGGGTCCACATACATGCCGTGGTAGCGCAGCATATTTGATAAGCTCGGTCAGCATGCTTTTCGTCCCCCTTTTTCTCCCGGCGAGCCCTCTCTCGAGAGGGCTAGACCGATGCTTAGAGCAGAAATATACCCATCGTCTCAGCGCAGCCTATAAAAAGTGCCTGGATTTCAGTGGCTCGAAACAGACTGCAACAAAAGATAGCCTCGACAGTGAAGGTTGTGGCCATAGCCCCAAAGAAAAGTGATTCGAAGGAGATAGTCGATGAACGACTATTTTTACGCCTCAATAGTAATCAAAACTCGCGAAACGTTTCCTGATTGGGCATAAAATGCGCGATTGAAGAGCAATTGAATTGCGGCTTCTATGCCATCAGCTTAATTTATCAAGTTAGGAAGAACTTTGCCATTCTGGAAATGAGGTGTTAAAAAAGACGAAGACCCCTAGATACTTCCCTGCATTTGGCGAATATAAACGCCAAACAAAAACTATCTTCTGACCCAGTCGCATTGAGGATCAAAAACGTGTCAGTGAAAACGACCTCAATAAATGGCATATAAACGGTACATACCGAACAAGTCACTGCTGGGATCTATCGAGTGACCAATAAGATCCTCATATAGGTGCGGCCTCAGCGCCTTATAGAGTAGTTTCAACGCTATCTGAGCCACCATATCACACGTGACTGTTCCTGTGCTCCAGTTTGCTGGAACTGTGGCTCGGAAATTCACCCCATCGCGGGATGTAAACCCACCACAAAGTGTCGAAATTGTGGTGGCCCACGACTTTCAGATAGTCGAGACTATTTGGCTCGAACGTCCCGGTCTGGACTGACCTAGTAATCAAGGAGATAATGGTTACCGTTAGATAGGCCAGTCAATGTCAATTTGCTGCAGTAGCTTGATCAAAAGCTTCTGCGAGGAATTCCGAGGCAGAAAGTCAACCAATCTCGAAAGATACGACGACATCGGGGGGTTAGGCTTTGCAGCATTGAATCCCGAGTTTTAAGGGTGGAGCGCGAGGCGCACATGGATGAAGTCAATAATAACTTCAACAAGTTTTTAAGAGGGACCGACAATTATGGAGGAAACCGTTGTAAATGTTAGAGCTTACAGAGGTTTATTGGCAGAAGGTTGACGGATGATTATCGGTGAATCAATTTGAAATGCTGACATTCTTGGTATTCAGAAATATGAGGATCCAGGAGATAGAAAGCACTACTTATATACATATCTGTGGTAGCTAGATTCTCGCCTCATTTTCCCGATAAAGTGTTATGGATAATTCTAGAATCCTTCATCTTGTAGAATAATCTAGAAACAACTTCCATGCAATTCCCTATTATTCCTCTACTCATCATGGAATCACCTGGAAAGTTCCTCCCTCACCCTCAGTGATCATTACCCTTGTGCTGCGTAATCCTGGCCATCACCAGCTTGACAGAAACACGTCAACTCATCTCCAGCTCTCAGCGAAGACGGTGCAAGTGTGCATTACCCTTGTGCTGCGTAATCCTGGCCATCACCAGCTTGACAGAAACCCGTCAACTCATCTCCAGCTCTCAGCGAAGACGGTGCAAGTGTGTCATGTGGAAGGTGTGTCGGAGAAGGTAGTGCGCGAGAAGCGCTGTACCTGGATCCAAGTTGAGGGGATCTTCTGTTATTCGAATCTTAGTCTTCTGATTTTGATCTTCTGAAATTTTGGCGGCCATTCAAGCGGTTGCAACGAGTTCGAACCGTAAACAGCAATCTCCACTAGCTCTACTAGTCCTGTCCCCATAGTGAGCCTAGGGTTCTCAGCTTAGGATTTTAAAGATACAACAAAAGCAAGGGAGTCATAAAACCTCATAAATGTGCCAATAGTTACGATCGTTCCACCATTCGGCGGTGCCGGTGTATAGGCTCAGTAGGCTACATGTAGCCGTGATAGCCCTGAAAATGGCCATTGCAACTAAGGCAGTACTCTAACAGTTCAAACTAGAAAAGTGTAAGACAGTCTCACAAGGAGGACAAGACTGAACGCCTGTACGCGGTGTCCCCTACGAACCTGGGACTGAAATATTCTCCTAGAGCCACGTTCAGTCAAATTTGCAATACCAAAGAAGTTGGCTCACGAGGCAATGATCCAAGACTCTCTACGAAATCAGTCTCTCCCACCCAACGAGATCCATCTCCACAGAAACCTCATCAAGTTAACAGGTACGACCTAGTGCATCCTCGTTTCAATGACCACACTTCTCATCGACTATTCTCTGGCCTCAGCTGGTCGCGAAATACACGCCCACGCTGATATCTATACCCGACGGAGGAAACAAAGTGTTGCGCACAAATCTGGGAGACAGTTCTTTGGGATGGACGTGAGAGGGATCAGGACAAACGTACAAGATGACACAGAGGATGGATACAATCTCAACGGGCGTGAAATTTCGAAATTTGGCAAGCAGTTTTTACGAATTGAGCTTTATGCGCGCCAAGACTTCATTTGAGAGAGTGCAGCCGACACTATGAACACAAGTCAACGATGGAAGGTGCCGTGGTACGCCTACTGGTGGTGTTCTTCGGCATAGTTTGAGTAGCCTGGGCACCTACTTCACTTGGGGACGAGACGCCTCAGACTAAATTTCGCGCGAAGAAAATTCAGTGGATCAAGGCATGAGTGCTTTACCATTATATTGAATCATCTATTATGTACTCTCCTTTGATATCGTGTCATAGCTAGTTAGCTAAATAAGCAATTGAAATCTGATGCAAACAAAAAAGAAAAGATAGCCTCACCATCTATCGCCGTTTAGGCCTGTGTCCTTAGTACAGCACTGTATGGAGCAGAGGCGTGGTGGCCAGGCCTCATCCGAATCACAACTCAGAGGGATAAAAAGGTTGGTACAGGAGTAGGCTGGCACACCGATCTCCTTGATAGCACAATCCTGAAGGCACTTCGAGCGGCGTCACCAGTGTGGCGAACTACAACAAATACGGCGCTGCACAGGGAGTTGAGCATCCCCCCATCTGCTATTATCCTACAGCAGAGACAAATCCTAGCTGCCGCACGGATTCAAAGACTGGAAGTATGGCAACCTTTAGTTTTCAGATATAGAGAAGTGCCAAAGGATACAATAAGCCGCCTTGACCTCCGCACAGGTCAGAAAACCTGACCATTCAAGTTCCCAGAACGATACCTCACGCGACTTTAGATCAGTGCCAAAATTGTGCTTCCCCAAAGCCGAGCCTACCAAAGAATTCACTAGTAATGACCGCCAGGATGAAGTGGCTCACATTAAGCAATAGACCACAGGCCTGTCGGCCGAGATAGTTTGCGCGTAGTCAGACGGCTCATCATATGGACCAGCCAAGTTTGTATGGAGATATATCTTGTACAAATGAGGCCAGAGAATTGGGAGTGACTCCGGTCTATTGCCAGGGGCGGAGGTTTATGATGCTGAAATCTTTGGCGCCCAAAGGGCTCTCGAAGGAGCGATAGGAAAAGCTGGCGGCTATCCAATAAAGGCGCTCCTCGATAATCCTATGGCAATAAGAGCTCTGCAAACAGGCCAACCGAAATCCTCTCAGGATGTGGTGGGAATATTCAAAATTCTTGTACGACAATACAGATGAGTTGAAATCCGGTGGATACCATCCCACTCTGGGATCATGGGGAACATTGAGGCAGACAGACTGGCTAGTTACATCCTCGCAGCCCTCACCTGTTATGCCAGGCAAAGATGTGAAGAAGTGGTAGAATCCTGGTGGATGAAACATAGAACTAACCGATATGAGGAGTTGGATCTCCGAATGAGACGAAAACGTCCATCGGAGTTAGCACTACCGAAGTGGGCGCATCACCGCCTGGTCGCAGCGAGGACGGGGCATGGCGACTTGAGGAACTACCATGAAAGGTTTGGCCACGAGTTTGGAAACTGCAAATGCGTTTGCGGGAGAGAGAAACGACCCTGGTGTTTTGCCGAGTGTCGAATTGCTCTACAGCAATGGAAGAACTCAAAGTACGAACCACCACCGAGAGGACAGGAGATGCTGGCAGAAAATGGTGGGGAAAACTTTATCCACTTCTTAACACTAAGTGTTACGAGAGGCGGAGCCCAAACCAGGAGAATTAAGTGCTGCCGAAAAAAGAACGATTTCCATCAGGACAAGGGGATGTGAGGAAGGAGAAAAGGCGCAGGGCGCGCATGTCAGGATCGTTAGCTTAGTTCGGAGGACACGGGTCGGAAGGGGACGGAGTCGGGGGTATAAGGTAAAGCTTATGATAATCTGATCAATCTAAAGTCTAGAATAATTACAAGGCAAAAAGCTACGGAACAAATCTAGTCCTAGACATTCCGCAAGTACTCAAGAGCGGCTACTACAACCAGGGGTATGATAGTCTACAGCTATAATATAGCAACTGATTACTATGTTGATTGGCAACTGTTGCCATCACAACATTGTAACCATCGCAAAGCATTGACTACGTTACCAGGGAAGCTCCTGACTTGGTTGACCAGATTAAACGCAGCATGTCAGTATGAGCCTATGGCACAATGGTAGTAACAAGCAGGCCGTTTTCCTCGTGGGAAAACCGGTCTGTGGCAGCTTACTTGTTCTTGCAATTTATCTTTCATTTATGTACTACTGCGTATAGATTTGACAAGCAAACTATGGACTTGAGTTTTAGTGTGTCCCCAGGGAGCACAGACCCGTATCACACCAAATGGGAGTAGGGCGTGAGCCTGATACGAAATGTCTTCGAAAAAATCAAATCAGGAGGCGGCCCACGGCATCTTCCATCGCTGCTTATGTTTATAGTGTCCACTGCACTCTCGCAAGCGAAGTCTTGGCGCGCACAAAACTCAATTCGTAAAACTGCTTACTAAAATTAAAAAGTACACGTCCGTCGAGATTGTATCCATCCTCTAAGTCATCTTGTACATTTGTCCTGATCCCTCTCATGTCTATCCCAAAGAACTGTCTCCCGGATTTGTGCGCCACGCTTTGTTTCCTCCGTCCGGTATAGATATTGGCGTGGGCGTGTATTTGGCGACCAGCTGAGGCCAGAGAATAGTTGATGAGAGGTTTGGTCATTAAAATGAGTATATAATTGTCGACTTGATGACACTAGGGTAGGAGTCGATTTCGTGGGGAGCGAAAATTTGACATTGCGGAGTATTTTAAATCATTGCCTCGTTGGCCAACTTCTATGGTATTGAGACATTTGACTAAATTTGTCTTGGGGAGAATATTTCAGTCCAAGGTTCGTAGGGGAAACCAAGTACAGGTGTTCAGTAATAACCATTCGCTTATTGTACTAATTAATTTATAAACTACCAAGCACACTGAGCTCCTCTTCGACCCAGGCCATACATTGTACAGTGCTTCTATCCTCTTTTTTTACTTGAAAGATCATTGATAAATTGCCCATGATGAATATTCATTCAGCTCAGTATTTACCCGTGGAATTCGGAAACCTTTACCATGGAACCTTCGACCCAAAAAAAAATTTCATATACGGTATCGATTTATGGAACCATGTAGATGATAAGCCTCTTTGGTTAGGGAAAAAGCATTTAACAAATCCCACTGTCCTGCCACTCTGAATCGACTCAGCGTCATGGTGATGACGTTTCTTTCAACCATTATTTCATAAACTTTCCGCGGATTTCATTATCCCTCGCTTTGATCAGATTAAAGCTATGAGAATTGGAATGGAGAAGGCGCTTCCTCACTTGGCGTTGGCCGTCGAAGTGTTCCAAGAGTAGGCCCCAGTGATACTTCTTTAGCGAGGATGGTTGGTGCCGTCGACCAACTTCCGCGGTCGTCCCGACCATCTTTTGGATTCTTCGGCCTTCTTACTAGTGACCAAAGTAGATGTCAGATCATCAGTTGTCCGATCTGTTTGTTTGGGTTCCGCTGTCAGTTTCTCAATCCATATTTCAGTCGTTCTCGATAGAAGCTCCATTAGAGCCTTCTCCACGCTTCTTTTGTAGACCTAGCAGGTCCGACACGCTGCTTTCTAACACGGACGGCGTTCCTTGCCGCAGTTGGCACAAGAAACCCTTCTTGTCAGACAGTCCCGAGTTTAATGTGCGCCAGCCTACTTACTACACCTATCTGCCTTTCCACATGAGGCCTGCGTGTGTCCCCACCGGCTGCAATTGATGCACTGCTTTGGTTGGGCTCGTAGTGACTAGAATTTCTCGGTGAACAGTAAGGCGTTAATTACGAGGCCATGTCAAATCACTTTCGTTTGCATTGCCTCCAATGGGAAGCTGAATACAATTGATCCGCGAGTGCGACTATTTTTCTTGAACGACTGGCGTCCCTTTCCGTCATGTAACCATTGTATTCTATTGATTGTGAGGCCGGGAATCCGAGCCCCAGTCGCCGTCTCAATCTACCGAATGATGGCGTAGTTTTCGGCCTATCTGCCGCCCTCAATTCTTGTCTGCTGTGGGAAACCAAAAGCCCTTGCGAGAAAGTTCCGCCGCAAAATTTGAAAGTCGGCTGGTTGTTGCATAATTAGCTCCGCGTCTTTCTGGGATACCGACTGGACGAACACCTCGGTGTCGTTGCTTCGCATCTGGCGGATTGCAAACGCTCCTTCAATATTTTGCTTGGCCTTTGTAAGTGGCTTCTCAGGCTGCAGGTTTTTTGCTACATCGATTCTTATCCTGACTGCCGTCTTTGTCATTTGTGGAGCTACAACCGACGCGTAGATTCTTGGTGGCTGCTTCCTGTGAGGGAACGAAACAATGGCATTGAAGCGGAGTTGAGTTATTCCAAGTGGCGATCATTTGTATTTGGGACCTGGAACATGCAATAAGATCAAGGTGTAGATCATTAGCAAAAGCGCTTCGACTCATGTTTCTCCTGTAAAGCAAGCTGTATATAGGTCCTCTCCACCTTGAACCTCTTTCTAGATCTGTAGTAAATCTTTTCATCTTACGGTTTATCGACCACTATCATTCATCCCTTGACACTTCCCAGAAGCCACTCCTGGAGCAGTATTACGAACAGGATCCGTAAGGCTCTTCTTGACCATCTCCTCGAGCGCCATCATACCCTCCTCAATTGGAGAAAAGACCTGGAATATCGTTATCCAGGCCTTCCCATGAGAGTTGAATGCCTTGATGGCTTCACTGACGTCCTCAATTAATAGTAGGTCCTCCCAATCCATCTCACCCATCACGATAAGTCTGCTATTTTTTTTAAAGTTTCTTTATTATTTCAAGAATATGATCGTTTGGAGCTCTCTGCGCTCCACTGCCTTTGGACTTTTTAGCCGTAGTTGCTTATTGCCATGCGTCGAAATCTCTAGGTTTACCCAAGCCAACACCCACTCCGGCCATATTGAAGCTTGGAAAGCGAAACGATGGAAGCGGTGTAAAGAAGATATAAAAACGAGATTTGCAATGTCAAATTGATGGTAAAGGTAGCATGGAACGCTGTGCAGCTTTCTGGAGAAAATTCATGTGCGTATTATTATTAATAATCCACGATTATTCTAATTATTTAATATGTATTCAGCAATCTAGCTATGATAAATGGTCAGCGCTGTTTATACATGCAGGATGATTCTTTGTCATTAGAGACACTCGTAGCCTGAATTCCATTCGCAAATGCCACTTTGAGGTTTGTCTGCTTACACAAACAATCGGCCCTTCTCCCTGAGTACATACCAAAGGAAAGTCTCGGAAAATTTGAATATCCAAGCATGTTTATGCCGTTCGTGCACACCTGCACCGCGAGAAATTTGGATGAGTTCTGCAGGAATCGAACCAGCGTTCTTCCATCTCGAGTGGGATGTGCGTTCAAGCTATACGGAATCTATATAGGAGACTAGCCCAGATGATGTACCACCGCACCATCCAACCATGGCAGTGCTTATGATGTAGCCTGCATTCTCGTAAACGAAGATGCGTAGCGCACGAATCTCAAAGCGCCTTATCCAAAAATCGGAATACAACCCCTTCCGAGATTGCATCTACCGTCTGCATCATATTGCCTATCTAAGATACTATGTTTCAAGTCAATCCCGAATACCTGCTTCCCAAATTTTTGCGCACTTTTATTTTCCTCTGCTGGCATACGTGAGGATCCCGGATTGATAGACCTATAGGTTAGTACGAGGCTATCATAAATAGTAATGCTTATGTAATGTTGTCATGTCGGAGTCCGGGCGTAAGATAAGGAATACTGTACTTATATAGACGATACCCTGTATGAATAGAAAATAAAGTTACATCTAGTCTCAAGCTCTACTAAACATATTGGTAGTTTGGAGCCACGAGACACCCGTAACCTACACGATCTTAAAGCTAAGCTAATCTCACATTTTACACATTCTAATCCACTAGGAACCTCATACGTATCGGCGTGGGTGTATATTTGGTGGCCAGTCGGGGCCAGAAAATAGTCGATGATAGGTGTGGTCACGGAAATGAGGATCTACTTGGTCGTAATTGCACATTTGATGAGGCTCATTGGTGAAAATTCACACCCTGTATGTTTGAAGATTCCCTAGGATTGGAACAACAAAGATTTTCACGTCTGACTCACAACCGGAATCAATGACATTCACTTCATGGAGCATGTTTGATGTGCGAGACTCGACTCAAGCATGGAGTGATGTGATACCCGTTGGGCAGCGTTTGATCCACCAGCCCTGTTCTCATTGGAATTGCCAGATTATGAAAATAGGCTTGGAGTCGATACTTGGTTTAGTTTTGTATTACTGAGATATATGTATATAAGCTGTTTAAGGATCCCCAAGGCAGATAATCGATTAATCCAATCTATTTTTCATTTCTTCACACTACATCACATATTCCCCCTACTCATATCATTGTTATTCTACTCACAAATCTCGCCCACATTCTTTGAGCCGCCTTACTCATCGAACCCATACTGATTTTCCAACACTTATTGTCGAAGCACCAGTCTTGCGCGCGCGCCAGATTTACTTGTGTTGATTGAGAGTTAATTTGCAAATTTTCAGCACATATCATTCCCTTTTCAATTACGCGCGCGCTTTGATTAGGCTTACCCAAACCATCTTCGTTCATTTTATTTATGCGCGCGCGCGCGCTTCATACTAGAGATTCTTGAGGTGGTAATTTCCAGGAGATTGACAACCGAAACTCTTTCTTAATCAGCTCAACTCAATGAAGACTGATAGGCCAAGCAGAAATGATATGATAGATGGTAAATGGGTCGCATGTATATAAGCTAGTGAGGGGAGATGGGAATAGGACAGACAATTGAATCCCCTTCAAACATTTCTCAAAGTATCTCTGTGCCGTTCAATACTTGTGTAGGGATCGGTCTTGTTGGCAGTGAAAGATTGATTTGATAGAGTAGTGACATAATAACTCGTGGGCTGATCTCTTCCGTATTGCGAAATTTGACTGAACTTGGCTGTAGAGAATATGTCACTTGCAGGTTCGTAAAGAACACTGTATACAGGTGTTTTGTTTTTGCTCTTATTAATAATCCTTTTATGTTCCTGGTGCAGTATTGCAACACAAGTAGGAATCAAACACATTGGGCTCACTGCTTGCTTGTACCGAAGCAAAGGATAAGAAGTGGGAAAACTACGATGCCAATATGTATGTCCTCCCAAAATGTAAAGCAGATGGTGATGCCTTGTCCAACGTGGGCAGAGGGAAGAGGCGAGTTGCTACGAAAATCGACACCCGGGTCCTTCGAAGCTATGGTTAATAATGCCAAAGATATGGCTAGAATGGCACAATGGATTCAAAAGGAAGGATGGATAGAGCAGTTTCGAATGACCGGAGAAACCGAGGCGTTAATCAAGCAAAGAGGGGAAAATGGAAACACAGGACAAACACGGAATCCACACTGGCATAAACAGAGTGATTGCACTGCCTGAAGGTTGGACTTTAGTGACGTAGAGTCTAGTAGAACAGTGAAGGTGGTTTTCAATGGCAAGGTTTCTTGTGAAAAACGGAAATTTTGATAGACACCTACATGGGCCCATGATGCGCCAAATAAAAAGTTGAGGGATTCTGATCTGTGGTAGATTTCGAAATAAGTTGCAATGAATTTCCAAAAATATCTGTAGTTGCAGGTCGATCTGGGATTCGAACCCGGGTCCCCGGAAGTTTGTGCTCAAAATCCGATGTGATAACCAACTACACTAATCAACCTTTTGTTCAGCAACGGTATCAACAGGTATAAAAATAAAATTTTGGCAGCAGCAAAGTTCTACCAATGCCGCCACTCTGGACGTACTAAAATAAGCATCCGTGAGTCACCATTTTCCCCATGTAAAAACCTGACGAGGGCCCAAAGTAGCTTAGCAATCCAAATTCGAAGCGAGCGTATCAGGCCCAATTCTTATTTATACAGAAGAAAAGTACCCGGAGTTTATCATCCAAGTTGTCCGTGTGGCTACCAATCACAAAATCCCAAGCACATGATCATGTCCTGCCCCAAGTGGTCAATTGGTAGAGGAGAGATCTGGAGACAAGCCCGAAATCGCTCCTTTGAAGCAATGACCGACAATCCCAGCGATATGAAAAGAATCACACCATGGATTATTAATCATGGTTGGATAGAACAATTCCGCGTGACAAATGCAGGCGAAATGCAGCTCAGGGAACGAGACGGAGCATGTACAAAGTTGGGGTCGATAGAAGGGGCGTGATTGGTACACATCGACGGCGTTACAGTGTAACTGTACTTCCTGAAGGATAAATTGCAAACTTGAAGAATTAAATTAGAAAGCTTGGGGGTTTTTACCGCAAGGTTTCCTCCTATGTAAATATATAGATGGGTTCATAGCCGCCTGCATGGGCCCATAGGGCGCCAAATCGGGCTAGATGAATTCAAATGCAAAATCTCTTAAGATTTTGCAACCTCGTCCTTATCAAGGTGAAGGATATGTTCTAAGCTGCACTGGGTCACAAATTCAATGCCGGTCCAACTGCCAGCTTATGACTAGCTGTGATAGGAGCACCTCTCGCGCTCAAGACGGGAGGGTTAACGAATCGTCGTGGCCGACTCTTCTACCGAATCTCGCGGGCATTCCTTGACTGCTAACGGGTTGAAAGTTTGCACCAGGTAATCTAACATTGAGTCTGTCGCTAAAAGCGGCATCTCAAGCCGAAAGGGTAATACAACTCGCACGCCAGATAATGATCATGTAGCATAGCCGTATACCTCGTGCATAATTAAAAATGACGATATCCCTCCGCATTTGCCTATTTATCGCTGGCTACCCAGAGACTTTCGATGTGCCAATGTGCTTGCACGCTCGCCACCGTTTGCCGCGTCGCTGACGGCGTGATTTTTGTTGCTGCGAAGTGGGCTTGAGGCGCCAGATAGACGCACATCCCCATCAACGACGTCTCATGTACGTGAATCTTACTACTCTCACACGTGTCCGGAGGACTAAATCTCATCATTTAGCCATCGAGAAGCTGCTCCAATTGCGATGGTAGCGCGTCCTATTGTCAAGGTGTCTGTAGTTTACCCGAAGCTGTAGTCTTTGCGTCTTGAAGACCTCCGCCAACATGTCTATCTTCCCTCCCGTCGTTGAGTCGCATGAGAGCAACCATGTCCCATACCAAAACTCGAGCTCGGTATAGTATGACAGATCAACTCCTCACAGGTATACGTAGCTTTGTGATTTGATAGCAGGAGATGGCCGGTGATTGATGAGGAAGCACCCGTTTGCATTTGGAGCAACTCCTTTACCGGTCGTTGAGGGCTCAGGAGAATGCTATGATCAATGTGAATGAGAATTCGTCGATAAAAGCATACTTTTGTTTGCCTTGAACTTTGTTTTGGATGCCACTCTTGGCTATTTCAGATTTGGTAAGTAAATTGAGCGTTTATAGCATCACCGCCAGAAGTTGAAGTAACTGATCTCATCACTCAATTACAGTAGATTATTTTTTCATTCTTCAGGGTATTACCCTAGGATTTGCTGGACAACTGACTTTATCGTTAGAAATGACATTTTGACAGTCTATGAGACCGATTCTATTTATAATTCCGCACATATATTGTAAACCCCTGCTCAGGCACAAATGACATCACTACTAGAGTTAACCATATCCCGAGCCGTTGTGCGGTACTCGCCTGCCACTAACGATAAGTCAAAAAAGAGGCCAAAACCCGGTGTACCGCCTCCATCCGTTTGTCATCTGGGTATCCCAAATTAACCCCTCTCGCCTAAAAAAAATCAAAACCCCACGGATCCATAGGCGATCAAACCAACTAAATCATGACATCAACGTGACATGAATCACCAATTCATACCCATCCATCCCGATTCACCATCTATATTCTCCCAGCCTCGCTTATCAACAGCTTTCTCCCAGCCCATCATGATGCCTAGCAGCCGGCAACTCATACAAGAGACGGTACAGATAATTTGATCACTCGCTTTCCCGAGCACAGCTAAATCCATTAAATAGGTGCGGGCCACTAACTCACGTAACTTCAGTGATTCAGCTGAAACCGAATGCTGAGCCTGTGTTTCTTCTTGGGGAAGACCGCCCGGGCCTTTTCCCAAGTTCCAGAACATACTGGCAAAGAACCCACCTTCCCAACCCACACTAGCGCCAACAAATTTGTGAATAGCCGGTTGTTGGGAAGCAATCTTTGATACTGGCCGTGACGCAAGGTTAATTTTCTCCTGGGCTCGAAAGGCCTGCTCGAATTCTTCCGAAAGGTAGACATCGGGATCGTCGGAGGCCAAAATAATGATAGATTTATTCAACGCGGTGTCGCTAGATTCGGTATAAATGTTTCGGCGAAAAATATTTCTTCGAGCCAGGTCTTCGGCCTTATAGATGTAACGGTACAAAGGTATATAGCTATCCTCATATGAAAATTCCAGGGGCCTTCGATCTCCGTGGCGTACGTGGATCCCAATTACAATGCCATTAAAATGCTCACGACCCGGAGTGGCTATATCCTCTCTAAATGACTTAACACGATCATCTACATAGGCCTGGTCTTGTGTAGTTAGATGGAAGAGGGCTTCATATCCGATGCGAGCAAGGGAAAAGATGCGCCTTTGACGACGCAGGCTATCTTTTTGCCTTAACCCTTCGAGGTTAGGTGAAAATGCTTCAAATGCATAAGTTGCCGTTGCAGCCGACAAGATTAGATGGCGCGTATTAGCGGGACAGGGAAGTATTTCGTAATACGGTGGCAGTTTGCATGGTGGTTTCGGAGGCGGCTGAAACATCTGCGTATATCGACCGTATGCCCTATTCTCGTAAATATGTCTTCTGATAAACAGCTCTTCCAGATCTCACCCACCATCTTGAGTCATCCACAAAAAAGTCTCTGCCCTGTTCTCGGGCCAAGCCATAAGCTGTCCACAACATCATGAGAGTACTACCTAGTCCAGCATCGGAAGACTCTAACAGATAGGTCAGAGTCTTATTACAAACGGGTAGCCTAGTCGGCTCATCAACTTCTTCTCTGAGAGGAAATTCATTAGATATCTTTAATTTTTTTGGAGGATCTGAAAAAATTCCAAGTTCCATGACTTCTCGTACATCTATAAAGTTAGGATCAATATTTCCACTTTTTTTAGGAATGACAGACGGCAGATGTAGACGGCCATGCAAATTAGCCACATCTTCAGCCATCTGTAGACTCTTATTGCAGATTTCGGCGTATTGTCGCGATGCAAGCGGAAAGGCTTCGCCTGGTGTTATTGATATGGTCCATTTTAGCTGACCATGGATATTAACGATAACTGGCGATGGAAATTCAGGTCGATAAGCACCTCTAACTGTTTCGTCTTTGCTTCTCCTCAATGCAGCCCAGCCCGTCGCTGTTGTGAAATGCTTCGATTCATGCAGACTATGATACGTGATGATAAAGATGCTGATCAGCCAGGCTGCTACTTTCAATTGTCTCCTATATCTACTCGTCATAATCTCCTTACTACGAGGTCGTATGAGTGACGGGAGGACTGGGGAGAGCGGCGACGACACTACGTGAGAGACACAGATTCGAGAATTGCAAGGCATACTTGGCGACCGGAGCTGTTGATTGTGTTCATGGTAATCAGAATCTTCTCTTTTTTTGGCTCATGGGTGATTTACGCGCTGCCAACACCATAGAATTACCCAGCGTCTGGATCAAATTGAGCGTTGGTGCCATGGATATTGAGTCTGTATGGTGAAAGAGAAATAATTCATATTATTGTTCAAGTCTCGAGCTTGGAAAGATGGAATGAGATAGCTTGTTGCACGACAAGCGTTGAAGACACACCATAAACTCGACGCAAAAGTTAAATTCATCATCGCTAGTGAGGGTATGTCTGAGAATAATCTAGACGGAAAGGCTATCCCCAGCGTGTTCTGATCTACACCACTGGAGGCTCGGGTGCGATAGATGATTTTGGCCATGCAAACACGGCGACTTTCTCAACATAGAGAGGAATTCCAATAGAGCTAGCCTCAGACCCGTCGCAGGCATGAGGGATCATCGTTGTACTGCCCCAGCTCTCATGATGCAGGTGCCCTCACGATGATGTCAGTCCGGCCGTCGAGAAAAACATCATTATGCAGGGGTCCTTTTGAAATCAAACTTCCTACCACTGTTTCATTTGCCCACGCTCGCCCCTCTAGAGCTCTCATCTCGCGATTAGGTCATTATATCTTTTTAATTTTGGTCCTATTATCAAATCCGAAGGGATACTGAGCACAGTTATAGCATACTTGGTTGGAATACCGGGTCGTGATGTGCAGAGAGGCGCGGTGTGTCCATGAGCACAATGGAAGTCTCGCGGGCAAGTCATATCACTAGAGGCTAACTGGCAGGTCACGTTGTTGTTTCCACGTGACCAGAAAAGACGAGATGCACTGAAATTTGGCGCAACGCACATGAGGCTGGATGGCGCAGTGGTTTGCCAAACAGCCTGTTCAAATCTCTAAGTCGAGACTCGTGCTAGTCGGTCCCATTTGCCAAGGCTTATCGCCACACCCTGTCTCTCTGGTGGGGATGAACGATACTTAATCACAAGGGGAGCCCAGGGATATTGAGTGGTCCCTTTGACGGATACACGCGGCAGAAGAAGGGAGGTATGAGCCTGCAGACAAACATTGGCATTGGTGGCAGTAGTGATTATACGCTACATGCAATGGCCATTAATCCCTAAACTACCCTTGGTATACGGCAGTCAGCAGGGCAGTTCTCTACAAATACTAATCATCGATTGTGCATAAATTCAAGTGTCAGGCCGAGGTGATCCGGGCAGGCTGCGTCGGCCGAGAATGTAAATGTCGGACGGTCGCTTGGGGAAGTGCCACTAAGTTATTGGTAATTATTACTAGGATTCCCAGTCTAGGACTATGTAAGGCATGGTAAAGTACCGGCAAGTTCCCTTGCTGGATATAACGCAGTAAGTACGTCTCATTTGAATTAGGTTCCACACTCGAAACGAAGCTTGATAGAACATCTGAACATGCATCTACATGTCTCGATGACTGATATAAAGACCGAGATCTAATTGTTTTTGTCCTTGACATTACAGCTAGCCCGACCGAGCCCGGATCCGCGCATACTCAAGCTCCTGTAGGGGCGTAGAGGGTGGCAATTGGCCAGCACTTTTGTCGATAAATAAACAAATAGCTGCTATCATAATGTTGAATTAATGACAAAAATACAACGTTGCAGCCCTAACCCGATTTTTCGGGAAACACGCAGACGATATCATAGGAACTTGAGGTCGAAAAGGTGGGCGTTATCGACACGAAGACCTCGATCAAATGACGAGCTGAAATGACTACGAAAATGCCTGCACCAATAAAAGTCTACCATGATTTGAGAGCGGCTAGAGACGATATAGCAGTCTTATTATCCATGATGAAGAAATCGCCTGGATACTAGGGTTGAATAAGGCACCTGTCACGCTTGGTTGAGTGCTAGATGACGGATTAACCATTGAGAATCAGCACATAGGAAACAACGAAAATGAATGAGAAATTTGAAGAAGGGGAATAATGTGATGGATTGATCATGGTGACGGCATGTTCTGGCGGTCAGGGCTGGACTAGAGGAAACAAAGCTTTCAATGGAACAAGTTCTTCGAGTAGACTGGAGAAATAGCCAGCAAGGGGTCGAGTGAGGGTGGGAAATTTCCTTTATTTTTACTGCCAGTCATATAACGTTCAAGCCAGCAGTTGTGGTAGTCGCGGGTCCTCCAGCATCACACAACGGTATCAAGCCTTCTCGATGCAGGGCATTGGCCTAATAGCCAACACTACTAGTTTAATTCAAGTCTTTGAGCCGCTGTCATTTTAGTTGCAAGCATATCTGACTAGTTGGCCGTTCCTGTCGCTGGGGATTCGGACTCCACAATCAAAACTTGTAGCCCTCGTTACATGCATCTCAAATTCTCCTCTTCATACCCTCGCCCTCCGCCCAATCTGATCCATCAGAGCGGGCCGCATGAAGCGATGAAATGGCTTTGGACATTGGTCACGAGTCTGAGGCTTTGTAGAAGATTTCATGGCGAGTATTTGGGGAATCGAAGGTGTGTAAATTCATAAAGTTCATCTGCAGCCCGAGTTCCGTCGCCAAGTCGCATTGCGGTGGCGAAAGCTTGCCATTGTCGTAGCCATATATCTGAGTACAATGTGATCTAGAAAGCCAGCCGAATGATCCATCGGCCATGGTCTTTGGTAGCACTCCTTCCAGCCGTAAATCAGGGGAAATGATTTCATCTCATGTTTATTCGCGATTGAATGCGGGCTCTTTATGAATACTTCACTGCCAAGCTCGTATGGGACATTTCTTGGTGGTTAACCTTCGTCCTCGCAAAGACTAGCTATGTTAGCCTTCTGGACCACTTTCATCCTCACCTAGAGTGCAAGCGCCTTTTCAGTGTCATGGCCATGTAGCTGAACACACTATGAATCATAAAAAAAGCGCCTTTCCATTTTGTCCTCTATCGCGCTAGTGTCTCCAGAGGTCGGTCGCAAATTTGAGGCTACTGGTCAGTCAGTATGCTTTTGATCTAGATTCAAGCCTCTGCTGAGCCCTAGGCTATGAGGGAATACTCAAGGATACATCTACTCAGTTCCTAAATGTATACTTTAAAATTTCAATACCGACATCATATTTGCATGCCAGTCGGTCTTAGGGGTCAAGCCCTGATTATTGCTTCCGTCTTCCAATGACGGCGATGGTTTTTTCTTCGTCAAGCAACCTCCGGAGGCCCCTCTCACTGTTGGAAAATCACAGTTGACTTGGCAAAAGTCCTTATCTCATAGCCGCATCACATTACTCATCCTAACCCTCTTATGACACACAAGATCGTGTCGGGAACCTAGACGACATGGAGGGCCCATACCCCCAGTACACTTTTTGTCTCTATTTCCAACTAAATCCATCAGTTGCCCATTTATTTACTTCATGGATACTTGAGCGGCTGTGCCGGGGAAGCCTTGATCCGCAGACCTCTAGGTACTACGAGGCTCTGGTAAATTGTAATGATGTCCACGTCGGAGTCCTGGCGCAAGATGCAAATACTGTAGTTGAATAGATGATACACTGTATCAATGGAAAGTCAAGTTACATCTAGTTTAAAGGTCTAATTTATATACTAGCGGTTTGGAGCCACGAGATACTTGTAATGCAATCCATAACAAAGCCAAGCTCATCTCACGTTTCCCTTTTTCTAATCCACACGGAAGCTCAGTATGGCGTTTTCACAAGAAGCTTTTTAGGGATGACTTTGCCCAGATGGCGCCGCCATGGTTAGTATTGTGGCTAAAGCTCTGTGTAGCTGACATATTGTGATAACGAAGTCGTGAGAAGTCCAAAAATTTTCGCAATGTATGT
Source organism: Blumeria hordei DH14 (assembly GCA_900239735.1). Classification (NCBI taxonomy): domain Eukaryota; kingdom Fungi; phylum Ascomycota; class Leotiomycetes; order Helotiales; family Erysiphaceae; genus Blumeria; species Blumeria hordei. The sequence continues at coordinate 163,042 of OENG01000037.1, read as the reverse complement.
AATAGCCAGGGCGAGTAGATATAGGATAGCGCATTAAGTCCAACGTAACGAAGACGGATATATATTGTAGATTTGCTATATTGATGACAATTAAAATAAGAGTGAAAGGTTGATCATGGACAGAGGTCTGACAGCGAGTATGTATATACGTAGAAGGTACACAAAATATATATCAACAGTAATAACTGCTAACCAATCAATGATGAAATCATTACTCATACCTGCGTTATATTATCATCTAAAGCTGGGATACCGGTGTTGTCGTTGCTGTGTGCCGATGGCGTACCATTGACACAGAATCGCTTGTCACGTCGGTAACACTTGCTTAATACTAGCCATTTCAAGTCGTGTGGGTTGGGTATGCTTGGCCTAAAGGCAGAGAGAACCTACATGTCCTACACAGTTATAGACTCAGAAAGGACAATAAAATAAATTAAAAAATTCAAGTCCATTTATCTATATGTGGGCCTGGTCACAATATTACACATGAACTCAAAACGCACATCTCCAACTCACTTGGCAATAATTTGAACATGAAACTCTTTTAGTTAACTTCATCTCTCGTTCCAGGAATATTGCGCGATATTTCCAACAGATTTCGTGTCACTTGCACCTCTATTTGCCCCAGCTATCAATCTTTAACTGACGAAAATATCTTGGCAGCCTAACCAATGCACCTAACCTTACATGACAACAAAAAGTACGAAACGCTAAACCAAATTATGCCGACACTATTCCATACCACTTAACCATTCAGGAAAGGATGTGAAGAAGCAGTGGAATACTGGTGACTGAAACATAGACCTAATCGATATGAGGAGTTGGATGTCCGAATGAAACAAAAACGTCCGCCGGAGCTAGCATTTCCGAGGTAGCGCATCACTGCCTCGTCGCAGCGAGGACGAGACATGGCGATACCAGAAACTACCATGAAAGGTTTGGCCACGAATTTAGAGACTGCAAATGCGTTTGCGGAGGAGAGAAACGTCCCTAGCATTTGGCCGAATGCCGGATTGCTCTACAACAATGGAGACTCGAGGCATGAATCATCAGCGAGGGGACGGGAGATGCCGGAAGAAAAGTGTTGGGAAAAAGTCTTTCAGTTCTTAGCAGTAACTTAGTGTGACGAGAGGCAGATCCCACACCGGGAGGATTTGACCCTGCCGAAGTAGAATTTTCTCAGGACAAATGGTTGTGAGGGAGGAATGTCGCAAGGTGTTTATTTTTCTTGAAATTATTTCATTATTTATGTTTTGCGTATAGATTTGACAAGCAAACGATGTACTTGGGTTGAAGTGTGTCCCAAGCGAGCATAGACCCCTATCATGCCGATGGGTGTAGGGCGTAAGCCTGATAAGACATGAATTGAAATCAAATCAATTCAGTCTTTGCGTCGATCGGATGGGCGGAGACTGCTCTCTAGAGAGTTAGTTCTTGTGGCTTCTTGAGCCTCATCACGAGTTCCAGGTCGGCGTAGCGTTTAGGGCAGTTTGATTCCCGCCAGTCAGTCAGCTTTCATCTGACTAGATTGCGAGCTTAACATCAGGATGAAGCGTGGCTCGTTCTATTAAACGTATTCCTAGCGTGTTCTAGCGAGTCGAGCGAGCCTGTCCGCTATCTCGTTGCCTGACAGCCGTGGGTGTCCCGGAATCCATCACAATTTTACGAGCGCAGTTGCTCTTCCGTTCATCTTGTACAACTTTGGCACACGTTACGATGATGAAGTAGTCATTATCGTCAGTAGTGCCTGAACTGCCGCCGAATTGTCGAGCAGAAAGTAGATGGCGCTGCGACCCAGATCGTGTTTTCTCGTGTTCTGCTTTGGTGCTGCTTAATCTAACAGTCTCCGAGGCAAACACTTTTGTCCTCGTAAACTGTTGAAATTAGTTTGCTACGTCCTAGGTACGTGTAAACGCAACATGAATCATCACGTGATGAGACGTGGTCGAGTAGTCTATTATTTTTTATTAATTCATTTTAGTATCCTGTCTGAGTCTATGTCTATGTAGGACATGCACGTCCTCTCTGCCTACAGGCCAAGCATACCTATGCCAGTAGTATATCCCCTCCTATGCCTCTCATACAGCTCCTTTCGAACAGTACCACCCCTCACAAGTCCTTATTCGATCATACACTTAGAGGATGTTACGGGTTTACCCGCTACTGGTTGTCTGGGATGGCCTGCGTGCCAAGCCTCGTATAGAATTCGGATGTAGCGAAATGCCCAGCCTTTCGCATAGAATAAGTTCTCTCTATAGTGCTTAAGTAAGGTAATCTTCAGGGCGCATTTTGTGTCCGCACAATCCAGATGTAGTTACCTCTCCAATAGAAGAATATTAATTATTTATGGTATTGCTTGCGTGCGCTGACCGTCTGCTTTAACCGTTCATAGAGGAGCCCTTTGCCCTTCATTATCTCCCCTCTCCATCCAACGAAGCGATGGCCATTTGCGGGTGTATGGCAGCCGGGAAAAATCGCAAAAACCACTGGGTGCGGAGCTCTCCTAATACCGACATTAGGACTAAATCCGAAGACATAGTGCCCCTTCTGAAGCGTTCGAAGAGGCCGGCCAGCTGGGCGTTGCAGACTTGTGGGTACCTCGGGAGATTTACTCTCTGCCTTTCTAGCCTCCTTCCCGAAGGTCATGCTGAAATTTCAGACAAGTCTTGACAGAGCGTGATTGCTGTATGGTAGCTTAGCCCAACTTCTTTTGTGCCGTCCAGGGCGCTGGGGAGTGCCGTTTACTCATCGACAAAAAAAGTCCTCCTGGCTAATTAGCCGAAACCTCAATCTTGGTGCCCACAAACGTTTCAAAGTTGAAAACCCCTCAAAAATGTCAGTTCCAGCGTGTTCTTCCTCAAGATGTAGAATCCCATTAGAGCTGCTGTCCCAAATAAACCAGGACCCGAGCTTTGTATGTTATGACTTGATTTCCTCCTTGCGGGTATACGTAGCGTCGTAAATTTGTAGTAAGTGATGGCCGGTACTTAATTGGGCAAGCCCCCGTTTGCAATTGGAGCAACTTCTTTCTTGGTCGTTGAGGCGAGATGATGCGTGGTTAGAAAGAGGTTGAGGACTCAGACGAGAATGGTAATATAGGCATTCTCGAGAAGTCGTAAGATGGAGACATTCTTGAGGTTGCTTTCGACTTCAATTCGGATGCGATTCTTCTTGGTTATCACAGATATGCAGAGCATACTGAGTGATTACACCGGCACCACTGGAAGGTGAAGAATTCGTCTTTGCCGGCAACCAATCCTCAATGAAACAGGATATGTCGTGAAAATCTTAGATAAGTCTCAAACTCCATCTACGATTAAGTCTCAGTCGATTAATGTCATCCAAGTTTTCCTTTCTCGATAAATGTTTTCAGATATAGAGATGTGGATTTCTGCGGCATTAATGTAGTCATGTTTAGTAAGATTAGGAAAGCTAATGCAGCAATTTTCCCCATCATTTGTGTACCATAAAAAGAAAAAAAAACTTCATGAAGTAGTTTACAATCGCATCAAGATTAAATTTGTTCCTGGTGATAAAGGAGTTATTTGATATATGTTAAAATCGCTTAACATGTGTTTTGACTACACAATCTAATTTAATAAAAGTGATTTAAAACCTTTAGTTTCAACTGTTTTAGAAAAGCGTATGTAAGAATAACTATTGGTTTCTAACTGTTTCCCATTTAGAAATTGCCTCATCGCAGGTCCCCCTTCTCAGCACGTACAAAACAGATATTTACTTTGCAACATCAAGATTTATCCCAAATTTTTAAGAGATGTACTATGCTACGGAGGCTGAGCGTGCAGCCATGAATCCTATTTTGATGTCTTGCTGAGTAGGTGAATGTAATGTTATCCACAGAGCATTCCTGTCTTAGATCATAACCATAATGAAATCAATTAACTCCGACTACATTTCTAATCCGAGGAAGAGCCATTTTTCACTAGTTATGCTGAGGCGATTGAGCCAGGGGCTTAACGTTGTGGGCTCAAATCCGACCCAGCGGAGATTCTTCATGAGTGAGTTGCGACTTATATTATCAATCGACCTGCTGAGGCAAACAACAACCCTTGATACGGCAAATACCTCTTCTGCGAGGCCAAAGAGGACCAAAAGTCTGGAAGCATTAGCTATAATCCTTGCATGATAAATTTATACTGTACCCTTGTTTTAAATCTTTTTGAAGAATAGAAGAGTCAAAGAAAATGAACAAATCTTTCTTCTTTCCTTCCTGGACCACAAAGCCTCTAAAGTTACACCCCCCAACGTAATCCCAAACTTCTATGAAAGCATCAATCGAATCTGATCTATTCGTACTAGAAATGTTGCATGCTCCCTTGTCAGAAACATGTTCGCCTACACCCATCACGTAAGAGCCAATGTAAGGTATCGTTCCTTCTTCACCAAGGAAAGCTACCCTCATTGTCTCGCAAAAGAGTCTCTCACACTCTTCCCGGATGTTGTAGGTAGGCCCCTCTCTAATTGTCTTTCCTCGTTTAATAATTGATGTATCGTTCCAGGATTTGGAATGTAACATGAGTTGATTACTGGAGGCTTGGACAGCGAGAGAGGGGCTATGTGGCGGGGACTGAAGCCCCATGTTAAGCCCCTCGACTTCAGGGATACCACTCGGCCCCTACTTGGTTGTTAGCTTACACCTATAAGGCAGGTAGAATTCATTACCGCCGGCCCCGGTAGTAGAGTAGTGAAACCCAGTAAGACGGCCCGAGTTATCAACACAGTAAGCTGAAGCGAGCACGCTGGTAAAATTATTTAGAGTCCTCGTTTTATTGTGGGTTTTTGAGGGAGCCATGTTGTTCACAAAAGTCAACAAGGTTTGCTTCTTTTGTTAATTGAAAAGTTATCGGTTTAATTTAAGATGATGGGCAAGATTGCAGCTTTGGACAGATGATGAGGTGATTGACTGATAATGGAGGAAGACGATAGGCGAGCAAAGAAGAATTAATACTCATCGGGTTAAAGTCACGTGTCTATGCATTGACTTGACAGGCCCCATGAACTTCATATTGGGGGCGGAACGTTCGATGAGACATTTGCGGGGGTGTTGCCCCAATCGGAACCAGTGAAAACGTTATTTTCTCTGATTTGAACTATTCCACGCCAAGTTTCGTAACCCTGCAGGCTGTTAGTTCTGCTGCCCCAGGTTCCAAGTCAAGAATGACGCCTGACATGCCCTGCTGACTTTGAGATATTTGATTCTAAGATTCTGTTACTAATCACCCGTGCAAGTGCAATTCTAGGCTTCAAAGCGAAGAATTGGATGGCTCGATAGCCAAGTACAAATGTCGAGCATCCCATTTTCTCGGCAAAGTCGTCATTCAGTCGGTCAAGAGAATTTACCCAGGAGAAACTGTTTGAGATTGGCGTAGATGCAGCCCTCACTGCCGATGGAAGCTTCATCATCTGTGTTGGCCTATCAGGAGGCTCGACGGTATCGTACCTTGGGGGATTATTCCGAGATGGCATAAAGGGGACTGCTTGGGCGCCCCTTGAGATCCCCCCCTGAAGGCAAGTAGTGATGAATCCGTGTTGGCAAGAGCCATGAGAACTCGTTTCATTTAATCGCTGGGATTATATTTTTTGAGCCGTCGTGACTCCAGTAGTTCATGCCACCAGATGATCGCCTATTGATGCGAAGAAGATGAGTCTTAGATTCACAAAGGGAGAGTAACCAGTAGGGCTGTTAAGCGTCACAATGCAAAAGGCTTGCTTAATCGGACAACCACACTAACCTCGACACGAGGAGGGTGTTAGCGGCCGCGATTTCTGTGAAATACCCTTAGGTCGCCCAATAAAATACTTAATCCCATTGAAACTCCACCAACAACGATGACATCCAACCCTGAACGAAGAATATCTGCTATTTTGTACCTGACAGCCTTGTCAAGAAAAGGCGTGTGATCCAATTTATCCTCCCTAAACCTGTAAGGGTAATCAATAATATCACAAGGGCTTGGTGTCGAGGTTGACTGGGCTGTATGGAGTTAATCCTACCCAAGCCATAGATTCTGACTCAATGCAGGGATCCGTCTTTTCTAGTCAAGTCCTAGAGCACGAATGGTGACGAGCAACCTGATATGACCTCGCATTAACTTTATCCCTTGAGGCTAGTCTGTGGCGACTCGTTTGTTTGGAGCAATGTCTCAGTATATTAACTCTTCCGTATCTAATTAATACTAATGATGGTAATTTATGCAGGTTCTGCCCAACATTTTTGCTGAGAGACGCTCACCCTTAATATGTCAAGAGAAATTGCCACCATAAAGCGTTTCAACTTACATTAAAAATTAACACTTTTATGCCATTTCCCGCCTGATGTAAAGATTCATACACAATAGCTACCTGAGAATATTGTCGTCGTGTATATTGTTGCCGTACAGGTTATGGTTGGGTGTCATTGGGATCGAACCGGCGATCATGTGGATGTTATTTTGAGATGTTTTGTGAGTCTCACGCTCTCTCTCAATGTCTACTGTGGATACATATCCGACGAAGATAGCAGGGGTCACTGCGCGGAAGCCCAACTCACTGGCACAGCGTGAATCACTACCAAATTAGACAGCAAGGCCAAATCTGGAAACCAAGAAAAAGAAACACAGCCAAAACAGATTATTCTCCAATTTCGAGCTCCAGTAAGAGTCATCCTCGAATAAAAACTCTTTGGTCAAATCTTACATATTACTTACTGCCCCAACTACCGCTGAGATATAGTAACGAGTTCGCAATCGTCCCCCTTGAACGGCTATTTCAAAGAAGCTGATATCGGCATCTTGAAGATCTTGTCCACTTCTTGTACGCTGGATTTGGGATTTAGTCTCCTAAATCCCGAGCCTTCTGTAATTGTACTCTCCTTGATTTGGGCGTTCGCGGTGGCCTGTAATCATTTGACGGCAGCCATTACCCGTGCATTCTGGATCGCGTAATTGGATCTATTTGCTCTTTATTTATCTGATCGATCTAATTAGGTCGAGAAAGATAGGTTTGACACTTAATAGATGCCTTAAACCCGAAATGGTGCATGATACAGGAGCAGATCCCTCAAGTAACTACACAAGAGTAGCTTTAGGTTTTGTTTATCAAAGCACAGCTTCTGCATATTTAAAAAGCTCAGACGGGTTGAAATTTGACCGCTAGTTCTAACACGTCAAGCCTTCGAAAGCATTGTTGGGGTAACAATTCTCAGTGGAAACAAACATCCGAATTTTGACTGATTCCAAAGCGAATTAGTTTTAGAGAGATAAGAAGTGGAGAATATTGGTGGCTCGTAATATTCCATCAGTCAACTTATCTTCCGTGTCATTGAAGCTATGGTATGACATTCCGAGATTCGCTGATACCGTTTGGATTCAGAGCCCGACCAAATTCGAAGCCTCCTCATACCTTATTTTAGGTATTAAAAATACGCCGTCTAATTCCAATATATCTCTTGCGTTTATTTTACCATTCATCTTGACTTATAATCCCCAATAAATGCCATAGGTTTGTTCTAACTCCTATGCTAGAACACAATACGAAGGTACCTTTGCATGTGATCTTTTTAGGCTAGAAAAGATAATGGCTACCCGGCGCAGGATTCGTAGGTTATCTTGTAGATCGCTCGATTGTGTTGGCTGGATTCGATGGTGTGTAGCAAGCGGTAATCGTCGCTTTTGTCGGTATGAACCCGACAGAGTGGTAACAGAGAAGAAATATCTAGACGCAACTAGTGGCGGCGGTGTAGATCATAACATGTGTTTCTGATTGGGTAGCACGTTGTTCATTTGTCTTAAGAGTTGTGCAAAGCCCGGGCGGGTAATACGATTTTTTGACAGATCGAGAAAGCAAATTCCGAATTAAGGCTGCCTCCTAAGCAGTCTTTTAAAATGCTTCTAACACCATCAGAGTGGACTTGGATCGTAGTTCTATCCCGTAGATACTGGAGGTCGATCGAAGCGATATCCGAAGATTTCAAATTTTCCAATCATGTTAGTGTCAGATGTATCTTTATGAAAGATCGTTTTCTTCCGATTGAGCTCGGCAATGGCCTGCTTCGCGCATTTAGGGGTCCAGGTGGGGCCCAATTTTGGAAGGAGAGGCCTTGTGCAGTCCGACTATTTGTCCCACTTAAGATTTGGACGCTCGTTGTGCATGAGAGTCATTTTTCAACCCGCAGGCCGCTTACTTTCGGGAAAGTAATGCGTTACGATGGTGACATAGTGAGAAGAATAAAAAGGGGAAGTTGTAACTCGAAATATTTCAAAGATCAAAAAATTTGGTTCATTACGTCCTAGGTAAAGTGACTACCGGGGGACTATTCTCAACACCTGTCAGTGGTGTCCCCTACGAACCTCCAGCGCTCACTGTAGAGTCTGCAGAGCCGAGATTGAGTGACAAAGTCCTCACTCGATGAGGCTTCCCAATCGCTTTCGCCGTCTGTATCATCTTCATCCATAAGCACATCCCCCTATCACCATTATCATGAAGCTAACCACGATCAGATCAGATGGTAGAGTCGGAGCCCTACTCATCACCAACCCTTGATCATGGAGGAAAAGCCATCCGATGAGTTTCCGGAGCGTACCCAGCACCCGATACTAAGATGGTGGATTGGATCAAGTCGGCATCGACTTTTATAAAGAAGGGAGATATAGATGAATATGCGCACCTCGTGTGGTCCCGGTGTCTAGGCCTCGCCTGGCTGGGGCTGCAGGTTTTTTGAGACTTTTCCCGCGCACCTAGTTTCCATTGCTACCTTTTTTGGGTAGAAGGTTCCTTGGAAAAGGTGACTGAATTCCATGGGTAAATACTGAGCTGAATTGCTAATCATCAAGGGCAACGTAGCAATGATCTTTCAAGAAACATAAGAGGCAAGGAGCACTGTACAAGATGCGGTTTGGGCCAGAGAGGAGCCCAATGTGCTAAATAGTCTCTGACTCAATTAGTACAATAAACAAACACACTTAGTTGTATAGCAATTAAAGTGAACACCGTCGCACTCCGACTGGAGCTTAAGCACGAGTGGGGCCGGTCTGGATCAAATTAACTACCATTAAGTACATCTACCTCGTCCCACCTAAATGGCCGGACCACCTCAGATTTCACCCATATGTAGAATCATGTCAAGCTCAATCGTCCAGAGAACCCTCTTTTGACGCGCCGAAGCGCAAATTCCTCCTCAGCCTCGGCCACCACGCGCCCGAGCCCTTAACACCTTCGCGATCTGTAACTTTTCCCTTTCATTCAGTCCCAGCTTTGGCTCATCTCAGAATCTCCTCATCTCATCCAGGGGTCGATTTCTTCATTGGAGGCCTCATCAAGTTGCCCGCCAAGGCCTCCTCAGTTAATATTCCCTAATACAGCATCACTTTGTCCTTTAGTCAACCTCGTCATCCTAGAAAATTTGTAGAATGTCCACCACTCCGGCCTTGCCCCGTCGCTGCCGTACCCCTAACCGGGGAGGTCGAAAACGCGACTGAGAGCTCAAGACCGAGGCACCGGTGCACCAGCCTTTGTCGAACACTCTAGTTAGTATGCCGGCGAAATGTTGTACGTATTTCGTCGGTGGCGAGTCATCATAGGTCGAGTTGTTGGTGCCCTTGGCCGAGGTGAGGACGCATTCAAGGCCGGTATTTCGTCCGTACCTTCACAGTTACTAGCAGTTGCGGCGGGTCGAACATCCTCTTACTTCTTTGTTGGCGATTTGACTTTTGGAGGTATGAGGTTGCTTCGGTAGGTGGTGAGATGATTATGGAGAGGGCCGCGAGATGAGTTTGGCAGGGAATGATTTTTCAGAGAAAGAAATTAAGATCTTGAAAGTGTCGGTTGTTGTGATACGAACATCAGACAGGTTATAGCCTGTCTGCGGTTCGTTTCTGTGGTGTAGATGGTTGGTTTTGTTGAGTTGTGCAGTCGTGAAATCTCTGCAAGTCGGATTTTCGACCAAAGATGAGCCAACTCGACGAAAACTCTCATGTTCACCCTATATTGTAACTGAATATCGGCTCTGGAGGAATATTTCACCCCCAGGCTCGTAGAGAACACCACGTACAGGTGTTCAGTCTTGCCCTTCTAACCAACACTTTGTACGGCGAGGTCTCATGTGTCGTATCGAATGTTCCGATAATTGTCCTCCATCATCAGCAAATCTGAGCGGTCATTCAAACAATTTAGTTTTCTCACTTTCCCTTACTCATACCGGATTTAGAGTTCTCTTTATACACGCATCCTCAGCGTCATGTTTTCAATGGAGAGTAATATTCGCAAGAACGCATCACAAGAATTACACAGACTCTGATGTCTTGTTAGTTCATCGATCAATATCATCACTTACAGCCACTGTCAAAATATCAGTCGTAAATACGCACTTGTTTTTTTTAAATCATTTAATGTGTATTAAGCTATTTATCTATGACACATGACCGGTACTATGTATACATTTAGGATGACTCTTTTGACGTTAGAGACACTCATACTCTGGATTTCATTTGCAAATACCACTACGAGGTATGTTCGCTTACACAAACAGTTGACCCTCATCCATAAGTACCCACCAAAGGAAAATTAAAACCTTTGATTATCCAAGCTTGCCTTCATCATCCATTCATACTAGCGCCGCGAGAAATGTTGTTTAGTTTTGCCGGATTCGAACCAGCGGTCTCCTATCTCGGGTGGGATATGTCCTAGCTATCCAGACCTAACTTGAGAAACCGGCCAAGATGATGGACCACTGCACCATCCAACCACGGCGGTGATTATAGTGTTGCCTGCACTGTCGCACTTTGATCATCACTACCTTGCGCGCGCTATGAGCAGGCTCATTAAATCACACACGTCTGTTTTATTTACGCGCGCTTTACATTAGAGACTTGAGGGTTTATAATTTTAAGGAGATTGGTTTGGGTGATAGTATTTCTCAGTCTCGGAGTTTTAACCAATGAAGATCGATGGGCCAATAAGAAATTTTGGGATGCATTTAGAACAGATTTAATATACATTGGTTGGTGGCGGAACGTCTTATGCCAGACAGCTTAATCACCTTCAAATATTTAACTACTTCTTTGCTGTCCAATAGTGGTAGATCTTGCGTCCATTTGTAGGATTGTTCACAGGACGCTTAATACCTCGGTATAATGGAATATAAAGAGATTTTAAGAAGATGCTATCACGTAGCTTCTTGAGTATATAACGCTCAGAGCATTCCTGGGTGAATCTTTGATAGTCCAAGCACAGTTTGATGACCATATATTCAAGGCATAAGGGGTTCTTGGGAGATGGAGATAATTCGACCTGTTTCTCACATGACATTCGGGCAGGTAAGGCCTTCACTGACCATCATGAAAGCTAGTAAATCACTCACATTTGAGTTCGAAGAGCACAGTGCGAGTTACATCAGTGATCCGTTGATGATTTCATGTTAGTCTTGATGCAAGGCGATATCGTGCATTTCGATCGTCCCTTATCAGGCGGACAAGGTATTTCTGATAGCGTCTGTACAAGATGGACATTATACACTGGTCTTCATTTGATCAGAAACCCAGAAGAAGCTTCACAAGTCCTATTCGAGACGCCTAAATCTCGGCTGCTCGTTAGCCGGGGTTTGTTCCATGGGTAGCTTACCGAAAGGCCCGTGCTTACACGCCTGAACTAAATAATTTACCTTTTTGTTCTCGGCTAGAGCGGAACCCGCGGACCAGATGCGCAGCTCTTATCTTCCTTCTGCAGAAGGGGGCTATCATGACGTTGGCGGGGATGAAATGCATTCCAAGCTCCCTGGCTGCAGAAAGAGGGTGCAGGCTTGGCCGTTATCGATAGAGGTGCGTAACGGCGAGTGAAGTGGGGGAGTTTGATTTTGATTTCATTATCCTGATTTGGGGCCCTATGGGCCCATGCAGGCGTCTACAATCTGTTATTTTTACACGGGAGGAAACCTCTATGGTGAAAACCCCCCACCCCTTTCTGCCTATTGTCTAATTTTCACATATTTTCCTCAGGAAGCGCAGTTACACTGTATTGCCATCCATAAAAACCAACTCGATCATCTCTAATCGCACCAAGCATTACTTGACCTGTTTCTCTCCCTCAGCAGCATTTCCACCACCTTTGTCATCTGGAATTGCCCTATCCAACCATGATTAAGGATCCACTGCGTTATCCTTTTGATGTCTCCAGGATTGTTTGTCATTGCTTCGTAGGATCATTCTTTTGCTTGTCTCTAGATCTCAGCTCTACCATTCGACCATCGGGGGCAGGAAATAATCATATGCTTGGGGTTCTGTGATTAGTAGTCACTTGGGCAACCTGGACTTAATACTTCGGGTACTTTTCTTCTGTGTAAATACGAGCTGAGCCCCATGTGCTCACTTCTTATGAAGCGGGTGAGTTATTATTATTATTAATTCATTTTATTGTCCTGTCTGAGTCTATAACTATGCAGGACATGCAGGTCCTCTCTGCCCACAGGCCAAGGATACCTATACCAGTAGTATATCCCCTCCTTTGCCTCCTATGTCTCCCATACAGCTCCCCTCACAAGTCCTCGTTTGATCATACACTTAGAGGAGCCCTTTGCCCTTCATTATCTCCCCTCTCCAACCAACGAAGCGATGGCCATTTGCGGGTGTATGGCAGCCGGGAAAAATCGCAAAAACCACTGGGTGCGGAGCTCTCCTAATACCGACATTAGGACTAAATCCGAAGACATAGTGCCCCTTCTGAAGCGTTCGAAGAGGCCGGCCAGCTGGGCGTTGCAGACTTGTGGGTACCTCGGAAAATTTGCACTCTGCCTTTCTAGCCTCTTTCCAACTCCTTCCCGAAGGTCATGCTGAAATTTCAGACAAGTCTTGACAGAGCGTGATTGCTGTATGGTAGCTTAGCCCAACTTCTTTTGTGCCGTCCAGGGCGCTGGGGAGTGCCGTTTACTCATCGACAAAAAAAGTCCTCCTGGCTAATTAGCCAAGCGGGGGAGTTACCAGGGGCCCATTGAGCGTTTATCTACCCTGTGGCCACGAGTTCAAGCTTGCAGTGGATTGAAGTTGGGCGCATACCCACTTCAGTGATTTACCGCTGTTGGCGTCTAACTCAACAGGGTATATAATTCTTGTCCTGGATTACAAGGCCCAGACTAAAGGCACAATTTGATTTCTTGACACCATCAGTATGACGCAAATCCAACCCGTCATCCAGTTCTTTTCCATTACTTCTCTGTCCGCCGACAGCTTAAAAATTACACAGCTCTTCTCATCTTGTGCTTGACTAATAATAATAGTTAGATTTCTCAAATAAAAAGTTATTTATTCAGCAAATACATGGTTTCACTCGATATAACCTTATTCTGTAGATGAATCCACCTCAAACCCCACTTTCAACACCACGATTCAAATAATTATCCAGAGATCAAAACATTCTGGTAAGTCGAAAAATTAAATATTAACTAATAAAGATAAAAGAAATTTTTAGGTTTATGGTCTCTACGGATCTGGCAAAAACCAGACGCATATTGCGTTGCAACTAGGTATTTCTCGGGGACAAGTTAGTTATTCACTGCGCTGTGGAACATTCTCCCCCAATAAGAGAAAAAGAACACCCCAAACAGTGAAAGCAGAGGATGTTAACCAGATTATATCTCACATTGAGACTTCACATTGATACTTCACCTGAAAACCGCCACAAAACATTTATAGAATTCGCCTCTGTTCGCTGTAGATGTCTCTATGTCAGCAAGTGGGTAATACAAAGAGAGCTTAAAAAAAGAAGATAACAACAACACATAGCTCATCTAAAACCTCCAGCATCCCCAAAAACAATGAAGACACGAAGAGAATAGGCTGTAGCTCATCTCAATTGGTTGCTTGAAGACTGGATTTCAGTTTTATGGACAGAAAAAAATTTGGTAAAGGATGGAAGAAATGAGCAAAAGGCTCATTCAACCGTTTTGCTGACCGCCTAACTTGCCTGATCTTAGCCCGATTGAGGCTGTTTGGAATAGGACGAGGGATTACATCCAGCGTTATCATATAAATATGGCTGACGGAGAGCAGCGTACTCCAGAGAGTCTTCGTAATATAGTAATGGAGGCATGGGGTTCCGTGCCTCCTGAATAACTTGTGAGACTCATTGAGAGTATGCCAGCAAGATTTCAGGCTGTGATAGATGCGTATGGGGGCCAACCAGATATTAAGGCTTAAAAACATTACAGCCACATGTTCAGATCTAAGGTTAAGATACGACTCTGGGGTTCTAATTTGTCATTCGAAAACTTTTGAACTCTTGTAGATAAATTGAGTCAATTAGCAAAAATGCACATATGTTATGCAGCCGATCATTATACCAATTAGCCGGCAAAGACGAATTCTTCACCTTCCAGTGGTGCCGGTGTAATCGCTCAGTATGCTCTGCATATCTGGGATAGCCAAGAAGAATCGCATCCGAATCGAAGTCGAAAGCAACCTCAAGCACACCTCCATTTGACAACTTCTCGACAATACCTTTCTCACCATTCTCATCTGAGTCCTCAATCTCCTTTTAACCACGCCTCATCTCGCCTCAACGACCAACAAAGAAGTTACTCCAATTGCAAATAGGAGCTTGCCCCATTAATTACCAGCCATCACTCACTACGAATTTACGACGCTACGTATACCCGCAAGGAGGAAATCAAGTCATAATATACAAAGTTCGGGTCATGGTTTATGGGGGACTGATGCTCTAATGGAGTTCTACATCTTGAGGAAGGATAGGCGGATGAGATGTGGAGCGAGAGAGTGAAGAGGTTTTTGAAGAACACGCTGTGACTGACATTTTCGAGGGGTTTTCAACTTTGGAACGTTTGTGGGCGCCAAGACTGAGATTTCGGCTAATTAGCCAGGAGGGCTTCTTTTGTCGATGAGTCAACGGCACTCCCCAGCGCCCTGGACGGCACAAAAGAAGTTAGGCTAAGCTACTATACAGCAATCACGCTCTGTCAAGACTTTTCTGACATTCCAGCACGACCTTAGGGAAGGAGTTGGAAAGAGGCTAGAAAGGCAGAGTGCAAATTTTCCGAGGTACCCACAAGTCTGCAACGCCCAGCTGGCCGGCCTCTTCGAACGCTTCAGAAGGGGCACTATGTCTTCGGATTTAGTCCTAATGTCGGTATTAGGAGAGCTCCACACCCAGTGGTTTTTGCGATTTTTCCCGGCTGCCATACACCCGCAAATGGCCATCGCTTCGTTGGTTGGAGAGGGGAGATAATGAAGGGCAAAGGGCTCCTCTAAGTGTATGATCAAACGAGGACTTGTGAGGGGAGCTGTATGGGAGACATAGGAGGCATAGGAGGGGATATACTACTGGTATAGGTATCCTTGGCCTGTGGGCAGAGAGGACCTGCATGTCCTGCATAGTTATAGACTCAGACAGGACAATAAAATGAATTAATTAATTATACCAATTAGATTCAACAAGAAGGAAAGACCCTCTGCAAACTATGGTACCCTTAAAAAAATTGCCATACAAATTTTTCAACAATTTGCACAAAAACGGGGGCTAGCCCCAATGTGGAAGGTGACCGTTCCCATGGTTAAGTTAACACATTAAAACCCCCTGCTGTAGCCCGCTACAAACTTGATGCCGCAGCAGTTAGGTTCTTAACTAGTAAAAATATCTTAGGGTCAAGGATAATAAGTTAGACCAGTGAAAACATTAATTGGTTACGATTGATGATTTACGACCGTCTGGTGCTTCGTTGTCCGCGATACTAGATACGCGATGGAAAGCTCTGTGGACTGGCCGTTTATCCTCCCCCTTCTAGACTACTAACTCGTACTCTATTTGTACCTAATACTCATTCCTGTCCGGTACCCTTCATATGATAGGCCTCGATCCTCAGTCTATGTTCGCGCCACCATTGCCACTGGCTACCTCTATATTTACTCCTGTCATGGAACAGGACGTTTATATTCATCACGTGATATGTTACCTAACACGTACCTCTTCATGTATATAACTCGTAAGAGTCCAGCGATAGTTTCTCTTCTCCCGCGTAGACAATCTAACTCACCAGATCTGACATTGTCGATCTAACATTCACCCCATATCGTGACAATTCCCATGTGTTATTCTCTACCGTACCCCGCTCATGCTTACTGCTGGTGTTGTCAGTCAGTGCCCGGACTTTATCCATCAGCGTGGCGCTAGGCGCACGCACGCACCTTCCATGATTTCGGTGGCGGGAATCTCAGCAGTACAGTAGCGGAACTTGCGTCGTAGCTGTAAAGCTGAATACACTATGAATTAAATTAAAAAGTACCCGAACCTCGATTCATGCTGGGCCAAGCGGCCTTGGCTCCTTATTCATGGTAGGAGTGGCTGTGCAATTGTGTCTACACGCCCACTCCTTTTGCACGTTGCCTGACTATCGCTCGTGGAGCGCAGAGTGTCTTGAAGCGGGAGCCAAACTGCCTTGCATCAGGCACCCTCTAATCGGAGGTAAAATCTCATCAATGAAGATGCCTGGAGTTCATGAATAGTATTGCCTTCATTGGAGACTATATTCTAGCCCCTCCTGCTGCATTGATGTGAAGCGTTTGTCCCTGGAGCCGTCGGGGGAGGAGGTCGGAAATCCGGAGTCCCAAACTCAAGAGTGACACACGGCCTGAAAGCACCAGTGCAGATCTCATGAAGACACGGCCTCAGGCGAGCTCGGCATTGAGACGCTAATCGGGACCGAGCTTTAAGTCTCATAGCCGGAGAAAGTGCAACGGCCGTGGATGAATGCAAACCATGGCTTGGTATCTCCATGATTTTAATTTTTATTATTTTTTAAGATCATTTCTCGTGCGACGAGCTCTGCCGCTAATAAAAATATTTACTGCCTTGCGCGAACTTTATCCGACTGTTAAGGGGGAGCATTCCCAACACCTATCAGTGGTTTCATCTACGAATAACCAGCTCTCGCAGTAGAGCCTGCAGAGCCGAGGTAGTTTAAACCCTTTTCAACTTTGAGCTGGATCATCTCCCCCGTCCGTCAAAGAAACGCTTCCGATAACACACAAGACGAAGATAATGATGCTGGGAATGAGGAAAGATATTGCGGCACAAAACGCTACAACAGTAGTCAGACAAACCCTCGTCACATCATAACATGGATTACCCACCGGCAGGCAAACAAAAAGCCCATGAAAGCAAAGTAAAAGACCCTTCCGCCCTCAAAAAAAGCAGATTTCGACTCGTCTATAATATCGTCCCTTCTAACCTTTAATTCCGAATCTACAAGCCAGAAGGGCACCAGAAATAGGGGGGGTTACCCGACGACCCTACGTCCGTAAGACTATTGGTTACTAGGCTAGACTCCGTCACGGCAGTCACTCTCGAAAAGACTTTTCTGAAATCCTTTAACGACCTTCAGTTTAACCTACGTCATGACTTAGAGGAGTAATAAGGAGGTTAGGAAGATTGAGAGACACTCTTAGGTATACACAGGTCCGCTGTACCCGTCTGGCTGGCCTCTTACTCAAAGAAGAGCCCCGCACACAGTGGCTTCTGAGACTTTTCCCTGCAGCTGCACACCCGCAAATGGCCATCGTTTTGTTGGCTGGAGAGGGGAGAAAATGACGGGATAACGGCTCCTCTTCGTGTGTACTCGAATGAAGACCTGTGGGGGTATTACTGCCGGAAAGAAGTCGTGAAGGAGGCGTAGGAGGGGGTACACTACCTGAGGCATGATTACTCCCGGCCTGTAGGCAGAAAGGACGTACATGTCCTTACATAGTTATAGGCTTATTAGAACAATAAACACTTTACATTAACTGCAAATGCTAATCAGCGCGAAATATTATTGCTCTCGCACACAATTTGGCATCATCCAATCTAGCGGCCTGTAATATTATAGGAGCAAACTTTGTGTTAACTTTTCTCTAGATTCCATGGTTTGTGAAACAATGAAATGTCTTCAGGCATAGATTTCGCAAAAAAGCCTTTTTACAGTCATAATTTTTCTCTGGGACTTGTTCAGTTATTAATCTCAAAGGCGGATTTTACTCCATGGTTTAGAGATATGAAGTGTGGGGAATGATACGATTGATTTCTATCAAGTATTTATCGTAAAAAAATTGTCTTATGCTAGTGTTTCACCGTGATTAAATTAAATTCCTGAATAGTATTCCCATTTCATTCATTTTTGGAGTTGTCACAGCTTTCCTTAGGCAGCAGTGCTAGTTTTTCTCGGAAAAGCTTCTCAGCCTTGGCCCAGACGGGCGTATTTCTCCAATTGTTAAGTTGCAATAAGTATGGCAGGAGATCTCCACTAAAAGCTTCGCTAGCTTCACGCGGAAGAAGACTTGGCAAATGATCAATACTAATAACACTCATAGGTGGCCCCAATACCACGTCGACAGGAACTGTAGGCTCATCAAATGTCGTGGCCTTGGTGTAAACTGGTACAGGATTGTAGGGGTTAGTGGTGTCGGCACTAACATCACAAATGACGGATAGATTGCGGTAAGGAACATTAAGGCTCAGTATATCGATGAAATTGGGGATCTTCTCTGTGAGATAAATGCAGTTGATGAAGATGTCCATCTCAACGATTTCGGAGAACGGACCACCCCTAGCAGTATGTTCCATATCCCAGCCCAAAATGTTTTCCGAAGGGATGCCGGCTTTTAAACAAAGCTCAATAGCTCCTTTGCCACAGCGGCCATAGGCGCCGATCACCAGTATCCGAGGGTAGCGTGCGCAATTTTCCTTGCCAACGGTGATGGATTTCTTGACGTCTTCAACGAGTAGGCCTTCACTTGGATAGCTAGAGACGCCAGGGAGGGGTTCTGATACCGGGTGTGTTAATTGCCACGCCCAAGCCTTCAGGGCTAAAGCTGCGCCTGCGAATCCAGCGTGGTATCCAAAGGCGGCGACTCGACGACCATTTTGATCTGATAGGAACTCAAGGTCTAAAAGTGTGCCACCGCCGTGCGCAAACCGAGCTAGTACCTTATCCCAGTCACGTTGCTCCTTAAAGCAATGGGCAAATTGAATATGTGTATGTTCGAGGGGAACTATGAATTTTCAGACAAATCCTTCGTACTAGTTATTGGCATTGAGATATTTTCGGGTGCTTACATTGCTCTACGGGCAATTCCTTTAACCCGACCACAATATGATCAGTCGGTATTCCACGCCAAGAATACTCATCAACCAACTTTGCGCCGGACTTTTCAAATTCTTCATCATTGAACACACGTTGGGGGCTACGTTCAACATTGACAGTATATCCAGCGTTGACGAGTTCCTTAACTGTCTTGGGGGTAAGGGCGGATCGATGTTCGAGAGATTTTCCCACTTTTGTTTGTACGTTAGTATGAATGAGTGTTTAGAGAATAATATTGGCCCTACACTCTGAGCGGAGATGAAGAACAGTTTTCGCCATCTTTGCTAATCTTCAACTTTCGTCGTATTCAAAGCTATTATGTCTATGAACAAAGCCGGTCCTTGTTCAAATAGAGTTCTGCTTGAAAATTTTATAAGATGGGTCTAGTTAATCTAATTGGTAAATTTTATCGCCGTAATTAGGTCAGATTTTATTGTAATATGTAGTATATGGGAGTCAAGTTGAGAAGATGCACTTGTTAGCTTGTAGTCAGAGAATTAAGATTAGTCAGCTGATTGCGAGCTTATCACATCCTTGATACTGTAGTATCATTTGATTTGATATGTCTAAAAGGATGTAAAAAGCTAAAGCCATATCCCAGAATGCTTAACACGAGTGCGTTTTCCCGGAGGACCCCCGACTACCATTGAAGTTGGGAGACGAAACTCAATACCTATCTGGTGAACTCTAAGAACCTCCAGCTCTCATACTAGAGCCTACAGAGCCGAGATTGTTTAACACCTTTTCAACATTGAGCTGAGTTATCTCCCCCTCCGTCAAAGAAACGCTTCCGATAACGCATAAGACGGCCAAGACGATGATAATTATGATGGGAACTAGAAAAGATATTACGGTACCAAACGCTACAACAGTAGTTAGGGAAGCCTTCGTTGAATTACAACTTGTGACACCCGCCAGCGGGCAAACAAAAAGCCAATGAAAACAAAATGAAAGACCCTTCAATCTTCAAGAAAGTCTAATTTTAACTCGTCAAAAATATCGTCCCTTCCAATCCTCTATTCGGAATCTACTAGCTAGGAGGGCACCTGAAATACATTAGCTACTAGACAATCCCACGTCCACAACGACTTTTGGATGCTAGGCTAGGCTCCTTCACTGCAGTCAACCTCGATCAAGGTTTTTCTAGTATCCTCTCCTCTTCCCTGAGCCCATAGAGGATAAGCCAGAGCCATATGTTTCACTTTTTGTGACGGATATCCACACTGGAATTTTGGATTTGCCGCTCCAAGGTCCTTTCTTCGATATAGATAAGAGTTGAGGCCGATACGCTCGCCTCACATTTGTATTGCAATACTAATTTGGACCCTGCCCAGGATTTTGTTGGTGTTAGAAGGTGTGTTTCTGAGGTGATTCTTTATCTACCTGTTCTCTTGTCGGTGACGGGGGAATATTCTCAACACCTGTCAGTGGTACCCCCTACGAACCTTCAGCTCTCACTTTAGAGTCTACAGAGCCGAGATTGAGTAACAAAGTCCTCACTTCGACGAGGATTTCCAATCGCTTTTGCCGTCTGTATCATCTTAATACCTAAGCCCAACCTCTCTATCATCACTATCATGAAGCTATCTACGATCAGATCAGATGATAGGGTCGGAGCCCTACTCATCAACAAATCTTGGTAATGCAGGAAAAGCTATCCCATGAGTTTCTGGAGCGTACCCAGCGCTCGATACGGAGATGGTGTATTGGATCAAGATGGCCTTAATGTTACAAAGAAGAGAGATGAAGATGAATGTGCACAGCTCATGTGGTCCCGGTGTCTAGGCCTTGCCTAGCTGGGGATTCAGGCTTTTTTAGACTCTTCTCACGCACGCAGTTTCCAATTCTACCAATTTTTTTAATATTTTTGAAGTTTTTTTTTTGGCTAGAAGGTTCCATGGAAAAAGTGGCCGAATTCCATGGGTAAATACTGAGCTGAATGGCTGTTCATCGAGGGTAATATATAAATGATCTTTCAAATAACATGAGAGGTGAGAAGCACTGTACAAGGTGCGTCCTGGGCCAGAGAGGAGCTCAATGTGCTAGATAGTTCGAGACAGGACCATCTAAATTTAAAATTGACCTCGCCATCCTTTCCCTGCCCTCGTGTGCTGAAAATAGATGACTGTTGTCTGAAGCTCGACCCCGATGACATTGTTTCACATAAAGGCATCATCTAGATGGGAATAATCTTACTTGGGTGTTTATGACGTAAATTATCAATAGCCTACGATATTCTTGAGTCACTGGGAGTATGACATCATGAAAATCATGATATTATGGAAATTGTGATGGTTATTTGGATTGGGCTATGTATGTAAGAAAGCTAGCATTAGAATATTCAGACCTCACGCAACGTCTTCTGAAAAATACACACGCTTCTACTTCTAATTTCATTGGGAAGACCATTGCACAGCCCCACTTCTTTTGTCTCCTTTACTTCTCTCAGGGAAGCCTCCGCCTAAGTTAATGTCGTATGATCTCCATTCCCTTTACGATCTCATTTCGTACCCTGTGGAACTATCGCTATATTAGACTCCTTGAGACGTTGTTAGTGAAGGTGGTGGGCCTGTGACCGCTGGCTGTTTTCGCGGGCGTCCGGGCCTACTCTTGACGACTTTTGCCTTCTAGTTAGACACTAATGTTAACCAAGGGTTATCTATATTTTTTACCGCTAGTTAAGGTTTAAATAATTCAGATGTACCTGGATGACAATAATTCGTTAGGAATTAATAATTTCTTACTTGGGAAGACAATCTACCACGTGGTCTCCCATCCCTTATATGCTCTGCGCAAACTAGTCGTTACTACCTCCCTGGGCCAATTGAAAATCACCCTTTCTCTCCAGCTTACCCCTTCTCCTGCACCATACTATCATTCTGGTACATAATCCCCTTGATACCTCCCTATGCGACCCACTCGCATATCAAGGAGCGCTACTCTGCCACAGCCTAACCTTGAAGACGGAGTGATCCTAGTGACCAGTCCCAGTCTGGGCAAAGCCCGTCATACTGTTGTTATCTCCTCCCTCCTCAGTTCCGCCATCCTTTCAAAAAGTCAATACCGTACCTTCTAGACAATAGCCTTATTGGACGTGAAGTTTGGACACACCCCAATCTGTCATAACTTGTGGACTTTACCACAGTTACAGCAATGCACCGATTTCTTCGGGCAGTCCCTGGTCTGGTGAGTGCCCGCACACTCACCACATCTCTTTGTAATACTGCACAAGGCTTGAATATGGCCCCTTTGGCTGCAGTTAAAGCACTGCTTGGCTTGTGCAAGGGGTGATCACAGCTGGGTCGTGTACGGCATTGAATTGGGCACAATGCCGTTTCCTATCACCTCGCGTTGAAGAGCCTCTGTCGGCAGGCTCGTGATCTTTGACCTTCGAATGTGGCCGTTTTTTCTTCTAGAATTGGTGCTCATTCCCGTCGTAGAACCATCTCACCCTGTTAGTTCTCAAATCAGAAACACGGACTTTTTTTCCGCCATGATGACTGATAAGTTCGCCATTATGTGGGGGTTTTCTTCCTGGTATGAATATCCCCAATATGACACCTAAAATTTCGACAGAATAATCCTACTTCAATACGCAGAACTCTATTGATTGCGCTATATTCAAGGCAGCATCTCACAGGGAGGCCTACTGCACGATTACCTAAGTGTCATTAGTCCGCAACTGCCTTACGACGTTTGCTCACTTAATATGCATTTTTGCCTTATTTTGCAGCTCTGCCGGCTACATTTTGATTACTTTTGTTCTCTTATTTTAACAGCCGTTTTAGTTGCAGGAGGTGCAACGACTGAAGCGCAAGTTGATAAGCTTTCCATTCCATGTGTCGATTGAGGAGCCGTCTTGCGCACTGGCTCCTCGAGACCTTCGTTACTGCATTCTCTAAGGCTAGCATCTTTTTTTTCATTGGTGTCGATTTCATTGTCATATTAGTGACAATGCGTGCAACTTGAGGTCATCAATGGCCCCATTTACCTCCACCATCGGTGCCGGAGTTTGGTTAGTACCTGCTATGACAAGTCTGTCGGGAACCTTGTTTAAGTAATACCCTTTTAACTTGGAGTTATCCATATTCACATCTGTAGGTGCTGGGAGAGAATCTACAGCCGTAATTGCGGCAATTACGCTATCTGTTGGTGGTTTCGGTGCTGCCGTGAAAGTTTATCCAGCCGTAAAATCAACCTATCTGGCTTCACAACCCGCCGCGTCAAAGCGCAACTAGAATAAATCGGGAATTAAGATAAGATTGGTCAATGAAGATGGTATCAATTGGCGAAACGATGAAATAAATTTTGTGAAACGAGGTGCCGCTTATAGTGAAAAATAAAAAAATACTTTGTAAATGGAATAGTCACTCTACTTTTCTGTACAAGTAGATCTAAAGAGGAACTTATTTTCTGAATCACGAGATACGTAAACGAAACACGTGCTCATAGATATGCTGAGCCTTACGTAAGTCACTCCTAACTTAGCTACTCAATGAGGTCACGCGAAAATTAATCGCAACAGGAACCGGATAACTCCGATTCTGACTAAACCAAGGCAGTAAGCCTACATCATATATCATGTGTCAAGGCTTGATAGTTGAATGCAGATCATGTAACTAAGTAAAATACAAGAAATTGGATTACCTGATTTAGTGCTTTCATGTAAATCCTTCTGGGAAACCCCAAGGACTTTATATCTAGATATCGATACGAACTAACCTCACTGAGTATCGCCCGAAAAATGAACTTCCAGTCCCATTTTTGCTTAATCTTATCAAGAATAAGTTTTTATGACGAGAGCTTGTGAATTCTGGACCGCCATAATACAGTGAAGACATCGCGGATTGTGTATATGCTGAATACAACATTTTGTTTAGCTTTCCTGACTTAGGTGTTTCTTTAGATGCAAAGTGAGACCGAATTAGCTTATAGGGAATGAAATCTTAGACTTTGGTTACTAATAAATTAGACCATGAAAAGAACTTTGAGCAAGATGTCTAGTTGACACTATATGCCAGAGCTTTTATGAATCAAAAAGCTCTACTGGGGTATCTCTCCAAATCCTCCACCTCCCTAACTCCAAGAACACAGGCTAAAGCAAGATAAACCTGGACTACTATCTTCATGTAAGGGCAAAAGTATAGCAATGGCAATAATTTCTTTGATAAATACAGAGACACGGCCACCAGACGTCGCACATGCTTTATAGGTCAGATTACTCATGAATGAGAGTTGCCCTTGCGTCCTTTGTTACGCTTTCCGTCAGACCAAAATCTGCGCCGCTTCTTTTTGCTCTTATGTTCAACCTTTTCTTCAAACGGTGGGCCGTGGCCAGCTTTGTTGTCATGTTCTTTCTTTTTGGAATTTGACTTTTCTTGTTGGTTACTTCTGCTGCCCTCTAGTTCACGAGCTACCTCCCAGCGTTGGGGATAGCCTTGCCGTAATGTTGAAGGTTGGTCATTCTGGAAATTAGCAATTTGAGAATTCCAAGCATTATAGTCTAGAGCTTGGGAAGGGGCGGGGTATTTATCTCTAGCCTGATAATTAGCTAGGTAATTTTGCATTTGTTGTGTGACATCTGGGAGCGATATAGGGTAGGCTGATTGAGAAACAATAGCTGGAAATGGTGTTGATGAGACCTGGAAGCCGTGCTGGTACGATGGGTTCACCATGGATAGACCGGTGGCCAGTTTTTGAGCCTGCGAGTTTAAATTGTTGTCTTGTCCCGTAGAATTATTCTTGATAGCTAGGTCTCTATTGTATCCTTCTATCCAGCCAACCTTAGATTCGGGTGACATCCATTCGGGGGGTTCGCTGGCTGGGAATGGTTTGCCACTGAGATACTTGACAAAGAAGACCAAATTTGCATATGCTGACGGATCAATAGGAGGCTCCGAAGCTCGACTTATCGGCTGCACACTCGTTTCGCCTAGTTTTTGGAGAACGGAGGAGATTTCCGGAGAGTTATTTTGCTTGTATGTATTTGAAGAAAAGAGCATTTTTGAAGTGTGCTCTTGCCCACATCTTTCGATCTCTTGGAGGCGCTTGACTAGCCAAGGCTCTGTTGGCTCTTTAATTTGTGATTCTGGTTGAGGATATTCTATACTGCTGAGTGACATTGGTTCTTTTGGCGAAAATGGAATATCTTCTGGATCTGTGTATACAACCATTAATTCCAACCCTTCTCTCCTCTCTTGTTTTTTAGCTTCGTCTGTTTTTACGTCTAAGTCTCCGCCTCTGGTACAGTAAGTTTTTCCGAAACGTGTAATCTTATCTAAGTAATCAAAATTGATAGGACGAGGCTCGGGGTATAGAGGTTCAACATCACTCGGCTGGTAATCATCATCATCATCAATCGACTCAGTGACACGTTTTCTGTGCATTATTCCTTCGAGTCGATAGTCATGCGCGTCTCTAAGCATTTCATCCCGACGCCCTTCGTCTTCGGCTTGCTCATGAGTGAACTGCCTAATCTCTTCAAGCTCTGAACCTTCCTTAAATTTGACTCGAAGATGTCGCCTGCTTTCTTTTCTCTCACGACGAGCTTTTTCTTGTGGGGTTTCAGGTGCTCTCGTCGGTATTTCCGGAGCCCTCGGTGGCTCAGGGTCCTTAGCGATGCTAGCTAGCAGCGCTCCTAACTTGGACTCACTTGGAGGTGAAGGATCACGTCTTTTAGGTGGTAATGGTTTGGCTGGTTTGGTTGAAATTCCTAGAAGATTACTCATACCACGTTTTGGTATGAGAGACTTTGCGATAGCTGCCGAATTGGCCATATCAGATACCACTTTCTTGTTAGGCTTTGTAGATGCTGCATCAACTTCATGAGGACGTTTAGCTGGACTAGATATGGCACTGTTTGATGTCTCTGTTGGTCGTGCTTTGGCTGGTTCGACTTTATTGCGTAGTTTCTTTACTTCAAGAGGTTTTTTAGCCTTGTTTGCTCGAGCATCAACGGTATTGGAAAGTATGAAAGCTATCGTTTTCTTAGTCTCTTCATCACCTTTCTTGGTCCAACGCTTCTGAATGCTTTCAAATTTAAGCTTTTTCAATAAATCATCCGTTAAAGTCTTAAACTTTGATAATAATGAAAATACAGCCTTGGGAAGTTTTCCATTAAAGTCATCAGCTTTTATGCACTCAATTAAAGTTGTAGTTAATCCATTGACAAGTTTATGATGACCACCCAAATTTTCTACTATTGGGTCATAGCCATGTTCGACAGCAGCTGAAATCACGTGGAAAAGAGATTCCAGCAATATTTGGCGCTCCGATTGAAATCTGGATATTTCACTTTGGCGCGTTGATTCTTCGAGGTGTGTGGAATTAGCTTTTATCTTAAGCCGTAACGCAATTAAAAAATTGGCATATTTTTCAATAGCATCCTTGATAGCACTTGCGTTCGGATTGGAATTTGGATCTTTCCAAATAAGACCAATTGTGTCCCATCGAGCAGCTTGTGCAATATCTAATGGGCGACTTTTACCGCGAATCTGTGTTTGTGTTAGAAAACTCAACCCCTATCAGACATGCAAAAGTAGTCCGAAACACCAAAGCAAGCAGAAAATTTG
Organism: Blumeria hordei DH14; assembly: GCA_900239735.1. Classification (NCBI taxonomy): domain Eukaryota; kingdom Fungi; phylum Ascomycota; class Leotiomycetes; order Helotiales; family Erysiphaceae; genus Blumeria; species Blumeria hordei. The sequence goes on along the minus strand of OENG01000037.1, from coordinate 136,354 downwards.
AGAAGATTTGAATCATAAAATGGCGTACCTCGCTAACATCGGCAGTCCGAATTTCCTCGTCATATTCCGACTCTGATTCTGAACTGCTTTCGCTCTCAGAAGAGCCCGAATCTGGTTGAATATTCAGGGCCTTGGAGTTGGAATCTTCGCGTAAGATATTTGATTTGCTGGTTAATATTTTCGGCTTCAGACTGGTCCCTCTAATTCTATTTGTCGAAGCCGTTAGTTCTCTTGAAAGACGTCCACTTCCCCGCTTTTTGACGGAAACTTGAGCGGGATTAAGTGATTCTAGAATAGTGTTAGTTAAAATCCCAAAATTTGATCGAAGCTAGTGATAACTTGAGTAAATTAACTTACTGGATAAATCAAACCCGGGAACTAGTTCTCTTCCACTTTTTGTCCTACGAGGATAATATTTTGGAAGTGTATCTAAAGTAAAATATTGATCAGAATAGTTGATAAAACGGAAGGATAGGGCTAACTTTTCAGGCCAACCGTTATCTTAAAGGGTGTATCTTCCCAAACTACATATGGGGCGTAATCGAACCGAGGTCTTGACGATATATTAGTCGATTGTTGCAAATCTGGCCTGGTAATACGCAATTGGCTCTGTGGCTCTTCGCTCATAATCGGCTGAGAATGTTGGACGTCTAAAGTTGAAATGGTTGGAGTGCTCCTATCAATATCCTTGATCTGACAGTTTTCTTCGTGTGCTAGTGGTTTACTAACGTTAGAGAAATGAGGAGCATTATTTTGGGTAAGCTGTGCACTTCTTAAATTGTTGTAGTACATATTTGAATCTTGGGATCTTTGTGTATAATTATCTGTTGTACAGTTTGCAGTCCTCTTGAAACCCATATTCGGATCAGCGCCAATACTTGCATGAGGTTGACCTCCATTATTATACTGTAGCGTCTGAGGGGAAATAGTAGCGTTTTCGTTGGTTTGGGGCGTAAAGTAAGACCGATGCTGAGTCTGGTAGGCCTGAGAATTCTGAAGGGATTGATTGACTGGGTATGTCGGCGCAAAATTATCTGGCTGTCTACGAAACTGAGTTCCAAACGATTGATTCTCGTATGGGAGGCCGGAATATGTAGCTTGTTGGTTGACGCTGAAATGTTCATAGGTTGGTTGGGGTAAGTGCAGCTGATCGGTATATCCAGCATACTGATTCTGCGCATGGCGAGGGTAGGAATACTGTGGGTCACCCGGGGCTGACCACCCTGAGGAGTGAAGAAGCTCATCGTCGTAGGTCAAATCGACCGAAACAAGACCGTGATTATTCTGGCCTTCCATTGTAAAAGGTCAAACAATTCACGTGATGTGTCAGAGGGAGACGGGATAGTGTGGCCTGATTGTCTTGGAGGGTGTGTACCTATTAGTGTTTTATGATTGATTGGGTGGTTAACCGAGAAATCTGTTATCAACCCCTCTGCACTACCGGATGAGATCTTAGGTTGCAAATAATCAGCGGCCAAGGGGTGTCCTTTGATGGTTATTGGGACGGGCTTGCACTTGTGCGCTGACCGGTGCAAAAAGTTGCAATATGGTGTTGTGAGTGGCGGGACGAGTATTTTTTCCCCGTGAAGATACTCGACGTTTCTATCGAAGATCCGAAATACGAATGCAACTATAGTCGGAAACTCATTCACCTCAAGATACTGCTGCAATTAAATGTAATGCTGCAGATGCGCGCAAATGATCTCCACCCTGCGGATTATCCCCACACTGTCTCGTTCTTCGCAATCTCTCGATGGATACAGTTTTCAATACGGATGGGCGACTCTAATCGCAATGCGTTTTCTAGACGCTTTCCCCACCTATCTGTCCGAGTAACAATAATGTCACCTGACCCACTCGAGAGAAGTGGAGAAGAAAGGATTCTGAATGAAGACTTTCCGACGTCTTCTGGGAGGGCATATGAAATGTCAAGGTGTTACCGTACCCTTCGTTCTAATGCAGCCCTTCGAAGAATTGGACCTATCCTTCTCAAATTTGGTCACACGTTGTTCAATACATATGTAGGATTATTTTCATGTATCAAGAATCTTGGCCATGATGTATAGAAAGGGAGATGGATAATGATCGAGGTGAGGGTCGATGATGTTGTTGCGAAGAGAAGAGGGTTTGTTGGCGGGCGCAAAGAAACATGATGAGTCGGCTCTACAAATCCCTGCGACTTATGCTAAGCCCTTTTCAGCCAAACTGGCGTAGAGCGGAAACCCCACATCCGGATGAGCCTAATGACAAGCTGTGCCGATGCATGCAGAGTGTTTCACAAATGTACACTTACTTTATCTGTCATACTCCACGCACGACTACTTCGAAGCTCGATATCATCGCATGAATCACATCCGAATTGTTGGCTGATCCTCAGCCATCTAGCACTAGAGCAACAATGGCTTCCGGCCAAAATTCCCTCAGGGATCGACAAATTAGTCAGAGCCTTTTCCACCTGTGATGGCGATAGTAAACTAATGAATACAGAATCTATTGTACGCATGTTAAACTTTAACCATGAACTAGATGATGCCGCTACAACGCCTGATCAGCCTACGGGTGGGTTATCAGGAATACCTACGACATCTATTCTAAATCCGAATGGAGAACCAATTTGGAAGGTGCTAGTGTTTGACGCCTTTGGAAGAGACATTATCAGCAGCGTTCTAAGGGTTTCTGATTTACGAGCTTGGGGAGTCACGATGCATATGTATATATCTCGAGGCCCGCCGGCACCTGTGGGCAGCTACTAACGGCTCCAGGAACATAGCATCAAATAGGCATCCAATTCCAGATGTACCAGTTATTTATTTTTTGGAACCCTCACCCGAAAATCTCGGAACCATCACGTCAGACCTTTCCCGCGGTCTCTATTCTCCTGCTCACATAAATTTCCTTTCCTCGATACCTCGGCATCTTCTCGAAGACTTTGCTAGACAGACGGCAGAGGCCAGGACGTCCGAAAATATCGCGCAGTTTTTTGATCAGTATCTAAACTTTATTGTCTCAGAGCCAGATCTATTTAGTTTGGGGATGCAAAATCAGAATACATACTGGGCACTAAATAGTGCTCAAACTTCTGACGATATTTTGAACAAAGTTATAGATAATACTGTTAGTGGGCTTTTTAGTGTTATGGTTACATTGGGTATGAGAGTTAACTATCCGGACAATGGTCTCACTAAGAAAATATAGGTGTTATACCCATAATTCGTTGTCCCAAAGGAGCAGCAGCTGAACAGGTATCTATACGTCTTGATAGAAAATTGAGGGACCATATTCTTAACGCAAAAGACAATTTATTTGCCTCAAATAGTAACAAATCGAATATAGTTGGCTTATCTTCTTCAAGGCCCGTGTTAATAATCCTCGATCGGAACGTAGATCTGATACCTATGCTCTCACACTCATGGACTTATCAATCACTAGTTCATGATATACTCGAAATGAAGCTCAATCGAATTACAATGGAGACACTTATTGACGAGAGTGATCCTCTAAAAGGTTCATCGAAAAAAACTTATGATGTTTCTTCAAATGATTTTTTTTGGGCCAGAAACGCATCCATGCCTTTTCCACAGGTTGCTGAAGATATTGATGCTGAGCTCATAAAATACAAAGATGAAGCTAGCGAAGTTACACGAAAATCAGGAGTAAGCTCGATAGAAGATCTTCACAATGATACTACAGCATCAGCACAGCATCTTAAAGCAGCTATTACCCTTCTTCCAGAGTTAAGAGAGCGTAAAGCAGTTCTCGACAGTCATATGAACATCCTAGCCGGACTCTTAACAGGGATTAAGAATAGACAACTTGACAATTTTTACCAGATAGAGGAAAATATTATCAAACAGAGCAAAACACATATCCTTGATGTTATTAATGATGCTAACAAAGGTAATGATCCCAATGATAAACTACGACTGTTCATCATTTGGTTCCTAAGTACGGCGGAAGAAGTCACACGTCAAGATATAGGAAAATTTGAAGAGGCACTCAAAAATGCTGGAGCTTCAACCAATTCACTCTCTTATATCAAGCAGTAAGTGATAACATTTGTATCTATCTTTTTTAACAGTTAAGACAGGGTTCGTAATACGACTCGCATGACAATGATGACATCTGCACCATCACAAACCCAAAACAATTCAAACTCCTCTGCACCAGATTTATTCCGAGGCTTTTCATCTATTTCTTCGCGCCTTACAACTACTCTGAAAGAAACAGGGGTGAGCGCAAATTTTGAAAATCTAATATCTGGTGTCAAAAACTTTCTACCGGCTAACCGCGATTTAACCGTTACAAAAATCACCGAATCAATTATGGATCCGACAGGTGCTTCAAGTAGTGCTATAGCAAAGACAGAAAACTATTTATACTTCGATCCACGTAGCGCTACAGCTCGTGGAACGATGCCTCCGGCAAATTCTAGTTGGAAAGCGGAGCAAATGCCAGGCGGCCTAGGACGTGGTGAAAATGCAAGTTTTGGACAGCGGAGGCAAGGGTTTAATGAAGCAATTGTTTTCATGGTTGGAGGGGGTAGCATGGACGAATACGGTAATCTTCAAGAATGGGTTAAGCGAACTAGTACTAGCAGCACTGGAGTTGACAAGGGTGCATGTCGTCGAAGGATTGTTTATGGTAGCACTGAGCTGATAAATGCCGGAGCGTTCCTTCGTCATGAACTCGAAAAACTGGGCACCGAAGTAGAGGGAACAATGTGAGAGATAGTGATAAATTCTCGCCATCAATCCAGATTGCTCTCTGATTGGAAACTTTAGGCACGCCAGAGACAAAGACAACTAATTCTTATCAGCGGGGAACACTAGCTGATTTTCTGATTAGACTCGCCGAGACTGATGTAAATTGCTTATGCGATCTGCGAAATATTGGGCTAAGCATTGTAAAAGAATACGCTATGTACGATTAAATGTAGTGTGAAGTGCGGGTTAGGTGTTACGAGCAAATACTAGTTAAAATGCTCCATTCCACAATACTACTTTATTAAAGGCCTAGAAATAATTGTTACCGGCAATTTGATTGATCGCTGCACCTCTAGTTTCAGAAAATAATAGCCAAGTTTTAAATTCTAGCTCATACGTAATTCATGACGTCATGATGTCCAACATACGGCCAGCCTCATACCCCACGGAACATACGCACTATGAGAAACCACATAGCTCCGACAAACTTGAAGGCGCTGAGACCCGCCACGCTCCATAGAACAACTGCCATGTAGATGGTGGCCCTTTGGTCGACAGGCGAGCTGGCAGGGTTATCGATGGGACCCTTGGTTCCACTGATACGCGATAGGCCTGCCGTACTGAGCACCACAGCGACGAGGCCAAAATTACAGATGATCCAAAAGAGCACGACGCGCGAGCGAAAGCCTCGGTAGTAGTCATCCTGTTTTTCGCTCATGGAGACCTCGCGTTTTTCCTCGGGCGCCTTGTGGCTGATATGGTTGAGCTCGGCCTCGTACTGCGCATTGAGGTCGCCATCGTCCGTGGGGATGTTGACGTCGATCTTTCCGCCCGGCTTGAGGTTGGCCGAGGGAAGCTTCTCGGCCTTATCGTCACCCTTGGTGCCCCAAGTGATATCATGGGTATTGCAGAAGGCATAGACGTTGAGAACGTTGATGTACGTGGGCACGAGAATGAGATATTGGATGAAGGAGGTGAACATGTGCCAGGGATCGAAGAAGAGGAATGAGACGACGAACCAGAGCACATAGGTCGAGGCGAGCGAGACTATGAGGGTGTAGAAGACTTGATTCTTGAGAATCTCAGCGACGTTGAATATGCCGTCGGCTAGTTCACTCTGGATGGATTTCACGGTGATGAAGACGGAGGCAAACATCAAGTAACTGCAGAATTTAGCACATCATCATCGTCATTAGGAATATTACTAACCACATGAGGACTCCCCAAAAGAGAACCATAGAAATGTAGGCAACGTTTGAACCCTGGGGTCGGTTTCCCAATGCTAGGACGAAGCAGGTGAGAAGCGTAAAGAGGTATAGCCATTCGAATACAACGCCCAGAAAAACACCGAGAGTGCCGAGCAGAGTAGGCGATCCAAGTGATGTGGTTAGAATATGGAATACTAAATAGAAATTACCAATGGCGAACCAGGCAAAGATCATGTTGATCGTGGTATAGATGAACTCAATCAAGAACATTATCTTTCGGATGAAGCTGTGATCACTGCGGAAGAGTTGGTAGAAATGAGCCAGGGCATAGACAGCAGCGAAGAAACTTCCGTTAAGCCACCTACGCCGTTGTAGGATCAACTCAGCCATCTGATCTGGCACATCCGTTTCTCCAGTAGCCGACTTGACATATTGGAGGATCCAGTGGCAGTTGCGCTTCGAGACCAGCTCAAAACAGAGAATTCGATCTTCGGCCAGATACATATTCGCAGTAAAGATGCCAGCGTTGGAGCCGTGCATTTTCTCACCGGCAAAGTATTTTTCCAGAGGCCCATTCCCAGCCTTGTCGTTTTGTAATGCGACGTAGCGATATGCCGAAAACGCTCCGGGTAGAACCGAGATGAAACCAAACGCGGACTCCAAGGGCTTATCCAGAATGTTACTTATCTTGTATTCAAAATTTTGAGTGGCAACCAGGGGGTTGAGGAGGTTCTTTCCACCCGGCCCCAACATGGCTTTAATTTCTCCGCAGGCCCCAGCACACATGGGCTCCAAGTCAAATGCCTTCCACAAGTGGTATATTGAGTCTTTGCCAGGTTTTGTTCCGGCATCGATTAGCACACAAATGTTGGGGTCTAATACTTTTCCGAAAGCCTGGAAAAACCATCTGTGAGAATTGATTTTCTTTTGATTCTTCTCCTTTAAGCAGAACAACATCTGTACGGGCTGCTGTTTCGGTCGTAACTCTACTAGGTCTTTCTTTATCGTGATGCCGACCTGGGTTGTGTACTCGTATATATGTGCTGTGACATCCTTGCCATTCACTTGCTGCTTGGCTATCCCGTCCTGGTACACTCCAAGACCTGCTAGAACGGCTCGAGTTCGTGGGTTTATTTTAGCACGTCCATCGCTAACCACACAGACGACAATCTTTTTCCAAGCATCTTTTCCCCACGTCTTGCTGTCCTTACGAGAGCACATGTACTCAATATTTTTGAATACTCCGCTCATAGTTCGCGCGAAAAGTATATCATCTTCATTGTACATCGTAACGACAATGAAAAGTTCCGTATGCCTAGGTTTGGCGAATAGCTTCTGTCTTAGAGTAAAGCGCTCTGCATAAAAATCCCCCGGGTCACAGGTGGCAGCAGTATACCTCATGTGAGTAAATTCATCTCTCTCAGGTGGCTGCGCATGGGGTATTTGATTAAGAAGTTTCGGAGGGATCGGACAATCGAGCACGAGATTTCCATCAAATAGTTGGACTTCCTTTACCGTCTTGTATCTTCTTAATGTTGGGGCAGGAGATGGCGTCATGCCCGGGGCCTCCTTGTTCTCGGGATAGTCCTGCCCGTAACCAGCGTCGTTTTGGAGGATGGGAACACGGTCATCTTGGTGGAAGTATTGATCTTCATGAGGGCTGTTCTGGTAGGCATTGTTGTTGTAGTAGTTGTAATCGCCATTGATGGGATTGTGTTGTTCGAATTCATCATTATGTCCATGGCTATTCTGGATATTCTCTACCGAATACTCACGATTTGTCAGTCAAATTCCGACCACAAAATTTCTAAACTCACGGTTGGCTGTGATTGAAGTCGGTCATTAGGAGCAAATCTGCCGGGTCCGGGTGACGCGGCATAAGGACTAGGTTGGCCTGGTGTTGACGCGCGCGCTCCTGGTGGATAGTTATTCATGTTATAGTAGTCGCCTTGCCAGTCTTCGGTATGTCCTATACAGGCACGTGCGAGGTTAGTTCACTGCCTGAAATCGAATTCCAATCGCGGGCTATGGTCGGCTTGTAATGACTGTACTTGTGATGGAAGAGATGGACGAGTTTTGCGTGGAAGCGAGGGGAGTAATAAGCAGCTGCTCAACAGCTTTTAGGGATATGAATGAGTGAGCGAATGGTAGAAATGGTATGGATGTGTGCAGGCGCAGAAGAAAGAGAGGATGGGAGTGGAAGAGAATTGATGCGCGCGTTGGCGTGCTCAAAGAGTGATAAAATAAGGGCTATGAAGCTTGCAACATACCCAAATGGTGGTAAGCCATGTCTATTTACACCGCGCCGGACTCTCAAACCCCCAGGATAACGGAACAGAGAGGCTCCACCTTGCGGAGAGGGACGCGTCCTTCAGGCGACAAAAGGGGTTGAGCGATGATGAGTGAACCGTCAGACATAGAAGGAATCCCTGTTGTGTGTGTGTAGGAGTATGGGCCCTCGACTCCAAACATACAAGGACTTTGAACGAGAGCTACAAGGAGACGAGTCGCCGTGGCGTAGGCTAAGGGTCTGTAGATCTAGCGGTCCCGGCGTGCCGAGGTAGATTTGCGAGACAGCGCGCGGAGCTGTGATGATGTGGTGGCTTGGGAGATTGGAGGGGGAATCGGGCGTTTGATGTGGGGATTCCGAGACGATTGGGAACTGGATAGAACTTGCTGCTCCACCAAGCAGCTGTCGAGTGGTTTTGTAGTGCGGAAAATGAGTGGAGGATGGTGGGGTTTTGATACAACACTATCTGTCTGCAAAATTAGTTTAGTCTGCTGCAATGGCGCGACTGTGGCCGTAACCCTCCGATTGACGAGATTGGAGTCGGGGGTCGCGAGCACTAGCGCGAGTCTACCGGGCATTGATTATTGGCTGCACGTTTGGCAAAACACTTTGACATGAACAGGGGAGAAAGTTGCACCAATACTCGAGTCAAAATCTTATGTCAACGGTGACCATGTTACAGACAAATTAAAGTATGGGTTTGGCATGTTGATCTACAGATAGAGTAGGGTTTCATTGCGTGTCGAAACGCCTTGAATTAAGGGACCGGATCTACCGCCCTGCACTGTGCATCAGACGGCTTATAATCATTGTGCCCAGGTACATGACTAATCGCCTCGGCAAATTTTAACGTGATGGCGGAGACGGCGGGATTCCGGAATGACATATTTCCTAGGGCTATTCATTGATGTAGGGCTGCGACGCACTAGAAAGAGAATGAGTTTGAGCAGAAACTTCACTTGAAGCAAGATAAACGGCGCATTGTAGAGAGCTGGGCCTGATACCAAAGTTATGCTTCTTCCGATGACTGCAATCTAGACTTTATCATGCGCGAGTGTGTCAAGAAATCTTTTGGAGAAGCGCATGCACTGCTCGAATGCTTTTTCGAAACCATCCAGCTCGCCATAATAGGGATCACTGATTTCTTCTGGTGAAGCTTTGCCGCCATACTCTCCGAAGAGCATCAATCTTGCCTTTCCACGGGCGTCCTTCTGCAAGGCCTGCAAGTCTTCTAGATTAGAGCGGTCCATGGCAAAAATGTAATCAAACTTTTCGAAATCGGACGATCGTATCTGTCATGAGAGAGTCAGTTCTGTGTTTTCGTGTTAATCGTAACATAGACTGGGCAATCAGGACAGACCTTTCGCGCAGCATGCTGGTAATCTAAGATTCCGTTGTTTCTCAGAGTCGACATCGTTCTTGAGTCAGGCGAACAGCCGACGTGATAGCCTCCAGTTCCGCAGCTGTCGATTACGCGAATGGAATTCTTGTTGGAAAGCTGGGAAACGAGCGATCTAAAAACTCCCTCGGCCATGGTCGATCGGCAGATGTTTCCCAAGCAGACAAATAGAACTGATATAGGCTCTGGACTAGTTGAAGAGGCCATGGTATACCTGTAGATGGGGTAACTGGTAAAGCTTGACTTGGATGGTAGACACAATATATAGTGTTAGTCTCTAGGCATAATAAACTAGATGTAAGGATGCTAATGCATGCCCCTGGTTAGCCTTTGGTTTATCTCTGATGTGCTGAACAGCTTAGGTGGGGTAGAGCATCACCGTCCTAAGTGCATGCTTAGCAATAACTTTGGCGTTGAAGGCAGCATTGCCATCAATCAATTGCGCTCATGTGACGGCAAGATATGTTTGTTGATAATTAACAAGCAGTTCTCATCCGTGGGAATCAACTTAAGCGAAGAGTCAAAATTTATACTAACCCAAGTAAGCGTGCGGAGAAGTTTACATCAAATTACGGAGGGATCTAGTTGGGCTGTAGCAAAGTCAAGTCGACGATATCCTCTCTCCAGTAGTGGCGGCCAAGCAAGATGAAAACTTCAACTATCAGCGGCGCCGAAGTAAAGGGTCAGTTGGCTTTCTATTTCTATGATTGACAAGAAAAATGGTGTCAGAGTCGAAGACGGAAACACACACAAGCATTTCTTTTACCGACGACTTCTCGTCGATATCGCTCCTAACATTCCCACTCGAGTCCTCTCACTCATTCTTACCTAAAGGAAATCTCGTCTCATCAACCGATCAAGAAGCAGCTCCAATCGGAAAATGGAGATTGCCTCACCAATGGTCGGCCTCCCTTCTCTATCAAATTACCTTGCTACATATAATCAGAAGGATGAAAATGAGTCTTGAAGTGAAGAGTTCTGATGTTGGCTTGTGTGGGACCTTTCTTACAATAGGGCTATATAATGTGAGGGAGGCATGCAGCTGAAATGTGGAAGGAGAGAGAGAAGAATGTAAGTTTTGCGCAATTAATCAGGCGCGACATAGTTGGAGCGAGGGGTGCTGTCGAATGACCTAATGAGTTAGTGAACGGGTCTGAGAGTGTATTAAAGTAGATTCTTATTCGTGATGGGCACAGGCCTAGCCCACGTGGGACATGAGATGGGAAAGGCTAGTCTTTCCTTGACGACTACGTCCCCAGATCCCTCAGTTTGACCGTAGCAGCACTCATATAGTGGGTGCATTAGCTAATACCACTAGTGGCTTTTGTGCTGGGGACTTCCACTCTTCCCTCAACCGTGAATATTCACCAAGCGGGAGGTGGGAAAACTCTTTGGCTACCCTTAGATGGCTTTGTCATCATACATATAGCCGCCGCGCGAGATACGGCCTCACAGTCCCCCTTTTCTCGAGTGAGGTGGGCATCTAGGCTACCCTGACTTTAATTCGGCAATGTGACGACCGGAGCGGCACCAAAACACCATCCATAGTTGCCTATTTTCAAAGTGTCGGTAGTATTGTCTGAAATCGTAACCTCGGTGCCGACTTGTGACCTCTTCACTCGCTTGCCCCACGTCCTAGCTACCTGTCCTCCCCCAAGATGTGAAGCCTCGTTAGAACAGTTACCCACGGATCAAGACCCGAGCTTTGTAGATTACAACTTTATTCCCTCCTCTCGGGTATACGTAGCATCGTAATTGTGTAGTGGGAGATGGCCGGTTTTTGATGAGGCGAATGCCCGATTGCAATTGGAGTAACGCCATTATCGGTATTTGAGGCGAGGTGGTGTAGTGAGATTGAGGTGGAGGACTCGCGTGAGAGTGATGGGACAAACATTTGCCGAGAAGTCGTCGATTTGAGACATGCTTGAGGTTGCTTTCGAATTCAATCCGAATGCCATTCTTCTTGGCTATCCCAGATATGCAGAGTATACTGAGCGGTTACACCGGCACCACTGGAGGGCGAAGTTTTCGTCTTTGCCGGCGGATGGATGAAAGGTTGATGGTTTGTTTTCTATTCTACGTCAGACTAAACTAGTCCCTAATGGGGGGGGGGGGGGCAGGAAGCCAGAGACACCCAAGAATTTTACAATCATTACCCAATTCTAAGAGCCAGCCCGCGGAATTCAAAATTTTGAGGCAAGACTACCCAGTCGAGGTTCCTGAGCGCGCATCGTGAACTTTGTAAATGGTGTGAGTATGAAAGTTTATCACGTGGTGTCTCGTTGCTCCCAACTACAAGGGATAGAGCAGACTAGAATTAAATTGGAGAGCCTGCTAAGTCTATGGCTATGAGGGAATGATTGAGGCTAATGCGTGAATTGCAGGTCCTCTGGGTGTCGGATATCTCTGCGCCCATGTACGTCAGTCCTCTGTTACCCCTCAACTCCAGTGAGATCTGCTCTGGTGAGGTCATCAGGCAATAGCAGGCTGTCAATGTGCCGTGCATTCAAAATCTGATCGGCCCGTGACTGTGTAGATGGGTTCAGGATGCACAGCGAGGAGTTAATCGGAGTGCCTCGAGGGTCACACGTCATGGAAAGCAAAGACGCAGACAACAAAAGGAGCAAAGTTTCTTGCCGCAACTGAAATCACGGCACCTGCACCACCAAGTCGGAAAACTGATCCATTTGAGGTCACCTTCTTTTCCTAGAATGATTGTCTTTCGCCAAGGAGTTGACGGAGCTGAAGCTCGAATATATCTAGAGCGAAAGGATAGACAGACGCTCTCGGCATAAAGCTGGAGCGTGTGCTGGCGGCGGGACGACAGGCTCTGTTGCCTAGAAGCCTTTTCCCTACATCATGGCCACCTTTCCGCATGAACTTGTACATCGAAAGCGTGTTGGAGAGTAAAGAAGAATATATTCGATCCATTTATGCCCTATTTGAGATCGGGACCCGAGATCAGGTGCCATAAACCGTTATCCTGTCTACGAAATTTTACGACCGCTAGAGGAGATAGGGACCAATTAGAGTGGGAAGAAAATGCAGCCGTCTAGCGATGTTTGGTTTGGTCTATCATCTACAGTTTATCCACCACAAATCGTGAGTGGGACAAGAAACATCAAACTTTTTGTCTGGGTGCCTGAGGCCTGAAGGTATATAAATTGGATTAAACTAGAATTGTCAGCTCTGTTTCAGCGGGCATGTGGGGGACTATTCTCAACACCTGTCAGTGGTGTCCTCTACGAACCTCCAGCTCTCTCTGTAGAGTCTGCAGAGCCAAGATTGAGTAACAACCTCCTCACTTCGATGAGGATTCCCAGTCGCCTTCGCGATCTGTATCGTCTTCATTTCTCATCACATCCCCATATCACCATTATCATGAAGCTAACCACGATCAGATCAGACGTTAGGGTCGAAGCCCTTCTCGTCACCAACCCTTGATCATGGAGGAAAAGCCATCCGATGAGTTTCCGGAGCGAACCCAGCACCCGATACGGAGATGGTGGATTGGATCAAGATGGCCTCGAATGCTACAAAGAAGGGAGATATAGATGAATATGCGCACCTCATGTGGTCCCGGTGTCTAGGCCTCGCCTGGCTGGGGCTGCAGGTTTTTTGAGACTTTTTCCCGCGCACGCAGTTTCCATTGCTACCATTTTGATTTTTTTTGGGTAGAAGGTTCCGTGGAAAAGGTGGCTGAATTCCACGGGTAAATACTGAGCTGAATGGCTATTCATCATGGGCAATATATCAATGATCTTACAAGTAACAAGAGAGGACAGGAGCACTGTACAAGGTGTGGCCTGGGCCAGAGAGGAGCCCAATGTGCTAGATAGTCGAAGACTCAAGTAGTACAATAAAAACCCACTCACTCACTCACTCACTCAGCGGGCATGTGACATATGAGGAGTGGGAATTGTGCATGCATCAAAGGCAGTATTTTTGGATGAACCTAGGTAGAGAATCTGAGTGATCTAGTTACAATGCGAGATTGAGCCAATGACGTTTATGGAGTTTATCATTGTCCAATCCGAGTCTATGACAATGGAGGACTTTTAAAATCTACATGAAACTGACAGTCGGTGCATCTTGATGGTAAAAGCGGATGTGTCATCATACGGGGATCACATAATAACGTCGGCATGGATACGCTAGCCAACATCCACACTTTAGCTGTAGATCCTGTATAAATAATTTATTCAATTATCCTGACTTGACAGGCTGAGGCGTATGCAGGTTTCATCTGAACATGTGCCCTTCAGGTAGCATGGCTCCATTCGACGTTTTGAACGCTCACTCTCAGATTTCACCCACAGATGCCCCGAGAGGTTAAGCCTTACAGCGTACAAGCTCTTTCGTGCATGCTCACCACAGGGAAAAGCGTGAAAACCTTTGGGTATCCGAGTGTGCTTTCACTATCCCACTAATACAATGTCAGCGCGAGAGGGAGTGGCATGTAGGCTTAAGTGGATTCGAAGCAGCATTCTCCCGTCTCGCATGGGCTAGGTGTTTTTTCTTTTTTTTCTTTTTTTTTTCTTTTTTTTGTTGCATCAGTTAGGGCTAGGTGTTCACGCTACCCTAAATCTACTTGGGAGAACGGCGTGAATGGTGTTCCACTGCATCATCCAACCCATGAATCCTGTACAAAGACATGAAACAATACAACAAATTAGAAACATTTAGACCAACACAAAATCGTACAGCTCTTTACTGAATCATTACAATCGATGGTGAAAGCACGCCGTAGTAATTCCAACACCGGCTATACTTGCCTTATTTTGCCATGATGACTTTGAATTATTTTCTCCTAGACCTCGAGGAAGCTCAACCGTCCAAGCTCGAATAACCAAAGCCTTTAGTTTTTATGCGCAAGAAAGTTGTAGAGGAGTTATGCTGTTCCAAAACTTTCAATACATTGTCAAAGTTTATTGGCCATGAAAATAGAGATGAACGGCGTTTATACCAGTGCAGGGATTGGTAATGGTGAACAGGGGTATGACGCACGTGTAGATATGGTGCACTTGTCATCACTCTAGTCATGGACTTTGCAGGACAATAAACGACGTAAAGCAGTAGTTCCCACACCCATTAGCACTAGTCCTATGTCCCCATCAATGTCTTTTTTGTATTCAACGACGGCCCATGTTATTCTCCGCCTTGTTGCCTACCATCAGGCTTAGAGTTATGGTCAGAGTATATCGTCAACAACATAATCATACTTTGGCCCTGAAAATGAAGCTACAAGGTATCTGTTTCACAGACAAAATGCTAATTCAAAGATTTCGAGCTGCGGCTGGAGAACACGATGCTTTTGTTCCTCTTTTTTTTTAAAAAAAAATCATTCAAAGTGTATGCAGCTATTAAGCTATGACACATGACCGGTACTATATATACATGTAGGATGACTCTTTTGACGCACGAAACACTCATACTCTGGATTTCATTTGCAAATACCACTATGAGGTATGTTTGCTTACACAAACGGTCGACCCTCCTCCGTAAGTACCCACCATAGGGAAATTCAAAACCTTTGACTATCCAAGCATACCAGCGCCGCGAGAAATATAGTTTAGTTTTGTCAGATTCGAACCAGCAGTCTCCTCTCTCGGGTGGGATATGTGTCCTAGCTGTCCAGACCTTACTTCAGAAGTCGGCCGAGATAATGTACCACTGCACCAACCAGCCATGGCGGTGTTTATAGTGTTGCCTGCACTGGCACTTGTTCCTCGTCACAGCAACAAAAATACTGCTTTTCTGCCTTAGATATCATCCCTGTAATTTGCCGTGTAAATGGCCGAGTCGAGCCTCGTGACTGGGGGATGAGCAAACGCCAGACGCATCTATTTCTGTCCTAATCCCAACCATCACATCTGTGAGAAGTCTACCCACAGCTTACAATACAACACTCGACATCTTGCAAAAGAGAAAATCAACCGAGTTTGTGAAGCATTTCAATCTATTCGCGGGGCAGAAACAAGACTTTCCGATGCCGAAGATAACTATGCCAACAATGAGGCTAAGAATGCCGCTGGAAACATTAACCTGAAAGCTTGCTACTCTCTACTTGACAATTATATTAGGCCACAATGGCCTAAATGGTTGGCAACATTTTGGATGTAGAGACATGTAGTTCACTGGGATACATGATGATAATGGAGTGATTTAGGCTACAGAGGGATACATGAGTCACCATCAAGTATCAGCACAAGAAGATTATGAGGAGAAACCTATGCCTTGATGGCGCCGGAGTCGTTTTTGTTTTAGCTCAGGCCTTGTGTTGTTTGTACTCAAATTTCTGGTATGCGGCCCCTACTCATTTAGCCATCTAGCTCTGACACATGTTGGATGATTCTTTGACCTTTAAGACACCCATCCTCTGCATTCCATTAGCCTACGAGAAGGCCGTCTAAAACTCAACATCAGTCGCTGGTGTCCCTCATGAACCTCCAGCTCTCACTGCAGAGTCTGCAGAGCCAAGATCGAGTAAGGCCGTCGTCCTCACTTCCATGAGGATTCCCATTCGCTCTCGCCGTCTGTATCGTCTTCGTCTCTCTGCATACCTCCCTACCGCCATTATCATGAAGCTAACTACAGGTAGATCAAATAGTAGGATCAAAGCTCTATACATCACCCATCCTTGGTCATGGAGGAAAAGACATCCGATAAGTTTCCGGAGCGTACCCAGCACCCGATACGGAGATGGCAGATTGGATCGGGTTGCCCTCGAAATGTTACAAATACGGGAGTTGTAGATGGATAGGCGCACCCCTGTGGCTGGCCAGCAGGTCTCGTGACACTTTTTCTCGCTCACTCAGTTTCCACTGCCACCAAGGGGGCGTGGAAAAGGCGGCTGAATTCCACGGGTAAGCACTGAGTTGTATAACTATACATCAAAGACCTTTAAAGTAAACAAATGAGGTAAGAGGCACTGTACAAGATGTGGCCTGGGTCATTTAAGAACCCAATGTGCTAGATAGTCATAAACGCAAGCAATAGAAAAAATAAAACACATAAATATCACTACAAAGTAGAGATGGCTCTCTCTCCAGCCCTCAACCGTGAAGACCCACCCAGAGAAACCATCCCAAGCCCTTGAGTTATCCAGACACACCTCCAACATCCATTGAGTAATCTCGGCGCGAAATGTGGCCTCAGGCGTCCCGTTCCCAAGTAGAGTCAACGCCCTGGCTGCCTAAACGATATCGGAAATCATCACCAGAAGGCCGACTACGGCACCTATAGTTGTTGGCTTGTTTTTATAGTGTTGTGTGGCCAGTGCTGATTTTATTTGTACATGCAATGTATGATTTACTTTCATTGCCATAAGCGACATCTAGGACTATGAGCTCCAAATTGATTCGTCTTAGTAGATCATGGGTTAGGGTCATTATCGGCCACTCTTAGCACTCAACCACCAGTCATGTAAAACGGTTGTTCACGAATCACTAAGCCACAACGCATCTGAAAATCAACAGTAATGGGAATACGTGTACATCACACGCATCATAGGCCCAAGAAAGACTTGGAGAATGAAATGCGCGCACAGAGGTTAGCCCTCATGCATGAAAATGATTGCATCTGAACTACTTGGGCGACCGTAGGGCGAAAAAGGCTGATGTTTCGCTGGATGCTGCATGCAGGTTCTCGGCCTAGCGATACTTCAAATCGCTCTAGCACTGGCCAAGCCAGGGGCGCCGACCTTCAGACACATCTAGTTCCGCCCTTGCATCTACTACATGGCCCCAAAAATAGATGCAGATCTATTAGCTGTCTAGTGGAATGAGGTGGCATGTCAATCGACTGACTCATTGTAAACACCGAATTTCAGCTTGGGAGTAGACTCATCTAATCCGTCTATTGGCTATTCTTGCCCAAGTGTGAATAGCGCTCCTCAGAAATCCAACGTTCAACTCATCGATTTGCTCACAGATATTTAGATCCCGTATGATTACGTCCGGTCTGAAAAGAATGGACTCCTGGAAAGATACAGCGGCTCCCAACAACCTCATACCAACAAAGTGAATGGCGCTCACATCCTAGCCCTTGAAATAACAAATTAATCTAGTGTCTCAATGGATCCCTACTCTTTCCATCAACTAGAAATTTTATAAATTATGGTTACAGATTTTCAATGACATGGGCACCACATTTACTTTGAATGGGTAGACGGAGAGTCAGACAGCCATTCGATATGATATTTAATGTTGGATTATCTCACACCACTTGCTCAATTCCCCCCCCCAACCTCATCGTCACTCTTTTGGAATCACATCACACTACAAATATAAAAAAATCTAAGCATCCCATCAGGATGTACTCTACAATGATAAAAAGAGTCATCATTATCACCTTTTTAGGCATAGGCCTAGTCGAAGATATCACAGGGTCTCCTTTGACTGCGAAAATAGTAAGAAACCCTCATCTAATGGTCTCTATCTGAAAGATAAGCATCCCTGACTTACTCATCAGCAGCACGATACGGGAAAAACGGCTGAGCTAAATCCCAGGGGCGCCTCAGGCGTAGGTGCGACTGTCCTCGCAACCATGGTTGGGAATGCGTTAGGCGGCATCATATCCCCAAAATTCGTAGAGTTGGGAAAGAAGCACGCGGAAAAGGCCGAGAAAAAAAAGAACAAGGGTCAAGAGAGTCTAGATGAAGACAATTCCAAGCAAAAAAAGAGCAAATCAAAGGATGAATCTAGCTCGAGTGATGAATCCACCTCGCAGAAAGAAGTCAAGGATATTGCCGACGCTGACAACCTCTCGAGCAAAGAGAGCGTCACATCAGGAGTCGCGAAAGCTAAACCTCTACGAAGGCGTCATGGCGCAAAAATTAGATCACTTAGACGACGACGCGTCAGTGGCTCTAGAGTTTTAAAAGGCAGTAGCGCTGCTGTTGGGACCGTAGGAACTACTGCCCTAGGTGCTGCTGTGTTTAACTTCTTTTTTGCCAAGAAAGATGCCGAGAGACAAATAAAAGCCGATAAAGAGGCTAAAAACAAAGCCAAAGAAAACGACACTAGCAAAAGTGGCTCTGATGATTCATCAAAAGACAAAGCGTCAGAGAAACCAAAAGGTGATTTGTCGGTAAATACAAAGAGCGAGCCCACTGGGCAGATCACCCCTGACAAGCCTAGTACTGAGCTAGGCCAAGATGATAAGAAAAATCTGGCAGGTCCTCTCTAAGTATGCACGGTCAGTCCGAGAGACTAGGACTGGTTTGTCCCTTGAAATATACAGCGATATATCTCGAAACCCTCAACACTCTCGGTCAAAGATCCAAAGGCACAATTGTCATGAAATTTAGACAATATTGTGACAAGAAAATGAGCTAGTACACGGATTCCTACAAGGCACAAGCACTTTTCCAGGAGACGGGAAGAAGCAAAATAAGTTGACTTCTAGAGGTGACTGAGGCAAATGTATCACTCATAATTTAGCTCGCTGACATGCGAATTTCGCCCATAAAATCGCATTCGTCGGCCTAGCAAGCCAGAAGCGCAAAAACAGCAGTTAGAGACCGCCAGTTGAAGGATTTCAATCCGTGGGCTAATTATATGTGCTGGGCCGTAGGCACTTTGCAGACTTTTTCGCAACTTAACTCGGTTGAAGCCGGGCTGGATCGGCTTAACTATCATCTACAGCACAATAAAGCATCATCTCGTTTTAATAACCAGGGCGTTATATGATTCGATCTTGTATTGCATTGTGCCAATTGTCAGCTTCTAGAATCCTTTCTTGCAACGCTTCTGATAGGGAAGGCATGAGCGGTGGTACGTCGATGGTTAATTATATTTATTCATTGGATACAAAACTACTTGTATTTACAAAGCCTTATGCTTGAATACGAAACTCTTATCCTGCAGCCTTACATCAGTCTTTTGAAGTAGACAAGATTATGTTGACCCGAGATCGATCTCAATAGTGCACCTTTCACGGACAGGGCGGTAGCCAGCTTTGATTGGTGGCATGTGTAAAGGCTCGAGTAATTGATGTAACTTTCTCCAGTAACATAGGCTGCACATTGGCTTGGTTTTATTGTACTACTTGCGTCTATGACTATCTAGTACATTGGCTTCCTAAATGACCCAGGCCATACCTTGCACAGTGCCTCTTACCTCTTTTGTTACTTTAGAGATCTTTGACGTGTAGTTGTACGACTCAGTGCTTGCCCGTCGAATCCAGCCGCCTTTTCCTCTTGACCACAATTACATCCTAAACCACGTGGGTTGGAGATCAAAAGATCTCAAGCTGGAGCTTTGCACGTCTTGACAATCCTGATGACCACGTCCCCGGTGAGATGTAAGGCTCGATTGCCTTATTCCGAGAGGATGTATTATGCCAATTACCCAATGCTCCTCATCCCGAGATCCACTGGGCTCCACACTATCAGTAGTTGGATAGGCAGAGTGTGGATTCCCCGCGGCCCCCACGAGTCTGCAGCGGCCAGCTGGCCGGCCTCTTCGAACCCTTCTGAACGGTCACTATGTCTTCGGACTCAGTCCTCATGTCGGTGTTGGGAGAGGGCGCGCCGAGTGGTTGTTGCCATTTTTCCCGGCTGCCATGCGCCTGCAAATGGCCTTCGTTTCGTTGGCTGGCGAGGGGAGATGGTGAAGGGCGAATGGCTACTCTAGGTGCATGGTTGAATGAGGGCTTGTGAGGGCAGCTGCATGGAAGGCATAGGAGGGGGCTTACTACTGGCATTGGTAGCTTGGCCTGTAGGCAGAGACTGAGAAGCACGAGAAGAGGACGTGGCAGGAAGGCCGCTCTAATTTCATTTTTGCGCACCAGATTTGAATTGCGCATGCAGCTGTCTAGCCATCACACCATATCAAAGAAATGCACAGAACAGATGACTCAATGTACAAGAGCACTCATGCCCCGGATCTCATTCGCAAGGACCACTGCGAAGTTATGCTGGCCTTTTCTTCACCCCAAGCCAACCCAGGTGAACGTCTCCCAAAACCCCTGAGTTGTCCAGACATGTCTTCATCGTCCACTGAATTTCCTCCGCGCGATATGTAGTCTTAGGTGCCTCCTTGCCGAGTGGAATAGGTGCCCAGGCTGCTCAAACTACACCGGAGAACACCACCAGGAGGCGGACCACAAGAGCTTCCATCGTTGCGTGTTTTGTAGTGTCCGCTGCACAAAGCTCAATTCGTAAGACTCCTCGCCGGTCCAGATTATATCCATCCTCCGTGTCATCTTGGAAACTTGTCGCGATCCCTCCCACGCCCATCCCAGGGAACTGCCTACCAGATTCGTGCGCCACGCTTTGCTCCCTGCGCCGGGTGTGGATACCGGCGTGGGCGTGTATTGGCGGCTAGCTGAGGCCCGAGAATAGTCGATGAGAGGTGTGGTCATTGCAACGCGGATGTACCAAGTCGTACGTATATATTTGATGAGACTTGGGTAGGAGTCGAACTCGTTGCCAGCGAAAATTTAACATGGCGGAGAACTTTGCATTATTGCCTCGCGCGCCAACTTCTTCGGTTTGGTGAAATTGACTGAGCTTGGCTCCGGGAGAATATTCCTCTCCCAGGCTCGTAGAGGAGGCCGCGTAGAGGTGTTCAGTCTTGCCCCCCCCCCCCCCCCAGGCAGCTCTGATATAGGCATGAAAGAAGTTGACCGCAATGAGGGAGTATCTAGCTTTGACTTGACTTGAAATATTCAAGGTGACACGGGTCGATGGGCTCTGAGGGCTCATTGCTACCTACCCGACCGACAGTAGAGTCAGAAGCGACAAAAGAAACGAAGGGGAACAGTGAATGTGTGAGATTCAGTGCCCTGCGCCGCATCCCCATCTCCCAAGCCCGTTCCCTCTCGAGTTGGCATCCGTCTCGGCGCCGTCACCTCCCGCCCTGCTCATTCTTCCGCAGACCGTGACATCCGCTTGTAGGCATGAATCGGATGAACTCTGCCATCCCTTCTCCCCATCATTTCCCCGACGCCAGGCGGCGCCCTTTTCTCGCAGCCTCTCCAACGCTGCAGAGCCGGTCGGCACTCTGAAAACTGCCGGGGCCCTTCACATCTTCATGTTCGGGGTGGAGGCGTCGGTGGTAGTCGGCGTGGCCGCTTCTTGCCGCAATAAGACGATGAGACGCCCATCTGCGTAGGCTGGTTCCGGCGCTCGTTTGCAGCGCGGCGAGGGGTCCAGTTCGTTGTATCGTTTCGGCCGAGACTTCGGCCACCACTCCTCCACGACCTCTTGGCCGCGCTGTCGAACCTGCCTGAGGGAGCATTTAGAGTCAAGCAGAAACTGTCTCCTAACGTGTACGTACCACATGTCCGTACGTCATCTTACCCAGGACCAGGCTGAGGCGAGGCCGTAACTGCAATGCCACCATCAAATGTTCTTTGGGGAGGACTTGGGAGCGCAGAGCTACGGCGCATTTGTAGCCTCTATGTCTTGTCCAGATTCTCTGCGCCTTTTCACCCGACCCCTGTAATACTCCAGTCCGCTGAGGAGATTTACAAACTCGCCTGCTAAATTGAAAACCAGAGCGGCGCACAGCGGAATGATTGATTTTTCCGTTAACCTGCTAGGTGAAGTGACACCGATCGTACTCTTACTGGAGCTTAAGCATGAGTGATGGTGGTGTTCTCTGGTATGGTTTGAGCAGCCTGGGCACCTATTCCACTCGGGAAGGAGGCACCTAAGACTACATATCGCGCGGAGAAAATTTGGTGGATGATGGAGGCATGTCTGGATAACCCACGGGTTTCGACGTTCCCCTGGCTGGGTATTCACGGATAAGGGCTGACTTGGGGTGAAGAAAAAGCCTGCATAACTTCGCAGTGGTCCTTGCGAATGAAATCCGGGGCATGAGTGCTCTTGTACATTGAGTCATCTGTTCTATACTATTCTTTGATATTGTGTCATAGCTAGATAGCTGCATACGCAATTAGAATCTGGTGCGCGAAAAAAAGCATGAGTGAGGTCGGGCCGGATCAGGTAAACTACCGCAAAGTACAAGTAGGCCTCGTCCCGCCTAAATGGCCGGAACCAAGGCGAAACGCATCTACGTCTTGCATCATGACGAGTCCAGCAGCCTGGAAGGAAACGGAAGAAAGCTCTCCGACGAAATCCCGCATTACAAGAGAAAAATAGAAGCCGTCTCCCTTTCATCGTTCTGCCTCAGCCACCACGCGCCCGAGCCTCATCTCGTCAGATTTCAACCTTTGATGCCATAGCCAATGGCTGCCGTCTCACAAAATGCCTGGCATTGTCACACCTCCGACCCTTCGCCAGTCCACCTCGAATATTTTACTGGCCTGAACGCATTCATGGAACACTCGCCATCCACTTGGCCCAAGCATCGTTTTCAGGGCCCTTCGCTTTCCGCGTTTTAGCCGCCATGGTGCCAGTGCTTCCCCACACTGGATAAGGTGACTGACTGATTCATCCCTCCCACACTCGCAATGAAGTTTGACGCGAGTGTGGTTGAAGCGGCGATGAAGCGGGCGTAATGTTTGGGGCGATTCGCGTGCCACCAGCCCGTCAACATTTGCCTGGCCAGTTTGCGAGCTTTCCGTCCAGATGAGGCGAGGGTCGTCACGCCATATATTGCCCTGGCGTTGTCCAGCAATTTAAGCTCTCTTCGAGTGAGTTCATCAGCGATTTCATTTCCTACCAGCCCTCCGCGGCCCGGGATCCATCCTATCTCTACAGGTGCGGCTGATCTTGCGGCCACTTTGGAGAACTTTTGGATCCGCCAGGATATTGAGCCGGTTATTCCCGCCAGTAAAGCCTGGACGGCCGCGGAATTGTCGAGCAGGAAATAGATGGCGCTGCGGCCATGATCTCGCTTCCAGGTTGTGATTGCCTCTAGAGCAACCAAAGCTCTATGATCCTCCGCATTCGTGATTTTGCCAGGGCTATTCTGTTGAATTACCGTGCCCGTGCCACTGATAAAGGTCACAAAGGCCCATAACACTCTGTCGGTGAGCGCCTCAGAACCATCACTGTAAACGCAGAGGCAGTCGGGTGGGAGGATAGGTAGCCACTTTCTTATAAACCTAACTGCTTCTTTCTTGCTTGTCCAGCAAGTATTCGCCTGAGGGGGACCGGAGGTTGGAGCGGTGGAGGAAGTTCCGCCTCTGGTAGAAGTCGGTACATCCTCTGGACCCTTGAATTATGAACTCTGTCGAAACCAAGTCTGCTCTTGTTGCATGTCTTTAGTTCGAGTCGATGGCGAGCGCTGTCCATGCTTTCCACGGCCCGAAGTCGGAGCGGATAGTAATCATCCAGTCTTCGGATTCATGCCGTAGTCTTGAGCCTGCGTTCCTTGAGTAGAATGTGAGCTGGTGGGATGTAAGTCTCCCTTTTCAGGGCTGCGATAGGCATGATGCGCCAGGTTGGTAGAGCCACGCGGATTCCAAAGGCAGAGGTCTGGTCGATTACTTTGAACTGTCTTTTATAAGAATTACGCGCAACACCAATATGTTTCCCTGGTTGGCCCCAGCCACCAGAACTCCACAGCGTGCATCACAATTGGCATAACTACCGTGCGAATGACTGTGGTTAGTAAGCCAGGCCTTGGTCCCTGGATGCACTGAGTGAGCCGTCAGAAGTGTTACACTAGCCGCACTGCTTTACTGGTCCACTTTGCGACGTGGCTTTCGAAGGTCAGGCCGCGGTCCAAGTAAACTCCGAGCTATCGGATGTTGTCGGATGCTTGTACATCGCGAGGACCTACCCCTATTATCGGAAGATCATATCACCTGGATCTAGGGCCGAGGAAATAGACTGCTTCGGTCTTAACTGGATCGAAAGAGACAGCATTTTCAGCAGGCCACCCTAGGACTGCATCGACTTCTCTCTGGACAGCTGCTGTGGCTTCGTTTGGAGTCAAACCTATGCCAAGGATAGCAACATCATCTGCATAGACAAATCTCCAACTACTGCCCCCCACGACTTCGGCCATGTAGCGGAGTAAAAGAATTGAGGATAATGGCGATCCTTGTGGTAGGCCGCATTCTAGGAATATCGGGTCTAATACACCTTCCTCGCGTATTACTCAGGCGAGTACTTGTTGCAGGAAGCACGTTATCCAAGTGATGGCTGCTTTCGGCCACCCAATTTTGTTCATCCTTCGCAGCAGCCGTCCGTGGAGTACAGCGTCAAATGTCCCGTGTTCGTCCGAAGTGACAAGAACTGCTTTCTTCTGCCTTTTCATTGCATGCTTCATATCGTAGATAACGAATGAGACAAGGTCGTCGGCAGATCTGTCAGAGAGTGCTCCAAAGAGCTGCTGCGGCACAGCCTTCTACGAAATGGCGGTATATATCATTCGTCTTGCAACTAGTCTCTCAAGACTTTTGTCGAGGGAGGAGAGTAGTGCGATAGGCCTCCATCCTTTTGCCGTGCTGAGATAATGGCCAGGTTTGGAGAGAAGAATTACTTCGACTAGCTTGAACGCATTTGAGAAGTGGATCAGTCGAAGTGAGCCCTCAAAAAGTACTCTCACTTCGTGGACAATTGACGACCAGGCTTTCCTAAGACGAACAGAAATTGCGGCTGCTCCAGGGGCTTTGTTTTGGCAGGCCGTTGTGACTCACTTGACTTCTTCGTCCGTAACGCTTGAGACCTCTGCAAGATTTCTGCGTCCTGGCTCGAGGTGCTCAGTGTCGACGTCGTTTTGGCTGGTGAAGCGGCCGGGAAGAAGGTAGCGCAACAGAAGCACTCGCTTTCCTGGGTTCGTGACAATAACATTGGAAGTATGCAGTGGTGGAGCAGCAGATATAGGTTGCGGCTTTGCCCAGCGTGTCATGCGAAACATGTCCATATCGTTTGTGGCTTCGGAGAACTTTCGACGCCAGCATTGGCGCTTCGCACTTTTGATTATGTGACGGAAAGCCTTTCTGCTCTCTTCGTCCCTGAATATCCTGTATTCGCGTTTGGCCTCTAGGCACTCTGTCGTCCACCAGGGTGCTATCTTACCCTTCTTTAAGCTCCCGTATCTTCCGGTAGCCCTGATAGCAACGCTAATAGTTTGGACCAGCTTATCAGCAAGGTTTTCTACCGTGATTATTGATTCCAATAGCTGCATTCCTATTCCATGAGCCCACCTACTTAGTACCTTGGCGAAGTCTTCGAGGGCGTCCTCTGTCACTCGTACCGGTTGGCCAGTTTTGATAATAGCTCTAGCTTTCGAGTTCGGACGGGGGACGTCTCCTGCAAGAGTTCTGTGGTCCGATATCGAGTCAAGCTATATCGAAATATCTGCAAGGGCACTAGCGTTAGGCCAAACTAGGTCGGGTGTGTTTCCAAGATCGTGTATTGGGACGCCCTGTGTGGAAGATAGGTCCATACCATGCTCGAACATCCATTCGGTGAGCACCTGGCCCTCGCCATGTAGCCTAGTGGCCATTGACTGCCAGTCGTATTGAACTGCGTCGGAATCTCCGCCAATTACTGTAGATCCGGATGGAGCCCATGATAGCAGCGGCAAAAGGTCTGCTCCAGGAGCGCAGTATACGGAGACAAATGTGACTCCTTCTACCTTTACTGCGGTGAGATCTGGTTATGTCTCGCAGGTTGCTTGTTGTTGGCATTTGATCCCTTTTCGCGTATAGATGAGGGAGTTGGCGGCGACACGGGGAGGCAAATGCTTGTCAAAATTGGGATGCGATTTGGTGAGATCGAAGCCGTCCTTGTGTTGAGTCTAGTGTTTCTGGATAAGTAGGACATCGGTTCCTGAATCCTAAGCGGATTGTAGGATGATGTCCGTAGCGGGGTCTCTTCTGCAAATATTAGCACAGAGGAACGAGATGGTAGTTGCCGCTGTCTGGAGCTCGATAGGGTTGTGATCCCTTACGGGTATCGAGTGATGTTTAAAGATTGGTTTTCAGCAATCATTTCGGCGGCTCTCTGCTTTGCTTCCAACTCTCGGATCGAAGCATTCCTCTCTTTTTGACCCTACTCGAGGATCAACGACAGCTGGTCTCTTGTACGTTGCACCGTCTTTCCACCAGCCCGCGTCGGCCTCGCCATACAGCTAGGCTCAGTTACGGCATGTGGCCCATGGTTATTGATGCAGCTTGTAATGAGATTTTTGAACTCAATAGCTCTGTGCTCAATTGAGCCACATCGAGAGCAGTGCTCTGCTCGTGAACAAACATTAGTTGGGTGGTGTGCCCAGCATCAGTTACATTGCGCATTTTTGAGCTTGCGTTGAAGTTCGTGAAGGCTTCCGCTTTCATTGGAGAGTCTTTCTCCAAGCTTCAATTTTTTCGGTGTAAAGTGCAACACACAGTCCATTGATGGCCTAGCCATGCTAATCGTTCAAGCACGAGTCGAGGTTGGTCTGTGTTGGAAAGTATACTCTGTACGATATTACATGGATAGATGTGATGAAGTAAAGTTGACTTCATATTTTATAACTATGGGAACATTGGACTTATGTATACACCTATGGGAGAAATTCCCACTAGTCTCATGTGCCTGTCGAACCTAGTGATGACCATCCACCTCTCATCTACCATGATAAGCCAAGGTACACTGTCGTAGGTAAATATCCAAACGTATATGGAAGAGTAAGTGCAATTAGCACATATGTAGAGAAAGTCGATCTTGTCGAGAGCCTGAGACGAAACAGATAATGGTTGAGTCCTAAATTCGAGAGTCAGAATTTCAAACAATCTGACTTTTATTTTTGGAGCTCCTTCTTCTATTACCATCTCTGATGTCACTATGGTTGGACCTCCCAGAGTGTAAAGCTTGTCTGGGATATTCGGTGCCAGAACTGAGATCCAAGTTCATTTCAGAACTATCCAAGGTGGCTCTTCTTGTGAGAAGTGCACCTGAGTTTACGACAGTGGCCTATTTAATTGCCGAGTTGGCCAGACGCAGCTTGCTAGCCAGGCTTATTTTTACGAAGTGGGATGAAATATGTCTCTACAGGTAGTCAGGTCTGAGGCGCAAGGATACACGCTCGTCAGGTCGTAGGGAGTTTGGTGCTGGTACTTTAGGCTTCAGCGTGGAGACGGGCATCTTTAGTACTGTCTTGGATGTGGTGGTTGGAGCCGCTTGATTTGCTGGCTTGTTCCTTTTTCCCAGCACCTCGGTACAAGATTTCTATATGGTGTTGCGGCTGATGGCCTGGATGGTGCCGGTCGATTGTTTTCTATGGCAAATATTTACACTAGACGCTTGACGCTTGCTAGGTTGTGTTAGGGAGGCTCGGTAACTTGAGCCGGATTAGATGAGTTGGCATGGCCACTAGCAGCCTGTGGAGGAATGTAAGTCTCTGCTTGGGATGGGCTGCCGCACAAAATTTCCATGATCTTGCCGGAAAGACCAGTAAGTCCTGACCAAAGAGATTCCGAAGCCTCTCGTCAGTGACTGGTTCTAGCAGTTTGTAGAGCCCGATGATAAAACGCTCCGCTTGCATAGAGCGCGTCTGTGATATCCCGGCCTGTTGGGCGAGGAATTCGCTCGCGATAATTGAAGGCAACGTAGTTTTGTTATGGGGGTGGGTTTCGATGACTCGCCTCGCATATTGGCTCTACAAATCGTTGCGTGGTTGAGGGAGGTTGCTGTTGTAGGCCGCTAAGAGCCATTTAGGCGTCTTGACGCGTCGAGCATTGTGTGGGGAGGGGGGGCCAAGGGTCAGCCTCTGCAGAGGACTAGGGCGGCATGAGTGAGTGATGTAAATAGCAGTTAAAGTCGTAGATGGTATATGATAGCGTCACTTGGTGTGTGGCGGACAGCTGTTCTTTTTTTTCTACTCTGTTCATTTACTTGCTAGGTACGTGTCAACTATCACACTCCTACTGGAGCTTCAGCACGAATGAGCCTGGGCCAGATCAGGTTAACTACCGTGAAGTACAGATATACCTCGTCGCACCTGAATGACCGGATCACCTGAGACTTCACCTATGTATTGAATCATACCAAGCCTGACCGTTCAGAAACCCGCTGTATAAATGCCGTAGCGCAAATTCCTCCTCAGCCTCGGCCACCACGCGTCCGAGTCCTTGACATCCTCATTGACTCCAAAATGAAAATGTAGTCCTAGATTTCATCATTGCTCTACCCTTGCACTTTCATGTCGTACCGTTGGGTTGTTGTCGTCATTGAGGATTTGTATAATCCCCTCGATGTATCTTCCATTTTCTTCTTCCTTTATACACGTCCCGTTTCCATCATGACTTTCCTCATTAGGGCGTGTGTAGGTAGGTTATCTGACGAGTATGGAGGTGGGTCGCAGGTATAGGACCGACTGAGAAATGCTTCGTCGCAAATATATGAGGAGTTTGAGAGATGATTTTTTGTTTGAATACGACTCCCAGACAGACTTATGCTCATTCGTGAATTGTATGTTGGTGGTTGTGAGTTTTTATTCGACCTTCTTGCGGCTGTGAAACCTCTGTTGACAGATTTTTCGACCAAAATACCGAGTTCAACTCCTTCAAGCCGAAATTCCATCAAACATAATCCATCTTATCCTTGTTCATTACTGAATCTCGGCGTTGAGTGTATATTTCGCTCCCAGGTTCATAGAGGATACCACTGACAGGCGCTTAGCTTTCGTCCTCCATGGTGCTTCATTGGGTCTAGTGCTTGGAGAAAGTGATGTTATACTATGCATTTGCTCCTGTTGAAGTTTTACTGTACGATATTGGGCGTATTTGTGTCCTTCCTAGAGCTCGGCGCTCGACAACTTCACCGTCAGCTTCGACAATCTGAGAGCCGACAGCGCTTCCTAGTCTTTTCTTGATTCTCACATACTGCTAGTTGTTGGCTTGACCTTCTGATTTTTTGGTTGTTATGGCGATAAATCCAAGTTGGTGATGATTTAGCCGACTTGATAAACTGTGTAAAGAGGAATGGGAAATCTAGATACGACTAACGGGTATTCATCCCCTTAGTGATTGTATTGACTGATATCTTCACCCTAGGCCGAATACTTACCACCCAGCCACATGTTACCAAGAATCACTACGCTGTGATACTGGTCTAGTTCCTAGGTTAGCATTGCCGTATCTTCCAGCTTTCCCTATCATTTCCTTATAGTCTTACAGCATGAATCATGAACAATATTCTTAGTAATCCACCTAAGCTCAAACAACGGTTAAACCCTAACAGTTGGAGAGACAAATATTCCTAGGTCTTGAGTCCTATTAAGGACAACTTTAGCTTTGGCGGTGATTCTAGCCTAGAAGCTTGGATCCCACGAGTAATGGTGCCTTCCGTAGTTGCAACATCTAGTCTCTTGTCTTTCGAAGTATTCTCTAGTATTATAACTGCTCGCACATTGGGCACATTTGATAGAAGCTATGCAAACCTTTGCGATATGGCCGTACCTCTGACAATTAAAGCACTGCATGGCTCGGAACCTAGATCGAAGATCTCTGTCGCTTTAAGTTCATAATGTCACATGATACCATTCGTGATGACTTTGTCTGCTGTTCCAAGTTGTTGAAATCAGACGATTAACGAACCCATAATTTCCCCAGGTTGAGGACATTTTTTGAGCGGTACAGCTCTCTATATCCTAATATATTGTGTTCACACTGCATTCTGCTTTTCAATTTCTCTTAAATGATCCGCGTTTCCCAGATCAGATGATCGAGGTATGTCGTGAATTAGGGTTTGGGATGTGGGATGGGCAATGTGTACGGTAACTGGCAGCTTCGTCGTCAGTTGCTTCCTCCTCTCCATTATTTCTTTGGCTTCATGACCAGCATAGTAAACTTTGACTTGGCCATTAGAAATCTGCCTAGCTCCGACAATTTTGCTGATGCCAA
This sequence comes from Blumeria hordei DH14, assembly GCA_900239735.1. Lineage (NCBI taxonomy): Eukaryota > Fungi > Ascomycota > Leotiomycetes > Helotiales > Erysiphaceae > Blumeria > Blumeria hordei. The sequence continues at coordinate 105,997 of OENG01000037.1, read as the reverse complement.
TCTTCTTCGCTAGAGAGTTTGGCAACTTTTCTCCTCTCATTCTCATCTAGTATTCTTATTGTAGTACCTGTGACTCCAGGCTTGCTTGCTATCTTGGCCCATGATTGTTTTCGTCTTTGGGGCTGAGCGATTGACGCTTTAAGTGGTTTAGTTTCCTGTAAGATGCTAGCTATCTCAGTATTTTCATTGCCAGCCCAAAAGGCTGGGTGAATGTTCGCGTCACAAAGGCCTCCGATGATGAAAATGGCCTCCCATATCATCTTCTTGTAGGCTCTGCTTGAAAGCTCATGGCCTTCTATTGCTTGCTTGAAATTTAACAGGGCTGGGTCGGTTTCTTCGACGCTTAGTTTCCATTGCTGTAGTCAGTTCGCGGCTTTCTACTATGAGGGTCCTTAATATCACCCGTCATCTCAGACATGACGAGGCTAGGAATCTACGGGACAAAAATCAGCGGGGTCCATTATTCAAAATAAGTATATTTTATTTTTATTTTTTTATTAACTCATATAATGCGTATGCTGCTTTGGAGCTATGAGACATGACCGGTATGTTGTTTACACGGTGGATGACGCTTTACGTCAGAGACACTCATACTCTTGACTTCATTTGAGAATACCATGAGGCATTTTTGCTTATGTGTTGGAAGATAGACTCTGTATGATATTATATGGATGTATGATGATGAATTGAAGAAAACTTGATATTTCACACCTGTGAGAACATTGGACTTGTGTATACATCTATGGGAGAAATGCCCACTAGTCTCTTTTTTTTTCTGCATCAGATTTTAATTGCGTATGCAGCTAGCTAGCTATGAAACAATATTAGAGGTAAAGTAAACAAATGATGACTCAATTTAAAAGAACAGCACTCATGCCTCGGATTTCATTTTCAAGTACCACTGCGAGGTTATGGTGGCTTTTTCTTCACCCCAAGTCAACCCTCATCCGTGAATGCCCACGCAGGGGAAGGGCCCACTAGTCTCATGAGCCTGTCAAACTTAGGAATGACCAGCCGCCTCTCATCTACCATGATGAGCCAAGGTACACTGCAGTATGTAAATATCCAAAAGTATATGCAATAGTAGGTGCGATGAGCGCACTCGGGACATGCGTAGAGAGAGACTATCTTGTCGTGAACCTCAGACGAAGCAGATAATGGGTGAGTCCTAAATTCGAGAGTCGGAATTTCCAACATTACGCAGAACGTTTTCATATAACAATCGCTACAGCTTTCGCTCCGGCTGACCAGTATTCCTAGTCGCATGAGTTAGCAAGTCTGGGGACGAGGCTTTAAAATCAGTCAGTGGTATCTTCTTGAAGTTTAGCACCAGCCAGGAGGTCTTTTGTTGTCAATAGTTACACGGTGCCCAGCTGGCCGGCCGCTCCCAAAACTTCACTGAGCTGGTTGTGCCTTGGTGTTGTTTTTTTTTGTTTTTTTTATTTAACGTCGTGCTGTGCCTTGGTGTTGCTTCCTGATGCACGTAAAAGACGAGCCCCACAGCTAGTGATTTCCATGGGTTTGCCTGGCTGCCATGAGCCCGCACATGAGATTTGTTTTGGGGGCGGGAGAGGGAAGGTAGTGAAGGGCGAAATGCCCAGCTAAATGGATGAGAGAATGAAGGCTTGGAAGAGGTTATGCTAGTAGCAAGGCAGATATCCTTTGCCAGTGGATATAAATGATGCACACTTCATCACAATTTCAGTCAGGCAGGAGACTGTTGTTATTGCTTAATTATGTATGGGCAGTTTACCTGTAACATATTGTAGAGTATATGCCTGTGTGCCTTAGGCAGTAGTATATCTGTAATTCAGTCTACCAACAGAGACATTACTAATACCCAGAAAACATTTACAAGTCTAAACTGGCTAGTAATTGACGAAAAGTTTGGTGACATGTTCAAACCACCAGATATCAAAATCCACCCGTATCTGATGGCAGATTACATGCAGCGCAGTCCGATTCATTTAGCGTCACAAGCATTGAGCGCCTTTCATGGGATCACCAACAGGTGCATGTAGCGTAGAGAAGTGAGCGACTGTCGTGGGGAGGAATCAATTGTTTGTTTGTTTTGTTTTGTTCATTTACGTGCTAGGTACATTGGTTCCCGTCGCACTCCGACTGGAGCTTAAGCACGAGTGGGGCCGATCTGGATCAAATTAACTACCGTTAAGTACATCTACCTCGTCCCACCTAAATGGCCGGACCACCTCAGATTTCACCCATATGTAGAATCATGTCAAGCTCAATCGTCCAGAGAACCCTCTTTTGACGCGCCGAAGCGCAAATTCCTCCTCAGCCTCGGTCACCACGCGCCCGAGCCCTTGACACCTTCGCCATCTGTAACTTTTCCCTTCAATTCAGTCCAAGCTATGGCTCATCTCAGCATCTCCTCATGTCATCCAGGGGTCGATTTCTTCATTGGAGGCCTCATCAAGTTGCCCGCCAAGGCCTCCTCAGTTAATATTCCCTAATACAGCATCACTTTGTCCTTTAGTCAACCTCGTCATCCTAGAAAATTTGTAGAATGTCCACCACTCCGGCCTTGCCCCGTCGCTGCCGTACCCCTAACCGGGGAGGTCGAAAACGCGACTGAGAGCTCAAGACCGAGGCACCGGTGCACCAGCCTTTTTCGAACACTCTAGTTAGTATGCCGGCGAAACGTTGTACGTATTTCGTCGGTGGCGAGTCGTCATAGGTCGAGTTGTTGGTGCCCTTGGCCGAGGTGAGGACGCATTCAAGGCCGGTATTTCGACCGTACCTTCACAGCGACTGGTAGTTACGGAGTGTGGGATATCCTCTTATTTCTTTGTTGGCGATTTGACTTTTGGAGGTATGGGATAGCTTTGGTAGGTTGTGAGACGATTATGGAGAGGGCCGCGAGATGAGTTTGGCAGGGAATGATTTTCCAGAAAGAAATTAAGATCTTGAAAGTGTCGGTTGTTGTAATACGAACATCAGACAGGTTATAGCCTGTCTGCGGTTCGTTTCTGGGGTGTAGATGGTTGGTTTTGTTGAGTTGTGCAGTCGTGAAATCTTTGCAAGTCGGATTTTCGACCAAAGATGAGCCAACTCGACGAAAACTCTCATGTTCACCCTATATTGTAACTGAATATCGGCTCTGGAGGAATATTTCACCCCCAGGGTCGTAGAGAACACCACGTACAGGTGTTCAGCCTTCGTCCTCCGAGGAATCAATCGCTCTCTAGGAATCGGCAAAGAAGCAACGAATGGGGGAGATTAGTCATGCTGTCCCCGATGCGGGTAGTCATATAGCCTCAGGCATCTAGGTCCGTCGCAAATAAGCCAAAGCGCTGCCTCTGAGACCCGCCTCTCGCTGAGGAACAAGCTGTCAGGCTGAATATACAAGGAGAGAGGTGTGTTTATGGTACTACTTGAGTCATAGACTATGTAGTATATTGACCTCTTCTTTGGCCCAGGCCACAGCTCGTACAGTGCTCCTTGCCTCTATTGTCACTAGATAGATCATTGATATATTGCCCGTGGAATTCGGCCGCCTCTCCCAGCGAACCTTTGGGCCAAAAATAAATGGTAGCAATGGAAAGTGCGCGGGAAAGTCTCAGCAAGCCTGCAGCCGCAACGACATGAGCTGCGCATATCCATCTACGCCTCCCTTCTTCGTAACAGTCGAGGCGACTTGATCCATCTACCATGGCCGTATGGGTGCTGGATACGCTCCGGAGACCCATGGGATGGCTTCTCCTCCATGACAATGGTGATAGGGGACGCCACGAGCAGCGCCCAGTGATAAGCAGCCACTTGTGTATTTGGCCGGTGATGTGCTGCCCAGCGGACTCTGCATGCATCAACGGTAGGGGCAATTTGCAAAGCGCCCTTCACGCTCCGTGGAGGCCTCTGGGTCGGCCGCGCCTTGCGCCCCTACTTCGAACGCGAACATCCGACTGAGCGAGCGGCGCGGAGCTCGAATTCTACGCTGGTTTTCGGGAGATACCTCGTGCGCGCGCGCGCGGCAGACTGTTGGAAATGGAGACTTGGAGCGCGGGGGACGTAGGCCCCTACATTTCGTCTCGCTGCCCGCACCATGCTGCGCGATATTTCCAACACGCAGATATACGACGGCGTCTAGTGCAGGGTGCGCTTTGAATGGAGTGGACGTGATGGCTCCGGCCTCAGCTCGGGCGGCCAGGCCGCACTGCCTACCGCCAGACCATGCGACCAGAGCCTGGATGATCGCACGTCGCGCGCCACACTCGCCACGGCGTGAACAGCGTAAGAACCAGCTGCTGCATCGGCGCTTGCGGTCGAGGGATGGGCGAGATGAAGTCCTAGCTAGGCCAATGGAGGTTTCCCGCCTGTAGCCAGCACCTCGACATGTCGCTGGTGCGCGAGCAGGCCATGCACGGCGCCTCTGGCCTGCTGGTCTTCAGGGATTCGCCGCTGTGGTGCCGGTTGCCGTGCGGCATCGCACTAGCCCTTGACCTGGCGCGCCGTGGCCACGCTCAGCAGTGCAGGCAGTCAGTTTGCCCTCAAGTATATCGACGCCGCGACGGCCGGGGCCTCTGAAACCAGCGGAACTGGCTACCCCGTCGCCATCGCCCGCCCTCCTTTGACCGTCTGGCCTTGCGCTTTTGCCTCTAGTCCGAGACATGAGGGCCCGTCTGCCGGCCACCCATCCTCGGTGCGCGGAGCAGATGCCCGCTCCCGCGCCTAGGGGTCGGCCTGTCACCTTGGAGGTCACGGACGTGTCGAGCTGGTGCAGGGCGGCCGGGGCGTCTGGAGATTCCGCGCCATGCACCTGACAACAGCCACCGTGGCTCACTGCTTGGTCTCGGCCTCCCAAGGCATAGGCTAGAAGGGCACTGGAAGACGCATGCCCTCCAATTCCTATCGACTACCCACGCTCATGCCTGTCCTCCGTCCATCCGAGCGATGGGTGAGCTCCGCTGCGGCGACCGGCATGTTGATGCGGGATATCCGAGCTACGTCTCCATCGCCCCAGGCAAATCTTGACTCCACCGACCTTCAGTCAGAGCCATCACTCGGGTGAGCTCATCGCTATCGGGCCGTTAGCGGGGTCACCCCGCTTGCTGAGCGTCGCCGTAGCTGTCGTCTGGTCTCGCACCTCTGCCCCGCCTCCTGACCCTAGCCTAATCGAGTAGTTGTGAGACTCCACACTCCATCTTCCTCCAGTCCTGACAGCGAGCAGGGGCCCCCTCGCCTTGTCTTCCGCTCTACAGCCTGAAAGATGGGCTGGGGTAGCCCATCCCCCCGAATCCTTGCTATCAGCTCACAAGGCTTCCCCCGTCGCCAGAGCCATCCCTGTCGTGCCTGGCTCTCCGCCCGGGCCAAAAATGCCATCTCTCATACCGCCACTTCAGACTTGCGCTGCTGGCCCAACCGTGGAAATAGACATCCATGACTCTACCCACAACCCACTCCAAGCTATCTGCCATATCCTGATGGATGCAACGACGCACGCATCATCATCTTCTCTCGACTTCTCGCCTCACCGTGACTCATCACACAAAGGGTCAGGAGACACAAGACACGTACATCTACATAGAACTACGAAATACGAAGAATAGAATGCTTACATTATGCTGTTTCTTGCTAACTCTAGAATTCATCAAATCGCTTTCCGCAAACTCCTTGACATCACTTTAATTACCATCGTTACCACTCAGCCGCGGGAATATATACAATACTTAATATCAAGCAAATACTCAAACGCCATCTCAGCCCAGACTGTAAACTTATCCAGCTGTTTATTTATTCTCGTACTCTCCATTACTCGCCTTATGCCGCCTGTTATGATTATCTGCTTTGAATACAAAATTTTTCACATTATATCAAGGAAATGTTTGCCATTGGTAGATATCCGTAAATTTACCTCAACGCCAGCCCAAGTCAAGTGAGTATAAAATGAGTTGGAGTTTAGCAAAAATATCATCTTGCTTTCACTGTCAACATAAATCGTTAGGTAAGTAGACACTTTATGCGTGAATTCACTTTTTTATCCACTTCAGCCTGTTGAATCCATCAAGGAAGCGGTGCAAAACTTGAAGAAGTGTGAGGACGTAAAAATGGATCGTGGGCATAGAGTGATACCGATCGTGGCATTAGCGCATCTCTAAGCGCAAGGTTGTCTCTTGAAACTTCTCCCACTGGAGCCGTAGATAGTAGGCTAGGCTCATAATTTTGGTCTCTAGATGGATACTTTGTGTCAATATATATCGGAGGATACATTGACACGTCTTGGGAGTGGAAAATATGCTGCCCGTGATGGAATGCCCCACTCATATCCGAATGAGAGCGTTGGTGAAGGGGCCGATGGGTTGAAGTGTGATACAAAGGACTTGTATCCATCTGTGTACTGAGTGGCTGACCGGTGCATCGTGGCGATGAAGACATGATTGATAATGGCTTGGATGGAGAAAAGTTGTAGTAGCTTTCGACTGTTGCGTTTTCGTCGATCCTAGGATGTAGGCCCATGGCAGAGACACGTCGACCTAGGTCAGGAATTCGAGACCGAGCCGAATGCTGGAAGCTTGGTTCTGGGGCATTGCCGTCTGACACGCCCGTCAATTGCCGCTTGAGAGTTGTGCCATCGGGACTGTAAGGGTCTAGAGCGTATGAATGGCAATGGCTTATCCGACGATCTTCAGGAACACAAATAGGCGCTGCATCGGTACTCAATGACTTGGCCCTCTTGTGCTGAGAGCTTTGAAGTCGCTTTACACTGGTCTTTGGAGACCACTGCTCGTCATGGTCAATAGAGATGTTTGGTAGGATCTCAATGTCTGGAAAGGTAGATATAGTGTCGTCCAAGATCTCTTGGTGGAGCCTGTTGAAAATCCCTAGGATTTCTTGTGTGCTGTAACCTTTTCTACAGTGCTCAAGGAGCCATTTAGGAACAGCAGTTGCTGGAATTGCAGAGTTTGAAGTTTTTCCACCTGCCATGTTACTTTCTTCGTCCCCATCCTCTTCTTCCTCTGACGGAACACTCTTCCGCTTTTTTCCGCTTTGAAGATCGTCGAGTCGCTTTTGTTCTCGCTTTCGTACCGACATACTCCAGTCTCGGACTACTCCAGCTTTGTTCAATGATTCGTTTATTTGGCTCCACTCATGCACCCTTCGAATCTGCTGCTGAACCAAATCGCACTGTAGCTTTGCATATTCCTTTGGGTTTCGGTAGCGTGATCTCTGATAATGCTTACGGCAGTAGTGAACCCACACATGACTAGGAATCTGTCGTGTGCAGATCTTATTGCGACCAAAAATGTGAGATATGGCTTTCCGTAACTGTGAGCCAGTATCGCAATGAGGAATATACATGCACCTGACGGATTGAGCTTCCGTATCTAGCGGAAATGATGGTGGAGTTGCCGGAGCTTGATAGACATTTGTTACCATAGTCGGCGATGAGTCATCTGGATGATGAGAGTTTGGAGGGGATGGCTCATCCCTTGACATTGTTGAAGGATGAGTTGGCATAACCAACTGATGATATGGTTGTTGAAAACTAGGTGCTGAAAGTGTGCGTTTATGAGACTTACTCTGAGAAAGTGGAAATAGCTGTGCTTGTTCAGGTACATTCTGATAGGTATTATTTCTATAAATTCGATTTCGGTTAGTAGTGTTACTTTGGAGGCAAAGAGTAATGCAGCTGCTTGAAAGTTTTGAGATTTAGTTGGTAAAAAACATAAAAGGGGAAATTTTAAATTTGGAACGTTCTTTCAAATTCAAAGTATTTGACGTGAAAAATGTGCTTGATGAAACCAATGGAAAGTAAAAATGTGAGATTAAAGCCAGGTCTGAAGAGCAAATTCTATATCTCTTGTAGCACTCGAGATCACTCGTTCTTTAGTGCTAGTGAGAATTATTGTTGGCCTCTTCTCAGAAGCCAGCATAACAATAGTATCCTGAATTATAGCTGCGTGATACAAAGTCTTCATATCGTCGAATCAAGAGACTAATGACAGGATTGGGCATATTAAGCAAAACTTTTGGGGCTATCTGTGCAATTTTGAACACTAAAGAAGTACTCACTTTATATTAGGATTCGTCATGGTCCATTTTGAGTCACGAGTAACTAGTCTCAGACTTGGGATAGTTGGTCGCTTAATGAGTACTGCGTCTGAAGGAGAGATGGGTCTTCTGCTTTCATGGATATCCGATGTCAATGAGGCTTCTTTCTCCATGATCGGGATCATGAATGGCCGCGTGGGGATTCGTGACGGCTCAGGTAGCCTCTGTAAATTGTTCATACTATTCTGTTCAGGCAGTATAGAGCTGCATGGTGAGAGGCTTCGATCTTGATATTGTACCTGATTGGAAGTCCAACCCATCTTTTTATCGGAGCTTGATGCAGCTGATTTCGGAGATGGGCTATCATATACATTCTCGACCTGGCCGCTGGGTGACTGAGAGCAAACCTCGACCACTGACATGGAAGGGTAGCGTGAATGAGTTGACGAATCTACTGACGAGATGGAAGAAATACTCCCTCGACTACCAGATGAATTTTGTGGCGGTGAGGTTGGCGTGGAAAAATAAGTTTCGCTAAGTTTGCTTGTGGGTTGGGGTGTAGAAGGTAATGTTGAAATTGTGTTGATTGGTAGCGCATATCCACCGTTATCCCAAGGAGTTTTATTTTTTGATTGTATTTGGCCATTTAGTTCTTGCCGATCTGATCCTTTGTAATTCTCATCCGTCGTTGGATTTCCATTCAGCATTGATGTGAGGTCCATCATGATGATGACAAATCTACTTCTTTATCTAGTATTGTTTGCTGTAAAATACCCACGTGTAGTTCTCGATACTTGCGTGGAGACGCGCGTTGTTGTGTAGAAAATATCTAGAAGGTCGCTGATCTCCTGGATTGTGATTAAATTAGTGGGCTGAGGTCGGAAAGATATGGTGTCTGCGAACGAACAAGAGACGCTGTTTCAGGTGGCTGAACAACTTGACAGTTCCAACCTGAAATCCTAAGCCGGGGTAGTTACAAGGTGCGTGGCTATGACAGTGGACCTCGGGCCTTGTGCGAAAGGTGAAGAAAGGGCTGTGATGTGACGAATCAACCTTAAGACAATGCATTGACCTTATTAGAAACAAATACACACCAAAACAAGAGTTGAATCTTCAAACAAGAGGTGGAGCCACGACGTCTTAGAAGCTCTGGTCCAAAGAGCCGACTGATGGGTCGTCGTTGAGAATTCGCAAGGTCTAGTGGCTAGATTGTCGCCTCATTGGAAAGATGGAAAGGGCCGCGGCGTGGTTGGGGTAATACTGGTAAGAAAGCAAACGGATGGGTTGACCAACTTCATCCTGAAAGCTTGAAGTTCTTAGTCAGACCAGGGCAAAATAGGGAGATTGATTGGGCTGGTTGGATTAGAGGATAACCGTCCTCGGTGAGTGCATCTAAATGTACATGACGGAATCTGCATAGGTAGGATGAACTTGAGAGATAAGCAGATCCGTTAGCTTGGCTGCCATCAGGTGGACAGGTTCGTTCGGGAAAGCGTCAGCCTCGGAGGGGTGGGGTTTGGAGGGGTAGCAAGCAAGCAAGCAAGCAAGTAGTTGGAAGCGAGGCATTGAAGCTCCACGAGGCCACTTCAACACATTTCTAGAACTGCAGATCAATTTAGTTTGATTACTGGCATTGTGGATGACTGGTTCAAAGGGTACTCTGACTGTTGCCTTTACTTCTCAAAGTGTTGTGTACGGGCTGCCGCAGTCTCCGAGGAAATGATTTATTCCACATTTACCACTACTCCTGTTACCAACAGCTTAGCTACAGCTATCGCCATTAGTGCTGCTACAGCTAAAATTTTGGCGACTACTACAACTGATAGCATGGTAGATGCCATGGGTGTAGCCTGATTCCCTGTGTCGCGGAGCTACAGCGACTCTTCCTGGATAAAACTAATTGCCATCGCTCAGCTAGCAAGGAAGCCGTGTTTCAAGTTGCTAGCTATGATTCAGAGCCGGACGGGAATAGGTAAGCTCGTCTGAACACTGTAACAATTGCTAGCCCAACCCTGGCCACGGATCTGCCTAGACCCCGCCTTAGCATCACTAGCCCTAGTCCCTGCTAAGTTTATCACTGACAATTCCGACACCACATTTCCTCGACACTACAGTGACGAAGAGAAGCGTTTTTAACGTGCATCATCGTTAACATCATCATAACTACATCTCGGAGTGTAATCTGGTTGGCAACCGAATCCGTCGGCTTTTTAGCCCACAAGGACAGAATATGTTTGGGAAAAAAAAGGTCAAGGAAAGACAGCACTTCGTCTTCAGTCTGGTGAAAATTTAGCTTCAACTTCCCTTCGGAAAGTATCGGGGAGACGGTCGACGCACTGTCAGCACCTTATCAGAATCACTGGCTCTCTTTCTCTAACATGACTACAATAATCAGTAATATGGGTCGCCTTTTTCTAAAGCGCATACTCCGTGCGGCGATGCAATGAATGGACGAGGGACAGTGTGCCCTGTTTTCCGAAGAAACCGTCGTCGAATCTCTCACTATCATCGACTTTGTGGTTGTGTAGTGTTTGATAAACTCACAGACACGATGTGCAACACCGTTTACCCATTGATTTAGGTTATTCATCTGCCAACCTCGCTGCCAGGGGTGGCCCCCACACTCTCTGGTAATGGTTCGGAGATCTGTCTCTTGTAAACGGAGGTAGTCGGTTTCGTCGACTCCAGTGTCATCCCGACCACGGGCCTCGAACCTTAGGGTCAAATACGCCACGACCAACGTAAATCGCAAAAATACACCAAAAACATGCATACTTTGATCGAAGATTCGTGCATCTTTTCGTGGACAACGGGACGCTATGGCCTTCAAGACCTCACTAGTAACTTGGTTTCTCTTACAACGGAGAAATATGAGCGGGAAACTCCCTAATCATTTGGAAGCTCTTACGCAATCCCTCCTCAGTAAGCTGGAAGCGAGAGGGACAAAAGGCAGACTACCGATGAGATACAGCCATAGGATTAATTGGAACCAGGAGATCCACTGTTTTACTCTAGCGAAAATTCTAATCGGATGATGTAGGGCAGCTGACCTGACAGACAATATAATGAAATTTTATGTTCAGAGACACGAATCCCGAGAGACAAACATGCGGGCTCTACGCATTTATGTACACATAACTGTCAGTATTCACAAATTCAAAAAGATAGCAAAGCTTTTCTCTACCCATCCTATCTCAGAGGCAGCCCTCTAGTGCAATTTTTCTCTCGATTTATCCATGATAAGAATTAGAAATTACCAGCCAGAACTGATAGACCAAAATGTTTCATTATCTAGCCTAAAACAAAGTAAGATTTCGCCCTGAAAGCGTCTTTTAAAACGGAATAAAAACCAAACATTACTCATTCTCGTCGAATAGAGCCAATCACATGTAAGCTCTACATTGTACCTAATTTGATCAGATGGTAGAAGCGAGAGATGGATCTGGGAATTAGAGTTGAAGAGTAGCCAAGTTGGATGCAAGTTCAGTTTTCACTCGAACCGCAGTGCATAGATCTGGCTTGCCAGGACTGAAGATGAGGAAATAGAATAGACAGACTCAATGAAGGAATAGTGCTATGAGCTCTTGACAAGGTAAATATTGGCGTTTGAAAAAAATGATCAATCCATGTAGCTTACCGAGTGCTCTTTTTTCCTTGCAGGAATAGCCGACCATAAAAGACCCAAGAACAATGCAGATGTCTGCTGTGTCGATTTAAAAGATTTCAGAGGTGAGCTGGTATTGCTAGGCTCTGGGGCGACTTGAGACGATTTGTCATTCGTATCAAATTTGCCAAATTTCTTGCAGGTGGACAAGGAGAGGTAGATCAAACTGAGTCTAAGACCTACATTTTTTCTCCGTAATATTTACGGTACGGGGGAAGGACAAGTTTTTTTTAATTTCAGCTTGTCCAAGTTATCGGTCCTATCTCGTATTGTGACTAGATCGCCGAGATACTCTGCCCAGGTTGAACCAGAAAGACTGCCTCTGATGCATGTACAATTCCCACTCCTCTTATGTCACATGACCATATAACTAGAGCTGACTATACTCAAATATGCATCCGCTCAAAGAGCTTCTATGACCAGCGAAAACTGCCTGGCAATGACTTCATTTCAGGTGTTCAGTGACAAAGGTCTAGGGTTTTTGTCGTTTGCCGTACGGGGGTTGGGTAAAGAATAAGCACTATCTTCACGCCGACCTGTCAATAAATCTGAAAGCAAACGGACTGAGTGGGCAGCAAAACTGGATCAAGTGGTTGATGGTAAGGCTCGATATTGCGCGTATGGAGAGCCAGGTTCTGAGAGCAGCGACTACGGCCAGCCATCACTCGGGACCCACGATGTATCTTGGCGCAGGCACCAACGCAAGAATTTCGGCCGAGAAAAAGGCTAATGGCTTGCGACCATCGCCGCGCCCACACTCTGATACACCACATCTCGAGCGCTAGATTATTGGCAGTTTCACTGTACATTCGAATGTTCCCTGACTCGTCGACGAAACGGTGCGGCTGGCGCCTGAGGCTGCGGGTTTGCATGGAGAGATTGGATGGTGCGGGAGAGGTGTTGACAGAAGGGATCAGCGAGCGTCCTAGATCCGCACAAGTGATGGTCTTTGGAGGGCGCGCGCAGAGGGTTCATGTTCGTGGGAGGTGAATTGATTGGCCATGGCCCGGCCCAAAAGGGGCAGTGATAAGGCTGAATGTTCTCCCGCGACGGCGACGGTACAGTGAAACGATAGTGATACAGACGTCCACCACCCCAAATGTCATCACTCACACCCCTCGAGCTTTGTCGAGGGTCTTTTAGCCTTCCCTCCGGCCTGAGCACGTGCCGGCGACGAATGATGCATCTATCGTCTTTCCTCCTACCCCTGACCCTGCCGCAAATCGCCAATCCTCGAGTCTTCCCGTCTCAAGTGATATAGGGGTCTGGCTAGCCCAGGCCCCACGGGAACAGGCCAAACGAGAACAACCGACTCCTCTCTCACATCTGACGGTGGGGCAAGACTTTCATGACCAAGGTGTGCATTCACACACAGCTCTCTCTCTAGTGGATATCTTCCACCCTTCCAAAGTCACATCTTACTTTTTGCTGCGGCCAACATCTCCTCATCGCTGTCTCGCCACGTAAGCCTATCCATCGCCTGTCGCCCTTCCACTCCAATCTCGCTGAATCTCCACAAGGCCATACGTGACCTCCTATGCACAAACCTGGCAGTGTGGGCGAATCGGCGGAAACTACCTGTCGCCTGTGATGGGGAATCGATCCGAAAAATCTCTCGTATCGTGCGCTGATAAGAGAAACCCATGGTTGGAATGGATCTTGTTTGGGGCGAAGGATAGGATGGTCGGTGTCCTGACTCATTGCTGTGTGGGCCAACTCGATTTATGATGCGACATTCGACGATAACCGACATTGTGAATACTAATCGTCACCAGATCTACGAATCCCTAAACTCGAGGGTCATCAAGTGAGATGGAAGTCCTACACTGAACACCTATCCGCGGTGTACACCAAGAAGCTACGCATGAAATATTCATCCAGTGTCATTCAGTCAACTTTCGCGATATGCGAGAAGCTAGGCCACAAGGTAACGGCTCAAGTCTTTATAGCAGATAAAATATCGCTGGACTGGAGATCTTTTGCAACCCATCACATCCTTGCTTCAGTGACCACAACTCTCGTCAACTTGTTCTCTACTCTCATCTAGCCTCCAAGTAGGCGCCGGCGAAAATACAAATCTCTGCAGGAAGAGAAAAATGGTGGCGCACAAATCTGGCTGGCGAGTCTATGGGATGGGTATGAGAGGATAGATGACATGGCGAAAAGCGAGGAGTTGCCATTTTCAGGCAAGTAGGCCCTCACATTGAAGAGCATTGTGCGCTCAAGGACCTTGTTTACAAGAGTGCAGACGACAACATAACCATTAGAGGATCATGGCTAGATGATGCAATGACACATCATCTAGGCTGAATACCTACTTGAGACAGAAGATGGCTGTTTCAAAAACAGCAACACTTGACGAAATGTTCCGCAGTGTTTGTGTGCTTGGATGAACAAGAGCTTGGAATCCTTTCTTCAGTAGCTATCCACCGACAAGGTTCGACTGTCTCGTGCAAACAAATACAGAGCTTGAATACTTCAGTCGGAATAATTTTCTGGTCGATGCTTTCTTGGAGTTGTTGGTTGCATTGCTTGTAACTCTCTGATTTGTGAATCCTAGCATTCGGGTAGAGTACCACTCGAATGTAAGAGGGTTAATTGAAGCATCAGTGTACCGAATTGACAATGACCACGCGATTACTCCGACTGATAGTCGTGATGGAGTTAATAGACTTTTGGTGTACGCGCTACGTCATCCCCAGTCTCTAGAGTCAAAGAGCTATGCTACATGTACATTAATCACTGATCGTGTGTTGGAGCGAAATAGCTGAATACAAATTAAATTATGAACAAAAAATATGGGTACTGCAGACCCTGAAACCCGAAGAGCAGACAAGCTCAGTCGAATCTGACATTTTAGAAAGGCTAATGTGAGCCTGCAGAAATCGCCATTCTCTCTCCACCGACACTCGACCAGGGACAGAGGCGGCCACACTGGTCTCATCCCGTATTCCCATGCATGAATACCACGAGTCTGTAGCCCACGCTGTCCATGTCGCCGCAAACGATGAATCTCCAAGAACATGAACGTGTCCTTGCCTCCATGGCCAAGTTGTAGAGGAGATGGACCTTTGGAGGAATTGACGGGCAATACTGGCGACATCAAAGAGATTACATGGTGGATGTTGGGTGATGGTGAGATGGAGCAAGTCCGGATGACCAATTCGGTGGAAAGGCAGGCGGAGGGAGAAACTGGACGGGCAGAATGTGGGTCGATGGAGAGAGTGCAATCAGTTCACGTAGATGCTACGACAGTCTAGGTGCACTGCGCGAGAGACAGTAGGGAAAGCTTATATGTAAAACACTCACGTCGCGCCTTTCCCCACACGTACTTGGCCAAATAGGGCTTGGAGCCTCGTGCACAGGCCCACAGGGCGCCCAATCACATCTCATGTCATTTGACAACACCAAGTCCGTCCAAGTATGTAGGGCTAGAGGATTCGGAAAGGAGACGGCTAGTTGGATTGAAGCCGGCAGATTCCACCTCACTTGTGACTATTTGCTTCCGACAGCGTCTCTACGCTGTTTGTCCAGTGCGAATTCCGTCCCATCACCACGGCCGTTTCAACTTTTCCTGTAGGCTAGACCTGCTCAAGCCAGTCCCTAGCTCGCATCAATCTTTGTATGATCTTCCGACTTATTATCATGGCTTCAAGAGACTCGTTTTGGCCCATGGCAGCTTCTATCCTCTTCCCTCTGTCAACTGAAGACTCGCCACGACAATATGTTTGATGTTTGCACCGGCGCATTGGATAGAGCCACCGTGAACCTTCCTTTGTCTTATTGGGCTCCTCTCGTCTTTTGCCTCGAAACAAGATATCCAGTATAATGCTCTTGGTGGATTGCCACTTGACCCAGTAATTACATATGAGATCCAGACGCCTTTCCACGACACTTTGCCTTCCCTTGCTCGCGATAGGTGTTGAGCTGCGATTCTCGTTGGGCCCTGCCAATGTCTCGGCGGTGCTGGAAGATGTAGTTGTGTGGCTAATTCGTTTGCTGCCTATTCTCTCGGTGACGATATTTGCTGCTTTCCAATATTCTGCATTTGCCACCCATAACCAAGCAGATATATAGAACAGGTTATTCACAACACACGTCCTGGCCTATCTAGAAGAATACTGACCAGACTTTTCTGTACTGGGGGCTCGATGTGAGAGAATTTTCCATGATTTCTTTTGGTCAGTCGGTTGGGCGTGTTTCACTTGAGCTGAGATCGGAGTAGCCGCAGTGCCGGGAAGAGAGTTGGAACGAAGCAGAGGCCGATCCATCTTCGGGCACACCGACGAACGTGGTTTGATGTCATCAATTCTTCCCCTGCCATCGGCATCGCCAAAGTCTTACAAATCAAGTGGTCGAGGACAAAAGACGGCAAGGGAACGGGGGGGTGTTTGGAATATCTACATAGACATGGACTAGGACCTCGTGGCGGGACAATCACAAGGGCTGCTACAAAATCCTGACTGTGGATATCCCAATGATGGAAAGGAAGGTCTCGTTGGCGCTGCGATTCGAGCTCGGAAAACTTTAGACTTGGCTTTATGAGAGTGTGCAAGGCTGACTAGTCAGCCTCGTCTACTTGCCATGTTCGTATTATTGCTTCATCGATAGAGAGTCAATAATCATGTACCCATTGAACCAATAAATAAGTCCAATCTCTCGCCCCAGGAAGCTGGAAATAACAGAAACCTCCATTTTTGGATGTTGGGTGTCTTGTTGGCTCCTAGCAACACTAGGACATGCAGCTCCTTTCTGTGATGGGCCATCTGTTGCAATCTAACGCTATTTATTCTGCAAACTTCGTAGTGGGCACTTATTATATCGGAGGGCAAGACTGACACCTGTACGCGGTGCCCTCTACGAAGCTGGGAGTGAAAGATTCTCCCAGAGCCAAGCTCAGTCAAATTTCGCAATACCAGAGGAGTTGGCTAACGAGGCAATGATCCAAGACTCTCCACCTAATCAAATTTTCACACCTGACGAGATCAACCACCACCAAGACCTCATCAAGTTTATAAGTACGACTTAGTACATTCTCAATTCAATGATCATACCTCTCGTCGACTTTCTTTGGCCTCAATTGACCACCACGCCCACGCCCATATTTATACCCGACGGGGAAGCAAAGCGTGGCGCACAAATCTGGTCGACAGTTCCTTGGGACGGACCTGAGCGGGATGAGGACAAGTTCACAAGATGATACGGAGGACGGATACAGCTTCGAGAGGGCTGACATTACGAGTTTCTGAGCGGAGTTCGACGAAGTGAGCTTTGTGCGTGCGCCAAGACTTTGGTTGCGACAATGCAGACAACACTGTAAACACCGCCATGGTTGTATGGTGCAGTGGTACATCATCTTGGCCGCTTTCTCAACTGAAGTCTGCATAGCCAGGACACATATCCCACCCGAGACAGGAGACTGCTGCTTCGAATCCGACAAAACTAAACTACATTTCTCGCGGCGCTAGTGAGGATCTCTAATTAATAGACCTCTAGGTTAGTACGAGGCTATCACAAATAGTAATGCGTATGTAATGTTGTTCATGTCGGAGTCCGGGCGCAAGATAAGGAATACTGTACTTATATAGACGATACCCTTTATTAACAGAAAATCAAGTTACATCTAGTCTCAAGCTCTACTAAACATATTGGTAGTTTGGAGCCACGAGACACCCGTAACCTACGCCATCTTAAAGCTAAGCGTATCTCACATTTTACACATTCTAATCCACTAGGAACCTCACTAGCATGCTTGGATAATCAAAGGTTTTAATTTTCCTTTGGTGGGTACTTACGGAGGAGGGCTGACTGTTTGTGTAAGCAAACATACCTCATACTAGTATTTGCAAATGAAATCCAGAGCATGAGTGTTTCTAGCGTCAAAGGAGTCATCCGGCATGTATACATAGTACCGGTCATGTGTCATAGCCAAATAGCTGAATACACATTAAATGATTTAAAATAATTTATTATATCTCACGTGATGGAACATGAGAGCGTAGTAAAAGAGGGGACAGCCCACTAGCCAAATCTGAGTGATTACGGGCACTCATAGAACTATAACACATTCTCTGTGGATAGACATGACATGTCATTATCATCAACAATTGAGATGCATAAAAGTGCCGAACTTTCATACAACCCCCAATTGTATAGTCGCAATCGCATCTGCAACGAGCCACAACTATATTCTGGGATAAAATGTCAACTGTGATAAGCCATACCAGCAGGCCTAGCATACAATTACAATAATAGCACCGAATCAAAAGAACACAGTAAGCTGGCCGTAACAGAGTCTATTATCTAACTGTCTAGGAAATGACATCTATCTAGGCTGAAGGACATATACACATGTAACCCTGACCCAAGGCTGGTCCATATTCTTGAGTTGACCTATCGACGATTCGTATCTGTCGGACCAGCGATCACTTGTAACCATACAGATGGCCACTGGCGATTCATACGTAGATGCAAACAAGTGCATGGATGTAAGGCTTTCCATCTACAAGCCAGCAGCATCTATGCCCGAATTGTGTACTCTCTCCCACACTTTCTCTCTAGCCCTATACCCCCACAAGTCTTTGTTTAAGAAAACTTTGGCGGGCCTCTTCTCCCGCCACAACTTGCAGTCCGCAGCCAACGGAACCATGGTCATTTGTGGGTGTGTATTTGCAAAGAAAATCCTCAAGAGCCACTGGGTGCAGAGCGCTCCTACTACTGGCACCACGACTAAATCCAGAGACGAAGCTATCCTTGTGGAGCGTTCAAAGAGTCGCTCTCTCTCTACCTTCTAGACCCGTGATCTATGCAGCAAGACAAATAAAATAAAAAGCATGTCAGATGGGGCCTGGTCGACAGCAATTGTCGCGAAGTTGCCTCGCTTAGCATCCAACCATCGATACAGACGTGGGGCTATCGAGTAGCTCGTATACTTTTGATGCTCTCTTGACTAGTATATTCAGGATTGACGATTACAAGAGATGATCTTTCCAAAGAGTTGAATCCTGATTTTATCGGAGGCGGAAGGGTCTTTTACTCGGCTTTCGTTGGATTTTGCTTGCTCGTTGGTGGATAGCACATGCTGTGATAGGACTAGGCATTCTCTGACTGTTGCTTGTATGATAACGTGGCAGACGATTGACACCCTCCTATGGGGGCTCAGCATGGTAGGGGCCTGGCTAAATCAGATAAGTGCCATTAAGCACATAGATGTCGTCTCACTTGAACGGCCGGATTACCTCGGACTGAGCTCAAGTGCTCAACATGTCGATTCAATTCATCAAGAGACCCAGATTTTGACGGGCCGAGACGCCATTTCCTCCTGGATTGGCCACCACATGCCCGAGCTTTTGACACTCTCTTAATATCCAATTTAGTCCGAGTTATGCCTTGTCTAGCATCTCCTCATCTCATACAGTCGACCATCAAGGCCCTCTCAGCTTCCTTTCCTCTTTTCACTCCATTGTAGAGGGACTATTCTCAACAGCTGTCAGTGGTTGGTCTACAAACCTCCAGCTCCCACTACGGAGTGTGCAGAGCCAAGATCGAGTAACACCGTCGTCCTCACTTCGATGAGGGTTCCCAATCGCTTTCGCCGTCTGCATCGTTTTCATCTCTCGGCATACCTCCCCATCACCACCATCATGAAACTAGCTGCAATCAGATTAGACGGTAGGGTCGAAGCTCCACACATCACCCACTCCTGGTCATGGGGGAAAAGACATCCGATGACTTTCTGGAGCGTACCCAGCACCCGATGCGGCGATGGCAGATTAGATCGGGCTGGCCTCGAAATGTTACAAATACGGGAGATGTAGATGGATAGGCGTACCCCTGTGGCTGGGGCTGCAGGATCTTTGAGACTTTCCCACGCACGCAGTTTCCGCTGCCCCCATTTTTTGGGTAGAAGGTTCCGCGGAAAAGGTGGCTGAATTGCACGGGTAAATACTAAACTGAATGGTTGTTCATTGCGGGAAATGTATGAATTATCACTGCAGATACAAAAGAGGATAGTAGGGCTGTACGAGGTGTGGCCTGGGTCGGAAAAGAGCTCAAGATCAAAGGATCGATGTCTTGTCTTTTTCGAATACCATGGTTGCTACGGTTATGAGCTATGCGGAGTGGTGGGGAGTGGATGGTGTTATCAGCCATGCGTGACAGTGAATAGATTCATACAGTACACCGCTGTAGGTACATGGAAGAAGCTGTAAGAATGGAACCGTATCCTTTGATCCTGGCTATGTGCATGAAGCTATATAAAAGGTCTCCCAACCAATACACTAGTGATGTATAGCTTAGCCTTGACTAATTTATCAGCTCACATCGTAACAGTCCATGATGACGTGCGTGCCGGAATAGTTACAGATGGATGGATTCCGGGAATTGCAGGCACACAGCGTAACAAGAGAGCCCGAGCACCCGTAGACGGACTCCTCTAACTTTTTTTAAAAAAGCTGCCCTCTACGGAGCTGGGGTCAAATATTCTCCCCGACCCGAGTTTAGTCAAATTTGGCAGTCCGAAGAGGTTGGCCCACGAGGCAATGATGCAAAATACTCCACCGCATCAATATTTCCCTCCCAACGAGATGGATCCCCACTAAGACCACATCAAGCTTACAAGTACGACATAGTACGCCGCCATTCCAATGACCATACCTCACATCGACTATTCTCAAGCTTCGGCTGACCAGCAAGAAAACGGCCACGCCGAGATCCACACCCGACGGGGAGACAAGGCGTGGCGCACGAATCTGGGCGACAGTTCCTTGGGACGGACGTGAGCGGGATGAGGACAAGTTGACAAGGTGATGCGGAGGACGGATACAGCTTCGAGAGCCCTGACATTTCGAGTTGCTGAGCGGAGTTCGACGAGGTGAGCGTGGTGCGCGTCGAGTCTTCCATGGCGAGAGTGCAGCCGAACCTAAATATACACACCAACCATGGAGTTGCCGTGACCCGCCTCCTCGCGGCTGTCTCCCGTACACATCGAGCCGGCTGCGCACCTAGGCCACGTGAGAGGGAGACCCCTCAGACCACATTAGGCGCCGGGGGAAATTCAGGGGATGAGGAAGAAATGTCCGCATAGCCCAGGGTATTTGCGACATTCCCTCAGTGCGAGCGGAATTGGCCGGACACTTCGACAACCCTCCGAAGGTTCTCCATGCACCTATCGTCTTCATGAAGCTCCAGTATGCTTCCAGAAGCCTCATTGAGGATCTCCCAAGCTCCATGTGCATCGAGCTCCTTCCCACGCTTCCCTCGGTCTCACTGTCCGCACTAGCCTGCGTCGGCTACTGGAATCCTCAGGCTTAGGAGCCCTTATGTTACGGCCCTCCTGACAGGCTTGCCTGCCACTACATATCATTAGAGTTTTATCGTGGGATTGATGGTACTGGAGTGATATGAATGCTGATTCTGAGCAGAATTGATTGCTTACTTTCCTTCAATGCATGAGAATATACGTCCATCATATACACGTCTCTCGTACTAGCCTTTGCTCCACATGACGACGCGAGTGCTACTCGGTCGTCAATTGAGACTCCTCGATTCAGTTGCATCTTGAATTGCCTACGCATCACTAGACACTGGGCTCTTTCTTTTTGCATAAGATCTTGATTGCGTCTGCAGCTATCTAGCTATGCCACATTACCAAGTATATATGATGCTCCTCGGCAGCGAATTCCTGGCCCGACTGCTTAGCCCAAGCAGAGATGACTCTGCCTCAAATTGGCCATGCGTGGAATTTGACGCGCTTGTCAGGGTATCTCTCATAGATACCTCCAAGCCATGCTCTTGATATTTACAACATGTATCTATCACTTGAGCTCCTAGCCTCTCGATCAACGGACACCTCAATATGTTGACCTATTGAACAGCTAACCTCTCGGCATTCTGGGCGAAGAGCTTCGAGATCCTCTGACCTTGACACATGGTCGAATGATACTAGCCTCGCCAGGACGCCAAGCTTACAAGCTAGCAGGGCAAATTTCGACGGACTGCTAGCACTCAAGCTGCCCTAAGTGCGAAGCCGACCTCGAACTCGAAATGATACGCAAGATGCCGCCAGGACTAGCGCTCCCGAAGACTGGCCTCGCTTGCCTGATAGCCGCTCGAACTGTACGTGGCTACCAAAAAAACTAAAGGCGCAGGGCGTCGGTACTGGCGGTCCTGCTCGAATCAAGTAGAAGCCGGGTGTTCGGGGGGTACGTCTGGGACAGCGGAATATACGCCGTGGCGAGTCGTGGGATGGAGTGGATATCTGGGACTCGGAGGGCATAGATCGATAGCTCAGATGGTTTGGCATAAATTGAGAGACTGGAATCAAGGCTCGGGTGAGTGGTGGTTGAGGCAGAACGATGGAAGGGAGATTGTTGAAGTTTTTCTTTTGATTTTATTCTGCGCTGCTGGATTCTTCCTGCTTGAACGCCTAGATAAGTTTCGGTCATTCACGTGGGACGCTGCATAATTGTACTTCACAGAAACTAACCCAATCCGGCCGGTCCTAATTCGTGCTTAAGCTCCAGTCGGAGTAGAATAGGTGTCATTTTACCCTTAAAGTTAAGAAACAAACAAACCGCTCTGACGCTCTTCTGACCTGCGCTTGCGGGCAGTATAGGTGCCCCGATCATTTTTTGTTGACTCAGTCGCATACGGTCCCGCTATCACGGCAGAAGTAAACATCCAACGCCGGAAGCTCTTTGGATTATAGGCCCTCTTGAAGAGGCGATAGACTTTGGCGAATGACTTCATGTAGCTAATTTCTCGAAGCAATCTAGCGACGAAACTAGCTGGCACTACAACTCCAAATCCTTGACCTGCACTTGCCTGAGTTCATATGAATAGACTACTGTTCTAGGTGATGCATAGTTTTCCTTTGAATATAGCTAAATCTCCTCCATACTGTATTGAAAACCAAAGTCTTATTGGGAGAGCATCTTTGACGTCTTTTGATAGTTCAGGTTGAATGGTAGGGTGGTTGGCCCATCTATTACATTCCGGGCCTTTTTAAAAGTGTTGACACTCAGTTTAGCTTATTTAGACTTGGTAGGCCAAAACAAGACCTTGGAGTTGTGCAGTTAACTGGCACTACTTTTAATAAAAAACTAATAAACGTTTGAAAGATTTCACTTTAGACCCTTATGGCCAAGGAGACATTAATTTCTTAAGATAAAAATTCTCTGATACGGGCTGCTTAGCACACGTTATATATCAACTAGAAAAATGTACGTGTAGCTAGCCTTCCCAGAGAAATACTCAAACTTCAGCAAACTGATGAGCTTCCTCTGCGGCCCTCAAATATCTGTGATATGTAGACACTCGGACTGTCATTTGAAATATCTTGTGCACCTTATGTGTCTTTTAGCCCATACAAGCGGCGTCAGTTAAGTATTTGTGCAGACCTCTTTACACAAGACCATGAACTCTGACATATTTACAGAATTAAAACAGCCTATATCACTAGTAGGTATCGGGTCCGGCAGTAATAGTGTCAAATCTCGAGATTACACCAATATTGATATAGCTCCGACAGTTCAGGTCTTTATCCATAATTTTCTGCCCTCTCAAAGAGAGCATCTTTGCTTTGGTAAAAAATAGGTAAGTGTCGTAGTATGGAGTATTGTGGACTACGACCTTCATATATTGTCGTGCTCAATATTGTGATTAAAAACTTGACGATCCTATTCTCATCCAGATTTCTTTAGATTTCTGCACTGTTTTATTCATCAGTTTGTATCAGCAATTACTGCCGTATTCAGGGTTCTAATCAGGTCCTTTGTCTAATTACGCTTTTTGCCAAGCCAGCTTCTGAGAAACACTCAGCTCTTCCAATATTGCGCTAAGCTTGCCACACAGGAACAATCTAAATTTTTTTTTTGTGAATCTATTTTTTGAGTGGCTTTAGGGCCTGAGATAGTTCTATGTATGTTGGTGTGGTCAGGATGGTTGGGTAAAGTGACTTCTACCTTTGGCTATTTAGAAGATTTGACCAAAGATTTTTAAAGGTTATAACCTTGTGCATGTCGTTCCTAGTAGTGTCTCCGCTTTCACATCGTTATGATAGTTTATTGTAGAGATTATGGCGTAACATATGTGAATTTGGAAATAAGCTATACATTTCCAGTTTCCGCTGAAGCTTTGAGTGAGAATGGCCGACCAGTGTGTTCCATCACTACGCAAATATGTGCGAGAAAGGATTAAAAAGTAAAACGAGGGCTTCTGGTAATGTACGAGTAAAAATAATGAGCCAGAAAAACAAATTATTTGGACCTTCCAGTTTTAGTTGGAAATATTGTAAGCTGTTGAGTCCTCCCGTTAACGCTTGGAGCTGTAAAATTATATGAGCCGAATATTTAGTGTATATTAATGCCAAGCGGGGCAAACAAAGGTAGAATATTCACCACAGGTCTGATGAAGCAAGTTTCGGAATAGAGAGCCTTTGAGACTGTAATTGAAAAAATCGTCCTAGTCGAGCTAAATACAAAGTCAAACTGTTATTGATTTTGTGCCAAAATTTTGGTGAAAGTTTAACAGCCCAATACATAATATTAATTATAGTGCTTCACTTTTGAAGAACAGGAAAGTCTCAAAGTATTTGGCTCTAGCTGGCAGAATTTGTTGAATCTACGCAGATGTCCTAACAGAGTAATTCTTAAACCTAGCGAAACCATAAAACTTAATTACCATATTAAACCTTTCAGCCAAATGTGATGACAGCTCACAATATTTAATTCACCTTGGTTCCTCAAAAGTCTGATTGCCGCTAATTTAGAGACTTTTGACCTCAAAGATATGATTCTGTGTCGAGAATTGGCTTCGAGTTACTGTTAGAAAATTATAAGACCATGTCCGATATTATTTTTTGCTGAAGTTGCTTGAATAAGTAGTTTAGAATTAAAGAAAAAATAATCAATTTCGAGGAATACCTGTCAAACGAGAAGATATTCATCTCACCTTTTAAATTTGAGGGAGGAATTCCATTGAAATGATCTCAATTAGATGAAAGCCACTTCAGCACTCATTACAATCAAAGCGTAGTGATTAAGGTCCCAGGGATAGGCCCACGCACCCTATAGCTCAATATCAATACCCAGGTCAATAGCACCAATTATATCGTCATCCATTAAAGGTCTCCTAATCGAAGCCATTCCTGGTTTACTTTCTGCAGAAAGATTTGTCAAGTATGATTTAAGACCGACTTCCTGCTCCGAATTGAGGACCGAAGATTCTGCGGGAAGTGCTTCCGTGCCTTCCGCCCTTCGATGACTGTGGCTACCTGCAATATCGTGCTTTAACTTTGCTCGTGTTTTCACACGCCTAGAGTGATCTTCAGTGATATTTTCACCGCGAGCGATGGCAGCCTCAGCCTTCTTAGCAGCACGACGCTCATTGATCTGCGCCTGACGTACTTGCTCAGCATTTTTTCTTCGGTTCTCACGGTTCAGAATTGCGAGACGTTCTTGTTCACTCAGACCTGAAGAGCCGGATTTTTTGGGGGATGGCCTCATAGATGTACTGTAGGCTAACTTTGGGCCATCCAATTCTTCAAGTTCTCTCTGGAATTTGGCTACCTTTTGCTCGTCATTAGAGGCTTTAGCTTCTTTGATTAAATTATTCAAACGATTTCGCTCAATAGGTATGTACTTGTTTACTAGAGCTCCTGATTTTGTAAGTTTCTCCTGAAGCTCAGCTTCTGTCCAGGAGCGATTAACAAGGTTATTGATATCATCAATTTTTGCCGAAAGTCTAGCTTTCGTAGGTAGGGCCACATTTTCAGCTTTACACGCCTTTTCGTACCGAGACCACTCGCCCTCATGAGCGTTAGATGAGCTAGCTTGAATTTAGGTGGGGATACATACCTCTGTAAAGGCAGAATCAGAACACGTAATAAACGGCCAGTTTCGCTCAGCTGTCCCATGAGCAGCGCGTATATATTGTGTTGTTTTAAAATGCTTTCCATTCGGAGTCTCCATTGCGTACGGTCTATCTTCCACGAAGCCTAGTCTTTGTCAGAAAACTCGAAGCACAAAAAGCTCTACAAACCTTTTATGAGCGCCATTCGATATATATTTTGTCCAGTAGCTTTGTCTATTCCGATACTGATCCGTACAAAACATCCTGTGATGGCTTGCTCGAATCCTGGATAGAAGCACACTAGAGCAAATCTTGACCTCCCAACCCGGACTCGCTCAACATCATGTAGACCTGCAGGCTCAGTATCTTTCCTATCGGGAGGAGTAGGCCTCTTGTTTTTGGAGTTCCCATCGGCCCACTCTACTTCGCTTTCCCCATCTGCTTCATTTTCAAAGCTATTATTTGGACGCCAGTCCCTACTTCGGTCTTTATCTTCGTCCCGTCTACGCTGACGGTCTGTTTTCTCCGCCCTCGCACGTTTTAGGTTGTCGATACCAGAGCTTGTTTCTCCTACTTTGACTCCTCCAAGTTTCGTCCGTTGGCGAGATCCTTTTCGCTGATCGCCTTCCATCTCGGAGACTGAGTTTTTCCGTTTTTTATCACTCTTTCTCATGTCTGCCTCTCGGGATTTTAGGATTTGTTTCATGAGACGAGATTGTCGCTCTCTTTCAACTTCAGTTGCACGATCAGCAAGAATCTGTTCACGCTCAATTTCTGGCATATTCATAATTTTGGATTTATCTGCAGAGTCTATGAATTTGCCATCGATAGGATATTTATCAACATCTTCTGCAAAGTCTGGTGCAACATCCGAATCCGAATCTGACTGATCTATAGATCTGGAGTTTGGTGAGTTTGGAGACGATTGGCCGGACGATCTAATTATTTTAGTTTCAATTATCTTGAAGTTGATTGAGGTTATATTCACGCTTCACCCTCTTCTTCTGAATCATTGTGACGTCTGTTTGTTCCCTTATTCTTCTTCTTGCTCGCCTTACCCGATGTCCTCAAATCAGATAAGCCCAAGTTTTCGTTTGATGTTTTTTCTGGTATTTCATCCTCATCTTGTGAGGCCTCACCAGCGAATAGCAGTAGGTCATCGTCTACGTCGGACATATTTAACGATTAACTCAAAATTGAAGCGCTGCAAAAAAACAAGATTTTCACGTTAGTTTTGTTCCTGAACGACAGGGTTTAGTAACTTTTTTGAGGTATCAAAATAGGTTATGATCAATTTAATATGGGAACGTGAGCTTGCGTGAGGTTGCCAGTTCCATTTACTGATATCTCGGATATTATATTTTCCGGATAAGGAAATATGTGGACTCTTAACTAACCGCGAGGAACAATCTACAATGTGAGATACCAGTCGTGATGCTCAAAATCCTCTCTTACGCCCGCAGTAAAAACTCGTCAGACACTATCAGGCGCGGAAAAAACTGCCTCTGTATTTCTGCATCATCCATCCAAATCCAAAAATGCTTTTTCACCACTCAAATGCCAAAAATGGATGCAGAAATAGGTAAACAAAATGTCACTGATAAAATGTCGTCCCGTAAACCACTCAGTCAAGAACACAGAGAATTTCTCTCCAGTGCCGTATGTAAATATTTTTCTAACTCAGTTAATCCGCTGATTATCGGCTTTTAGCTACGTGTGAACCAAGCCGGTGAACTTGCTGCTACGCTAATTTACAAGAGTCAAATACCACCATTAGTCGCTGCACACCCGAGTCTTAGACCACTCATGCAGCACATGTATGACCAAGAAGCTGGGCATCTTCACAAATTCAATCAGCTTATTGCTAGACATAGAGTCCGCCCCACAGCCATGTATCCGTTATGGACGATAGCAGCATCTGTTCTAGGATGGGGCACCGCGATGATGGGACGTGAAGCAGCAATGGCATGCACTGAGGCTATCGAGACAGAAATAGGGAGTCATTACAACTCTCAGGTTCGAAAATTACTCGAAATGTCTACTAAAATGAAGCAAGATGGAAAGGATTTAGGTCCAGACTTAGAGGAACTGATATGTACTATTCGTCGGACTAGAGACGAAGAATTAGAACATTTGGATCATGCAGTTGAAAATGATGCGAAAGAAGCAGCATCTCACGGGTTGCTTAACGGAATTATCCGAGCAGGATGTAGGGGTGCAATATGGGTAAGTGAGCGTGTTTAACTAGGATTAAACATATCTTGAGTGAATCTTAAATATTCTAGCGTAGTTCTAAGGTACGCTATTAAAGCGCCAGGATTCAGACACTACAAATGATGAATTATCACGGCTACTCTTATTACTATTTGCGAATTTCAATCCACTTCTATCCCTATAATCTACCCCAAATGTGCACAGCGTATCCAAAAATTCGAATAACAGATATTAATCACTGATAACAAATTAGAATTTTTTTCTTCATGTTAACTTGATACTTTTACTCACTAAATTTGCAAAGGTGCTACTTGATCCACTTGGTAAAGCCAATTTGAATTAAGTTCTTCCTTAACGAGCCAGTCATATGGAAAATTAACAAGTGTGCCCTGCACTAGACTCAAAAGTTCTTCACAATCTGCAACGCTCATGAGTTCTTCACTAGCTGAAAAAGTCTTCCGACTTCCCTTTGTCGTCCGGCGGCGGCGTTTGCTAGTCCTTACAGAACCTGTCGTATTTCGCTCTGTAGCAATTGTAGGTGTATGCGTTATTTTGCGAGTCGCCGTAGGGATGGATTTTTCAGTATCATGATTAGGCTCACAGACCGTATTTTCGAGAGGAGGGAAGGTCTCATTCGTAGGCTGCTGATCTAAAGCTGAGGATCCTTCATTTGATGCTTTTGTAACATCGTTTGGATCATCAGCGTCGACTCGGGAGCTCCAGTGTTGTATGTCGCTCCGGCAAGTATCCTCGTGGCTCGGCTTATCGAAAGAATTTACACTGTCTCTTAAAGGATCACCAGGATTTACCTCGTGCATAAGTTTCTCAGATATATTCCCTAAGACTTCTTGGGCAACAGGCGAGCTAGTCCCGCTGGAGGGTCTGTTTTTCCCATTAGTATTTGGCATATCAGCTTCATTCGTTTTGGCTTCATCTGATTGTTCTTTAGAGAATCTTACTCCATATGCTACAAATTGTCGGTATTCACTCCACGCTTGAACCTCACTATCGGGATTGCACCTAAAAACTCGTCGGAAAATTTTGGTGTTGTTATCTGCGATCCGACACCAGGTATCCTCAAAGAAGTTGTCGTTCAAAGGGTCACGCATGCAATCTTTACTGACAATAGCAGGCTTTATATCAGCAGTCAAAGGATTTGTGTTTTCAATCGATGGCTGACTGGATGAGTTTAAATGTGAAGGAAGTCCACCGATATCAGAATCATCCATTTTTTGGGCCCCTTGCGATGGAGAGAACTGAGCAGAACTCATTTGCATCAGTATGCGCTTTGAAGCTTCGGGAAGTGGTGGTATTTCTCCGTGACTAGAATCCGATTTATCGCTGAGGGTGGATTGGCTTTGGTTGACTTTTTGATATGTTTTTCTAGGTTGCTGGAGGTTCTGCCTGATTTTCGTGGCAGACTCAGGTGAACATGATTTGCATTTGCCATCAATAATTAAGTTACGATCGATACCAGTTGAAGTCTTCGCATCTTTTTTTTTTGTTTCGCTATTCGAACTATTCAAGGCCGTACAGCTAGATATTTTTGGTGAGTTTTTGTTACTTTGAATCTGTCCTTCATAGTCCGGTGTATATTTGCGATTTGAGCCGATTTGACTGTTTGAAATCTCTGATAATTCATGAGATTTACTTTGACAGTCTTCTTCACATCTTTCCTCAGGCATATCATGAATGGCATCCATTCTCATCTTAAACTCATCTTCATTCATTCCAGCATGAGTTTCGTCTTCCATTACGTCATCAACGTCTAGGCCCAAATGCTCCCTCATTAAGCGCATACGCAGAGAATGAGCGAATCGACCGACTAGGTATGGCTGGCCGTCCATGGTAGACCATATCATATCCGTATCTCTCACAATTGCTGCGCATTCGGAATCTCTAACTCCTAGCATGGACCGCTCATTAATATTCGCTGAACCTATTAGAGCAACTCTGTCGTCGACAATAATAGCTTTTGCGTGGATATACAATTGTTCAGTTACAAGCATCTTTTTAGGGCCAATACGACCCCATGACCTAAGACTGTAAAACTGTACAAAGTCTTGTGGATGGATACCTTGGTTTCGGAGTCGGCCAAATATAGAGCCTTCACCACGACATATACTTCTGAACTGACATTGCATGATAAGTCTCACACTAGTTCCTTCGGGCTCATCGACTGTATTCTGGAAACCAGGCATTAGAGGGATAAGTACCATACACCTCCAACTCTCATTATTCTGGTGGGCCCTTATTGCACGCTCTACGATAGCGTCTCCAATTTTGTTGACGATCTTTACATTCATTGTTTCACAGCTACTGATAAAAAATTGATTTTCCATGTATACATAATGTTCAGACTCTTCAATCATCTTGCAATATGCCGTCATAATGCTATGTTCTGTTTCGGTCAAGCCAAGTGACCAGTCTGAGGCAGAGCGCAAGATTTGTACTTCACATGTCCCTGTTAAACCAAGATTCCTGAGCTCCGCAGGGTCGTAATCAGGCGGTGGTAGAAGAAAAGGAGTCGGTCTAGTGGGTTTACGTCCGCGAAGAACATAGTTCCACCTTTGGACGAAGTGACGTGTGAGATCCCTTGCAGGCTGGCCTACAACCTGCATAGAGATATCATGCCACGGCATTCTGGGGGTCTTCGAGCGGTCGTACATTTCAGCGTATGGCTCATTGAGCTGAAAGAAGTCCTGAACTCGAGGGTTTGAATAATCTTTACCTGGCCATAGTTGACAGTGATCAGCGTCTTTAGGGAGATCAGATTGTTCAAATCCAGTTGGCTTATCATCAACAACTGAATGTTGAGGGGTATCCCAGCGTCCGAAACAAAGATCAATTCCACCGACAAAGGCAACAATGTGATCTACAATGCATATTTTCTCATGGTGGGCATAGAAGAATTGATTTTTCTTGAATTGATTAGGTGACCGTTGGACAAAAATATTCGGATGTAGATCTAGCATAGAAAACTTGGTGAACTCAGAATCGATTGGAATGGCCGCTTCGACGTTCCTATAGATAATGATAAATATTTTAACACCTTCTCGAGCCTTTCTTTGTAAAAGTCTATCAAGACGCCACTTTTGGCTAATCGCTGCAGGTCTTCTCATATAGAGCTGGGGGCTGAGCCACCAATCATGAATGTAGATTACATCCTTGGCCATACTGATAGCACGAGATACATTCCACATGTAATCCCTGCCATCAACTAGCCACTGTGCAAAAATCCCGGTTCGCACTGGAGCATAACTACCAAATCGATTGGGTTTTGACCAGAGAGTCGTATTCAACATATGATCAATTGACTCTTCAAACTGTCTTAATTGACGTTCATTCTTTGCTAAAAGTTTGACTTTTCTTTCAGAGTTGAAGAATTTTAGGGTATGATGTTGAGGGTGCGTAGCTCCAGCTTCAGCTATTTCAACAGCACATTGTCCTTTGAGACCCGTGAGCTTCCTCCGTTTTTGGAGAACCTCAAACTTCGGGTCCACAAGATACACATCGCAAATCTGCATATTTTCCGGAGAGTCCACGCAGACAATGTAGCTATGTCTCACTAGGAACCATCTGGGGGTGTGTCGGGAGAAGACCTTACTTGGGATAAAGAACCGTCTCATATTCATTCCCTTTGAAGACTGGATAACAAGGTATCCTTCTTTGCCGTGATAACTGCCTTCGGCGGCCAAACGAACTCCCAAAGCAGATAGCTCGAGAAAACGACACAACCTATTGCTATCTGCTCTAAAAATGAGCCATCGAATCATCTCTTGCAAATATTGTTCCAATCTCCGACGCTGTCTCTCATTATAGACCTTCATTTGTTGTGCACCATTAACAATACCGTAGGATTCAAATAGAATTGCACTAGATTTTCTCCGGGCACTCAAAACTGATGGTCGGCTCTTTTTTCTATCTCTACGCTCCGTCTCGCTGAGTATACCTTCACCAGTCATGTCATCTCCACGAATTGGCTCAGCATCGTCATCGTCACTGTCACCTAAACCACGAACCCCCCTAAAGTAAGGGAATGCTGATCTAGGAAATCTTGGCTGTTTCGGTCTCGAATCAACATCACTTCGCAGTTGGATGTACTTATCACTTCCAGCTTGAAGTTTATACCTTAAATGCAGATTCGCAAAATCTCGAAGAGATCTATGAATGGTCCATTTCATGCGGTTTATCCCACTTCCGTACTCAAGTGCTATCTGAAACACAAGATGACGTTCAGAATCAGAAATCTCCTCAACACTTGCCCTACTGTCTGTAACCTGTAATTTCAACTGCTCTAATAGCACAGGGATTCGCTTATTTCCATGCTCATCCCTTTGAACCATACTAGCAAGTATAAGTGCAGCTGGTGCACCTGCACGTAATTCAGCCATTAGCTCCGCTGATTTGAGATAGTCCACCTTGTGCTCTTCTTTTTTTTGGCCCAATATCTTAAGGCCCTGTCTAATAATGCGCCATCTTTGGGCACCAAATGTCGTAGCACGATCTGTTGCAAGGAAAGGCCTCTTTGGGACTGAGGTTTCGCCTTCACTTTGTCCCCCTCCTAGTCCATTGAAAGCACGTCTAAAATTGCTGGGCCGCCGATGAGAAGCGCCATAATCTGTTTGCTGTGATTCTGAGCCGAGTGACGGCCCACAATTACGACCGTTTGTGATCCACTGGCTACCACGCCTCCACGCACTCTTGTTATTCAGACAATCTTGTCCTTCCCCCTCGGAGAAATGTCCACGGTGTTCAATTGATCCATCAATTGCAGTTGGGCTAAAATTTGAAGTTGCTTGACTATCACTTCTCGGAGTTTTACTATTTTTCACAATCTTGAAACCTGGTGTAGTTGGCGCTGTGTGACTTCCGTGTATACTTTCATAGTTTGTCCTCCTGAAACGTCTCTTTTTCCTAGCCCTAGTAGCACTGACAGTGTGATCTTCATCTGCGGTCTCTTCTGCGTCAGCATCAGCGTCACTATCTTCTCTCAAATTCTGGGATAACCTGGAAAATCGATCAAATCCGGGTGAGCGAGAGGAGATGACACTGTTTTCTTCGATTGGACTCGAGATACTATTTTGCTGTCTATGGCTTTGGAGGTTTCCAGTAGAAGTTATAGATTTTAATCTCGAAATTAGAGACAATCTCTTGCGATCTTTACTAGATGATTCACCATCTTCCCAGGAATTGTTACGGCTATGCCCTACTTGCTCCAGTATTTGCTCTGATCGTGCAAACTGAACACTTCTCCGATCAGGTGGTGTTGAGATTTCGGGCGATTCTTCAAGTATAGAAGGATGTGACTTTTTTGATTCCGTCTGTCGATTTAGGTTCATCTCGTCGTCCAAAAATTTCTTGGTACTAGGCGAGATTGAGCTATGTGGTTGACCTCCATTAATATAATCTGGCGCTTCAGCACGTAACTCATTGGTGTGGTCATGAAGTGAATTAGTTGACAATTGAGATATATTGTTTGGTTCCAAGTCCCGCTCGGATTCAAGTTGAGGTCTAAACCTTGATAGAAGCCCATTCGATTGGTCTCTATTTGAGCTTGATGTTGTTAAATCGTGTTTAATATTTTTAGACTTTGGCGAGATTAATCCATCGGACCTTGGAGTTATAGTTATCTGCCTTGGAATAATTTTTCCACTTCTCCTCCTCGAAGGCGGATCAGATAAATCTTGACTCATGCTTTCGGTAGCTATTTACATTTGTTGCAGGGCTGTTTTTGAATTCATTTTGAACAATGATTTATGTTCCTGTTCGTATTTAGAAAGAATAAACAAGGAATTAGAGTGTTGTGGAATTAGTTGCGTCTGGTCTCATCGTCGAGTCAAAACGTAAATCTTAGATGTACAGACAAGTGTTAGTACTAGCTACTTAATAGAGTGTCAGAAACAAAACCTTATCTGAAGCCAAAACTTACCAATACGTGTGTAGATTCATTCGTGGTCTGCGGCCCGCGCGCGGATTAGAGTGTGACGTCGTGCGTCGGATGATAGCGCGGAATGACATGCGTTATGGCCCCACATTTAAGTTGAGGGATGCGCTAGCTGTTGTATCGTTAATGGCTACCAAACAATTCATTCCAACATTCAATCAAACTGGTCTATTCATAATATCGAAAGCTTTTGAATTCCTCTTTCCAACATCAGTTCTTTTAAGCTAACTAGGAAACACGTAATGATGGAAATTCCTCTCCGTCATGAATCAGAAAAACAAGTCCTTACAATCAGCTCGCAGACTTGTCACATTGGCGGCATTATAGTTGTAATCTATGGCCTTGAAGAGATTAGGGATACGTGTAAATCTGTATCTTGTCTCTGGCTTCTACATCCGCGTCTCAAAACTAAGGATACAATGAGCAATGTAGCTTCTTCATGCGTGATAGATTGGAATTCGAGGCCATCATCCGAACGGCGTGGATTAATTGCCGTTTCTTTTGATCAAAGAAACCACGGAAGTAGAGAAATTAAACCCGAAGCTAACCAATCTTGGAAAAAGGGCAATAAGAACCACGCGATTGTATTCTCACTCCATAGATTTGTGGCCATCAAAGTATACTAATTATAATAGGATATGTTCAGGTATTCGGATTATATTCATTTTAAATTTTTCTGATATAGGATAGTACTCTTAACGGAACTGCCATTGACGTGAGCTTTTTGATTGACCACTTGGGATCCTACATCTTAAATCATCAAGGAGCACCAGAAATTAATCATCACTTGGTTTTAGGGGTATCTTTGGGGGGTCACTCGGCATGGCAAGTTCTATTTCGGGATAAAAGAATTACTGCCGGCGTAGTTATAATCGGTAGTCCAGACTACATAAGTAAGTGATTTCAAGATTCTCAAACTAAAGTCTTTAAGACTATAACCTAATTCGTACCGCGAATTACCAAGATTTACTTGAAGGAATATTATATCCAGAAGTATTAGTTCAGGGGCGCTGTAATTAAAGTCGCATCAAAAAACGCAAGTGCATGAACGCCGATTTCCCGCTTTGATTTAAGATCATCACAAAGTCTAAAGTAAACTTTGATATTGATGAATATTGAGTATCAATTTTAGTCATGTCACATTATAAGTACTGATCTGTTCGTCAAGGTCTTATGAGTAATCGAGCTCAGCTTTCCCATCGAGAATCTGCTGGTCAAACCTTTCTATGCAGCTCTGATTTCCCATCCGAATTAATCAAGACTATTCTTCAATGGGATCCTAGGGGGATCATATTTGGAATAGCTGAAGTGATGGTGAATCCTGATCAAGTCCATCACTCCTCTTTAAGTAATATACTAGACTCCAAAGTCAAGGGGAAGCGGATTCTTGTCTGTTCGGGTGGTGAAGACAAGTTAGTTCCCTATCATTGCAATGAACCGATGTTCGAGTTCTTCAGAAATGCAGCCAGCGGATGGTATAGTGAAAAGAACTTTCGTCTAGAAGAAATCATTTACCCAGGTGTCGGACACATATTCGACGACAGGATGCTCAAAGACTCTACCAGATTTGTTTCCGAGTGTCTGCTAGAGTTGTAAATGATTTTTCACTTCGAAAGTAATATCTGTCGTCTAATATATCTGATTTAAGGCTCTTTCACTTGCCATTATTGGATTACAGATTCATCTATCTACAATGAGGAGCTTTTCAAAGTCTCATGACACCATTTAAAGTGGTTCTGCGGATTAAGGAATTTAGAATTCGGGTTTCATTACCCACAACTTCAAGCAATTATAGAGTTAGATTTTGAAGACATAAAAAACTAGACATTTACGTTATTTCCAACCTGAGTCACACAATTAACAGGTACAATATTACGTCCGACAAATAACAGAACAAGCTCTACGTGGTATACTATTAGCTCGAAAGACATTATAACCTTAGTAGCTTCAAATTTGATTTATCCAATGAATTTGACATCACGAGGGTTCTGAGTTCACAATCCTTTGACAAGAGATTTTGCAGCATGAGCTCATAGGGGTCCAAATCAGGCTGTAGACATTAAATCTAAATAGGTTCTGGAGACATCTCAGGGAGAATCCTAGTCAAACTTCTGGTCTACATCGGGTTGTGACTACGTAAGAATCAGCAGGGTATCCTGTCGCCGTATAAATTGATGTCAATATATAACAGATCAAGTCCGGAATAAAAATCGATTAACTTATGTAGTATATACAAAGGAGAAAATCTACTCCTCGCTGTACAAATAGGGAATTGTCACAATCAGCGCCGATCATAACAATCTATGTTGCTAGGCAACTACATCCAGACTGCAACATCAGTAGCCCCCGTAGCTAGCTATGCCCTATATTCCATCCCTGCCGTACTAGCGCAGACAGTAGAAGCTCAAGGGATTAATCCCGTAACATATCCCTAATAAATTAGGAAATCAGAAAGTCATCGGGAGGGACACTCCCTGTATACTGCATTTTCGTATGTTCTGAAAGATAAACGTCCAAGTCGTTGTGCCTGTTGGGCCCCGTTGAATGCTAGCGTATGTAGGAATTGCCGGATATTAAATATTGGATATGCTTGATCGACAAGAGTTCAAATCGGTGGGTACCACCACGAAAATAGAGGACCTAACAACCCCAGTTACAGTAAGGCAGAAAGTTTAGAATTGGTAACGCAATTAACGATGGACTTGTTGGAATTAGCACGACCAAATCGATACCCAGACCCCAGCCTCCGGAAGAAGCATAAGAAACAACGAGGACTTAAACAATCAATAACTACCTTGGCTGACCTGACCGCAGCGCAAACCGGTAATGGTGACTTCGCAGTATAAAACCGCCACTTCGATCAAATGACAGGATTACTACACTACGACTGAGGTAGAGATCAGACAGTGGACCGACTTTTCTGGTATGTAAACTTATTAGCCGCATGGAGGCTGAGAGAAGAGGTCGAAGGAAGCTGGCAAAGGAAAGTATGCTTGAACCAAGCAGCAGGTAGCTAGTTGAGGAACTTACCTACAGGAGTGGAATCAATGCAGGGGAAATTCGAGGCATGGCGGCGATGCGAACGACAAGTATTATGTGATAAGAAAGCTACTGGACTGTGATAAAAAAACTGAGCATTTAAATGGATCAATTCTCGGGTGCGATGTGGTCGATGTAAATTACTGCGACAGCCATCAGCTTACCTCGTGCATTGATGAACAAGTAAACAACAAATAAAGGAAAATTTCGAACCTCTGAGTAATTATTTTCATCCTTTTCCTTTTATCTCGCTTTCATCTAGCTACTTTACCCTAGATGTATGCCACCGTAAGCTATTGGGAAGCCTCCAGTGCTTGAACCTTCAATTTCAGTCACGACAAAATCAAAGAAGGCTCCAAGCGAGCAAGAGAGCAAAATATTTATGATTATGTCTTTATCAGCACAAAGGATCTATATTTTAACTGGAAAACCTTCGAAAAAGGGCGATGGGCTTAGCTGGGCTCCATTGAACAAGTCAAGACCTCAAGAGTTTCAAAAACAATGAAAAGGCCATCATTCATCAACAGGATGACGATGCAGTACTCCAAATCTGCAAATATGTTTTCAAAGCAAGATTAAAACAACTTACATTGCCCATGAACTTGAGCCACAAACAGATTCCAATGCGACTGGGGAAGCAAAGTCTGAAGAAAAGGAATGACACAGGGCAAAGGGTTATCCTCCAGAACTCCATGCTGGAGTGGAAGCTCAAGAGCGCCAGAAGACGCAAATTACTGCTCATTTATAAATGTGCTAAACTGCCATCAACAGTGCTAAAATAGCTCTGGAATTTATCGACAGTGGTGAACATGTAGGCTTCATCGATTCGACTAAGTTCTATTTAGAAGCGGTAATTGCTCAGGTCATGAACGCTAGTCCCTGCTCAGGAACACCTGTCCTTAACGAAACCAAGCTGGTTATGATTTACTTCAATAAATACTAAACTAAATAGAAAGAGAAGTAACACAACTACGGGTAATGGCCTTGTGTAGATCCTCTCAGCTCACCTAGTCCACACTCTCATATAAAACCTGAATCTACAATTAGCCACTATCTACTGTGTTCCTACTTAGCAACCTAGCCTGGCCCTCACTTGATAGTTTTAGTCCACTGTCTCTTACTCCTCTACAGACCTACGTTGGTGTAGCTTAGTGGGGTTAAAGCGATTGGTAAAATAAGTAGAAAACCCTCCCTTCGATACCCCAAACATCCCTTACGTCTCCGGCTAAACTTAGCCACAGCCAAACCGCAACAAAGTCTGTCCTGCTCGCTCGGCGAAATCTCCTCCACGGGCTCCTGAGAATGGGAGTAAAAAATTTTCAGCAGTCATAGCTTCGCCTGAGAACAACACTTTGACTTTAGTGCCTCGAGATGAACTACGCTGAAGCGCAGTTTTGAAAATAAAGTAGCAGCGCAAACTTCAAATACTCAATGAAGAATCTTTTTCCTTTTCCATTAATTGATATGATTTCGATTGACGCGTAGCTAGATAGTTATGCCACTGCTTTTCGAATTCCAGCGGGTGATATCTGGCGTAAATCGTTGGTACTATCGAGGCATTATGTTGGAAATATAGACTTAGTGTGTATGAAGGTTTAGATTTCTAGGTATGATCATCATGGTCAATTAAATTGATTTGATTGCATATGATTATACTTTGATAGGAGACACGAGGCTTAGTGGTATCTGAAATGCGGTGGCCAGGTAGTATTGTCTTGTGATAATTGAGTGGCTGATTGTAGCTGGATCACTGGGAGTTTGGGATCACTAAAGACTTGGGAATCTGTATTTAAGGATAGACTTATTTGTACGTGTTGAACTAAGTTGACAGAACATTAAATATTATTAATTCATATTGAGAAGAGAGTTCGATATCCTCTACAACTATCAATAAATTCTTGTCCGAGGTTAAACACTTGTTCTTCGAAATATTTTGTCAAACTCGAGGGTACCAAAGGTAGCGTTGGGTGGGTTACTGAGTGACTTGAGTTAAATCTAAGGAGTTTGGCAAGAGTTAGATGTAAACTCGTAACTATAACTATAACTAAGGACAAGGGATGGGGTTAATTGGGACAGGTGACCAGGAATAGCCACTTTCGGCGGCTCTGTCTAATCTATATATGCATCATAGTAGCCAGAGCAACTTTGGCCTCATAGGGTATACCTTCTACTATTCAATTACTCAATTTGTAACCCACGGCAACCATTGTAGCCCAGTAACTATTCTTAGGTGAGTAAATATTCGCAGACTGTGTTAGGAAAGAACACGGGGGTGCCGCTGTATCCCCAGTTCCTGATTTAATTCTTCTTAGAAACCCGAAGACAATTTCTTACACGGAGCCCCAAAAAGCTACAGAGAAAACGTTAGTTTCATATTTGGTAGCCAAGATAGAGCAAGAAACTGACCCAGTGGCTGCAAGATACAATTCTTTTCAAAAATCTGCCCCCCGACACAGAGCAGAATCTCACCATGTTGATGCGGAGTAGAAATTTGCACAGAAGGATTTTACACTCTAGCGCTTTAACCCAACTCAAATATATAGATAGTCATTTATCCCAGTATTTTCATGCCCAAGATACTGTACCACAAATGTATTTCATGTTATGGAGCAGGATAACTCCCCCATAACCCTCCGCCCATAAAAACTAAAGTCTTTGGCTATTGTCTGGACCGTCAAAGGCCTCAGGCATCCAGGGCAATAAGCTTTGGCGTCTTATGCCCTACTTAGGATTTGGATTTGTTTGTGTTTATTGTCCTATAAAGTCTATGACTATGTTAGGACAGGTATGTCCTTTCTGCCTACAGGCCGGGAGTATCTATGCCTCGGGTAGTGTACTCCCTCCTATGCCTCCTTCACGACTTCTTTCCAGCAGTAATACCCCCACAGGTCTTCATTCGAGTACACACTAAGAGGTGCCGTTATCCCGTCATTATCTCCCCTCTCCAGCCAACGAAACGATGGCCATTTGCGGGTGTGTAGCTGTAGGGAAAAGTCTCAAAAACCACTGGGTGCGGGGCTCTCCTGTGACGAAGAGGCCGGACAGCTGGGCGCAGCAGACCTGTGTATACCTAAGAGCGTAGGGTTTGTATTAGATAGACGTAAAGTAATAAACCAAACCAAACCGACCTTGCCCTACATGTCTTAAGAACTTCCAAGAGACAAATTTAACGAACGGTCAAACTCCAAAACTTCTCACATTAGTATCAAGTGAAAATAAATTAGCTCAAAAGTTGTACAGTATTGGATCATGAAAAGATCTTTAGAATTTACATGAAATAGAGTTCACAATAGAAATTTATTTCACAGGTGTTAACCTAACAGGCCCAGGGCTCGTGATAGTTAGGCCTCATGTGCTCAGTTCGAAGCCAGAAAAGACAAATTCTTCAACTTCCAGCGGTGCCAGTGAAACGGCCCAGTAAGCTCTGCATATCTGGCATAGCCAAGAAGATACGTATCTCAATCGAAGTCAAAAGTAACCTCAAGCATATCTAAAAACGATAACTTTTCATCAATTTCGGACCTGTTGACAATATGGAGTATAGAGATAAGTCATTGATGCTAAATGGAAATTATTGTTAAAGGGTGTGGTTGTTAAGTTTTCTATAATTTCTGTGTCGGGATACACTTTGTCGAAGAAATAGTACAATGAACACATACACATATATTTTTTTGATATTCGAAATTTCGAATATACCCATTTTCCCCCTCCCTCCCTTTCGCGCTCGTCGCATTTATCAGAAAATTGTGATCTCAGTGACAAGCCCCCCGACCTTCGGAATGGCACTGGGGCAACCATTTAAAAATCGCGAGGATCGTGTTATCGACGCCCTCAGAAGAGTGCACAAGAAAGTGATTAAACGCATGATCGACAGGAGCTCAACAATAAAAACTATCGACCATGGAAAAATGGAGTTAGAGCTTATCGAGAGGTCAATACTTTCGAGGAAAATATCAGCTCCAGCAACCCAGACATCGAAATTTCCGATAGAACAATCGACATATATATCCAAGAGAGCTCCAGTAGCTCCATGTGGAACGTAGAAGACTCAGAAGACAGCAAAGTCACAGTCATCCCCCGCCACTACAACTAGGAAAATTGCTGTCCCTGCTGCTAGGCGGGCAGCAATTGTACACACTAGTAAGTATAAAGGTGCTACATCTCCCAAAAATCCCCCTGAAGGTACATCAGGGATTAAGAAGGAGAATACCGCTTATCGCAGCAAATATAACCCCAAGCTTACAGAAGAATATCCCTCTGAACTTCGGGCCCTAACCGAAGCCGAAGAACGCCGGACTGCAAAAACAGCGGAAAATGTAAAGATCTGCACTGCTGCGATAAACGGTATCGAGAATGCTCTCTCCTCCCTATCCAAAGGGATGAGTGTTCAATTTATAGACTCCATGAAAGTCCTCATCAGAGCTGCAATAGCTCAATTCATGATATCGGGACTCGGCACAGTCCTCCAAGTACTTCCTTCGCGCCCTGAAACCCAGGCTACTGGCATCAAGATCACAGAATATCCGCTAAAAAGCAAGATGAGCCATAAAGCAAAGCGACTCAAGACAATGTCTTCCAGTCTAAAACAACTTGGGCCTCGATCACACGGAATAGTCTAAAGAATACCTGGCACCTACAAAATTCCCGCAGGCTATGCCAAAGGCGACAAACTCGACGCGGCTGTCAAAAAACCCAACCGCATCGACGAAATCAGTCACCAAAGATGAACGCTTGTTTCTTCGGCTTGGAAATGAACACCCTTGGAGAAAGCTATCACCGTTTGGTGTTAGAGAGGCTGTGGCGTAAATTCTCGAAATTCCTCAATCCAATATTGAGCATGTATACCGTGTTCCAACTTGCTTCGCAATTAGAGCCGAAAACCAAGAATCACGCGCCATGATATTAAGCCTAGCTGGGCTTCTCGTCCAGCAAGATGCTATACTGGAAGAAACATCGGACCTGGGCTCACTTAGAATCGCAAAAGTCCCAGCTGCCATTAACACAATATTGGGTATACTCATCGTCACAGAAGAGATGGTGACAGACGAGATGGTCAGGGTCATCAAGGCTGTCCCGGTAAAAGTTCGCCCACACGGGAAATGCCGGCTTGGAGCCCCATACAAGTCATGGGTAGCTCTTCTTGAAAAAGCTTCCACTCCTCGGTCAGGCTTCCGACTTTTTGACAACACTGAAATTGCAGTCCATCACCAGCCTCGTCAAAGTATCAACCAGTGCAAACGATACCTACAATTCTGCGGCACCAGGGGCTGCTCGCGCGCCATAGCCTCCTGGAATTGAACTTCAACTATGCATTCCATCGCGGAGTGTAAGGCACACACCAAGTGCCGCAACTGCGGGGGTCCGCACAGATCAGACAGTCGGGATTGCTTAGCTCGCACGACAAAGTCAGGAATGGCCTCCAAAGATAACCTTCAGGCCATAAGGCAGGCTAGCCAACGTGAATTCGCGGCAGTTACTCGTGCCAAAGCAGCTGTCAGACGCGCAAAGGCAGCGATGACAGCAGCCGAAGAAGCGTCAAATTCAAACCAGCCAGGTTTCAAATCGAGCAACTGTTTTGAAGTTCTCATGTCCGACGCTACAGCAACTGTAGCCGAGGTCGATGAGGCATCAAATCAGCCAAAATCT
This sequence comes from Blumeria hordei DH14, assembly GCA_900239735.1. Taxonomy (NCBI): domain Eukaryota; kingdom Fungi; phylum Ascomycota; class Leotiomycetes; order Helotiales; family Erysiphaceae; genus Blumeria; species Blumeria hordei. The sequence continues at coordinate 63,626 of OENG01000037.1, read as the reverse complement.
TTGTGAAGGGCACCCCACGGGTCTCTTCAAGCCTCTATCCTACTCTAAGCTTTATGTCAATAAACGTAGGTAGAGGGGGCACAACGCAAAACATTACGCTTGCCCGAGCATTCGAGCTGCGTATCGACGTGGTTCTTGTTCAAGAACCTCTGTGGAATAAACAAAAGAAGACAACAAAGGATCACCCAGGATATACTTATCATCTGCCTCACGGCGGTGAAAATGTTAGGCCCAGAGCTGTGACCTATACCCGGATAGACGATAAAAAGATATTAGCATCACAGATCTTTCAATATGGTGTGTCTACTGGAGACTACTGCTGGGTTGAGGTGAGCGGTATCACTTTTCTTTACGTCTAAAAGGCACCCAATGACTTGACAGCTATACAGCCTCTCATCAACTGGACTCCACCGCCAAACTACGTTGCTGCAGAGGACTTAAACTCAGTATACTGGGCTTGGCAACCTGGTACAGAACGCCCTCATGGACAAGGAGAAATGATCGAAAAATGGGCAGACAAACACCATTTGACCTGTCATATTGTCGGGGAGCCCACCCACCGAGCTGGGAACACGCTAGATCTAGTTTGGAGTAATATCGAGGGCGCCCGTGCTTGGGTAGATCGTGGAGAATGTGTCACCGGTTATCATTACCCTATCCGAGGACAAATTCCAGTCCGCAACTCAGTGATGAGACCCGAAAAGGCAAAACTCCGAGTAACAAAGGAAAAGCTACCCAGATACGCCGAAGTCATTGCAAAGTGGGTTCGACCACCACCAGCTCTTGACACAATCGAGAAGGATGAAGAGTATGCTCAGGAAATTTGTCTCCATCTCACCAATGCCATCAATGCGGTAGGAACCCGTCCTCTCTCAAGGAGTCTAATATAGCGATAGTTCCACAGGGTACGAAATGAGATCGTAAATGGAATGGGGATCATACGACAATAACTTAGGCTGAGGTGTCACTGAGAGGAGTGAAGGAGACAAAAGAAGTGAGGCAGTGTAATGGTCTTCCCAAAGAAGAGATGAAGTTAGAAGGAGAAGCGTATATATTTTTCAGAAGACGTTGCGTGAGGTCTGAATATTCTAATACTAACTCTCTTATATACATAGCCCAATCCAGTTAACCATCACACTTTCCATAATATCATGAGTTTCATGATGTCATACTTTCGGTGATATCATACTCTCAGTGACTTAAGAATATCGCATGCTATTGATTAATTGACGTCATGAACACCCAAGTAAGATTATTCCGATCTAGATGATGTCATGACAGGGAGAATTCTAGAGTATTAATCGACGAAGATATGACGTACGAAGATAGTACATCTTCGCTCCTACCTTCAATACTTCATCATGATGGTTTAGTCTGTGAAATCCTCGAACCAGCTCCGGTAGATCTGCTCCGTGGTGGACCCCAGCGTGTAAGGTAGAATACGCCGAGTACAAAGCCGCCATAGCACCCCACCAACGAGCTCTCCGCGCGAAAAAACTTCGACTGGTTATCACGGCTTCAAAAATGGAGTTAAAAATCCAACAGGTCGAATCAATTACTACGCCGAATGATGTGTTCAAACTAATGAGAATTGGTAATCCCAGACAGGCTAGTATTCCTGCGCCGCTGAAACACGATGGGACGTTAATAATAGATCCATTAAAACGGGCCAAGATCCTTCGCTATGCTCTCTTGGCACGATATCAGGCATCAGACGACTTGTCGGCATGTAAAAATACGAGCAGCAATCAGATACCCTGGAAAGAAGACGTCTCAGATGAAGAAGCCCGAACCTGCACCATTGTTTGCGGAAATACGTTCCAAGGAACAGACGGAATCTCCGTAAACCTGTTGGAGGCATGTTGGAATACGGTCGGGCCTTATATTTCCCAACTGTTCCGAGCTTGCATTCTGCTTGGCACTCATCTACAGTGTTTCAAGCTGGCCGAAGTTATCTTTATACAAAAGAACAATCGAGATCCAACGATAATTAAGGGATGGAGGCAAATTGCTCTTCTTTCATGCTTGGGAAAAGGGCTAGAAAGGCTCCTAGCCAAGCGCATGGTGCACTTTGCAGCTACATATAACGTAGTCGGCGACCAACAGTTTGGTGCACTACCAAAACGCTCAGCTACGGATCTGGTCTCATGTGTAGCCCACGACATTGAAGAGGCAAATTCACAAGGATGGGCAGCTACCTTTGCAATGTTGGACGTTCAAGGAGCATTCGACGCAGTTCTCCATAAACGATGAGTGTTGGAATTTACCACATTTCTTACAATAATTGGCATTCCTTGCAAATATGAACAACTTTCCTACATACTCTATAATACATGCTGTATTCTACATTTCAACTTATTTTTGCTAATAAGCTAGTCTCTCATACATTTGCATGTGCGGGGTAGTATGATACAAGATGCAACTGCAGTGAGAGACATAGTCATGTTTCCTTTGCGACAAATAGGATGACGTTGATGGTGCGGGGTCAGTACTGTTTTATTCCCCGCACAATGGTTTCGTGGTCAGCTGTGCGGAAGACTTTTTACTGTAATAATCGTTGTTTGCATAGCCACTTTAACTCGAGCATATACACGCATAAATTCGCCTTTTACATATAACTCAGAACTTTAATGGAAACAATATTCTTTGAGCTATAATTTCTGCTCGTCTTACTCGGAAATCGCAACAATTAGTGAGGAGGATGCAGGAGTAGGGTTGGCCGGAATCTATTCTAAAATAGACTAGCTCCTTCCTCGCTAATCGAATGGTTCAGGTGCGATACTCTGGAGGGGTCACTACCGAGAGAGAGCTAGTGTGCAGAGTTCCGCAGGGCTCACCGATCTCGCCACTTCTCTTCCTTCTGTATATGGAAGAGCCCATGCGAACTAGAACCCCAGGCCTGAGGTCTAGCTACGCCGACGATATTGGTATCCTTGGGCTTGGTCGGACGATTGCAGAGTCTGCAGCCGCAGCACAGGACGAGGTCAATTGTCTACTAGACTGTGCTCGAAATAATGCCGTCGCTTTTGATTTAGACAAGTCCAAAGTCGCACAAATCCCCGGACAATATCGCGAGTCATCGTTTGGAATTCATGTAAACGGTACCCTCATAGAACCATTGCAAAATATCCACTGGCTTGATGTGTACCTTGATCTCCGACTAAACTTCAAACACCACGTCACAATCTGGTTTGGCAAAGCATGGAACATTTCACAGCACATCCGTCGTTTCAACACAGTCTACCGAGGGGCCGCTCCTGGAGCGCTGGTTAAATCAATCGACACATGTATTATCCCAATTGTAACTTACGGTGCTGAAGTTTGGTGGCCTGGTGTCAGATGCCTAACAGTAAGGGGGATGGTCACACTACCCACTGCTGGCCTATGTAGCATGATTGATAAGGCAGTCTTAATGGGGTCTTAGATCAGCACTATCGGTAATGAGAACAACACCCAACGCATTACTACATAGGGAAGGAGGAAAACCAACCGGGAAAATCAAACTGGAATAAAACCGACTTCGCCTCTCTGCCAGGATGCAAACACTTGATGACTGCCATCCGCTCAGGATCCGTGCTGCAGTCTGCTCAAATGTCAGTACGCGGAAATATAAGAAGCACAATCGAAAATCTACGCGTCCTGAAATTCAAATATCACGGGCTCAGAGTGCTTACAGACAGCTACCAGAAGCAGAGGCCGCGGAACCTCTTACCTCACCATTCTACCAATCGCGGCCGGGCTCGAAGGCTAGTTCGAGAAAAGACCAAATAGAAGCCTGTAAATTTTGAATCACTAGTGTGTCAAAGTCAGAAATTTGTGCGTACTCGGATGGAGCATCGTAAGGAAACGGAAGCTCAGCTTGGGGTTTCGTCCTAAAGCTGGATGGGGAAACCTTTCTAAAAGGAAGTGGCATAAACCACGGAGGAGAGGCTCTAGATGCAGAGATTACAGGGGCACAGGAAGCTTTTAAAGCAGCATTGGGTCACCTGAGAGGGAAGAAAGACCAGGCGCAGGGAACGATGCAGTGCGTTAATGTGTTGATGGATAGTCGACATGCGATAAATGCTCTGAGCACGAGTAGGTCCTCGACTAGCCACGAGGAAGTACGGAAATTTCGCGAACTATCTGGGCTAGCTCAGATAAGAATAAAGTGGGTACCCGGGCACTCGGGAATACATGAAAATGAGGAAGCAGACGCAGCGGTCAAATCCGGCATACGAACGCTTCCTAACGTGGAAACTCAGCCAGCAACCACCATCACCATAGCATTTTTACATCAAAAATTGCATCGCCAGCGACAGACTTTGCTCGAAAACTGGTGGAATGAAACTTACCCGCCACGGTATCGTGAGCTGGAACTACTCATGCGCCGTCGCAAACCACCAGATCTGGGACTTTCCAGACTACTGTTACGAAATCTCATTGCAGCCCGTACGGGCCACGGAAATTTGGCGGCGCACTATCGTCGCTTCAGCAATCCACACGCTGTCACAGAGTGCATCTGTGGGGAGAAAACCACCCCTACGTACTTCATACATTGTCGACTCAATGCAAACATCACGCATTGAATCAGAGGGTCATTATCACACAGTGCCCTCCCACACAAGCTACTCGGACCTAAGTGCTTCGAGAGCTTCAAACAATTTGCGCAGGGTACCAATTGTTTTGGGTATTCTCCTGTGTATCTATCTCCTACTCTCATTGGAGATCAAATAAAAATAGCCAGGGAACTAAACCTGACTAAAAGGGAATCGAGGCGAGGAGTATTGCTTCCACTTCTAATTTCTTTGCAATTTATATTTTTCTTTTGTCGGTTTTGGGAGAAGGAGTTCGCGTTGGCGCATATTTCTAACTAACTGCTGGTTTTGTGGTGATTCATGCGGTGGAATCAAGCTGGGTATGTTTTAGATATAGTCCTAGCTGTGAACACCGGTCCTGTACTCATAGTGGACTTGGAGCTTTAGCTTAGGTCTTTAATAAAACAACAACAATTTTCTTTGAAATTCGAAATTTCTCTTATTCCCCCTCTCTCACGCTCGTCGCATTCTCTCGATAAATTGTGATCGAGTCGCTGGCATTTTAATTATACCACCTGTTCGAAAAAAGCTCACCAACGCAATGTTGGACAACTCGAGAGTGCGACCGAGGGCCCCCGCGAAAACCTTCAAGCATGTTTGCGAGTGAGGCCTTCGTCTAAGGGAAGTCTCCAAACCTTCCCGACAAAGAGGTGACTGATTCTGAGCCCGTCAGGTCAGTGAAAATTGGTCCCAAGACCCACACCCCCATCGAGCTTTCCAAAGAGGCAAGCAGCTTTAGGAAAGGAAATAAAGTTGTCCGAGAGAAGACAACAGAGCACGTAGAAGCATTAGCGATAAAATTCGCTGTGCCAGCTTCCAAAGGCACAGCTTTCACATCAGCACCGGAATTTCCTCCGGAGCTGCAATCAATGATGGAGGCCGAAAAGCGTCGCACAACGCAGATCAAGGGTCGTCTAGTAATCTGTTCCACTGCAATAAGCAGTACTTTTGCCTCTCTCGATTGGCGAATATAAAGAATATGTAGACGGGATCAAAGTCTACCTACGAGCAGCTATCGGCCAGTTCGTACAATTAGGCCCAGGGAGCACACCACAAGTTCTCCCTGCGCGCCCAAGTAACCCTTTTCCAACGAGGTCTCAAACCCTTCACCAACCCAGGCTCCTGCTCCAAAGACAACTTGGGCTACTGTAGCCCGATCAGGCCTTGGTCACATCATTCGGCAATCAACGACAAAGGAAGCACCACCCGCCCCTAAATCGAAGGTTGCTTATTTGAGGACAACAGTCGATTAGCATCTGTTTCTGCGCCTCCAATACGACCACCTCCACCGACTTCTGTAACCAGCTGGTGTAAGATCAGCTGTGGCTGAAGTGCTAGGTACTGCAGCCAACGATATCACGTTGGTTCAGCGGGTAAAAGCAAGTTTTGCACTGACAGCAAAGAACGAAGTTGCTCGGAAAGAGCCCTTGGATTCTTCCGCATCAAGAAGGGAATCTGGAATTAAGCTGGAACCAGCATCAAATCTGGTTGCCGTACAAATTGCCACCGTCCCGGTGAGAATTAACACACTCACAGGTTCCGTTTTAATTGCAGAAAAGATGGTTGCCGACGAATTCACGCGAATGAGCAAGTTGGTTCTTTTTCTTGTCCGTCCACATGGGGCCTGCAAATCCGGAGCGCCATACTAGAACTAGCAGGCGCTCTACCCTCGCAAATACTCGCCTAGATCTGGGTTTTGCCTCTTCGAAGACTCTGAAGCTACGAGGATCTTCCGACCTCGTTGAAAAATCGAGCAATGCAAACGCTGTCTTGGCTTCCATGCCACCCGCGGTTGCTCCCGCGCCCCAGCTTGCTGGAACTGCGGATCAAAGATGCACTTGGAATCAGAGTGTAATGCTCTCACAAGGTGTCGAAACTGTGATAGATCACACCGATCAGACTCTCGGGTCTGTCTAGCTAGACTCACGAAAGATTGACCGGTCAATAAAGAGCAGCTCGCGGTGATACGCAGAGTTGAGCAAGGCAAGACTTGCAGCCTTTGATTGTGTCAAATCTGCGGCCGAAAAAGATTTCGAGGCGATATACGGCTCTAAGAAAGATGTCTGGATGGTAGAGGGATCGGGTTTCGGAGTTCTGGAATCCAAAGAGGTTTGAGGCTACAGCGAACCTTAGTGAAGTCGTCGAGGCTTACACAACAACCAAGCAGGATACCAACTGAAAAAAGGGTAACTGCGAACTCATCTTTCGCTCTCAGCGAAGATCAGGGAAAGTCACTTGGAAGATGTGATGGGAAAGGGAACGGTCGAGAAGCGCGGGATCTGAACCTAATTGAAACTTCTTCCAAATTTGATTTCAGTTTTTTGATTTACGTTTTTGATTTTAATTTAGCAGTTAATTTCTGCCATTTCAGTGGAAGTTCACGCGATTGGAATGAGTTGAGTCTGTACGTAGTGATCCTTGCCGGCTCGATAATAAGTAGTCCCGACTGACTGGTGTTTGGCGAACGAAGATTGCGTATACCCTGTGTTAGCGTTGCCCACTGCTGTTGATAGGAGATCTCGCGCGGGCTATCTATTGGGATTAAAATGAGACTGGTATCTGTGTTTAGAATAGTAGTCGAATTGACGACCTTTTATCCTTCATTACTGCCAAAGCTTCCCTCTACCAACAATTCCACGAACCAAGTAGTTGGTTATATATTTCAATAGGACTTACCATTCTCACGCAAGTCCTCTGCCTCAATCTATCTGCACAATCTCGCTTCAACTACCGGTAAAGGGTTTATTCCATTCGCAATCGGGGATTAGCTCCATCAAAACCTGGCCATCTCCAACTTCGAAGTTACCACGCTATTCATACCCGCGAGGAGGATACTAAGTAATAACATATAGAGCTTGGGTCTTAGCCTATGGGGGATAACTACTCTTACGGTACTTCGAATCTTGAGGGACGATAGGCAGCTGGGACGTATTTCTTGATTGATTTCGATTATGGGGTGTCTATGGGCGCCGGGGCAATAATTTCGGATAGTGCTACCGACACTAAAATCAAGCAGCGATGTAAGGTTGTATAGTCCGTCACTTGGCCGTTATCTACCCGAATTCAAGTCTGGGTAGCCTGGAAACCGACCTCACTTGAGAAGGGGAGGACTGTGAACACCTGTACTCGGTGCCCTCTACGAAGCTGGGAGTGAAATATTCTCTCAGAGCCAAGTTCAGTCAAATTTCGCAATACCGAACAAGTTGGCCCACGAGGCAATTATTCAAAATACTCCACCACATCAATTTTTCACTCACAAAGAGATCGACTTCTACCTAAGTCTCATCAAGTCTACAAATACAACCTAGTACATCCACGTTTCAATGACCATTCATCTCATCAACTATTCCCTGGCCTCAATTGACCACCAAATACGCGCCCATGCCGATAATTACAGCCTACGGAGGAAATAAAGCGTGACGCACAAATCTGGAAGACAGTTCTTTGGGATGGACGTGAGAGGGATTAGGATAAGTTTACAAGATGACACGGAGGATAGATACAATCTGGACGGGCGAGTGATCTCGAATTCTGGCGAGGAGTTTTACGAATCGAGCTTTGATTGCACCAAGTCTTCGCTTGCAAGAGTGCAGCTGACACTATAAAAAAAGCCAAAGATGGATGGACTTGTGTTCCGCCTCCTAGTTATGTTCTCTTGTATAGTTTGAGTAGCCTGGGCACCTACTCCACTTGGGAAGGATACAACTCAGATTATAATTCGCACGGAGAAAGTTCAGCGGATGGTAAAGGCATGTCTGGATAACCCAGGATTTTTGAGACGTTTCCCTGGGTGGGCATTCGCGGATGAGGGTTGACTTGGGGTGAAGAAAACGCCGCCATAAGTCCGTAGTGGTACCTACAAATGAAATCCGAGGCATGAGTGCTCTTCGTTTACATTGAGTCATCTTGTCTGCAAATTTTCTCTGATATTGTGTCATAGCTAAATGGCTGCATGCGCAATTCAAATCGGATGCAAAAAAATTGAAAAAATAAACGGTTGAGTGACGGGTGGAAGTCCCTAGCACAAAGGTCTTGAGTGGTATCAGCGAATGTACTCACGAAAACAGTAGTCCAAATTTCAAACTGAGTTATCTTCATTTTTAAACGTCGGGGAAGGACCAGCCTTCTACGTGTCATGCTCTATGAGCGCCTAGCTTGTGCCCGTCGCGAACAAAAAGCCATCCATCCATGACTGGTACTAGGGGTCCCGATTATTAGGGAGTTTTATTGTCATGGCTTATCTCTAGCATTGCTTTTATGGTCTTTTGCTACAGCACTCGAGCAACACAACGGGGCTTCGGGAAGACTTGAGGTTGCGTTTGACCCTAGGAGTCTTGATGTTTTGAGAGAGCTACAGCGAGTGGCTTTTGCGATATCCCCCACTTGCCACATTCCTAAAGATGGCCATCATTTTGTTATTTGTTGTTGAGAGTGGGTAGCATAGATCTAGTGTGTAGCAACTTCTGAACATAAAAGTTTAGTTTGATATTAAATAAATCATAATTAATATCAACATACTGAACTTACATCATCAGATTATTAGACGAACCTGTCTCTTATTGATCTAATTCTATTCTATTCTTGATAAACTTCTATCCAAGTTCGTCATTACATGTTACTGTTGGATACAATTGCCAAGAAGATAGCAAAAACATTTACACCTCAACACTTGTCTAACATGGGATTGTTTGGATGGTATAGCCTCGATCAGACGACATCGTTTGATGAGTCGTGGTGCATAGTTGAGGGCTGTTTCGGGTTGGGATATCTCCTCGGATGTTTGAAGGGCAGTCTCAAGTAGTGCCACAATGTTTCCAGAGACAATTAGTCCTGATACACTGTGGTAAGACGTTCATGCAATTTGTCATCACACGTAGATATTCCCAGGAGACGTGTGTGCATATACGGAGGATTCTCTTAGACTAGGAAGCGACACAGAGAGAGATACCATCAATATACTTTTACATTTTTCATTTGACCCTCAGTGTCTAACAACAGTTGTGTAGGGCATATAACGAGGGATGAGAGGTTCGGAAAAGCGTACTAAGAAAGAAATGAGGGGGACACCACTATTGGATGGGAATTGTTAAAGGAGCACACTCTATCCGAGCCGTATGCGATATGGCTTTAGCTGCGATAGGGAATAGCTTCCGTTTAGATATCGTCAGCAATAAAAAAGGAAAGATTCTCTGTTCGTGAAGTGATCTGCTGGCTCTGGCTATCGGACCGCCTTACTGTTTACGGCATCAAAAGTCAGAGAATCCACAACGCCATGTTATGGTCAAGGGCCAGCTTTAGAGCCAATATCACCGACTTTCACCATAGCCAAGGGAAATTACTGGTTCAAATCTAAACCCAAACATGACGATTACTATCCTAATCACTCGAGTGATGTAGGCTTAATTTTCTACAGCGGACAATATTATTTCGAGGGTTGTAGTAGGACATGATGGACCTCTCATTTCCCCCTCTACAAATGCATCTGCGCAACATATCTAGCTGGCCATTTGAGCCTGTTGAATTCGGCAAATATCGTATTGTCATGCATTTTGAGCGGTTGGCTACTTACTACGATAAAGTTGTTACTGTTTAGTGATGAGGTCTACGCAAACCGTCATCTTATCGTGTACTTTGGTTGACCTTTTATGAAATATTATCCATCTCTACCATGAACTCTGAAATCCGTGCAAATCAAGAGCCATGTAAGATGCTTGCTTTAAATAAATAGAATTATTAGTGCTCTAATTTGAGCATAAGGGATACAAGCCATGCTCTAGCTCGCTCATGTCAAATATCTGGATGACTATGAGGAGAGTATCCTTGTTATTGTTACAGCTATTCATGGGGTCATCTTAAGGGTTTGGTGTGGGTTATTGAATTGATACCTGGGCATGTCGCAAAATTAGCGGGTATGTGAGCGATGTCCTTATGGTACTACTTGAGTCACAGACTACCTAGCACATTGGCCTCCTCTATGAGCCAGGTCACATCTTATACAGTAGTCCTTGCCTCTAATGTTACTTGGACGATCATTAGTATATTGCCCGTAATGAATGGCCATTCAGTCCCCTTTTCCAAGGAACCTTCTACCCACAAAAATAAAAATGGTAGCAATGGATTGATTGATTGTTCATTAACGTGCTAGGTAAAGTGACTCCCGTCTCACTCCCACTGGAGCTTGATCACGAGTGGGGCCGGGCCGGATCAGGTTAACTAGCGTGAAGTACACATATGCCTCGTCCCAGATAAATGACCGAAACTATGCCAAAACGCATCTATGAGTTGAATCATGACGAGTCATGTAGCCAAGAATCAGAACAAAAGAAAACTTCCACGCTGAATCCCGCATTACAAAAGATAAACTTCTACAATCTCCCTTCCATCGTTCTGCCTCAGCCACCACGCGTCCGAGCATCGATTTCAGTCCTTCTTTCCATGACTATCTAACTAGGCTTTCGATCTATGACCTCTAGGTCACAGGAATCACTGCCAACCGCCGACTAGCCACCGCGTATATTCCACTCTCCTGCACGTAGTCCCTGAACAGCTGCCATCCTCGAGGTCCGAGCAGGACCATCAGCGAAGGTGCCCTCCGTCTTCCGCTTTTTAGTCGCCATGTCGCCAGTGCTTTTCTACACTAGACAAGGTAACCGATTGAGTTTTCTCTACCACACTCACAATGGAGTGTGGCTAGTGTATGATTGAACGACGGTGGTACGCCGCGAAGTCACTATGTCCTGTTCGGGCAGCGATCAAGCGAGCGTGAACCGCTCTTGGGAGTGCTAGTTCTGGCGATTTCTTGCGCCACATCTCTAGTTCGAGTTTGGCGTAGCGTTTGGGGCGATTTGAGTGCCACCAGTCTGTTACCAATTTCCTTAGCCAGTTGGCGAGCATGATGTCCTGACGAAGAAAGGACCATTCTACCATTCGTTATCCTCGCATTATCTGGTGAGTCGAGCTCTCTTATGGCAAGCCTATCTACCATCTCGTTTCCTGACAGCTGTGATTGTCCGGGGATCCATCCTACTTTTACGGGTGCAGCTACTCTCGCAGCCACCTTCCAGAACTCTCGAACCCGCCAAGATTATGAGGTAGTTAATCCTGTCAGTAGTACCTGAACTGCCGCGGAATTGTCGAGCAGGACATAGATAGTGCTTCGACCTCGATCTTGCTTCCTTATGATAATTGCCTCAAGAGCAACTATAGCCCCGTGAGCCTACCGCGTTGTAGACTTCCGCATTCAGGATTTTTCCCAAGTCGCTTTGTTCAATAAATTTTCCAGTTCCACTGACAAAGGTCACGAAGGCCCATGAGACCCAGTCGGTAGACGCTACGGAATTATCGCTGTAAGCGCGAAGACAGTCGGATGGTAGGGTCGTAGGCCACTGTGTTGCGAAATTAGCTCCTTCCTCTTAAATTGTCCAACAAGGTTTTGGTTTGGATGGTACCGGTGGTTGAAGGGGTGAGAGTAGTTCCGCATCTGGTGAGAGTCGGAAAGTTCTCTGGACCCTCGAATTATGAACTCGGTCAAGGTCAAGTCTGCTTTTGTTGCATGTACGTAGGCTAAGACTGTGACGGGCACTATCGGTGGGTTCCATAGCTCGAAGTCGAAGCGGATGATAGTAATCTAATCTATGAATTCGAGCAGCATTCTTGAGCCTGCGTTCCTCGAGAAGAATATATGCTGGTGGAATGCCGGTCTCCCTTCTCAAGGCTATGATCGGTTTAGTGTGTCAGGTTGGTTGGGCAGCGCGGATTCCGGACACGGATGCTTAGTCGAATGACTTGCACAGTCACCCGTATGAGTTTCACGTAACACCCTGATATTTTTTCATGGCTAGCTCTAGGCACCAGACTTCTGCAGCATGTAACGCAATTGGAAAGACTACTGTGCGGGTGACAGTGGTTAGTAGGTCCGGCTGTGGTCCTTTGGTGCACCGAGTAAGTCTTCAAAAGTGTTATACCAGGTGTATTGCTTTATTGGACCACTTGGCGTTGGAAATGGAGACATAGAGTGTTGTGGACGTACGGGCCTTCTATTTCGTCTAGGTTCCCCACACGATCTTGGGTACATTCAAGAGGTTGGAATGGATAATATGGTAGCGCTGCAGCCTACCTATTGGATACATGAGCGGCTGTACGGCGCAGGTACAAGGAGGTTCTTGGGGATTTTCTAGGCCTAGATAGCGCGACACTCGTTTACGCTGTGGCTTAAGTTATGTTTCGCTTACACTTGTACTTGTAGAGCACACTTCCCACACTTTTAGCTGTAATCCGAACATGACACTCTTTGAGTCAATTTCTACTTTCGTTCCAATAAGATTGCGCCGATTTCATTGCGCGATATTTCCAACACTTGGCAACATGACTTGAGAATCTAAGCCATCAAATTTCGTCTGAATCTTGTGTTTCGTGAGTGCCGATTTTTATTGTAGGTAGCTCGCATCTTCTGGCTCTAGGGCCGAGAAAGTCAACCACTTCGGCCTTATCTAGATCAAAAGTCGCGGCGTTCTCTGACGCCTATCCGAGAAGTGAATCGATCTCCCGTTGAACGGATAATGCTGCTTCGTTAGAAATTGATCCTATACCAAGTTTGGCAACATCATCCGCGTAGCCAAATCTTTAAACGCTTCCTACCACAACTTCTGCCATGTAGAGAAGGAAAAGAGTAGGCGACAGCGGAGATCCTTGAGGGAGTACACACTGTAGGAGTATTGTATCTGTTACATGATCGTCATAACGAAGGCAGGTAGATCGCCCTACTAAGAAGGATTTAATCCAGGCGACAGATGATTCCGGCCACCCCATTTTCCTCGTCTTTTGTAGGAGTCGTCCATGGAGTACGGCGATAAAAGCCCCTTTGACATCTAGAGTGACGAGGACTGCTTTTTTCTTACCCTGCATGGTGTGTTCAACATCATAGATGACGCAAGCGACCAGGTAATTTACTGGCCTGCCAGGGAGTACACCGAAAAGCTGATGAGGTACCACCTCCTTTGAGAGATAGGTGTATGATATTCGCTTAGCAATGAGCCTCTCGAGGCCTTTGGTCAGGGAGGAAAGTAAAGCTGCGGGTCGCCAGCCCTGAGCTATGCTTAGATCGCGATTCACTTTGAGAAGAAGGATGACTTCTGCTATCTTAAAAATCTTTGGGAAGGGATTTAGCCGCAGTAAGCCCTCGTAAAGCGTCCTTACTGCGTTACTAATTGATGGCCATGCCTCCCTTAGAAGTCGCACAGTGATTCTGTCGGCCCCGGGAGCTTAAATTTGACATGTGATTGTAACCTATCTGGCTTCTTCGTCAGTGATGCTGGTGACTCATAAGCTTATCATCCCACGATTCAGAGAGCTCATCTTCAACATCGTTTTCGCTAGCTAAGCGGCCAAAAAGTAGGTCTCTCAAAATATGAGCTCGTCGACTTGGTTCTGCTACAAAAACATTAGGTGTTTGGAGATGAGGTGACGTGGTTTTCGATCGGGGTTTAGCCCAGCGGGCCATTCTATACATGTCTGCGTGTGTTGTTGTCTCGGAGAACTTTCGACACCAGTATTGGCGCTTCGCATTTCTTACAATCCGGCGGAAAGTCTTTCTGCTCTCATCGTCCCTGAAGATCCTGTATTGACTTTTAGCCACACGGCACTATTCGGTCCACCAAGATACCGTTCTACCCCTCTTAGATTTACCGCGTTGGCCTATGGCTCTTATTGCATCGCTTACTGTAGGAATACTATTGCATACAGTACCCTAATCTGCTTGGAGTAAACTTAACCCTGAAACTGATCAGGAAGGAGCTTTGGATTAGTCATGAATTGGTCATACAAGGAAAGGTGGTCAGAGCTTAGATGGAAAACAATACTTGTGTGGAGTTCCTTTGGATAGGAGTTGGTCGATAGAGGTAGTTGCGAGATATATACTTAATATAATATATTTGTTAATTCGCCCCAAAGAAAACCTACAGTAGCCGTCGCTCTAAGATTGAGAGACAACGCTTATGATCCGGACCAACGCAGCAGTAAGGTCGTCTACGTCGCGTATCGAGGTAACAGGCGGCTTACCTATATCGTCGCCCCAACTCTTCAAGGCTTTATAAAGTCTTCGAGCGCATTATCGTTCACTCGAAACGTCTAGCTGACCTTCATAGTGATCGAACCTCTTCAATTTGGACACAGAACATCACCGGCAATTGTGCGATGGTCTGATGTCGTGTCGAGCTCAGTCGAAACGTCTGCGAGAGGTCCCGCGTTGGACCAGACTAGATCGAACGTGTTTCCATGATCGTGAGTTGGCACGTCTGGACTTGAATACAAGTCCATATCATGCTCGTGCATTCAGTCAAGAAGAACTCGACCATCTCCGTGAAGTCTTGTTGCCATTGGGGGTGAACTGCGTTGAAATCACCGCCAATTACTGTAGGTCCCGATGGAGCCCATGCTAGCGACTTCAGAAGGTCTGCTCCTGGTGCGCAGTATATGGATACAAATATGATCCCCTCTACTATTACTATGGTAATATCTGGTGATGCCTCGCAGATTACTTGTGGATGGGTTTTCAAAAGCTTGTGGCTGTTAGGCACAGATTATATCACTTAGTGAAGCGAGTGTGAAAATAGAAGAGTCTGTAAATTTGTCGTGGAGAGTTCGTTAATTACTCCAACTAGGACATAGAGTGCTTTGTAAACTATAATCCGTAATAAGAAAATCTAGTGATTGGTATTTACGTCAAAGCGCATTAATACAAACCTCAAAATAAATGGAAGATTAGTGACGTGTATTCTACACATCCCTGTCTTTGCAGTAATTTGAAGTGTTGAAGCTTTGTCGTTGAGTGATTGTCGGTAAAAGGATTATATTTAGGCGTTATGAATTATTCTATGTAATTGCAGTGTTCAGGTTGTCGTTAGGACTCTAACAGGGATATGATTTAGCTCATTAGCGAGGCGCTTGGAGTAGAGGAAGAAAGGGCAGAGGGAGAAGGGAAGAGGAGAGACAACGTTTTATGTATTTCGAGATACCAGTCAATTGACATTATTCACCGACTTCGTGACGGACAGCTGACTTCGTGGCGGCACCCAATTTGTATTACTTCGTGTTTTACCAACAGTGATAGATATTAAATGGAGGTTTGTGGGTCAGGATGTATGAGAAGCTAATGTTTTTTATTTGATTTCATTTAGCCCGATTTGGCGCCTTAAGGCCCATGCAGGTGTCTACGAACTCTAATATTTATATATGAGGAAACCTTTATGGTAAAAACCCTCTCAAATTTCCAATTTGTATACACTTTAAAGTTGTGTTACCTTCAAGAAGTGCACTAACACTGTTATGTCCAGTACAGACACCGTCCACTAGCTTACTTATGGCAGGAGATCATCTTTCTCCTACTGCCCTCTCTCACTCATCGTGGCTTCGACTTCAAGCGTCAGTCGAAACTGCTCTAGCCTTCCTTCCTCTCGTATTCACTTTGTAATTCTAGCTATATCTTTCGGTTTATTCAACATCGCTACGAATGAGCGATTCTCTGCCTTTCTCAGTATCTCCCCTTTCCCTCAGCCCATTCTGAACAGGTCATGATCATGTGCTTGACGTTCTGGGACGGATATCCACATTGGCATCGTGGGCTGTCTACTCCGGGAACATGTCTTCTGTGCAGATAAGAGTTGAACCCAATGTGCTCACTTCTTAACTACATGGCTATGCTACTTTGGGCCCTGTTAAGGTTTTTATAGATACTGATAGGTGTTCCTCTAGAGGTCATTGTCGTTCTTCCCATCTTTTCATCTGTAAAAATATTTGCTGCATTCTTTACTATCGTTATGGTACCAGTTAGAGTTTATTTCTATCTACAAGTGGGCCAAATCGCTTAGGTTTGGCTAACGGCTTTCGTATTTCTATTCCTACTCCCCCACATGGCATCATGTGATGTATGACCACTGCCCACTATGAATCCCAAGGATGAAAAGCGTTAGATTACAATAAGAAGCACTAATTTCAACGTGCACTTGTTCCCTTGTTGTGAGTAAATAAGAGAGCGAGGCCTTGCGAAATTTCCCGTGGTACAAAGCGGCATATAATTTTCGAAGCCAGGATACGACTTTGTGAGCCAAATGCCGTCTTTAAGTTGAGTCCAGGGTTCCTGGATAAGTAGGACATCGGTTCCTGAATCCCAAGCGGATTGCAGGATGATGTCCGTAGCGGAGTCTCCTCTGCCCAAATTAGCGCAGAGGAACTTGATTGTTGTTGCCGTGTTGTCAAGCTCGTTAAGGCTGTGGTCCCTTACGGGCATTGAGAAGCGGTTGAGGGTTGGTTTTCTGCAGTGTCCTCGGCAACTTTCTGCTTAGCTTCGAATTCTCGGATCGAAGTGTTTCTTTCTTATGTCCCTGCTCTCGGATTACTGAGAGCTGGTCTTTCGTACGCTGCACGGTTTTTCCGCCGGCTCGTGTTGGCCGGGTCATGCATTTTGGGTCGATAGCTGCATGAGGCCCGTGGCAGTTGATACACCTCGATATGGTCTGCTTGCAAGAAGAATCCTTGTGCTCGATTTAGCTATAGCGCGAGCATCGTTCCGTACGAGAATAGATCTTTGTGGGATGATGTCCCCAGCAACGGTTGCACTGAGCTATTTTGGCCTACGTTGTAGTTCGTGGAGTCGACCACTTTCTTCAAACAGTCGTTCGCCTAGCTTTGTTTTTCCGGTTGCAATGTACTGCACCCAGTCAGTTAATAGCCTGATCATGCTGGACGTTAAGGTACGAGTCGAAGTTGGTATAACGCCCATTTTTATGGCCGCTTCTTCTTTCACCTTTTCTGGTGTTACTAGTATTGGCCCTTCCAGTTTGTAGAGTCTGTCTGGTATATTCAGAGCCAGTATCTAAGTCCAACTGGAAGCTGCTTCCAGTTTCATTTTTGTACTCTCCAAGACTAAGGCGCCCGAGAGGAGCGCGGTTCTAGCTTCATCTCCTTCAACTTGTATCGCAAACCCTAATTTGATGAGAGTAACCTGCTTTATTGCAGAATTAGCCAGGAGTAGCTTGCTTGCGAGGCTAATTTTTATGTAATGAGAGGACATGCGTCTCCATGAATGGTCTGGCTTGAGCCGGAGGAACACGCGTTCGTCTGGTCGAGCTGGATTTGGAGCTGAGGCATTTGGGCTCGGCGTTCGTGTAGGCCCCGTTGCTTTTGGATAGGATCCATTGGTAGGTAGCGGTATTATCGCCGCTGAGTTTGCGGGCTTTGCCTTTTCCTTGACTACCTGAGTCTAGGATCTCTCAGTAGTGTTGGAGTTTAGAAGGTCATCGCCTTGGTTTGGCCTGTTAGGCGTTGTCGAAGCCGGCTCTTTGTCTTTTGCGTGGCTGTTGCTTTTTCCCGCGAGAATCTGTACTGGTCGTGGAGTGCTCGCTTTTGTCTTTACTCCCGATTTGGGAGCTAGCGCAAGGATGGGTGTAGTTTTTCTGCCACTGGCAGCCTCTGATGGCCTATCGTATTAAAGCTGGCTGGGTTTTCTGCGCAGGACTTCTACTATCATGGCCTGTAAGGTCATTCCGTTGTCTTCTACACCTCGTCGGAGCTATTGGTCGGTTGTGTCTGCCAAGAGTTTGAGAAATCCATCGACGACGCACTCTCCCTCTGCAAAGCATTGGTTGAAAGCCATCGCTTTATCTGCATGAAAGTTAATCATTGTAACCCTCAATGACTCTTCGGGGTTTGGGGTCGAGCCTTGGCAGCCCGCCTCGTAGATCGGCTCTGCGGTTTGATGTGTATTGCTTAGATTATTCGGAGACCCTGTGAGAATCATTTTGACGTCAGGAGTCGAAATTACTGTTTGGAGGAGGGGCCAATAGCCAGTCTTTGCAGAGGACTTGGGAGAAATGGGTGAAAACAGTGGGAATCACAGTAGTAAGACGATATTTGCGCACGTCGAGTCTTGCTACATTGTAGTATCAATGGAAACTGCGTGCGTGGGAAAAAGTCTCAGAAACCCTGTAGCCCCAGTCAGGCGAAGCCGTGATACCGGGACCACATGAGGTGCGCATATTCATCTATATCTCCCTTCTTTGTGAAAATGGAGGCCAAATTGATCCAATCCACCATCACCGTGTGGGGTACTGGGTACGCTCGGGAAACTCATCGGATGGATTTTCCTCCATGGCCAAGAGTGGGTCATGTGTAGAGCTTCGACCTGACTATTTGATCTGATCGTGGTTAGCTTCATGATGGTGGTGATGGTCGGATATACTTAGAGATGAAGAGGATACAGACTGCGAAAGCGAATGGGAATCTTCACCGAAGTGAGGACTTTGTTACTCAATCTCGGCTCTGTAGACTCTACAGTGAGAGCTAGAGGTTCGTAGGGAACACCACTGGCAGCTGTTTAGAATAGTCACCCGAAGGCATGTGGCTCAAGTGACAAAATTCATGGTAGACCCCAACCCCAAATCGATGACATGAATCAAGTTTTATAAGCCAGGTCTTGAATGGATAGAGTGAATGAAGAATGGGGAATTGGGAATTCATCAGAAGATAGATAAAGTTGCTTTAGCCCTCTGATGGTTGGCAAGATTCTTCTATGAAACAATGTCGGAGTCAATGCTATCCTCTGATTAAAAAATCCCATTATATCACCGCATCTGTGACAACAGACCTATTCATAAAATCGACATAGAGTTTGAAGTCGATAATAAATGACTGCACTTTTAGTACAAATTTTACCTATCTATTTTCGATGCTGGATCGTTGGCAATTGAAAATAAGCCACTACAATTGAGACTACGATTAGATATCTTTGTTACCCACATGACGTTTGTCTAGCTTCTTCACGCGATTTGCCAGAATAAAGGTGTAATGTTTGTCCATGAGGTTCTCCGTGCAGTTACTTCGAGGTCCTATTCTCTTAGAATATTATTATCATGTATAAATACCCTAGTTCCTGGGTCGACGATCTATTCTTTACTCACGGCTAGATTTCCCGACCAAGTACGTTACATAGGTATCCCCTGTTACGTTGCATATTAAATTATTTAATCTGCTTAGGGTACAGTCTGGCGTGTCAATGTCAATATAGCCAGTGGTGTTGACCTGGTAATACAATGCAAATTCAGAATGTTATCGTTATCTTGTAATGCAAAGATATCATGTCAATGAGAGAGCTAGTCAACGAGTTGTGGTCAATTGAAAGAGTAATAATTATGTGTCTATTTTAGTCTCCAAATTTCATTTTTTTTTCTAACCTAAGACATGTTCAGCTTATGCTATGACACGTGCTCAGAATTGAACCTGGAGACATTCGTATGTTGGGTTTCATAAGTAGGATTCACCTTATGCGCAAGTAACACTTCACATCATGCGTGGTTCTGGGTTGCCAGCATCCGCAATAGGAAAGGCCCCAAACGTTAGATTACATCAGCATGTATTGGTCATGCTGTACTAACCCATGACGGGAGACGTAGTCGGACTAGGCCGGATATAGACAGGCTATCTTTAGCCCCAGCTCGGTCAAATGATTAAGCTATTGAAGCTTCTCGCGGGCACTTAATATACCGAGAGCTTCACTGCACGATAAGATCATGCGAAAAAATATTGAATTAGTCTCATCAATCAGAGACCATGTAGCTGCTAACGTGATTGCACAGGTAGTCTGCGTTGGAAGGTAAGAAGGGGAGTAACATTTCTCATGCTTGAGTCAAAAGCAACGAAAACCTTGGATTCTCGACGAATCGGCATTCTAGTACATCATGTGAGAATAATTACCTGGATCTTAGAGCACCCTCACCTCCTGGCGGGTGGGCGTTGTGCGGGCCGGGCTGTACTGCAGATGTTTCGAGTGAAGTTTTAGGTGATGCAGAGCATCAGCTGGTGGAAGATGATTAAGCCAAGTCCATCGCAACTACCCTGATACTCTTCCTCGCTCACAAGAGAAACATTGTTCTAAACTGTTACGTTATCTCCACCTCAGGGTTAATAGCAAGGTCAAGAGTAAGCATGAAATGAAAGAACTGCTATGTAGTCTGTTACAACACAGGTTGTATCTAATTTGTTGGCGCTTCAACAAGCCCCACTGTGTCTGCGAAGCTGATGTAATTTAGACAATGCAGTGAAAGACCAAAATAGGTATTAGGTGGACACACATTATCTGATAGTCTGGTAGTCGGCAGGATCAGTACCACTGACTTTCGTCAACTCGGGGATTAGAGGAAGTTTAAAGGTTTGATCATAACCCTGCTCTTCAATAGGGGCAAGTTGATTATCAAAGTTTGCTAGATACCTCCTGCAGCTCAACTGAATTTGAAGACTCTAAGCATAAATATAAATAATTCCATGTCAGAAACCTGAAAATAGCCAGGCCTTTTCAATCTCTCAAGAGCATGAGTATCGATGAACATCACTTGTCACGGCCGACGCCGTCCAAGGTAACTGGAAGGCAAGAATATCCAATAGGGCCTATACCGCCATATACCGGCACGGTGCCAAGTGATACTTATCACGATGCATGCAGACTCTCCCCCGCACGCGACGGTGACGGCGTCTTGAGATCTGCTTTAGCTCCATAAAAAGTGGTTTTGTGGGGACTCAAAGTCTGGGCATATTGCGGGGTCGGGGAGTGCTGCAGCAGCTGCCGGCCACTTGCTATTTTGAGATGATCGTGCTACGGACACGAGACTCATGAATAGCTTGTTATATATTGCCCCTCGGCGTTGTAGCTTAGCAACACAAGCCCATCTAACTCAGCTCTGGATTTACAATTACCAAATACTTCTGTTTTTTACTTGATTTTCAAATAGTTCATCTCTCAAGGTTACATATCCAAAAAGTTCCATCATGGCAGCTGCAGTTCTTCAGCCCCAAAGGCCGTCATTTGAAATTATGGCCCCATCTCCTATATCTCCAAAGGCCTCTAGGCATGGCCGTAGCAGGCACGGTGGCAGCATTTCCAAAAACAATAAAACAAGGGGAAGGGGTTACAGTGTGATAGACGAGAGAGAGACGCTCATTGCGAAAGCAATTTTGCGTCTATTAAAACGCACAGTCGAGGAAGACGAAGAGCAGGAAAAAGAAAAGGAAGAGGACGAAACACTCGTCCCTGATCTTGACGGTTGGTTCGGCGTTGATGCTATCGTAAGCCCTCTACCCTTCTTAAATTCAGTTCTTATACTAAACATAAAAAGCTCGCTCATTCCTCCTTGACCGCATTTCACACCACTCTTCCTGAGTTGAAGGCGATCGCCAGTGCCTCCAAGGCAAGGTTCGCCCTGAAACTTAAGCCCGACACCATAACTTCTGAAGCGCAGCAAACAGCCCCCAAAGAAGAGAATGAAATTCCCGAAGAGCTCAGAGCCCCTATAAACGAGTTAGTGACTCCTGAAAAAGAGTATCCGGCCTCTGCCTATCTCATCCGAAGCATTCAAAGCAACATTATAGCCCAGATCACGCCGCTAAGCCTCAAATCCAATGAATTACCAGATCTAATATTTTACGAAACTTCTTATGCAAACTACCCACTAATTCTCGCCTCAGGTGGAATCAAGCGTGCAGGTGGGCAGTCGTATCTCTCCTTTAAGACAATAACTTTGTCGAATGGTTCCGATCTACCACCCGTCACGGCTGACATATCAATTTACATTGACTTACGCTCAGCCATGGAATCATATTCTGAGATTGAGTGGTCTCAAAGTGAGTCTGGCTCAGTGCTAACCAAAGGTGATGCTGAGGGCATGGTGAGTAAAGCAATGTGGAAAAACGTCGTGGCACGACGTGCAGATATCGGCATTATCTTCGAGAACGGGGAGGTAAAAAAAGACTTAATCGCAGGTCCCAGGGGTAAGGGCTCGAAGTCAAAGAAAAGTGGAAAAACTAGATCCAAAAATATCGAAGAAATTGAATCTTGTAGCGTAGACAAAGAAATACCCGGTACATCAAGTAAATAACCAGGCTGTGGATTTCTTTCCGCGTTGGCGAGCCATGCTGAAAGTTCAATAAATACGTGGTTTTGTATTAATTTTTTTCAAATGTTCGATTAGAAAAACTTCGTCTATTCAAAATCTAAAAGGGTCATCGATAAAAGATTGATATGATCAGATGAAAAAAGAAACTGTCATGAATCGTCAATAGTATTAGTCTATAAATACATTCACGTGATGAATTGTGACAATGCGTGTGCATCCCTGTCGACAGAACAATTTTTTAAGTCTGATTTCATTATCCTGATTTAGTACTCTATGACCCTGTGTGGGTAAAAAAATTTACGGAAATTTCTATAAATTATATTTGGTGCGTTGTTTGATTTTTAAAGTCATGAGCTAAAGTTGTTAGATATTAGGAAGTATCTAAGGTTTATCCGGTGTATGGATCACATTTAGCTAAATTGGGTCCAATGATAGAGTACTGTAAATTAGCTAGCTGAACGCACGGTCCATCTAGAGTAGAGGTAACTCCCGGGGTCCGATGCACGATGAGGAATAAAGTTGTTTTTACTGGGTCATCCTTAGCTCAAATTACATACGCTTCGACTATCAGGAGGACGAAGGCTGAACACCTGTCAGTGGTGCCTTCTACGAACCTAGGAGTGAAATATTCTCCCAGAGCCGAGATTCAGTCACGAACAAGGGTGGGATGAATTCTATTTGATGGATTTTCGGCTTGAAGGAGTTGTACTCGGTATTTTGGTCGAAAAATCAGTCGACAGAGATTTCACAACCGCAAGAAAGTCGAACAAAAACTCATCACTACCAGCATACGATTCACGGATGGACTAAGGTCTGTCTGGGGGTCGTATTCAAACATTAGACATTTCTCAAGCTCCTCATATATTTGCGACGAAGCATTTCTCAGTCGGTCCTATACCTGCGACCCACCTCCATACTCGTCAGATAACCTTCCTACACACGCTCTAATGAGGAAAGTCATGATAGAAACGGGACGTGTATAAAGGAGGAATAAAAGGGAAGATACACCGAGGGGATTATACAAATCCTCAATGACGACAACAACCTAACGGTACGATATAAAAGTGCAAGGGTAGAGCATCGATGAGATATTGGACGGCAATTATATTTCGGAGTCAATGAGGATGTCAAGGGCTCGGGCGCGTGGTGGCCGAGGCTTAGAAAGAATTTGCGCTTCGGCGTGTCATTAGAGGGTTCTCTGGACGGTTGGACTAGACATGATTCAACACATGGGTGAAGTCTGAGGTGGTCCGGTCATTTAGGTGGGACGAGGTAGATATAATTAATGGTAGTTAACCTGATCTAGCCCGGAGGACGAAGGCTGAACACCTGTCAGTGGTGTCCTCTACGAACCTAGGGGTGAAATATTCCCCCAGAGCCGAGATTCAGTCACGACAAAGGGTGAATTTGAGAGTTTTCGTCGAGTTGGCGATCGGGAGGAGTGGTGTTGGCTCATTTTTGGTCGAAAATCCGACTTGCAGAGATTTCACGACTGCACAACTCAACGAAATCAACCATCTACACCCCAGATACGAACCGCAGATAGGCTATAACCTGTCTGATGTTCGTATTACAACAACCGACACCTCTAAGGTCTTAATTTCTTTCTGAAAAATTATTCCCTGCCAAACTCATCTCGCGGCCCTCTCCATAATCATCTCACCACCTATCAAAGCTATCCCATACCTCCAAAAGTCAAATCGCCAACAAAGAAATAAGAGGATGTCCCACACTCCGTAACTACCAGTCGCTGTGAAGGTACGGTCGAAATACCGGCCTTAAATGCGTCCTCATCTCGGCCAAGGGCACCAACAACTCGACCTATGACGACTCGCCACCGACGAAATACGTACAACGTTTCGCCGGCATACTAACTAGAGTGTTCGACAAAGGCTGGGGCACCGGTGCCTCGGTCTTGAGCTCTCAGTCGCGCTTTCGACCTCCCCGGTTAGGGGTACGGCAGCGATGGGGCAAGGCCGGAGGGGTGGACATTCTACAAAGTTTCTAGAATGACGAGGTTGACCAAGGGATAAAGGGATACTCTATGGGGGAAAATCAGGGAATATAAACTGAGGAGGCCTTGGTGGGCGACTGGATGAGGCCTCCGATGAAGAAATCGACCCCTGGATGAGATGATGAGATGCTGAGATGAGCCAAAGCTTGGACTGAATTGAAGGGAAAAGTTACAGATGGCGAAGGTGTTAAGGGCTCGGGCGCGTGGTGGCCGAGGCTGAGGAGGAATTTGCGCTTCGGCGCGTCAAAAGAGGGTTCTATGGACGGTTGGGCTTGACATGATTCAACACATGGGTGAAGTCTAAGGTGGTCCGGTCATTTATGTGGGACGAGGTAGATATACTTAATGGTAGTCAACCTGATCCAGCCCGGCTCCACTCGTGCTTAAGCTCCAGTAGTAGTGAGGATCCTGAATTCCAAGTCCGAGCGTAACGCCAAGTCTTACGGCAAGCGAGCCGCTGAGCTCCGAGTCTAGGCGAGACGCCGAAGTCCCGATCCTAGTCGAGCAGCCGAGTTTGAGGTTCCATCAAGAATGCACCCCTCGCATTCTTTGGTCACAATTCGGGCGGCTAAGCACCTCACTCCTCTCCCTCTGTATTCTGATAGTTTACTTGTCATGTATCATTGATCGTTACATTATCTGGAGTATAGAGGAATTCATGTACTTAAGGAGGAGCTAGAACGTTAATAGAAACACAAGTTTACACCTAGTCTCAAGCTCTACACACACATAGATTGCCGTAGTCGGAGTCACGAGACATCCGTGAATTTCACAGTCAACATTTATCATTTTATTCTTACTAACATTCACAAGAAACCTCAGTAGTGCGACTGGAACCAATGTACCTAGCACGTAAATGAAAAAAACAAACACTTCGACTATCACAGATCAGGCTTCCAGCTACCTGAAAATGTAGGAACTCTACGTCTTACTATGAGTACAGGACCAGTGGAGCCGGACAGGAACACTGTGTTCTTTTCCACAGCCCACTCATTCAAACCACGTGGAGCGCAAAAACTGAACACCTGTACGTGGTACCCTCTACGAACCTGGGAGTGAAATATTCTCTCAGAGCCAAGTTCGGTCAAATTTCGCAATACCGAACAAGTTGGCCCACGAGGCAATTATTCATAATACTCCACCACATCAATTTTTCACTCACAAAGAGATCGACTTCTACCTAAGTCTCATCAAGTCTACAAATAAAACCCAGTACATCCTCGTTTCAATGACCATTCATCTCATCAACTATTCTCTGGCCTCAATTGACCACCACATACACGCCCATGCCGAAATTTACATCCGACGGAGGAAACAAAGAATAGCGCAAAAATCTGGGAGACAGCTCTTTGGGATGGACGTGAGAGGGATTAGGATAAGTTTACAGGATGACACGGGGGATAGATACAATCTGGACGGGCGAGTGATCTCGAATTCTGGCGAGGAGTTTTACGAATCGAGCTTTGATTGCACCAAGTCTTCGCTTGCAAGAGTGCAGCTGACACTATAAAAAAAGCCAAAGATGGATGGACTTGTGTTCCGCCTCCTAGTTATGTTCTCTTGTATAGTTCGAGTAGCCTGGGCACCTACTCCACTTGGGAATGAGACACCTTAGACTACATCTCGAGCGGAGAAAATTCAGCGGATGATGAGGGCATGTCTGGATAACTCTGGGTTTTTGAGACTATCCCCTGGGTGGGTATTCACGGATGAGGGTTGACTTGGGGTGAAGAAAAAGCCGCCATGAATTCGTAGTGATACCTGCAAATGAAATCCGAGGCATGAGTGCTCTTCGTTTACATTGAGTCATCTTTTCTGCAAATTTTCTCTGATATTGTGTCATAGCTAGATAGCTGCATACGCAATTAAAACCTGATGCAAAAAAAAGGAAAAAATTGCAACCACGTGAATCGCTACCAAATTACAGCAGATTATTACAAAACGAATTGCAAGAAATCAAAAAATACACTGGAGATTATAGATTAGAATGCGCCTGAAAGAGGTGTTATTGATGCCGCTGTTTCCCCAAACTTGTTCTTCGGACTCCAGAACTCTGGAGCCCGATACCTCCACTATGGAGACATCCTTGTTTGAGGCGATTATCGCCTATTCTGCCCTTTTGACTGCAGCTTTTGTAAGGGATAATTGTGGAAACAATGTGTGCTACGCTCGACGAACTACTTCCAGCTGCTCTTTCTCCACTGGACCGAACTTGGTGGGCCTTACTAGGCAATACCGTGAAAAGGATCGGTGAAGTCCTTGCACACTTCTTCATGGTGCATCGTTGAACCGCAACTCAGGCAAGCCGGAGCGCGGGAGCAACAACGATTAGTGTGGAAGCCGAGGCAGCGATAACACTGCTGAATTTTTCGACGAAGCTGGTGCTTTACAGCCAATCCAGACTCGTTGAAGAGGCAGAAGCCTGCACAAGGGGCGGAATCTCGAGTTATCTAATATTGCGCTGGACCAGCTAAGATAGTTTATGGGGAGATATTTTTATTAATTTGGGGGTCCATTTTCAACGGCTGCCAGTGGAGTCTCCTACGAACCTCTAGCTCTCACTGTAGAGTCTACAGAGCCGAGATTGAGTAACAAAGTCCTCACTTCGGTGAAGATTCCCATTCGCTTTCGCGGTCTGTATCCTTTTCATCTCTAAGCATATCCGACCATCACCACCATCATGAAGCTAACCACGATCAGATCAAATAGTCAGGTCGAAGCTCCACACATGACCCACTCTTGGCCATGGAGGAAAATCCATCCGATGAGTTTCCCGAGCGTACCCAGTACCCCACACGGTGATGGTGGATTGGATCAATTTGGCCTCCATTTTCACAAAGAAGGGAGATATAGATGAATATGCGCACCTCATGTGGTCCCGGTATCACGGCTTCGCCTGGCTCGGGCTGAAAGGATTTTGAGACTGTTCCCGCGCACGCAGTTTCAATTGCTACTATTTTTATTTTTTTTGGGTAGAAGGTTCCGTGGAAAAAGTATCCGACTTCCATGGGTGAATACTGAGCTGAATAGCTATTCATCAAGGGCAACATATCAATGATCTGTCAAGTAACAAAAGAGGAGAGGAGCACTGTACTAGGTACGGCCTGGTTCAGAGAGGAGCCCAATGTGCTAAATGGTTATAGACTCATGTAGTACAATAAAACATCACATCACATCTTCATTAATATGCAGAAGTGAAATTTCTGTGATAGTTGTTAGTTTACAGATCGGAGGAAGCTCATCCCTTATCCCTTAGCTTGTTCACTTGTAGACCGCTCACGTATTCAGTTTTTATTTTTTGCATCAGGTTTTAATTGCGTATGCAGCTATCTAGCTTTGACACAATATCAGCAAAAATGTACAGAATAGATGACTCAATGTTAAGAAAGAGCACTCATGCCTCGGGTTTCATTTGCAGATACCACTAAGATGTCATGGCGGCCTTTTCTTCACCCCAAGTCAACCCTCATCCGTGAATACCCACCCAGGGGATAGTCTCAAAAACCCAGAGTTATCCAGACATGCCCTCATCATCCGCTGAATTTTCTCCGCTCGAGATGTAGTCTAAGGTGTCTCATTCCCAAGTGGAGTAGGTGCCCAGGCTACTCAAACTATACAAGAGAACATAACTAGGAGGCGGAACACAAGTCCATCCATCTTTGGCTTTTTTTATAGTGTCAGCTGCACTCTTGCAAGCGAAGACTTGGTGCAATCAAAGCTCGATTCGTAAAACTCCTCGCCAGAATTCGAGATCACTCGCCCGTCCAGATTGTATCTATCCTCCGTGTCATCTTGTAAACTTATCCTAATCCCTCTCACGTCCATTCCAAAGAACTGTCTTCCAGAATTGTGCGTCACGCTTTATTTCCTCCGTAGGATGTAATTATCGGCGTGGGCACGTATTTGGTGGTCAATTGAGGCCAGAGAATAGTTGATGAGATGAATGGTCATTGAAACGAGGATGTAAAAGGTTGTATTTGTAGACTTGATGAGACTTAGGTAGAAGTCGATCTCTTTGTGAGTGAAAAATTGATGTGGTGGAGTATTTTGAATAATTGCCTCGTGGGCCAACTTGTTCGGTATTGCGAAATTTGACCGAACTTGGCTCTGAGAGAATATTTCACTCCCAGGTTCGCAGAGGGTACCACGTACAGGTGTTCAGACTTGCCCTCTCCACGAAAAAGTTATAACGATAGAAAACAGCCTAACAGAATTATATCGTAATAACGAGTCCGTACTGTGGTGAGCTTCGATCTAAAGACGGGATCCCTGGAGACGTCAGCTTCTTGCTTATGAACGTAAGCTAAGGAAGGGGAAAATTACGGAACATTTTGCTTTCAAAAGTAGGCCACTGACTCGTCGAGCTTTCAACGTGAGCAGCCCAAAACGACTTAGTTTGATCGCGCTCTCGTGTTAAGACCTCAAATTCAGTCCTGATTGAATCTGAATATCAGCCGGAAAGAAAGTATCTTGATTTGGATGGCAGGGACAAGTCCGAGTGGTCTACAGTCTCATGTTAGCGGGGATATACAAGAGATGGAATGCATGTTCATTGTTGTTTTGCATCGTAATCTAAGCCGGCAGCGGGCTCATGAGGTGTGTGTCGGCTTGTACCTTCAGCGCTGGACTACACTGCTGCCGCTCCACACATCAATCCCAGCCGAAGACTTATTAGCGAGCATGAAGATCAGGATTGACGCATTGCGACAGGCGTCGATCCGAAAAGGACGGAAGAAGGGAAAAAACATACAAAACAAAGGCCAAGCGAAATCATTTCTCGAAACAATTGCAGAAACAGATTGTGTTCAAACAGACTTACTAGGTCACTTCACTAAACCCAGACCATGTACGATGGAAATTTTTGCAAAATTGAAACCTACATGGCTGCGGCCCGACCCGTGCATTGTTGAATATAGGTAGTTAAGAGCCATACCGAAAGAGTTTCTTCTAGCTGTCGCTTTACGCGGGAACGCAGCTAAGGGACGTGATGGTAAGGATGCAAAGGTGCTTCCTTTCGTCTTCAAGCTCACAGTGGCCAGCGCCAACTCCTATTAATTAAAATGAACCGTCGCTAGAGTTACCTTCCAAGTACAAGCTACATAGATATCGTGAGAGGCAAAGATACAAAAGTGTCCTACTAGAGTCTTCTGTATTATCATTAGAGCTTGACCCCCAGTGTCTGTCAGAAGATATAGAACAGATTAGATTGGTGGCGTCTTTTTAACTTAAATCTTGCAAGATAGCTATAGCAGCCCTTCATAATCATAGATTCAGTAGGGATTTGAATTCTATCCTGTCTAATCTTGACAGGTAGAGATGTTGATAGATTCCCATGCCCATTGATAGGCAGCAAAGCTACTGTCTACAACTTTCATTTACATTGTCTCTTCCAGGTACCATGGTGTCGATTTCATTACTCGTGTTTTTTTTGCATCAGATTTTAATTGCGTGCGCAACTATCTAGCTAGGGCACTATATCAGAGAAGAATAACATATTAGGGCCATCATTCGTGTTCTCGACCGTTGTCGCAGCCACTGCTGGCATATAACTTTCATTCACTGCGCTGTTTCGTTTTCCAGACAATGAGCAGAGTAACTTCACGTGACAGCGTCACGTCCATGATCAGCAAAGAACAAGGGGTCAAGGTCATCCCACAAAAGTCCGTAGATTAGATAATGTTTACATTACAGTCCTTTTTGAATCTAAGACTATTGTGGACTACAAATACCCATACGTCAAGCCTGACACGGTGCCGGCTTGTCAATCTAGTACTGCGAGAATCAGGCCCGGGCCACTGAACCAGCTTATTACGTCATGCTGGCGAGTCAAGGCCTTTGTTTGCACCTCTTTGCCAGTAGCCTTCGAGCCACCGTAATCCATCGTTAGGCCAGCATTCACACCAGGAAATCTAGACTTCAGTTCTAACCCATCATTACTTCAGCATGTCTTCGGCATCGGGTTTAAGCGAAGCGGTTACAGAACTGTTCTGAAGGTGATGCGAGGGGGAACATAGGTGTAAACGCAAATGCGACGCGACTTCAAACACCCTGAATAATATTGCGACACGTTTGGCTCTCGCCCTCGATTGGCGCGAAGCCGATGTATCAACTTAGTCCTCGAGGCCGAACAAGTTAAATCGCTGGTATCCTGTGTATTCTACCGTCAAATCTTCTATATTTGACTTCCACCGCCATCAACTATCTTCTACTTCATCTATACACCATGGCTGTAACTACTTCCCACTCCAAGGCCCCGCGAAATAATCCAAGATATAGCCCAGGGCGTCGTCTAAGCAAGACAGCATTAATCACAAAAACGATACCAATAGGCGAATCAAGGCAACGGGCCGACGACGTCAACGCATCACGTCCTATGAGCTCGTGGCAACCCTATCGAGATACTCCTATTCGAGAACCCGGGACCACTATCAAAGATACGATTCAAGATACTGCAAACCCGCCACCAGACTACGAGCCAATGCATGACTATCTCCGAAATCGCTCACTCAGTCCAGTTTGTACTTCTCCGCTCCCGCCGTACAGCGATGAGCCCTACCTCATTCATATCCCCGACGCTGATGCACCCTCGGCTCCATTCACTGAGCCTATACGGCCCCACGAGTTTGAGATGCGAACGCTATGGAGAGCCATTGAGAGCGAAGCTGAGGTTGCTGCCTACGATGCCGAGGAAGAAAATGAAAGTGCACAAACAATTGAAGATTTGGTTAAATGGATCGTTCTAATGTTCTTGATCAGTCTGATAATTGCCTTTTTCGGGACCGTCTTTGACTGGGGTAGGCCAAGACAGTGTGGTATGCGAGGGCCCTGCTAGTCGGGGAGGTGGTGCTGTAGGCATGGAAAAATCTAATGTTCGGCTTTCAGGATAGTCTATCGGGTTCATGGAGGTTGGAGTTATGGGCTTCGAGTCTAAGGAATTAAGTGACGGGAACAAGCAGAAGAATTTAAGGGTAGCTTGCAGGTAATAATATTCATAATTCTCTTCTCAATTTCACTGCCAATTAGTGTGTTGCTCGCCGCTCATTACCCTCTAGCCTGTCTCAAGCTATGAGCAGCCTACCGCGTGCTTTGTCGATCCAATATCCCGTGACTTAGGACCAAACGCATGCCTAGCTATCTCTCAAGGATGAGGGCTTGACAGTATTCAACGGGGTGCGTTGTATAGCCTAGTGCAGATCTAGGTGGTAAGTGAGGATATTTAATGGGTCAAAGTGATGATAGGTCTTCTATAGGAAGAGATGAATGGGCAACTAGTTGCAGTAGATGTTACACGTGAGTCTTGCTGATGAAGACTGGGCAATAGATAGATGGTCTTCCCGAAGAAGAGATGGGTAAACAAATGTATAGTAATGGTTAAGTAATGAAGACGTTGCGTGAGGAGTAAAGCTCTCTCACGCTGAACTATTATATACAAGAGTAGAAGCATTTGCCAGCCGGAATTAATCGTAATTAATTCTTGCCAATATCTTCGCATTGATGGCTGTGTTCTTGTCCTTCTCTTCATGACTCTCTTGTATATCCTTACATTAATTTGTACATGACTAATTGTATAGGGGAAGCTATTATTAAATTGATGGTTATAATTAACTACCCCTTCATCTTATCACAAATTAATATTAGTATTAGAATTCTAATTGCGGATCCATGATACTATCACCATTATACCATTGTTTTTGGTCTGGAAATGGTCATTTTGCAGACTGTCACCGACGTTCTCAGCACGAAAAAATCATCTCCACCTGCTGATACGGAGGAGAGAAGTCGCTCGACCACTTTTTCAATTGCTACCTCGAACAGTTCCAGGCATAGCTCCATAGGGCACAGAAATTTACTCCCAGCATATCTTGAGCTTTTGATTTAGTAGAGGAAGTTTAAACATTTCATGATTGGGTGCGTGCCAAAAATTGATTCTAAAGGGCTCAACGAAAAATCTGACTGGGGCGGAGTCATTTAGTAAGAGCTAGAGGGCTCTAGAGTGATGCAACCAATTTCCTCCTTCCTTTTTTGAATTTGATTTTATTTGGCCCGATTTGGCGCTCTATGGGCCCATGCAGGTGTCTACGAACTCTAATATTTATATAGGAGGAAACCTTTATGGTAAAAACCCCCTCAACATTTCAATTTATTTACACTTTAAAGTTGTGTTATCTTTAGGAAGTGCGCTATCACTGTCATGTCCAGTGTGGATACCGTTCCCTTCCTTGCTACTGGGAGAAGTCTGTCAACCTTTATCCCTCTTCTCTCTCCCTCATTGTAGCCTCGACTTCAAGCGTCAGCCGAAACTGTTCTAGCCATCCTTCCTGCTGGATCCATCTAGTTATTCTTGCTAAATCTTTGGGATTATTCATCATGGCCTCGAATGACCGGTTTTATGCCTTTCTTAGTATTTCTCCTCTTCCTTTGGCCCAGCTGGTGCAGGCCATGACCATATGCTTCACATTCCGGGACTGATATCAACATTGGTATCGTGGGTTATCTACTCCTGGAACTTTCCTTCTGTGCAGATAGGAATTGAACCCAATGTGTTCGCTTCTTATCTGCATGGCTATGCTGCTCTGGGCCCTGCTCAGGTGTTTGTGGAGACTGGAAGGTGTTCCTCTTTAATCCATTCTTGTCCTTCCCGTCTTATCATCTATAACGATGTTTGCTGCATTCCTCCCTCCTTATTTTTTATTTATACTTCATTGAACACCATCAGTTAAGTATAAGAGTCGCCGAAAGGCCAAGATTCATGTAACATCTGGCCTTGGAGCGCAGGATGAGAAGATCCTGGCTTTAATTTGTTATGTTTCATTTGTTTAGGCGTCAACACACCGGCTATCTTTACTTAGACTGGGCTTACCGGTACGTCAAAAGCTCACGAACTGTGCACGGGCACGACATTAATTATATTAAAAATTATGGTTTGATTTTTATTATGATAGTTAAGTCAACATCACTTCTTTAAGTGGTCAGCTCCGGTGTAGTTTGAATAGTCTGGGCACCAACTCCACTTGGGAAGAAGACACCTCAGACTACTTTTTTTTTTAATCATTTATTGTGTTTTCAGCTATCTAGCTATGACACATGACCGGTACTATGTATACCTATAAGATGACTCTTTTGACGTTAGAGACACTCATACTCTGGATTTCATTTGCAAATACTACTATGAGGTATGTTTGCTTACACAAACAGTCGACCCTCCTCCGTAAGTACCCACCAAAGGGAAATTTAAAACCTTTGATTATCCAAGCATGCCTTCATCATCCATGCATACCAGCGCCGCGAGAAATGTAGTTAAGTTTTGCCGGATTCGAACCAGCGGTCTCCTGTCTCGGGTGGGATATGTGTCCTAGCTATCCAGACCTTACTTGAGAACCCGGCCAAGATGATGTACCACCGCACCATCCAACCACGGCGGTGTTTACAGTGTCGCCGGCACTCTCGCAACCGAAGTCTTGGCACACGCACAAAGCTCAATTTGAATACTCGTTGTCAAAATTCTAAAATTCACGCCCGTCGAGATCGTTTCCATCCTCTGCATCATCTTGTGAACTTGTCCTGATCTCTCTCACGCCCATCCCAAAGAACTGTCTCCCAGGTTTGTGCGCCACGCTTTGCTTCCTCCGTCGGGTGTAAATATCGGCGTGGGCGTGTACGTGGTGGTCAATTGAGGCCAGAGAAAGTCGACGAGAGGTGTGATGATTGAAATAAGGATGTACTAAGTCGTACCTGCAAACTTGATGAGGTTTTGGTTGTGATTGATCTCGCTAGGTGTAAAAATTTGATTAGGTGAAGAGTCTTGAATCATTGCCTCGTGGGCCAACTTGATCGGTATTGCGAAATTTGACAGAACTTGGCTCTGGGAGAATATTTCACTCCCAGGTTCGTAGAAGGCACCACGTACAGGTGTCAGTCTTGCCCTCCGAAACCATTACTCGCTATGGCCTAGTTTACAATTCTCATATTATCCACCCCATTACAATCACACGTCTGTATCTTATTCCCAAAAAATTACCATTGTGTTAATGGCTGCGACAGTGAATATATTTGCCAATTTTCAGATTCGTGGAGGGTGCGTTATAGTTAGCTATTTTGAAAGGTCTCTAGTGGCGTCCGATGTAATATCCACTACGGAGAAGTGGTAGAATGCGTCTCGGAGCCGTCATGAAAACGCTTGGGAAGATTCATCCTTTTTTGGCAAGATCAGCTAGAATGTATTTAACGACTATGAAGCGTATTTTATTGACTTCAAACTTGATCGTCGACTTTGTAAACTGGTCTGTTATCATAGACACGGAAATAGATTTATGAGATTGCTTAATGAGAGGCTGGGATCGATTCCGATGTTATCTAGTAGAAGACTTGTCCCAACTATCAGATGGCTACAATATCCTCATCCACCTACAGGTAAATTCCCCATTTTCCAACCACGCTAGCCATACAGAACCTAGCATATAAGACTTGATTCGTATCGATATTTTTGGGTTAAGGTTTACCGTGCATTTTACTACTTGAGTCGCATGCCTGATTACTATAAGACACGCTCAGGTATCAATCTAATAACCCGAACAAAACTGAGACTACTCACAACCCTGATTATGTGTGACAGAAACCGAGTTGGTGATGAAATAAATCGATTTATTAAACTATATGAGGAGAAAAGAAAACTCTAGCTACTACTAACAGGTATTTATAAGAATTGATCTTCGTGGGTCTACAGACTGATGACTTATCCATAGGCACTGTACTTGCTACCCAGCCACACAATGACAAGTGCCACCTAGTCGTGCTAACCCTCCAACCTCCTAATTAATAGCGCCGTTTCGTTCAGCTTCATCTATCTCTCCCGCGCAGCCATATCGTAAACATTCTTAGTATTACGCTTAGGTATCCGCCTAAGCTTAAACAACGGTCAAACCGTAACATTATGACCCCATGAATAATTGGAACAGTAGTCTGCAAGATAGCACAATTAGGCTAAACATCGTTGATCAGGACCTAATTCGAACAGTACTAAAGCGCTGCATATTGGTAAACATCGACTGAAGGAGAAGTATTCAGAAGGGCCTCTTGCTGATCGGCCTATTTCGACTTCCAAGAGAAACTTCGCTCGTGTCGATAGTTAATCTATGTGCCCACAAGTAGTAAGGAACTAAAGCAATTTGTCACGCGTTATGTTTGCTGGATAACTTTGTCAAAACTTCGCATTTTTCAGCAACAGTCGCCATTATGGATTGAAGGCAACTTTATTTTTAACACTTGTATGTGGATCATTGTCCAAGACGTTAGGGAAAGCTGCATCTAACCAAGCTCTTTTTACGAACCTGTATCCTGGGGTGAGTTTCCAGCTGACGTCGTGGGTTGCAGAGGTGTCTGATCTAACCTGTTTGTTCATCTTAATAAAGTCATTATCCGTGTAATCAAAGTTTTTGGAAGGAGAAGAACCTGGAAGTTCTATCCCTTTTCCCTTGGCTGACTCAGGCTCATTTCCCTCGAGCAGGTTGGTGATCTCTGTTCTGCCACTCGATGGTTTTAATCTCTCTTTTATTTCTCGTCTAATGCCGAGGAGTTCTAAGAAATCCTGGGTCTACTTCTCGACTCTGACTAAACGTTGATTTATAATTTAATTGAAACCTCGAACTTGTTTTCCAATAGTTGAAAGCGGTTGTCTATGACTTAATTGCTGTCATCGAGCTTTTTATTGACACCTAAAATAGTAGTGAGTTCGATGGATGGTGGCTCACGGTCATAAATGTTGGGAAGTGGATTCGATATTTATATTTATATTTACAGATATCGAGTCAATGGGTTTTACTGTTCAGAAATTATATATTTGAGGTTATTGGCACAGCCTGAATCTGCTAGCAGATGAATGGTGGTTGGTTACTTCTTGATTGATTGATTGATTACTCTATGTAAGCTGTCTACGGAGAGTTATCCTGTGTGGGTACCAAGGCACTAGTGCCGTCGGCCGCCGTGCGTAAATATCCACACTTCGGACCAATCATAGAGGTCCAGACACTGGCAACTTTCTAAAATATGAAAAAGATATCTTGCATAAGCTCATTCTTGAACGCCTCCTTCTTAACTCCTCGTATCTCTTTTTTTTTGGGTGAGACGAAGACCAGCAGCCTGTTTTACCGCAGACGTAGCACTTTTTGGTATGAGGGGGTTGTCGGCCACGGTTGAAGAGTCGGTTACGCTGAAAATCGTTGCGTCGGTCTGAACCACGGATGCTGTTGCCATTATCTGCCTGCCTTGCCCTTCCAAAGGTTCGATCCGTCCAATACTGTTCCTCGTCTGTTTGCTGCTCTATGAATTGGCGTTTGACAATCTTGGTGCGGGTTTTAATGGCATTCCTTAGGTCTGCACATACGGCTTGGAGCGTCAGTGAGGGCTTGAGAATCGCCAGTTCGCACCCCTGTATGTCGTCGCAAGCGAGTAGTATGCGGTCTCGAAGAGCAGCTTCCGTGCGGAGGGAGGAATCGAGTCCTGGTTGGATCTCCTTCAGTCTCTTGAGGAGAGATTCGAAGTTGTAAATTTTTGGCTTGTCAGGGTGTCAAACTCGAGGGTGCCAAAGGTAGCGTCGGGAGGGTTACTAAGTGGTTTGAGTAACAGCTGAGGAGGTAGGCAAGAGTCAAAGGTATGAATTCGTGATTATAACTAGGTCTAAGGACGAGGGACGAGGGACTAGGGAATCTAGGATCGTAGACAAGGCCAGTGGAAGACGGAAGACAAGACGTGGCCCTCTACTGCGGCTCTGTCTACTCCATATATACATCATAGTAACCAAAGCAACCTAGGTCTCATAGGGTCCACCTCCTATTACTCGATTACTCCATTTGTAACCCATGGCAACCATTGTGACCCAGTAACCTCTATCCTCAGTTCCTGACATTACCCCTTCCCTTTTTTTTTTTAATGCGCGCACTCCACTGCGCGTGGTGCATTTGGATAAGCCTTGTGGAAATCTACCAGTGAATCCTTACAATTGTCCAGATGTTCGAAAGGTTCCCAAGTTGTATCGTTTGTGCCCGTCCATCGTACCAGGTATTGTACCTTATTTCTTCGAATTCTGGAATCTAAAATTGATTCTACTTCGTGAATTTCGTGACCAGAGGGCGCGATTTCGATTGGTGGTGGCGATTCTTGATGCTGCGATGGATAGCCTGTGTAAGCTGGGCGAAGAAGGCTAACGTGAAAGTTATTATCGATTTTAAGCTGGGGTGGTAAGTCAAGTTTAGCTACAAGAGGCGTTTTCATTATAGTTATGCGCCAGGGTCCAGCCCTAACGTGATCTAATTTCTTTGTAGGCCTCGAGAGCGTGAGGTTTTTTAAAGACAGGTAAACCATATCCCCAGTCTTATATCTCGGTGCTGGAAGTCTTCTTTCATTTGCGTAAGTGGCTTGAAAGGCCTGGACGAGGGTTATTTTTTCGTTGCATAGCTGTGTTAATCTTTGA
Source organism: Blumeria hordei DH14 (assembly GCA_900239735.1). Lineage (NCBI taxonomy): Eukaryota > Fungi > Ascomycota > Leotiomycetes > Helotiales > Erysiphaceae > Blumeria > Blumeria hordei. The sequence goes on along the minus strand of OENG01000037.1, from coordinate 25,634 downwards.
ATCCTGGTTACAAACTCCGGGATGTTTTGGGGAATTGGAGCTTCTGATTCCGATCTAAAATCCATGCGAGGGTGATGACCAAAGCACGCAAAGAACGGCGACACTCCTGTTGAGGCATTAATCTGATTGTTACAACAAAATTCTGCAATGGCTAAATTTCTAGCCCAATCATCCTGATGATAATTAACGTAGTGCCTGAGGTATACTTCCAAAGTCTTGTTAGCTCTTTCGGTTTGCCCGTCAGTTTCTGGATGATATGAGGTCGATAATTTGTGAGTGACATTCAGTCGATGGCAGATTTACTTCCATGTTTTATCGATAAATGCTCTTCCCTGGTCTGACACTAACGAGTCTGGTAGGCCACTGAATAGAACGATATTATCGAGGAACGCCTCAGCCGTTTCTCTTGCCGTAGGCCGTTCCAAGGCAATAATCCACACTCTTTTAGTCAGTCGATCAACAACTTGCAAGATAAATCGATAATCAAAGCCTCTTACTTTACATATTGGCAAGGGTCCCACAAAATCAAGAGTTAAATGCCGGAATGCAGCTTGAGGTGCTGGTAGGGGTTGTAAAAATCCATGTAGCTTCTGTACGGAGGGATTATTTCATTGACATGCTTCGCAGCCTCTGGCGTACTTGGTGCAATCTTTATGACATTCGGGCCACCAAAATTTTCGGTTCAACAGACTGTACAGGGCAGCTGCTCCTCTATGACCATAAATGGGGTTTTTATGCAGCTGATTCAAGATAATCTCACGAAGTACTTCCGGTACGTATTCTTTTCCATTAAGACTGAAAGAAGAATCAGTAAGTGTGCAACTAGCCAGCTGAATATCCTTTCGTTCACTGCTCGGATTTTCAATGTCTCTTCGAGTTCGTCGGCAGAATTCGTCTTCCTCGCAGTGCTTTCTCCATTCGTTCAATGATGGCGCGAACACAGGTGATTCCTCCACGGGGGATAAGTCTTGGGCATTGCTGGTATCAATGCGACGAAGTATATGACATGGTTTAATTAGGACTTGATTCTGGTATTTTGTACGTTCATCTTCAGCTTCTGATGGTTTGTCTCTACTAATTCTCGTCAGGGCATCAGGTTTTCCGCTCTGCTTACCAGGTCTAAAAACTATTTTGAAGTCGTAGTTTGCTAGCAGTTCGCTCCACCGTGCTTGACGGCGATTCAGTTTCTTGGTAGTAGTGAAATGTTCCAAATTCTTATGGTCGGATAAAACCAATGTGCTTGCTTCGACTGATCCTAATTCCGCGGTCCATAATTCAAAAGCGTTTACGATTGCTAATAGTTCCTTGTCGAAGATTTCGTAATTACATTCTGCCGGAAGCATTTTCTTGGAGATGAAAGCTACCGGATGTAGAGTCCCATCCTTATCATACTGTGATAATATAGCTGCAGTTACATAGTCAGAGTCATCCGTTTCGAGAATAGTTTGTTTTCTAGGATCAAAGTGGGCCAGCATTGTTTCATCTCGAAATGCGCGCTTGATACTACAGAAAGAACTCCCACAAGCGGAACTCCATTCAAACATGACTTCCTTCTTTGTCAAATGAGTGAGCGGGGCTGCGAGACGTGAAAACTCTGGAATAAACCGACGGTAGAAATTCGCAAATCCAAGGAAACTTTGAACGTCTCGTACAGATCGCGGAGTCGGCCACTCCTGAATGTACGCTACCTTCTTTGGGTCCATAGAGATACCTCTAGTAGATACCTCTAGTAGATACTATAAGGCCCAAATAGGTGACTTGAGTTGTTTCAAAGTCGCATTTCGAGATATCTACCTGTAGACCATGTTCACGAAGGCGTTGCAAGACCGTATTAACATGTTTCCGATGGTCAGTAAGATTTTCTGAATAAATCAAGATATCGTCCATGTAGGCTGTGCAGAAATTATCCAAGAGTCCGCGGAGAGCATGATTGATATATGCTTGAAAGGAAGCGGGACCGTTACAGAGACCGAACGGGAGAACTAGGGGTTCGAAGAGTCCATATCGACAGGTAAATGCTGCCTTCCATTCGTCCCCTTCTTTAATCCGAAGTTTATTGAAAGCCGAGATAACGTCTAATTTTGTGTAAAGTTTAGCTTGAGAAAGTTGACTGAGCGTTTCTGTTATTAAAGGTAGAGAGTGACGGTTCTTTACGGAAATTGCATTCAATCCTCGATAATCAATACAGAAACGGAGGTCCCCATTTGGCTTCTTTACGAACAGAACTGGGGCGGCGACTGGAGACCTAGAAACACGTATGAAACCTTTTGCGAGCTCTTTTTCGAGATATTCTCTCAAGGATTTGAGTTCGTGGAGGTTCATTGAATACGGTCGTGAGGCTGGGGGCATTTTTCCGGGTTGAAGATCAATTGCGTGGTCCCATGGTCGATGAGGTGGTAATTTATTGGCCCGTCCACGGTCGAAAACTTCTAGATAGTCATGGTATTGCGCAGGTAAATAAATCTTTGGGTCTGCGTCTTTCGGTAGAACTGTCTTAGTTTGTCCCACCAACATTGTTGGCATTCTTTCCATGGTCGAATCAACTAGTATGTCGAGATCTCGAAGGCTTAGAGCGAAGTATTCGTGATCAACTTGCTGGCTAAGTGCTGAGAATTCTTGAGCAGTTAGTTCACTGAGAATATTTATTTGTATACCCGAACATAACTTTGGCGTGGTGATGTCGTTACCAGGGCTGTTACTGACAGTCGTTGGATCTACTGAGTTCTCGTATGGCACGGTGGTTTCGAATTGACAGCATGAATTTTGTAAGCATTTTTCACCAAAAGTAATGGTGTGATCCTCCCAATTGACGTAAGGGCTGTGCTTTTCTAACCAAGGGAGCCCAAGGATTAAGTCGTGCTTGCAAGAATTAGTGATATATGCCTTTAGACTCTCCTTGTGCCTTCCAATATTAAGAGTTAAACTAGCCTCATGTGTGACCAGTGGTCCTCTATTTCCTTCAAATCCAACTAGAAGAACAGGAGAGGGCAAGAGGTTGCAATAGAGGCGAAGGCGTTTAGACAGAGACTCAGAGATGAATGCACAACCAGAAGCGCCGGTATCTATGAGGGAATATATAGTTTCATTTCCTATCTTTGCATTTACGTACATGTGACGAGAGGAAGATGAACACTCAGGGAGACCCGCATGTCCTACCATTAATGACTCCAACGGGCGACTTTGCGCTGGAGTTAATCTTTTAACAATTCTGGTGCTTCTGTAATATTTTCCAGAAAGATAGGTGTACCTGAGTCACTTCGTAATGGACAATTTATTGCAAGGTGTCCTCTAGTGTTACACCTATAGCATCGACCTAATGAGCGTCGCGCATCTCTTGCCTGTGGTGTAATACGTCCATCCGGACCCTTTTCCCTTGAAATTGCGTCCAGGTCCATTGCTGATCCACCTTGCGAGGTTGTCAATTCAACCTGGTCGCGAGGCCAGGGTGGGATAGCTTGACCCTGATTCATAGGTTTGAATGTTGTGGGGTATTTTTTCCCTGGAGACAGCGTGTTTGGAGCGTACATTGTCTTTGGGTATGAAGAGAACGCAGCTCTCATTTCTTGGATTCCGGCGTCTTTTTTCCTGAGGTAGGTCACAAAGGCATGATATTCGGTTGGCGCATCGGAAGAAGAAAGTATTATATCCCTTAGCTTATAGAAAGTCTACGCTCGAGCATCTTCTTCCAAATACTTTTTTCAGAACACCCATATGTCGAGTCTATGATATTGTCTTCAAATTGGGTGATGAAATCCTGGAAACTCATATTTCGCTGGGTCATTGTTTCCACAGCTCGTGTAGCTTTATCCTCTAGTCCGGGATCTTGACACTGCCGTTTAAGAGCTGCCATAAATTCATTCATTGTGTTATCTCCGGAGGGGCTGAAGGGTCTTCAAGAAAACGAAAGCAGGATCTCATTTTTATCAGGGCGCCGGGGCCAAGACACTGGTAAGCGAAGCGAACTTTCGATAATTCAGACTGGAAAAGGTGACAGTGGCTTTGGATCTGGTTATTTAGCTGAGAGCAAAACAGACGAAGGGAGCTAGATTTTCCGTCATATGGCGCAATAGAAGGGACCGAGAGCCTAGTTGGAATTTCGGTTGAGCTAGGTGTTGTGAACGTGGGCAGTGCTTCAGTCCGTTGATTTGACTGGGCGAATACTTCTGGGACACGGGCTGGATCTAGGGATGATGCGGCGTTCAATGCTCCGGGGACTTGAAGTAAATATTGAGAATTCCAGAATTATGATGGTATAAGCTGGATACCAACGTCTGGAGATTCTGGTCGGGAGGAGGATACGTCATCCATATCGTAGAACTGTGACTGTGGTGACTTGAATGTGCTCGACATAGAAACTGGGAGATAGGTAGTGACGTCTTGTAATGTCAAACTCGAGGGTGCCAAAGGTAGCGTCGGGAGGGTTACTAAGTGGTTTGAGTAACAGCTGAGGAGGTAGGCAAGAGTCAAAGGTATGAATTCGTGATTATAACTAGGTCTAAGGACGAGGGACGAGGGACTAGGGAATCTAGGATCGTAGACAAGGCCAGTGGAAGACGGGAGACAAGACGTGGCCCTCTACTGCGGCTCTGTCCACTCCATATATACATCATAGTAACCAGAGCAACCTAGGTCTCATAGGGTCCACCTCCTATTACTCGATTACTCCATTTGTAACCCATGGCAACCATTGTGACCCAGTAACCTCTATCCTCAGTTCCTGACACAGGGGCTTCATCAATGAGGGCCTGCAGGGTCGTGGCGTTCCATTCGCTGAGATATTCCCGCTTTATCTCCGGAGTCTCGAAGTGATCCTCGATGCGTCGGACAGCGTCTTCGAAGGTCATATTGTTGGCGTGAGAAGCGATAATTTCGTAGTAGAACTCGAGCGCGGCACCGGTGAGAGTAACTGACAAAACTCGTACCTGCTTGTCGACTGGCAGAAAGACCTTTTGGCAGTTGTCGTTGAAGACGACTAACCTCTTTTGGAGGTAATCGTACTTCTCACCGCTATACTTGATGCTGGCATTATTATAGATCTTCGCAAGATCTGTAATCGCTCGGTCCGTGGAGTCGATGGTTGCGACTGCCGGGGTTGTACTGGGTTTCGTGTCGATAGTGATGCCTTCGCCTCGTCGCTGCTGTGAAGACATTGAAAGCGGCGCGAAACCACCGTTTTGATTTTGTAGCGCCACCTCTTCTGGAGTCCATTCACTCCACGGTTTCTTAATTGCCTCGTGGATCCTGGTTGCGATTGACTGATTCGATGTCACTACCATAATCCCGTGGTGCCGGATCTTGTGTTTAAACAGCCTGGAGATATCCCGAAAGACTACTTGCCACGTTTGGCCGGTGAAAGTTTCGAAGTCTTCTACCAGGTAATCATGGTGATTTCGGTCAAAAGCTCGGCACTGGATCATACGGTCGAGGACGTACCGGTTGAGTTGCTTGTTCGTGGGATTCTCTGGGAGCCCCTCCCCAAACGTTTCTTTGTCGATGTGTCAAACTAGAGGGCGGTACTTATCTGGTATTCCAAGATTTTCCATCTCAGCGTCGGATGTAGCAAGGCGACACGAAAATTCTCTTGCTTGATTGGGTTTGCAGGAACGATTCGGGGTGGATTTGAATGGTTCGTAACGGTGGGTGTGAGATGGCTTGTGAAACTTTTGCGTAGTACTCGGCGTTGCGCGTCTTTTTTTTGAGCCTAACTTGTCGTACTGCGAGATCGTTGGAGTTTTTATTCGTCCCCGTCGTAGCGTGGGGATAAGGTTAGTGTTAGTGAATCCTTCGAGGCACAGGACGGTTCGTACTGATCAGGGTCGTCATTGACTCGGTCGATAAAACGCTTAGCCTACTTCGAGCTTTCAGCGGCGCATGTTGTTGGAGCACGTCGATTAAATCGTGCCTTATTCCTACGAGGTAAGCCCGTATAAGTACCAGGGCGATCAAACCGAAGTTATCACAGTTGTATGTAGGCAAGGCCGTCACAAGCTGTCTCTTCTAAATACCTTGATAATCTGCGGTTTTTCAACCACTAATTAGAATTGGCACAAGCTGAATGTGCTAGCAGATGAATGGTGGTTGATTACTTCTTGATTGATTGATTGATTACTCTATGTAAGCTGTCTACGGAGAGTTATCCTGTGTGGGTACCAAGGCACTAGTGCCGTCGGCCGCCGTGAGTAAATACCCACACTTCGGACCAATCATAGAGGTCCAGACAGAGATTCTTAGGTAGCAAGAATATCGTCGAGGGCAAGATTGATATGTGATATCTGTAAAAATAATAAATGATTAAGATTGATAATTTACGAACGTCCTATTCTTCAATGTAGGCGGTACTAAATTCAGATAGAAAGCTCTGTGGACTGATCATTTTCCCCCTTCCAAATTACCAAATCGTGCTCTATTTGTACAAACTACACGTTCCAGTTGAGTCCCATTCATAAGAAGGGCGCTCGATCCTAGATTTATGATCGAGCCATCTTTACCATTGTCTAACTCAACATTTTATTTTCATGTCTCTCTCTAAAGTTTAACGTTCATGCTTACTACAAGAGTCGTTGGTTCATGCTCGGATACTATCAATCGGCGTGGTGATAGACACGTGGAAATTTCATATATTCAGCGCCTTGAACCTCACCTGTACAAGCACATTGAGTTCACGCAGACCCGAGATCCATGCTGGAATTGGTAGTATCGGATCTTGCTGAGCCTGCTAGCTCAGTCTGCTGGGATCCGCACGGAGCCTATGGAACATTCGACGAGGGGTCGAGACGCAGTTGTCGAAGCGTCACCGTCGCTCCCGTGGCTAGTAGCTGAAGCCCAATGTTGACATGAGTGGGTAAGAGGGCTGAAGAGGGTGACGACGACGCGAAATGACAGAAGGAGGACGCGGAAGGACAGGCGGAGGACGCGGAAGGATAGGCGGAGGGGGAAGAATGGAGGGGCGACCAGAAGAGAGAAGTTGCCTTCCAAAAGATGGCAGAAGTGACGTCGGAAATGTAGGCGGTAGCCATACTTGTATGTGGGATGTTCGGAGTATAAGTTTAGTCGGATTTGATGTGAAGGTGATGGTATGGCGAGTCTATGATTTTGGTGACGGTTGTTGTGCGTCTATGATGATGATGGTGGTAATTGGTAGTTGTCGAATACTGTAAATTTTTATGTTTGTTTGTGGATGGAGGAGAAAGGAAGGACAGGCGGAGGGGGAAGACTGGGGGGGCGACCAGAAGAGAGAAGTTGCCTTCCAAAAGAGGGCAGAAGTGACGTCGGAAATGTAGGCGGTAGCCATACTTGTATGTGGGATGTTCGGAGTATAAGTTTAGTCGGATTTGATGTGAAGATGATGGTGTGGCGGATCGAAGGTGATGGTATGGCGAGTCTATGATTTTGGTGACGGTTGTTGTGCGTCTATGATGATGATGGTGGTAATTGGTGGTTGTCGAATACTGTAAATTTTTATGTTTGTTTGTGGATGGAGGAGGAAGGAAGGAAGGGCGAGGAGAGCTGAGTTGATATAGGCTCAGCCAGGAGGGGCCTGATTGCGGCGCTAAAAATGGTCATGCCTAATCTGGTATTGATATCAATAACCAAGTTCCTCAGGTTGTGAGTAATGACTTCCACATAAGCTGCTTTTTTGGTATGTTAATGCAGAGCCGGCGCACAACAATAGACTTCAAGATAAATTATCGTTTAGCTGAGTATATGAAGACTACCCAACGTGCCAGCGACCAAAATGACCAAGAAAATTTTAAATGAAGCTGAGCGCCTCGGAAAATTATGATTTGAATGGACTGCCGCTTCCATCCTTCTATGATACTTTCTAATCTTGATTCGTTTTTCCATCTCCTGTGAGAGCTTCAACAGCCAGTACTCTCCTATTTTCATTTGGAAGCGTTGATGTCGCCATAGAGCATCCATACTTAGTAACCCAAGTTTGTCGTTCTACGATATGTTGCTTTCAATAGCAATGTAAGAGGAAGCGGTTGCGAGTTGTGTGGTGGCTTTTTCGTCACTAAATAGTTGTGCCAAAAGTTGTTAATTTTATCGAGGGGGAGAGGGACAATCAATATAAGCTGTGATCGACTTGTATGGCTTTATTAACTTCCGCCGCGATTGACGTGGTTGAGGAATCTCTGCAATACGCGAGCTCCTACCAAAATCAGCCCAGCATTACCCCTTCTGACAAGAATATAATTCTAGAAAAAGTCGATTCAACCTTTGGAGATAATTGATTCCTGGCACCGGTGGATATTTTATTGAAAGGATCGTGGTAACACAGCTGATAGGTGTTCGACTCTCGTCCTCTTTCTCATTCATCGACACTGCGAAGAGGAAGGAACGAGCGGTACGAGTGATGGGATTCCGTAGGTAGAACTGATTCAATTAATTCAGGAGAAATTGATTGAATCGCCCTTGTTCAGTACGAAAGGTTTTTGAAATATACTAAATTTTGGTTAGGATTGAAATCTAGTCCGTGTTGAGAAAATCAAATATCTTCTTTTGTAGAGGAAAAATAATGCTCCATAATGTTTTCGAGCCTGTATAATGGTAATTTCAAGGATAATTCCAAGGCTTGACATTCTATATATGAATTTAGTTGCAGAATATTCCATTTGAAACATTTATGGCCTGATTTAAACCAGTTTATTACGCTTGCAATTCAGGCGTTTTGTGGATCATATGATGGCTAGGGTATCGATTAATCTTCCGGAAAAACATAACTTGTTATTTGGAAAAAGAGAGTTGGAACGAGAATCAATATCGTATCCATGATACGTTGGAGTGATGTAAAAATTAAGCGAGGCCTTGGAATATCTTTCATTAAGAAAGACTGATGTAAAAGTTATTTGTTGTTTCTCGAGAAAACCTCCATTGAAGCACTCAAGGGGATATAGCAATTTGTGTTTGTAGGACTTAAGCACTAGTGCCTGGAAAAAGAAACTTAGTGTGCTGAAATATAAACGTAATGGTCACGGGCTGAAGTCGGTAGTGGAGCCTTTGCAGGGGTTTCTGCGTATCCACTAATCCTACTTAGGCATTTCTTCCATCTAGATTGGGGTTAGCCCCACTGTTTGTGCTAACTGTTGAAAATATTTATATGGCAATTTACTTCCAGGCACGTTTGCAATTGGCCTGTCCTTGATACTTGTAACCAGACTTGGGTCGCATGGTGTAGCGGTACACCATCCGGGCCGGTCTTCTAAGTAGGGTCTGGATAGCCTGAACATCTATCCCACCTGAGACAGAAGATCGCTGGTTCGACTCCAGCAGACCTCACCTTACTGAAGTAAGCTACATTCATGATGGTGGCATGTCTGGATAACCCAAGGTTTTTTGAGAGGTTTCCCTTGGGTGAGTTTCACGGAGGGCATAGTTCGACAGCGGTGAAGAAAAAGCCGCCTTGTCACAGCCATAGTGAGACTTTCAAATGATATCTGAGGCATGATGTTCATCACAACTATATCATCATTGTATCTGACTGAAGTCAACACCTGCATGGGCCAAAAAGGCGCCAAATCAGGACAATTGAATAATTTATTTGTAACCAGACTTATGCATGCATAAGTCTGAACCTAGTCCAGAAGCAAAAGAACGATCTACGCAGCCGGCAAAGACGAATTCTTCACCTTCCAGTGGTGCCGGTGTAATCGCTAAGTATGCTCTGCATATCTGGGATAGCCAAGAAGAATCGCATCCGGATCGAAGTTGAAAGCAACCACAAGCTTATCTCCATTTGACGACCTCTCAACAATGTCTTTCTTACCATTCTCATCTGAGTCCTCAACTTCTTTCCAACCACGCCTCATTTCGCCTCAAGGACCAATAAAGAAGTACTCCAATTGCAAACAAGAGCTTGCCCCATTGATTACCGGCCATCACTCACTACAAATTTACGACGCTACGTATACCCGCAAGGAGGAAATTAAGTCATAATATACAAAGCTTGGGTCATGGTTTATGGGGGACTGATGCTCTAATGGGGCTCTACATCTTGAGGAAGGATAGGCAGCTGGGATGTGGTGCGAGAGGTGGAACCTGTCTTTGAAAACCATGCTGCGACTGACAATTTCGAGGGGTTTTCAACTTTCTAACGTTTGTGGGCGCCAAGACCGAGACTTCAGCTAATTAGCCAGGAGGGCTTCTTTTGTCGATGAGTCAACGGCATCCCCAGCGCCCTAGACGGCACAAAAGAAGTTGGGCTGAGCTACTACACAGTAATCACGCTCTGTCAAGACTTTTCTGACATTTCAGCACGAACTTCAGGAAGGAGTTGGAAGGAGGCTAGAAAGGCAAAGGGTGAATTTTTACAGGTACCCACAAGTCTGCAGCGCTCAGCTGGCCAGCCTCTTCGAACGCTTCAGAAGGGGCACTATGTCTTCGGATTTATTCCTAATGTTGGTATTAGAAGAGCTCCACACCTAGTGGTTTTTGCGATTTTTCCCGGCTGCCATACACCCGCAAATGGCCATCGTTTCGTTGGCTGGAGATGGGAGATAATGAAGGGCAAAGAGCTCCTCTAAGTGTATGATCAAATGAGGGCTTGTCAGGGGTGGTACTGTTTGAGGGGAGCTGTATGGGAGGCATAGGAGGGGATATACTACTGGCATAGGTATCCTTGGCCTATAGGCAGAGAGGACCTGCATGTCCTGTATAGTCATAGACTCAGACAAGACAATAAAAATGAAATAATAATAATAACGATGTACGCAGACTTATCGGTCTAATCATGATCATCAGGGGCATTAATAGGTTAGAATTAGATATTTTAGTGCTACGAGAACGTTTGTTACTTTTCTTTCTTCAGATTTTAATTGCTTGTGCAGCTATTTAGCATTGGCGCAATATCAGAGAAAATTTACAGAAAAGATGACTGAAAACACAAGAAGAATTATAGTTGGGAAATGGGAGATGCTACGAGATTGTTGTAGCACGAAGTACAGCTTCACTGGGATAATAACGATAACACTTTAAACTGATTTGTTTAAGGGATTAGCCCTGCAGGCGCATTTGAGCTAGCTCGTAATAGGTTAATCAATATATACTCGTTTTTTTTTGCATCAGATTTTAATTGTGTGTGTAGCTACCTAGCTATGACACAATACAAAAGAAAAGTACAGAATAGATGACTCAATGTAAAGGAAGAGCACTCATGCCTCGGATTTCATTTGCAGGTACCACTACGAAGTCATGGCAGCCTTTTCTTCATCCCAAATCAACCCTCATACGTGAATATCCACCCAGGGGAAAGTCTCAAAAACCCAGAATTATCCAAACATGCCTTCATCATCCACTGAATTTTATCCGCGCGAAATGTAGTCTGAGGTGGGAGGGCAAGACTGACACCTGTACGCGGTGCCCTCTACGAACCTGGGAGTGAAATATTCTCTCAGAGCCAAGTTCTGTCAAATTTCGCAATACCGATAAAGTTGGCCCACGAGGCAATGATTCAAGACTCTTCACCTAATCAAATTTTTACACCTAGCGAGATCAATCACAACCAAAACCTCATCAAGTTTGCAGGTACGACTTAGTACATCCTTATTTCAATCATCACACCTCTCGTCGACTTTCTCTGGCCTCAATTGACCACCACGTACACGCCCACGCCGATATTTACACCCGACGGAGGAAGCAAAGCGTGGCGCACAAACCTGGGAGACAGTTCTTTGGGATGGGCGTGAGAGGGATCAGGACAAGTTCACAAGATGATGCAGAGGATGGAAACGATCTCGACGGGCGTGAATTTTAGAATTTTGACAACGAGTATTCAAATTGAGCTTTGTGCGTGTGCCAAGACTTCGGTTGCGAGAGTGCCGGCGACACTGTAAACACCGCCGTGGTTGGATGGTGCGGTGGTACATCATCTTGGCCGGGTTCTCAAGTAAGGTCTGGATAGCTAGGACACATATCCCACCCGAGACAGGAGACCGCTGGTTCGAATCCGGCAAAACTTAACTACATTTCTCGCGGCGCTGGTATGCATGGATGATGAAGGCATGCTTGGATAATCAAAGGTTTTAAATTTCCCTTTGGTGGGTACTTACGGAGGAGGGTCGACTGTTTGTGTAAGCAAACATACCTCATAGTAGTATTTGCAAATGAAATCCAGAGTATGAGTGTCTCTAACGTCAAAAGAGTCATCTTATAGGTATACATAGTACCGGTCATGTGTCATAGCTAGATAGCTGAAAACACAATAAATGATTTAAAAAAAAAAGAGTAAGGGTTTGTGGAGGCCCGTATACACTCAGTATATCTCTTGGCAATAGCTGTCACCCAGAAACCTTCTGATAGATAGATACAAAACACATTCTACTGATTGCCTTTCCCTTCGGATTCGAATCCAAGAACCTGGTAATTTTAATCAACATTTTATTGAAAGGCTGAGGGCCATGGATAGAGAGACGTCACCTTGTGAGTAGAATACTGATAGGTATGGGAGAATTCAATAGATCACTTGGACAGAGTAAGATGATTGAATGGTAGTGAATTGTAGATGTGGATGTGGATACTAAGAGTAAAAAGTCCTATCTATATACAGGAGTTCCAACCCTTGTTCCTCCATATGTTATTGTCTATGATAGCTAGAGTAACTACAATGGTGTCCTTATTATAGTGAACACGTTGATGTTAGTGTGTAGCAATCAGGAGGCAATAGTGATCAGATTCTAAGGGTTTAACTTAATTGGTGCACGGTTATCCCCTGATGGTGTGTGCAGTTATGAACTCAGATTTTTACAACACATTTACAATCATTTCTCCCAATTAAGGGATTAGAGAAATGAGTGTTCAAATATCATCGCAAATCATGAGATGGCCCATCGAGGAAAAGATGCATAGCGGATCAAAACTACTTGAAGAGTAAATTACACAAGACTCCACATCACTAGAGATACCATTTTTCAAGGCAACAGAAACTCCAGCTTATTGCGGGTTGACTGTTGACTGTTGTTTGAGCTTAGGCGGATAACTAAGCTTAATATTGAGAATTCTTATAATAAGGCTGCATTGGGGAGATCAAACTGAACGGAACGGCACTAATGGCCAGGAGGCTGAAGCGTTACTACAACTAAATGACACCTGGAAATACGTAGCTGGATAGGAAATATTGTCCCTAAGGATTATTGAAAGTCTATGCTGAGCTGGAATCACGTACCGTTAGGATGAAGGTATGGAAGGAGGTAGCTATGGCTTTAAGAGAAGTGAGGTTCGTGAGTTATACTCTTAGGACTTGGATCAATGGACGAGCTGAGGGATATTCTCTCGTGTGTGTGTAATGTGGAGATTGTTTAAATTACCTATTGTGTGAATTGCTTATATAATCTACGTGACAGGGTCTTCCTCTATATACATGAATAAGGGGGTTTCTGCACACTAGAGGATGTTCTAACATATCTCCTTGTCTAGCCAGGAAAGAAAGGATGTGAGAGATCCTTGCACCAATAGATACTTTTAGAAATCTATTTGGAAATACTTTGTCATACCAATAAGTGATGATCTGGGTCGACCATATCTCATGGCGCATGTGCACATTATTCTAATATGAACAGTTTATGGTAATGCCGTCATGTTACTCCCCTGATTACAACAAGGATAAGTCATTTATCTGTAGATTATGTTGGAAATATCGCGCAATGAAATGGGCGCAATTTTTATGGAACGAAAGTAGAAATTGGCTCAAAGAGTGTCATGTTCGGATTACGGCTAAAAGAGTGGAAAGTGTGCGCTACGAGTACAAGTGTAAGCGACACGTAGCCTTGAGGTTCCGTGCGCGCGTTGTATACTTAGTAATACAATGGGGTGTGGTTGTAAGATTGGGATGATGTCACGTGGTATCACGTGGCTCCTAACTACAACGGATCTTGTGTAGAGCTTGAGACTAATACGTGAATTATATTGTCCCCAAAATGTAGGATATCTATGCGCCTATATTCATCAATCTGATCAGCCTGTGATAATTTAGATCTTCTCAGGATCCACAGCCTAAGCCACACCATAAACGAGTGTGGCGCCATCTAGGCATAGTAACCCCCCCAATAACCTCCTTGTGCCCACGCCATGCAGCCGCTCGTATATATAATAGGTAGCCTGAAGCGCTACCATATTACCCATTCCAACCTCTTAAATACACACAAGATCATGTCGGGAGCCTAGACGAAATGGAGGGCCCATACGTCCACAACAGTCAGTGTCTCCATTTCCAACAAGACTTATGATGGATCAATTATCAGGGAGGGCAAATGACCATGGGTCGCACCATTTATATTGACGCTTGAAGAAACAAAACATAGCATGGGCGCATCTATTTGGCTGGTATGTGTTGACTATAGGCAATTCAATAAGATAACTTAAAAACAGGCACAATCACTTCTAAACGCCTACAATGAAATCCAAAGAGCTGGAAGATAAAAGTACTACGCATTCATATATCTCGAATACGGTTTCTGGTATATAAAAATGTGTGACCAAGACTGCGAACGACCGCCCATGTGACCCGGCTCGGAGTCTATAGATAGTTGGTGATGTTGAATTGGCGCTACTAGGCAATGAAGACCCGCATTAACAAAGAAAGCAATAAGGCTTTAGTTCTACTAGCAAAAGTTATGGCGACTCTTACACTTGCCAGCCTCACAATTACCTAGCATAAACTAGTGAATCGTGTCCTTCAATTAGCTGTAGTAATGAGTTTAAATAGTGCTTTGATACTTAGTGGGATTAATCAACAACTCTCCACTATAGTTTACAGAATCTTCAATATCTCAACTCTCTTCACTAGGTGATATTAAACACAAGCCTAACAGCTTAAATTTCTCTTTACAACTTCCACTACGACAGGAAATGCCATTCGAACAATGCAATGCACCTGCAACCTTTCAAGCTTTAATGAAGGAAGTCCTTGAGCCGTTCCATTGCCTTGTCTCTGGCCTATAAGATGATATCACAGCCTGGAGAGGCACTTTAGGTTAATTACACTCTCGCATATTACATGTCTTTCAGCGTTTTGTAGATTACGATCTACTGCCAAATGCAATTTTTTTGTAACATCCGATATATTTCATGGGTTCCACATTTCAAAGAATGGAATTGCCGTAGACCTAGGAAAAGTTGCCGCCATTCGCAAAGCCGATGCCGACCACAGCAGCTCCAATCCGAAGATTTGTCAACGCCGTCGGCTTTCTAAGTTGCCCAAATAAAGATTTATCTGAAATCGTTTGTCCATTCACTGGTCTATCTAAGGGCTCCAGGAGCAAACAAAAAACAATAACTCATAATGCGAAATATCCCAACAATCTATAAAAAAAAGGAAGTTTCATCGCCACAACTGGTTCGGAAATTTGAATTCAATCTACTAATAGTCAAAGTAACATACCTTTCATGAAGTTTCAAAAGTGCCATTTTAATACTACCCAGAATACATTACCATAATGGCATTAAACACTATTCTTTAAATCAAATTAAAAACTCTTCGCGTAAATTAGATGACACGCAATAAAGGTACTCTAAATGACAGCGAGAGTCAATATATATCTTATTTTGCTTCAGAAACTTGAGGCCATGAATGGATGAAGCAGATTTTACAGTCATAGATGATCATAAATCAAAAAGAGTATTCAAACCAAAATATAACATTCAGCAAAAATCATCATATTAATATAAATTATCAAACACCAAATTGGACCATTCCATTACCGAATTTAAAATCAAACTTTCTTACAGAGTATATTTTAAGACCTACTACTGATTCCAATATTACCACAAATTAATTCCGACACGGAAGTACCAGGACATTACATATCCCCCATAGCCCTAACTGATGACATCGGATTGAATCGAATAAATTGACCTATGCAACTCAACCAAATAAGCATCAAAACAACTTCAAATTCATGAACCACAAGCCAAATATTGCAAAAAATATCAAGTATGAGAAAGTCTCACGTACCTTCACGATTATTAACAAAATTTACTTCTCGTAATATCAGCCCATTCCTAACTTATTCTAAAACCATGGAACAAGCTATTATAATTTCTTCTTGATTTCTTTCCAAAATTGAACTATTAACCATCCATCAATAGTCATAGCAGTATCAGTTCCACATTTCTGTTCCTACCAGCATTCATATTACAGTTCTGAAATTTTGACTCCGGGAGGATGTTTTGAGAACTTACAGGTTTATTCATTACACCAATTCGCATCAATTGAACTTTTTATCTCATCCTACCTTCGCATTTGAGGCCCTGTCCTACAACATCATCAACTAATACTCAAAAACAACCAATTCAATTATTTTAAGAAGGATTTCTTGCATAACATAGTATATAAAACCACATCTATGCTACGGTCCGCCATCATCAGATGTCTAAAGTATTTAAAATATATAACCATCAAATTTAATTATACAATTATTAAACATCCTCAAACAAAATATTTTCAAAGTCATACACGTTGTCCGTGATAAATGGTTTTTATAAATATCAATAATAGAACCATCATCAGGTTCATTCATCCTAGCAATTATGATATCGGTGTAATATTGCAAATTTTTAGAAAGATAAATTACGTTCTATACCGTATTAACCGATAACACTTCGGTCCTGAACCCTCGGGTACTTATCCTTGATGGGCCACGGTCCCCGACAGTCCAGGGGCCTTAACGGAGAAAGTCAAGCGAAAGTAGTCAAATTTCCTCCCGCTGATGTCTGAACCATGACTGTTACGGATCGTGCGTACCTAGCTTCGTATGTTTGATCCCCTAGTCATCCCGGGAAATGAGAGTCCTATGAGGGAGGCGGGAAAGATAAGCGGCGATAAACGACGATAAATGGACAAGACCGGCTACCGTGGATTGGGCCTTGTCCGCGCGTGATAGCTGGCTTGGACAGAGTCTCGAGGCATATCCTCTATTCATCGTGAATGAAAAGATGGCGGAAGCCTCACTGAGTCGGCTGAGGCAGTGGAGGGGGCAGAACTGCTAGACTGTCCCCTCGTTTTCCGAAAGGTTGGTCAGTGTATAATATACAAGATTTTCCCGTGGAAATGCCCATAAATGCCCATTAACACCCTCCATGGCTAACTTGGCTTTCTGTGTGATAGATGGCTATGATTTCCTCGAAATTTCCGTCAAGAAAGACCGGCGAATTCTGTCCGAAACTTCTATCACATTTTCTCAGTTAATAATTTGCACGATAGAGATGGAGAAAGACGTCATACCATGAGAAAACCAGGAAATCTATAAACCAAGTAAATCTCACCACCATTGAGTCCTAAGCAGATTATTTGACTGACCAGCCTTTCTAGTCGAAATATTGCGCGAGCTTTCGTGTACCCAGGAGGAATCAACGGACCGACCGATCGACCAACCAGCCGATACCGAGGCCGAAGCAGAAGCACAAGTAGTGGAAAGGACGTTAGAGGTGGAAGATATTGGGCCCATTCGATGATCGGCTGGGGAAGTCCAGGTCTTCAGATGATGCTTGATAGGTCTTTCATTCATCTTCAAGTCAGCCTTATGGAATTAATCATGGAGTTGGGTATTTGTCCTGGATACATCGCACGTAGTCTTTCCCAATCCTTTCAGTCTTTTCGACCCGGAGATAGGATAGACTGGACGGAAAATCGATCGGGTAGGAGACGGTCTACTGAGCCGCCTCCGACCAGCCCGACTCTCTCGACTGAATCCTACCGACGGAATCTCGTGACTCCTTGCACCGGGCGCTCCTTCCTCTTCGAAGTGTCACCATATGAGGAAGCCACTGCTCGCATCCTGAGGACCTTGGTTATTGATATCAATACCAGATTAGGCATGACCATTTTTAGCGCCGCAATCAGGCCCCTCCTGGCTGAGCCTATATCAACTCAGCTCTCCTCGCCCTTCCTTCCTTCCTCCTCCATCCACAAACAAACATAAAAATTTACAGTATTCGACAACCACCAATTACCACCATCATCATCATAGACGCACAACAACCGTCACCAAAATCATAGACTCGCCATACCATCACCTTCGATCCGCCACACCATCATCTTCACATCAAATCCGACTAAACTTATACTCCGAACATCCCACATACAAGTATGGCTACCGCCTACATTTCCGACGTCACTTCTGCCCTCTTTTGGAAGGCAACTTCTCTCTTCTGGTCGCCCCCCCAGTCTTCCCCCTCCGCCTCCCCCTCCGCCCTTCTCTCCGCCTCCCCCTCCGCCTTTCTCTCCCCTCCCCCTCCTCCTCCTCCTCCTCCTCCTCCTCCTCCTCCTCCTCCTCCTCCTCCTCCTCCTCCTCCTGTCCTTCCGCGTCGCCGTCACTCTCTCCAGCCCTCTCACCCACTCATGTCGGCATTGGGCTTCAGCTACTAGCCCCGGGAGCGACGGCGACGCTTCGACAACTGCGTCTCGACCCCTCGTCGAATGTTCCATTGGCTCCGTGCGGATCCCAGCAGACTGAGCTAGCAGGCTCAGCAAGATCCGATACTACCAATTCCAGCATGGATCTCGGGTCCGCGCGGGCCCAACGTGCCTGTCCAGGCTCCTCTTCCCTCGTCCGCCCTGCCACCTCGTCCGGGGTCACCGAGACCCCGACGTTACGATCCTGTCTGCGTGCTCCTAGCCCCCCTGTCTCAGCGAAAAGCGTCCACTTTGCTGAGAGTCGGGGCTGGAACATGCACCGGGTCCATCCCTTCCGGACCCAGGATCGACCAACCAAGCGACTTGGGCTGGACGAGGTCAATCTCCTGGCCCCGCAGTCGGGCAACGAACGCTTCCCCCAGCTCTTGCCTGCTACCTACCAGCGGTATGGGCGAGATATGGAGCTGCGCTGGCCGACCGAGGAGCTGCCTTTGGAAGCCCTATGTCGCGGCTTCACGGCCGAGGAGCTCCCACGGTGCCAAAGCTGTGTCCAGGTCGCATCGAGGGGTTCCTGCCTCACGAGATACCACTATTACCAACCCTCCATGCGGTGTAGTGCCTGTCTCGAGAACCCCTCGGTGTGGGCGGATTATCATGCTCCTTTGGACGTGGACGAGGCCGACGACGAGCTGGACACCTGCGGCGACGATCATACCCGGGATCAAATGAACTGCCAATATACCATCCAGGCAGTTCTCGCTTCCCAGCGGTACGTCAGCCAGCTGATACAACGGAAGTAATCCTGGTGGATCGTCGTTGGCGGAAGCTCGCTCCTCGGCCTTGGGCGACATGGCGGGCATTTTTCCGTGGACAGGTGCGCGTGGACTATTCTCGACAGGGCACGAGGGCGCTATAGGGAGGAGAGGAGATTTTCGCCAACTTGGAGGGAGGGGGACGAAGATCACTTACATTTTGAGCTCAATGGTAAATTTAGACAAGTAAGCGTCCTATCAATTGACATAAGAGACCGATTTACTGACGAGTGTGGTAGAAGAAAGAGTGGAGGAATTTCTGGAAGTATAACTTCGATGAAGCTGGGCGTGTTATTTTTTCTGTCTTGCGATTGGGCGTGTTGTTTTTTCTGTCTTGCGATTGGGCGTGTTGTTTTTTCTGTCTTGCGATTGGGCGTGTTGTTTTTTTAGTCAGAGTATGTTTGAAGTATCAATAAAGCTGAATTTTCAAGATACCCTAGATCAGCCACAATATAGCAAGTGATGGAAAAAGCAGTAGACTTATATATGTGGAGACCGACGCTGTTCTTCATGTAGACGACGAATAATGATTTGACGGGGTGGTGAATTATTATTACCGAAGCCTGCTATATCTAAAGACTGGCCATCATGAAGTAGAGAAAATGTCTCTTATATACACCGAATGAAGACCCCTGCACTGACTCCTTGTCCCACAATATATGAATACGGCAACTTCCACTGCTCATCCTAATCACTTCCGATCGTCTCAGCCGAGCCAGCACGGCCCCGTGGCCGTTCGGTTGGTCTCGGGCCACGCGGAAACGTATAGGCGCGTTAGTAGGAGAAATGGTAGTAAATTAGGCGGTGATCCATACCCAAAGTAGCAAAATATCGCGGAGTCAACGATAAAATGTCCCCGACGTAGGCAGTCGGGCCAAAAACATACAACAGCAGGGATTCGCTGGTGGTCACCCACCCAACTACTAGACTGCCGATTTGAGGCTTGTGTATGGCAGAGCGGACGGGATGCCCAATTCTCCTCAATCTATGGTCGTATGTGGTGTTTGAGGAGTTAAATGGCATTATATACATACTACAGCTTTAGCCTCCCCGTCCCGCCATCATCCCCACCTGTCCATAATCTGATCTGACCCGTGACCTCTATCTGAGAATCCACGTGATACTTATCTATGCCCATCGAGAAGGTCGGGCTCACGGAAGCTCTTGAGACCCTTCTAAATCTTTGAGCGACGACTATCCAAAATATTTCTCGACGCTAGATGCTCGGCCGAAATCTGTGTCGGTGAGTCAGGGCATCATTCTGCGGGCGTTGGCCCTACCACACACACGTCCTTCAAACATTCCCACGCTGGCCTAGAAGCAGGCGCGCGGCCAAGCTCCTCCCGCCCTATTCCCCATCACGATCCACGACAGATCGTATTGGGGGGAGAAGATGGGAGAGGGGCAATCGTGATAATGAGCCGGAAAAGAATGGAAAACTATCCCAATAAAATTTGTAAATGAAATCATATGTGATGTCATTGAGTGAAAAAATTAGTCTCTTCAATCGGCCTGGATATCGCCCGAAACGGGAGCCCCTAAATTTTAAGATGTAAAAAGGAACGAAAAAGGAATGAAAAAAGAAATGAAAAAAGGAATGAAAAAAGAAATGAAAAAAGAAATGAAAAAAGGAATGAAAAAAGGAATGAAAAAAGGAATGAAAAAAGGAATGAATATGAACATGAATAAATAATGAAAGTTCCCGCCAAAATCATATGACATGAAATGACATGAAAAGCGGAAAAGAGTTCCCTGCCACCCATTTAGAGACCAGCTCACCACAGAAGACTAAACCTTGAGTCATCAGAGATCGGTGCTCATCGCGAGAGAATGATCTTCCCTTAACTAATATCCCATCTCTTCTCCACCACACAGATTTCAGATCCAAGTGCCTACACCCTGCTGGCTGCAGCTACTACGACTACCCGGTATCTTGATTAGAGGCCGGCGTCATCCACTCAGCCCCTTCGGTCCTGAACCCTCGGGTACTTATCCTTGATGGGCCACGGTCCCCGACAGTCCAGGGGCCTTAACGGAGAAAGTCAAGCGAAAGTAGTCAAATTTCCTCCCGCTGATGTCTGAACCATGACTGTTACGGATCGTGCGTACCTAGCTTCGTATGTTTGATCCCCTAGTCATCCCGGGAAATGAGAGTCCTATGAGGGAGGCGGGAAAGATAAGCGGCGATAAACGACGATAAATGGACAAGACCGGCTACCGTGGATTGGGCCTTGTCCGCGCGTGATAGCTGGCTTGGACAGAGTCTCGAGGCATATCCTCTATTCATCGTGAATGAAAAGATGGCGGAAGCCTCACTGAGTCGGCTGAGGCAGTGGAGGGGGCAGAACTGCTAGACTGTCCCCTCGTTTTCCGAAAGGTTGGTCAGTGTATAATATACAAGATTTTCCCGTGGAAATGCCCATAAATGCCCATTAACACCCTCCATGGCTAACTTGGCTTTCTGTGTGATAGATGGCTATGATTTCCTCGAAATTTCCGTCAAGAAAGACCGGCGAATTCTGTCCGAAACTTCTATCACATTTTCTCAGTTAATAATTTGCACGATAGAGATGGAGAAAGACGTCATACCATGAGAAAACCAGGAAATCTATAAACCAAGTAAATCTCACCACCATTGAGTCCTAAGCAGATTATTTGACTGACCAGCCTTTCTAGTCGAAATATTGCGCGAGCTTTCGTGTACCCAGGAGGAATCAACGGACCGACCGATCGACCAACCAGCCGATACCGAGGCCGAAGCAGAAGCACAAGTAGTGGAAAGGACGTTAGAGGTGGAAGATATTGGGCCCATTCGATGATCGGCTGGGGAAGTCCAGGTCTTCAGATGATGCTTGATAGGTCTTTCATTCATCTTCAAGTCAGCCTTATGGAATTAATCATGGAGTTGGGTATTTGTCCTGGATACATCGCACGTAGTCTTTCCCAATCCTTTCAGTCTTTTCGACCCGGAGATAGGATAGACTGGACGGAAAATCGATCGGGTAGGAGACGGTCTACTGAGCCGCCTCCGACCAGCCCGACTCTCTCGACTGAATCCTACCGACGGAATCTCGTGACTCCTTGCACCGGGCGCTCCTTCCTCTTCGAAGTGTCACCATATGAGGAAGCCACTGCTCGCATCCTGAGGACCTTGGTTATTGATATCAATACCAGATTAGGCATGACCATTTTTAGCGCCGCAATCAGGCCCCTCCTGGCTGAGCCTATATCAACTCAGCTCTCCTCGCCCTTCCTTCCTTCCTCCTCCATCCACAAACAAACATAAAAATTTACAGTATTCGACAACCACCAATTACCACCATCATCATCATAGACGCACAACAACCGTCACCAAAATCATAGACTCGCCATACCATCACCTTCGATCCGCCACACCATCATCTTCACATCAAATCCGACTAAACTTATACTCCGAACATCCCACATACAAGTATGGCTACCGCCTACATTTCCGACGTCACTTCTGCCCTCTTTTGGAAGGCAACTTCTCTCTTCTGGTCGCCCCCCAGTCTTCCCCTCCGCCTCCCCCTCCGCCCTTCTCTCCGCCTCCCCCTCCGCCTTTCTCTCCCCCTCCCCCTCCCCCTCCTCCTCCTCCTCCTCCTCCTCCTCCTCCTCCTCCTCCTCCTCCTCCTCCTCCTCCTGTCCTTCCGCGTCGCCGTCACTCTCTCCAGCCCTCTCACCCACTCATGTCGGCATTGGGCTTCAGCTACTAGCCCCGGGAGCGACGGCGACGCTTCGACAACTGCGTCTCGACCCCTCGTCGAATGTTCCATTGGCTCCGTGCGGATCCCAGCAGACTGAGCTAGCAGGCTCAGCAAGATCCGATACTACCAATTCCAGCATGGATCTCGGGTCCGCGCGGGCCCAACGTGCCTGTCCAGGCTCCTCTTCCCTCGTCCGCCCTGCCACCTCGTCCGGGGTCACCGAGACCCCGACGTTACGATCCTGTCTGCGTGCTCCTAGCCCCCCTGTCTCAGCGAAAAGCGTCCACTTTGCTGAGAGTCGGGGCTGGAACATGCACCGGGTCCATCCCTTCCGGACCCAGGATCGACCAACCAAGCGACTTGGGCTGGACGAGGTCAATCTCCTGGCCCCGCAGTCGGGCAACGAACGCTTCCCCCAGCTCTTGCCTGCTACCTACCAGCGGTATGGGCGAGATATGGAGCTGCGCTGGCCGACCGAGGAGCTGCCTTTGGAAGCCCTATGTCGCGGCTTCACGGCCGAGGAGCTCCCACGGTGCCAAAGCTGTGTCCAGGTCGCATCGAGGGGTTCCTGCCTCACGAGATACCACTATTACCAACCCTCCATGCGGTGTAGTGCCTGTCTCGAGAACCCTCGGTGTGGGCGGATTATCATGCTCCTTTGGACGTGACGAGGCCGACGACGAGCTGGACACCTGCGGCGACGATCATACCCGGATCAAATGAACTGCCAATATACCATCCAGGCAGTTCTCGCTTCCCAGCGGTACGTCAGCCAGCTGATACAACGGAAGTAATCCTGGTGGATCGTCGTTGGCGGAAGCTCGCTCCTCGGCCTTGGGCGACATGGCGGGCATTTTTCCGTGGACAGGTGCGCGTGGACTATTCTCGACAGGGCACGAGGGCGCTATAGGGAGGAGAGGAGATTTTCGCCAACTTGGAGGGGGGGACGAAGATCACTTACATTTTGAGCTCAATGGTAAATTTAGACAAGTAAGCGTCCTATCAATTGACATAAGAGACCGATTTACTGACGAGTGTGGTAGAAGAAAGAGTGGAGGAATTTCTGGAAGTATAACTTCGATGAAGCTGGGCGTGTTATTTTTTCTGTCTTGCGATTGGCGTGTTGTTTTTTCTGTCTTGCGATTGGCGTGTTGTCTGTCTTGCGATTGTGTTGTTTTTTAGTCAGAGTATGTTTGAAGTATCAATAAAGCTGAATTTTCAAGATACCCTAGATCAGCCACAATATAGCAAGTGATGGAAAAAGCAGTAGACTTATATATGTGGAGACCGACGCTGTTCTTCATGTAGACGACGAATAATGATTTGACGGGTGTGAATTATTATTACCGAAGCCTGCTATATCTAAAGACTGCCATCATGAAGTAGAAAAATGTCTCTTATATACACCGAATGAACCCCTGCACTGACTCCTTGTCCCACAATATATGAATACGGCAACTTCCACTGCTCATCCTAATCACTTCCGATCGTCTCAGCCGAGCCAGCACGGCCCCGTGGCCGTTCGGTTGGTCTCGCCACGCGGAAACGTATAGGCGCGTTAGTAGAGAAATGGTATAATTAGGCGGTGATCCATACCCAAAGTAGCAAAATATCGCGGAGTCAACGATAAAATGTCCCCGACGTAGGCAGTCGGCCAAAAACATACAACAGCAGGGATTCGCTGGTGGTCACCCACCAACTACTAGACTGCCGATTGAGGCTTGTGTATGCAGAGCGGACGGGATGCCCAATTCTCCTCAATCTATGGTCGTATGTGGTGTTTGAGGAGTTAAATGGCATTATATACATACTACAGCTTTAGCCTCCCGTCCCGCCATCATCCCCACCTGTCCATAATCTGATCTGACCCGTGACCTCTATCTGAGAATCCACGTGATACTATCTATGCCCATCGAGAAGGTCGGGCTCACGGAAGCTCTTGAGACCCTTCTAAATCTTTGAGCGACGACTATCCAAATATTTCTCGACGCTAGATGCTCGGCCGAAATCTGTGTCGGTGAGTCAGGGCATCATTCTGCGGGCGTTGGCCCTACCACACACACGTCTCTTCAAACATTCCCACGCTGGCCTAGAACAGGCGCGCGGCCAAGCTCCTCCCGCCCTATTCCCCATCACGATCCACGACAGATCGTATTGGGGGGAGAAGATGGAGAGGGCAATCGTGATAATGAGCCGGAAAAGAATGGAAAACTATCCCAATAAAATTGTAAATGAAATCATATGTGATGTCATTGAGTGAAAAATTAGTCTCTTCAATCGGCCTGGATATCGCCCGAAACGGAGCCCCTAAATTTTAAGATGTAAAAAGGAACGAAAGGAATGAAAAAAGAAATGAAAAAAAATGAAAAAAGAAATGAAAAAGAAATGAAAAAAGGAATGAAAAAAGGAATGAAAAAGAATGAAAAAAGAATGAATATACATGAATAAATAATGAAAGTTCCCGCCAAAATCATATGACATGAAATGACATGAAA
Source organism: Blumeria hordei DH14 (assembly GCA_900239735.1). Lineage (NCBI taxonomy): Eukaryota > Fungi > Ascomycota > Leotiomycetes > Helotiales > Erysiphaceae > Blumeria > Blumeria hordei. The sequence continues at coordinate 256 of OENG01000037.1, read as the reverse complement.
AGCGAAAAGAGTTCCCTGCCACCCATTTAGAGACCAGCTCACCACAGAAGACTAAACTTGAGTCATCAGAGACGGTGCTCATCGCGAGAGAATGATCTTCCTTAACTAATATCCCATCTCTTCTCCACCACACAGATTTCAGATCCAAGTGCCTACACCCTGCTGGCTGCAGCTACTACGACTACCCGGTATCTTGATTAGAGCCGGCGTCATCCACTCAGCCCCTTCGGTCCTGAACCCTCGGTACTTATCCTTG